>CM029459.1:18414810-19131140 GCA_017140185.1 Eucalyptus polyanthemos subsp. polyanthemos | reverse complement strand
AGAAAAATTTCCTAGAACCAATATATCATAATTTGATATCATCCATCATTTTTATAATCCATCATAATTTGATATCATCCATCATTTTTATAATTTTTTGAAATTTTCATATTTTTTCATATTTTTTAAAATTTTTTATTTAAAATTAATTCCCTAAACCAATATATGCCAATTTACACTAATATGAGACTGCCCAGACATGAATATAACAAGAACCAAGCTCAAATCGATCGTTTCAAGATCAAAACTTGGTTTGCGCATTTCATCGAATACTTGGCATGCATTAAATCACCCCAAAACAGCTTCGTTAGGCCATGTTTGCGGCCTTCAATCTCAACCCATAAGCAATCTCACGTGGAACTAAAGTATCAAGATTATACTATTACATGTAAGGAGAAAGATTAGATAGCAATCACAGCTTAAAACACATGAAAATCAAGCTGGAATTGTCATCAAATATGCGGATTTGAACTGATTTTGCAAATCAGGATTTGAACCCAAGTCAAGCAAACAGGTTGAATGCCCATATTCAAGCCCTAACACTCATCACATATGAGATCTAAGGGAAACACTACTTAATCCGAGTGAAAGTAGGTAACGTGAGCTTTCAAATGCAACAAACATCATAGAGAATGACCGGTCGAACAACATCAAAACGACCTCTCCAAGAAATACACATGCAAAACTCTTGAAGAGATTTCAACAGTGAAAAAATTCCAGCCTCAAAAATCAGTTTTCCGAGCTGGTTTTCCTCTTGATTTTCATGATCAAAACATGCTCAAACTTGAACAAAAATACATCTAGGATGCTTACCTTGCTTCCTAGTTTATTTTTCAAGTGGTTCTTGGCCGAGAAAATCAAGAAATTATCCTCGGGGACACGTGGAAGTTGGCTCCTTCAAACTGGAAATGAGATCTGCAAAAAAAAGAACTAACAACGAAGGTTTTCGTTAACCTCTAAAATTAGACTTCAAGATGTTTGTTGTTTGAAAACTTGACACCACGCCAAACTATATATATTCTAGTTTAGGGTGAAAGTCAAGATTTTCCTCGTTTGTCTCTCTAATTTCTCAAAAACACTGGCTTTCTCTCACTCGTGACCAACAAGTCTCAATACCTAGACAAATTTTCGGACTTTCTTGGCCTTCCAAGAGGGCACCATTTCAGGGGGCTTTAGGAGGCCTTCCTGATCTCCATTTGGGGTGTGCAACCTATGGTTGGAAAGATATTCAAGTGAAGTTTCATTCTCTAGTTGAAGATTTTGGCTAATTTTGGCTGCAGGTATTTGAAAATCTCACTTTTCTCTCTCCAGGTTGGTCTGGAATTTCAGGGTTTGCTTTTCTGGAGTTGCTTCTGAGGGCCTCTTTGGGGGACGACCGTGAGCTCTCTCCTCTCCCTCTCATCTCGTCTCTCTCATCCCTCGAAAGACCTTCCTTCAATGATCTTATTCCCTCAATTATACGATTTTTGGTATGTATTTTGTCCACCTACCAAGCCTGTCAACAGGGCTACTTCACCCACTCTCTGACTTAGTCAATTTTTCCACTTCTATAGCTGTTGAGTGTCCGGATTTGGTTTGATTTTCCCGTGCCTTCAGTAGCTTATCTCTGACCAATGTTTGTCCACTTGCAGTACCAATGATGCTCTTCCATCACGTGCAGATATCGGGCTGGTTGAGCAGCTGAGGAGGATATGGTAGGGCCACCAAGTTTCATACTCAGCAACTCCAAAACTCGTGAACTGAGTTTTGGCTACGGATTTGAGTGCTTTAATCATCAATTTGGCTGTGATTTTTTTTATCAATTAGCAAGCTCATGTATAGTAGTTTAAGATCTCGACCAGATTTTGCAATTGTGCCCACCCAATTTTGCAAGAAAGCCCCTCAAAGTTAGCCATTTTCTTATTCGAAAATACCTAATTCAAGGCAAATTTGGTCATTTTGGCCCAATTTGATTGATCGACTCGACCCAAATTCAATTTCAACTTTAATGGTGACCAAGATGATGATTTAAGGGTTCGGGCGAAATTTTGCAAAATTTGCGAATTGGTCCCTCAACTTTTGAAAATTGCATTTTGGCCCTAACTTGCCATTTTAATTCCAATATGACCTCTTAGGCTTGGCTAGTCACATTTAGATCATTAGCCCCAACTTGCTTTTTTTTTTTTAAAGGAAAAACATATTCCATTTAAAACACTATATTAAACACCTAGATAATCTATATGCAGGAATTTGACATGAAATATTTTTGGGCAAAAATTTAGGTGTCAACACCTGGGAAAGTAAAGATTCAATGAGATAACTGTACACCCACCTTTTTGTTTAAAGATTTGCAATAGGTTTAAATTTCAAGAATGAAATTTTTATAAGAGGAGAAGAGTTGTGACATCCTAAATTTCAGGTTCTGTTTTTGATTGAATAAGTTGGGCTTTTCATCAACGCGTCTATAGTTCTTTTCTCTGAGTTGGCCACTCATGAGATAACTAACCTATCAGGTAAAGCCATTAAGGAATATAAACGCAATAGACTTAAGAATTCGATCAGGAATCGACTGCTCGACCGTGCTAATTTGCAAGGGTCATTACGGCACCGTCAAAATTGATCAGAGACCAGAGATAGGTCAATTCGATAGAGATATGAGATTAGTGTGTGGGTGATTCCACCTGATTGCAAAATTTCTGTTGAACGTCACTAGACCGAGTTTTTTGTCATTTCTATACCCTATGTCCGTATTTGAAACCTCGAGATTTTCATGACAACCAAGAGCCATCAATGTATCGAAGATGGGCAATATGGCTCAAAAATAATTGACCAAGGGTCAAATGCGCTAAAAATTTCTAAAAGCCACCCGGTAGGTTAGGTCACGCTAAAATCGCGTTAGATTGAAATTAACCACAAATTTCAACCCGATTTCAGAAATTAAAATTCTATCATGTCACGATTCATTTTAGGACCGTTGACTCAGCCTCCGAAGATTTTTTGGCAAGTCGGGATTTTCAGCGAAAATTCAAAGTAGGGCCGTTTTGGACCGAGAAAATTAGAGGATTGTTTTTGAGCGCACTGTTGGCTATCAAGTTGGTTCAATTGATGAGAGAAAAAATGTGGATTCAAGTGTGGGCTCCTTGGTTGATTTTATGGGCACCAATTTAGGTCCAGTTGGAGAGAATTGAATCAAATTGAAGAGGGAATTGGTCCAAAATTCGTAGGACCAAGGGTCAGCAACTTTTGGACCTCTTCAATGGCTTATAGGGGAAGCATTGGGCATACAAATTGGCTATGGATGTTAGCCTTGGCTAGTGGAGGCATGCAATGATCACATTGAGATATTTCCTTGGACTTTTGAGGCAAATGGGTCCCCTCTATCTTTAGTAGTCTTCTTCTTCCTCACCAGCCCCACTTTATCCATTTTAGAGTGTTTTGAGACCTCAAAGTTGCAGAGAAACCAACTCTCCCTCCCCCTTGCCCGTTGACAGCCGACGGAGCTCCCTCACTACCGTCCGCTCGTTGTGCGCCCAACCGCACTCCCACGAGCCCCTCGCCAAGCCCCTGTCGTCCCGCCTCCTACTCGTGACCAACCGCTATCCCAAGCTGCCCAAGCCACCGTTGCAGCTCGCCAGGCTGTCGTTTGCCACCATCGAGCACCGCCGTCGGCTGCTGTAGCCTCGCCTGGACCCGCCGATGCCACCTGGCCACCTAGCTCTGCCCGTCAGTTGTCCTAGCTCCTCCTAAGCTGTCTGAAAGTTAAGTGGAGCCTTAAGTCAAATTATTTTTTCTTTATTTAGTTCAGCAACTCAAGCAATGAGTTGTTGGGCCCGTTTTTAGGCTCGTCCGGTCCTTCGTTGGTGTCACCGTAGGCTCAAGTGTCACTCGCCTTCGCGTCGCCATCGCCGTGGACTCACCAGATCGCAAAACCGGTGAGTTTACTTGCTAAACTCTACTTATGGAGTTAATTATGCTTAGGGGTGATTAGTTTAGGCTAATTAGGGATTAGGTGGTTAGTTATATTATATTAGTGATTTAATTGCTTAATTATGCATGTCAGGTGGTTAGATTAGATAAATTAAGGGCTAGATAAATTGTATTATTTATCTAAATATGTTCAGAAATTTTCTAGGCCCGTTTAGGTGGTTAGATTAGCATTTCCAGTCTAAGTTAATATTTATTGTATTTGATTTGCATTATTTACTTATTTTTGGAATTTATTTAATTATTTAATATTTTTCGAAAATTATACCGAGATGGTCGGTGACCGGAATTTCGTGCTAATTTCAGTGGTGTGCTTAGTTTCTACAGTTGAGTATTAATTTGTGCAAATTGAGTGGTGATTGGAATTTTGGTTATTTATTTCAAAATTGTGAAATTTTGGTATTTAATTAGAAAATCCCGGGTGTTGGGTTTTGATACCGAAAATGGTTTTATATACTATACAAAATAGTGGGATTTCAAAAGGAATTATATCAATTTTCGGGTTCGATCTGACCATGTACCCATACACGATCATTTTCACCGGGTGTTTTTAATACAAAGAAAATGGGCAAAGCGCATTTTCTTCATTGAGATATTTGAGTGCAATGCACGGTATCCTTGGTCGTAATTGAATGATCGTGTGTTGGTTATGAGAACCCGTCACGAGCATTTATGCCGGACATTGCCTTTATATGGGATGCCCTAGACAACGGAAGCTGATCGCAATAGATTCTGGACCGATGCTCCTTTGGGAAAGCTGTCTAGTAAAGACGTTGCCGTGCTTAATGGCATGAGATGACCTCTGGCTACGCTAGAAGACTGTCGAACATGGAGTAGGCCATGCCCATTGGGCCGAGATCAAAATTAGGAACGCATGACTAATTGAGTTAAACGTGCCGGATTATGGGACAAAATTGCGTGGCACGATATGGGATGTGTCATAACGATTTGGCCCTATAATCAGGACACCTGTGATCATTTGAGATTGAGTGTGGCATTCCAATTGATTGAGATTGATTACTGCTCATGTCTGTGATATGAATTGTGCTGACGTGTAGGGAGGAGCTGAGACAAGGTGAGTCTCTATGGTTTTGTGGTTGTGTGGTTGTGTGGTTAGGACACCTCTAGGTTTATTATCTTCCTAGTCGGAGTTTAGAGGGTGAACTTGCTGAGACATTTCTCACTCCATCGTGGGCTTAAATCTTTTCAGGTCCTTAGATGGCAGCCCTTCGAGTCCATCATTGTCAACCTAGGAGGGTTACCAAGCTGATTACTGATTTCCTTGTTCCCAAAGGCCATGGGGTCTGGGTCTATGAGCTCGTAGTGACCACCGTCCGGGTCAATGAGGGCCTACCTCAGAGGGTGCCTCATCGATTTATGGCGTGGTTTCGCTGTGGGCTCAATGGATATAGAGTGGATCCCCTGCATGATTTTGAGATCCCAGCTGCAGTGGTAGACGTCGGTCATGGCGAGGGTACAGCTAACCCTCCAGATGGTGCTGTGATGGACCCATATCCCCATGAGACCTCAGAGTTTTCAGTTGGGGATTCGTGTGCTTAGCTGACTTGTTAACCCTTCCTTTTGTAGTAGGCTTTTGGTTGTTAACTTTTGTATATAACTCAGTATGTATATAAAAGCATGTTTTGGTTGTGAATTGTTTTCCTGTTTTTCTATCACATGTTGTTTGTTGTCATGGGATTTGTTTATTCACTTCCACATGTGCAATAAAAATGAATGGGTCGGTGATGCGTCGTGGGACATTGCAATTTCATTGACTACAGAGGGATGGGCACACGCTCGTGGTTCGGGGCGTAACAAACTTTGTTGACGAAACAGGAACATTTGAAAGGCTTCAGCTCAATTTCTCCATCTTAGATAACTTTCCAACCCATTGCAATTGGAAAGTTTGCATTGGGTTTGATGGTTGGGCACGTGCTTGTCCAAAAGTCATTAGACAGAAGCATTTCCACTAGATTCGTGAGGTTACTAAGATCCGGAACTAACTGCAATGATGCTAAGTGAACATGTAGACAGTATAAACTCGAGGGAAGGTTTGGCAACTCTTGAAGCTCATTACAATGTGTTAAATCTAGCTTTTGGAGACGTGTGAGGTAATTGATTGCGATCGGCACTGTAGTAATTTCGATATATGAAATGTCTATGATAGTCAGAGACAATAGTTTGCCAATTTCAATTGGAAGTTCGCCTGCGAGTTATTCACAATGTTTGGCATAGAGCTTCTCCAACATCTCTAGCATTTCGATATTGGCAGGTAACCTCCTTATTGAATCAAGTAACTCAACAATGTTTGTCCCTAAGAGATTCAGCTTTTGTAATGATGTCAAGTTGCCTATTGATTTTGGAAGCTGCCCCAAATTTCGACAATATTTGAGTGAAAGAAACTCGAGTTGTGTAAGCTCTCCAATAGAAATTGGAAGGTCCACAATTGGTGTGCCTAATAGATTTAGGTATGACAGATGTTTTGCATTGCCAATTGAAACAGGTAAACTTGTAATTCTTGAGGATGATATATCCAACTTAGACAATGATCTTAATTTCCCTACAGAGTATGGAAGTTTCTCCATTTGGAAGCACTTTTTGATAGAGAAGTGCTTCAAATTCACCCATCCTCCAATCTCTTCAAGCAAAGTTCGAAGATTCGTACACCAAATGATCTCCAAGTGAGTAAGAACTTTCCTCTTCCAAATAGAGGAGTCAAATTTTTGCAAGTTTAGACAGTAATGAAAGTACAGTGTCTCCAAACTCGGGTATCCAGTCCAATTCAATTCACCCCATACGCCCCATTTTGTGTGATAAGGAACTTTCAATTTTTTTAACATCTACAAAAGTAGTTGAAATATTATCAGAGGGGGGGCAAAGAAAAAAAATACTATGTTGAGAGAATAAAAGTACAAATTCTCAGACTTTCAAGAATTTTCATCCACCCCGATTTTTGGTGTTTTAGTTGTGCGAAAGTTCAAAAGTTAATAGATTTTTAAAGTGTAAATTGGCCATTCTACAATCTAGAGGAGGAAAACCTGAAGAAAGCCATCTTAACTTCAGGCAATGATTGTTGATGTCTCCAACAAAAGTGCCTGCTTTTATTAGCTTTTGGCAGCTATTCATAAAAAAGAACTTGATGAACTCAACATAATTATCCAACGATATAGCAATATAATGATTAAATATCCATGAAATATGTACACATTTCAACCAAATTTTATTGGCTACTTCGTAGTTCACTCTAATTAGATTTAGCTATCAGCAAAAGAAAACAATATCTTTTGCTAGATAAACAAATATCATGAATTATATGTTTTCTATAGGCACCACTATTTTTTACAGAATTCTTTATGTTTAATAGGAAACTTGAATAAATCCTTTGACAAGAAAAAATTGTAATGTCAAGCGAAATGTAAAATTAGGGCAAATGATAGAGTTGTACTATTTCACATGCTTGACTTCTAATGGAGCATGCCAAAGCATACAGTTAGTCTGATAGGCATAGCAGGATAAGTAGAACATTGTTGACAAGTGGGTATTGCATATAAGCTAACTCTGCTTTTGGTATATCGCTTTTTCACTATTATTCCCTTTCTCATGGCTCACTCAATTTTAATACCTCAAAATTTTCAAAATACATTAATTATATATATTTATTTTCTACATTTATTTTTTCATTTTAAAATATGAAGAGAAAGTGTAGTTGTTTAAAAGAAATCTATTCGAATAGTTAACTACAGTCGAGCTTCTACTTTTGTGCTCGTGCTTGAGAATTTTATCTTTGGTTGCAGAAATATTGACACAATCACTTTCTTATTTATATGAAGGATCTTTATTACGTCAATTGCCGATGTAAGAAATAATTATACTCATAATTGTATGGTTGACATGTGAAATGAATTAATAATCATCTCAGGTGTCTCCCTTCTAGACTATTCACAAAGTGCATCTATGTGTCTAGATTAACGAGGCTACTCCCTATAGGCAAAAATTCTGTAATTGAAATTTAATTTGACTCAAGTGATATTTTGGGATCTCTATCTTCTACCTTAAACTCATCTCTCTGCTTACGGATTCCCCCATATTTGAAAGAAAATTTCAAGTTAATTTGGTTTTAGGGAACGTTAATTATTTTCGTTTTAGCACAAAGATCTCTAGAGACTGCAACTTATCTTCTAAAAACGACCTTAATTTCATTTTGCAATACTTAAGCTCTTCGATATTTGAGAATATATTGAGTTCATGAAAGATAAAATTTTCATCCAACACATTCGAGAAAAAGAAATTTTCTCACTTCACCGACGCAAGAAGAATTTTGGGTCATAGAGGAGACCATACCTATTCGATGAGTGGTTGACCACATTCCAAGAACTGTGCCGCACCCTCCTGAAAGGAAGAAGGCCAAGTATTGAGAAATGTTAACGGAAAAAGAGCCATACGACGCAGCTGTCAACGGAACAGAGAGAGAGAGAGAGAGATGAAACTAAACATAACAAGGGAAAGAAAAGTCATGCCTACCACCTGTGTTTCCGAAAAATGAAAATTTGAAAAAATAAGTGAAGTAGAAGGAAGGCGCACCTGGTTTAATCCCCTCCTCATCCAGTCAAGAATCTCCTCTCTATAATCCCCGTAACGGCCAAAACCGCAATGTGGTAACTTCTCGCAGTTCCATACATGTGTCTGGCATTCATTTGGTATCTTTGAGTTGGATAGATTAGTCAACAATTTCAACGAAGGACATATGATGAATTCCAACTACTGCAAAAGCTCCAATTCTTCAAAGCCCTCCATAACCCGTAGCACAGGGCACATGATGAACACTAAAATCTCCAGCTTCTTCTAGTTTGATAAACCATACAACCCTCCTAGGGATTTGCAGTATTCAACTTCGAGACTCCCCAATGATTCCATCGTATTGAGAAATCAAATTTGAAGTACCTTTGGGCAATGCCTAACTTTCATTATGAGTTACTTCCTCAAGTTCAATGAAATAACTGACAATCCCTTGAGAAACTCACAATATGTCACAGTCAAAATTTTCAATAGTTCATGCCCATTGAGTTGAAATTCCCTCAACGGACAGCGACAAAGACGCAATGTGGACAAATTTTTCAAGTGCAAAAATTGCGGTCCAACGACTACCGAGTCAAAACTATCCATGCAAGGTAAGGTGAGTGCTTTAAGTCGAGGTAGGCAACCCAACTCCATTGATGGCACGGGAATATCTGAAAGGCACAACTCCAACCACTCCAGCTTAGATAACTTCCCAACCCATTGCAATTGAAGAGTTGATGCCTGGGCAAGTGCTTGTCCAAAGCTGTTAGACAGTTCCAAATACACTAGATTCATGAGGTTACTGAGATCCGGAACTGATCACAGTGATGCCAAACTAACATATAAATAGTTCAAACTCAAGAGAAGCTTTGGCAACTCTTGAAGCTCATTACAAAAAGATAGATCTAGCTTTTGGAGTCACGTGAGAGAATTGATTGTTGTCGGCACTGCACAAAAATAGGTATATGATATGTCTAGGATAATTAGAGTCAATAGTTTGCCAATTTCAATTTGGAGTTGACCTGCAAGTTGTTGACAATTTTTGACATTCAGCTCCTCCAAGCTCTCAAGAATTCCAATGCCGATAGGCAAGCTTCGTATTGGACAATCTTCCATCTTCATCACCTTCAATTGCTTGAGATTCTTTATCGAATTAGGTAACTCAACAATTTTTGTCAATGCGAGAACCAAATTCTGTAATGTTGTCAAATTACCTATTGATTCCAGAAGCTTCACAAAATTTCGACAATTAAAGAGTGAAAGGAATTCAAGTTGTGTAAGCTCTCCAATAGAAATCGGAAGTTTCACAATTGGCATGCATGATAGATCAAGGGATAATAGGTTCTTTGCATTACCAATAGAATCGGGTAAACTTGTAATTTTTGTTCGTGACATATCCAACTTAGACAATGATGCTAATTTCCTTATGTCTGGAAGTTTCTTGATTTCGGAGCACAAGTTAATAGAGAAGTGCTTTAGATTCATCAATTCTCCAATCTCTTTGGGCAAATTTCGAAGTAAAGGAGACGAATGAATTTGAAAGTGAGTAAGACCTTTTAGTTTCCCAATAGAGGAGTCAACTTCTTGCAAGTTTGGACAGCGATCAAGAGACAGTATCTCCAAACTCAAGCATCCAGAAAAGTCTGGACTCCGTTTCAATCCTTCACAACTTGAGAGAAAAAGAACTTTCAATTTGTTTGCCATCTGCATAAGTCGCTAAAATATTATCAAAGAGGATCAAAGAGAGACTACTGTGTGTCACGCCTCGATCCCCAGAGATGAACCCATCCTTCTACTTGGTCGATTTTTAGAATGCGATATCCCAAGACTATGTATTGCCGATCCTTTCATTTTCATATGCATGCGGAAGCAGTTATAAATCCCCTTGCATGTTAGCGCAGACCAAATAAGCATCGAAGTAATCACATCACTAATTGAAGCATCGATCAAATCGACCTAGTCAATTACACGCCAACAAGACCACTCACGATCATTTTCGTTCAATCAATCAATTCACAACATTATATCAAAACAATAATTAAATTGACCTAGTCGATTTCATGCCAGTCGGACTAACTTTAGATCATTCCCAAACATCAATCACATATACTCTTTGGGGCGTTTTTTTCGCCAACTGCCATACCATCACTGATCACGTGCATTCTTTAAGGTGCCGTTTTTGCCAGTGATATCCCAATCACCGAATCACGTATCATTTCTATGGCATCGCTTTCGCTAATGACATACCAATCACCGACACCGTGCATTCTTTAAGGCGCCGTTTTCACCAGTGATATCCTCGATCACCAAACCACGTGTCCTTTCTAGGGTGTTGTTTTCGCCAAGGTGACATCGGCAATAGACAACATCGTGGGTCTTTAAGGCATCGTTTTCACCAGTGACATTTCCTTAATCACCGAACCACGTTTTGTCTATAAGTCATTCACGTGCGTTCTTTAAGGCGCCATTTTCGCCAGTGATACTTCCAATCACCAAACCACGTATGTCCAATAACATCGTATCTAATTGGTCTCAGCCAATAATAATCTCAATTAGCTCTCACCATTCCCTCTACTATATAGCCCATCAATGTAACTGGCGCTATATACCCATACTCGGCCATCTACCAATCAAATATTCAATAACAAACAATTTAGGACAAATCCTCAAATTTCACAATTAATTCAATTTCACACAACGTAGAGCTCAAATAAATAAACGGGCTACACCACGACAATTAGCACGAAATTCCGGTCACTGGCCATCCCAATTGAATTTTCGGAAAAATAATTAATTAAATAATTAATTTTGAAAAATAAATAAATAATTATTAAAAATCCAATTTAGGCCCGTATTGCCTGATTGGAGCCCGAAACAGGTCAGGAAAAATCCTGAGATGCATTCAATAAATAATAATACATCTCTACTTGCTAATGACTAAGTCTAACCACCTAACGTGCATCACAATTATCTAATAATCACTAATCTATTCTAATCTAACCACCTTATTGCACTTAATTAAATCTAATCAACCCTTAAGCATAGTTAGTAAACTAAGAAAGCATTAGTGAGTAAAACTCACTTGATTAAAAGCAGGAACCGAGACACTGCGACTGCACTTGACGGCGGCTGAAATCCAAATTTTCGGTGGCTTAGATGCACCCTCGGGCCGGGCCAAGAAACTTTACAAGCCCACAGAAAATTCTGGACTTAAACGTGGGCTTGGACCTACTGAAAATGGACTGAACTAAACGGGCTTCAAGGTCGCGGGCTTCAAATAGGCTTGCTGGACTTCACTGAATTGGGCCGGGCTTCAAATAGGTTGAACACTACTGGATGGGGCCTGACTGAAATTAATGGGCTGAAGCTGAAGTTCATTTGGGCTACAGCTTAAATTCTTGGGCTAAGTTGAAGATGGGCCGAACTTGCTGGATCCGTGGGCTGCATTTCATGGGCTGAGATGGAATGGGAATTGGGCTGCTTCGGTGGAATGGGCCGAACCAGAAGGTGTGCAGAAGTTGCTGGTGTCGCTCGTGCGTGGAGAAGACCATGCTTGGAGATGGGATCGTGAAGATGCGAGCTAGCAGCTGGTGTCAAGCTGGGGAAGGCACGACAGTAGCTTCGCTGGGTCTTCAAGCTACATCGGTTGACTAACCAGAGGAAGACACGAGAAGAAGACTTCGCTGCAGCAAACGGCAGAAGTTGAAGACGCGTGGAGCTACTTCGGTCTTCACTGGAGGGTGCTGCAGCTTCGATCAAAGATGGAGAAGATTCTTCGGCAGCTTGAAAAATGTTGACTCAGTTGCTTCGGTCTGTTGCCAGCCGCACGTGGAGAGGACGAAATCAACAAAGGGCTTCGGTGGTAGTAAAAAGGAGCGGCTTCAGTCAACAAGATGGGTTCGCTGGCTTCGTGCGGCTGTTTGGTGAATTTGCTGGTGAAGGCTTTATTGGTATTGGGCTTAACGCCCATCCACCCAAGTTGGGCCCAGAAAGCCCGACCCATGGGAATAGGGCCCGTGGAAGGAGAGAGGTATAAAAGGGAGGAGAGAGAGAGAGAAAAATATTGTTTTTGTTTTGGAAAAAGACGTACGTTTTTTCTCTCAACGTACTCTCCCTCTCTCTCTCGTTTTCTTCAAAGAAAAAAGGAAAACAGTGAAGCGCTCGAAGGATTTTGCTTCCTCGGATTGAACAGGGCCTAGTTTCTCTTTCTCTATCAGAGTTGGTGCTTAATCTGTGGCTAACAAGGTACGCTCGAATCCGTGGTGTGCTTTACGATTGGTGATACGTGATTTCCCGGGCTTCGTCTTTCGCATTGATTTAGGGGTTCGATTTAGTGTCGAATCCGGTTTTCGGGGATCCGTTATTCCCAACATTGGTATGAGAGCCCTAGTTCACATTTTCCCGATCAATTTGATGTTTTTTGATTGATTTTTCGCAAAAGCAATTCGGTCGTACGGATCGGGGCAAAAATCCTAACACCCGAGCGCTGTTTAGCCATTTTTCCGAGTTTTCGTAAGTCGAAATCAAATTGTGATGGCATAAGAAGAAAGGCGACATCGAGATAGCGAACCGGCGCGTGCACGCCGTCGGCGGGCGAACCGGCACGCGCCGGTCCGCGGACCGACGCGTGCTGACGTCACCGATGACATCATTGCCGACGACGTTTCGCCGAGCAGTCACCGGCCGGCGACCCTACCGGCGATCCGACCCGACCCGAACCGTAGAGACCCGGCACGTGCCGGCTAACGTCTGCGGCACGTGCCGTCGGTTCGCCCAAACTGGCCCCTCCGACTCGATCGGTTTGACCGGTCCGACTGGTCTGTCCGGTCCGACCGGTCCAATGTCCGACGACTGATGACCGACAACCGTTGACTGTTGACCGTGACCCGTTGACCGTTGACCGTTGGCCCGAAAAAGAAAAAAAAAATCCTATCTTAGGTTTTTCATCCATCATGAGTGAATGAAAGAAAAACTCTAATTTGATTGTAGACATTTCTGTGTTTATAGGAATTTTTCCATAAGGGCCTTGGGACGAGTAGAGGATGGCACCGACTTGGAGTAAGTGCCATTGTCAAAGCCAACTTTTGTACAAAGGGAAGGTGGTGATAGTATCGGGATTGCCAAAATATAACAATAGAATGAGGCCCAAAACGCCCAATTTGGGCTCCGTCTACTTCAACTGCTTAAGCAGACAAATCGTCTCAGTCGTGAGAGATGAGCTTGATCCCAAATGTGGCTACCCAATTAGACATCAAATAGGCCAATCACAAGAGAGAAACGGTATGATGGTTCACTGTTTTTCACTGTTTTCTTTCTAAAGGGTACAAATTAAAAAAATCTGAAGCGTGAGGCTTGATGTGGCGAACCCTCGAATTTTTTATTCGTCTGCTAAATGTCATGTTTTTGCATAACTTGAAATCACAACAAGATGTGTGAATATACAGGTTGAGATGGTCCACTACTTGTCGGTCAGAAAAGAAGAAATTATCTACTCAAAAAGCTTATTTGTTTCTTTTTCAGTCATGCCTATGTGGGTTATAGGTAATCCATTTTTAATTCTGCATTTGTTGCATGAATTATAGAAAATTATGTATTTTCCCTTTTGTACATTATGGATTATAAGTAATCCATTTTTAGTTCTGCATTTGTTGCAGGAACTATGATGCGTTATGCAATACCTGCAATCCCAAGAACGGACGAGGGAATTGCAAGACTTAAAAGGCTAATGATAGAGTTAGCTGATTATCGGTGGCATGACGGTGATTTAGTATCACGTGTGGTCAGGGTCAATCAAATGATACAGGAAATCATCTACAATGGTTATCTTATGCCGGATTTTGAGAAGGTGCCGGCTCTAATGAACACACTTCCAGCTGAATGGCAAGCAGTGTTAAATCGGCTATGGGAGGTCAACGTGGTCCCGGGTTATAGAAGGCTAGTGGAAGCTTTTGTAAGAGAGTACTATAGGATTGAGTTGGCCAAAACTTCAACCCTTAGATTGAGCACCACATGGCGTAGAGTAAATGCGCCTTGGTGGCGACATGAAAGCTCTCCAAAAGTTTTTCCATGGTTGGCAAATGTGCCTTCAGTTTTCTCAGATATTTTGACTAATAAATTAGAAGGGACATTCCCTATTTATTTCTTAGATTAGTTATGAGATGTTTTTATGGATGAATATCTCTTTCTATGTTGATATTTTTCTTTATATATGTTACTTAGTGTAATGTATAGTTGTATTAATTGAAAGCATTATTGTTTTTTAATTGTATGTCAATTATCTGTTACTTTCTGTTATTGCTGGTTGCTGTGGGTAATTAGATGTGGGTAGTTTTAGAAGTTTTTGTAGCTTCATAGAATTGATTTTGCATATGACAATCATATTAATAATAGTTTTAAGTTAGGATTTTTGGAGGATGATTGGAAACATAGTGACATTTTGATTATGAAGCCTTACTTGAAATTATTCATTAATATGATGGGTCTATGTAAAAAGGGATGCATGAATGATAGGCATTAATAATTCGTGCATATGTCTGATGTGTTCAGATCAATGGCTTCAGCTTCAAAGAGCATAGTTGCCGAGCTGAACAAAGGTGAAAAGCTCAATTGTGACAACTATGAAATTTGGCACATGAAAGTCCAATATGTGCTGGAAAAGCAAGAAGCACTAAAAGCTCTTGACCATATTATGGAAGATCTTGAGGATGCCGTGTGCCACCTTGAGCTAGTAGAGGACCGTCTAACGGCATTTGCATTGAAAGTAGATATTTACAATGCTGGTTCTAGCTCAGAAATGGCTTTGAGCTATAAGCGCAAGCGTATTGATTTGTTTAATATGTGGGATTGCAAAGGATCAAGTCCTTGTTGCAAGAAATCAAAAGTTAACTAACACAAGAGAGGAAAACGTTCTCAAGTGAAGAAAATGTCAAGGGTGAGGTGTTATAATTGTGACAAGAAGGGTCACTATGTTCGCAATTGTCATGAGCCAAAGAAGGTAAACACCCATTGTACTTTTCAGAACTTTACTTTTGTGTCGAGTTCTGTATTCTTGACTGAGTCTAATCCTTTGTGGACTGTAGATTCAGGAGCGACAGACCATGTAGCGAAGGATAGAGGATCCTTCATGGAATTCCGACGAGTACCAACTGGAACTAAGTGGGTCTATATGGGAAACAACTCCAGAGCTGAAGTGAAAGGAATTGGCACCTGCCAACTGAACATGTGTGATGGACGCACTTTGTTTCTTCATGATGTATTGTATGCTCCGGAGATTCGTCGGAATTTAGTGTCTGTTTTAGTGTTGGTTAGACTAGGTTTTAATATGAACTTCCATAATAGAGGTGTAGATTTGTATTTGGATATAAACTACTATGGTTGTAGTTATTTTCTGGATGGTTTCATTGTATTAGATGTTGAGTATGTTAATACAAATGTTTTTTATTCCCTTATCACATCTCCTAATACCTATGATAATGATGTGAATGTGTGGCATGCTAGACTTGGTCACATTGGCCAACAACGTATGAATAGACTAGCCAAAGAGGGCTTGTTGGGCAACATTGAAAAAGTCGATTTGTCCATATGTAAGCATTGCCTAGAAGGGAAAATGACAAGGAAACCATTTGGGAAAGGTAAAAGAGCTAAATTTCCTCTGCATTTAGTCCATTCTGATGTTTGTAGTTCAATGAATGTGAGAGGAAGGCATGGGGCTATTTATTTCATCACCTTTATTGATGATTATACTCGATTCGGATATGTCTATTTGATTTCTCATAAGTCTGAAGCAATAAGTTGTTTCAAAAAGTTTATGAACCTAGTAGAAAATCAATTAGACAAGAAAATAAAAACATTGAGATCCGATCGAGGTCGAGAATATTTATCTGATGAGTTCAGAAAATTTTGTGATGAAAAAGGAATAGAAAGATAGTTGTCTATTCCATATACTCCTCAACAAAATGGTGTTGCGGAGAGAAGAAACAGAACCCTACTGGAAATGGTTAGGTCCATGATGGCGCATGCTAACTTACCTATCACATTTTGGAGTGATGCATTGTTAACTGCTGCGTATATACTTAACCGGGTGCCTTCCAAATCAGTTACTTCCACTCCATATGAGTTATGGACAGGTAGAAAACCGGACTTAAGTTTTCTTAAGCCATGGGGTTATGCCGCCTATACACATGAGTCCTCTCACAAATTTGGGAAATTGGGTCCCAGAGGAAAGAAAAGTATTTTCATAAGGTACTCTGAACACTCGAAAGGATATGTGTTCATAGGTGAGCAGGAAAGTGGGAGTATAACTGAGTTTGAATCACGAGATGTCACATTCCTAGAGGATGAATTTCCTAAGAAGGGCCAAATAGGGGAAGATTGTTCCCTATTTGAGACATTGGATCAGGATAATGATGTTAGTGAAGTTCGTCCAAGTGGGAGTAATATGAGAAGTGATGAATTGAATTCAATTCATTCTCAATTGCAACCACATGATGAGATGACATCATCATTACCTAATCCAAGTGGGATCATGATGGGGAATGATGTGCAAAGTGTACAATCTCCTATACGGCGAATAAGTCGCCAAAGCATTCCCCGTCGATGTTTTGACATTGAAGGGGAAACTTTTATGGTTGCTCCACAAGATGAGGATGAGCCAAGAAATATTAATGAGGCTCTGAATTGCCCTAGTAAGGAAAAATGGATTAATGCAATGGAAGAGGAAATGGAGTCAATGAAATCAAACCAAGTCTAGGAACTGGTTGATCTTCCAAAAGGACGCAGAGCTATTGGAAACAAATGGGTTCTCAAAATAAAGCGAAAGGCTGATGGCTCGATTGAAAGGCATAAGGCTCGCCTTGTGGTGAAGGGGTATAATCAACAAGAAGGAATTGATTATGAAGATACGTTTTCTCCTGTAGTGAGATTTACCTCGATTCGCATTATTCTAGCAATAGTGGCAAGTCTGGATCTTGAGTTACATCAAATGGATGTAAAGACTACTTTCCTCAATGGAGAATTAGAGGAAGAAATATATATGGAACAACCTGCTGGTTTCATAGTGAAAGGCCAAGAAGAAAAGGTATGTCGACTTTTGAGGTCGATATATGGCTTTAAGCAGTCATAAAGACAATGGTATATACGTTTTTATAATGCCATAATGGCATATGAGGTTACAATGATTGATGAGGATCATTGTGTATATATCAAAAGATTCAAGGATCAATTTGTGATCATATCATTATATGTTGATGATATACTGATTGCCGGGAGCAATATGGAGTTGGTTAATACTGTCAAGAGATGGTTGTCTTCTAACTTTGAAATGAAGGATATAGGTGAGGCTGCATACATTCTTGGAGTTAAGATTTCGAGAGATCGTTCGAAGATATCGTTGTCTCTTTCGCAAGAAACCTATATAAATAAGGTTCTTGAACGATTTCGTATGCAAGACTGTAAACCCATAGACACTCCTATTGCAAAAGGTGAAGGATTGAGCCACAAACTATGTCCAGGGACTCCACAAGAGAAGGAACAAATGAAACATGTTCCTTATGCTAGTGCTGTTGGGAGCTTGATGTACGCTATGATGTGTACAAGACCTGACATATGTTTTGCAGTTAGAATGGTGAGTAGATACCAATCCAATCCAGGTCCAGTACATTGGAAAGCCGTCAAGAGAATACTGAGGTATCTGAAGGGAACTGTTGATTACAAGTTAAATTACCAAGGAAAGGATCTGCGACTTGAAGGCTATTCAGATGCTGATTGGGGAGGAGATTTAGATGAAAGAAAATCTACCTCTGGATTTGCTTTCTTACTGAACAATGGCGCCATATCATGGAGCAGTAAGAAGCAAACGTGTATAGCCTTATCCACGATGGAAGCTGAGTTCGTGGTATTATCAACAGCGGTACAAGAAGGAGTTTGGCTTAAGAGATTTTTGGATCATTTAGGTGTTAATGAGAAAGCTGCAAATTCGTTGTTGGTTAACTGTGATAGCCAAACAGTTATAGTGTACACCAAAGATCCAAAATATCATGACAAGATCAAACATATAGATACCAAGTATAACTTTGTGAAAGATATGGTTGCACGAAAGGATGTGAACTTACAGTACATATCTACGCATAGAATGGTAGCAGATCCTATGACAAAGCCAATACCTAGAGATGTGTTTTGTGGTCATGTAAAATCTCTAGGATTGCGTAGAGTATGATGTACTGGATATTGTAATTTCCCTGAATTGTTCACGTTAATGAACTTGTGTTGTTTCATTATTAATACCTATGAATCTTTGTATGATCTTTATGCATCTTAATGCTCAGTGCATTATTTTAAGTTGAGAAGTATGTCGGACATATAAAAGATTAGCCCACTCACACGGGTAATCGCCTCTGTTTACTGTGTGATAAATAGAGATGAGACTGTTTTTAAGCTTATTATCTAGGTGATAATCGAGAGCTCAAGCTTAAAATACATATGTCACCTTAACTAAGTGTTAAGATGAGGACATAATACTAAAGATGTCCAAAAGTAAAATAACCCACATATTTTACTTTATCTGTTTAAGATGCCAGATGTGAGTTATGATGAATTTTGTAAATAAGTAGATACGTGAACTCAAGTTAGACATTGGGTATGTCTGAACTATCATCTGTACGGTATTGAAAGGTGTAGACATACGCTCCATGGGAAATGAGTTAATACCGTAATACATATTTCATACTACGTATGCATGAGACAAGTAATAAGAGTGGCAAAAGTTTGATCTCAACTTTTATGTCGTGTGAGACTCTTGAAGAAAATAGTTCATCAGTTTTAGTCCCCTCATGACTCTAACTTATTCTCAAGATTTCTATTTAGTATTTGCTATCTTAGGATGTTGCCAATGGTCATGAGTGATTCGATCTAATGGGGCATTTCTAGAAAAGCAAGCTGAACTGAGATTGAGAGTTTGAAGGAAAGAGGAAGATCGATTTTAGAGAATCACATTGTGGTTTTGTATTCACTGGTCGACCAATTATGATTGTCTTATATATATATATATATATCATTGTTTAAAAGAGATCAAGAAAGATATAGATGTGATCGATCGATCTAGGGTACTGCATACTAAATCTACTCGGAGTGTAATGCCCATTATGAGCTGCTATATATTCCTAACAGATGTATAGCAACGAGCTCTCAAAGTATGCTGGTCGCACGGATTATTCACCGGTATGAATGTTGAAGAGAGGTAAAGAGAATACTATTCGGCCCACCATGTGCGAGTGGGAGATAAAGGCTTTATTGGTATTGGGCTTAAGGCCCGTCCGCCCAAGTTGGGCCCAGAAAGCCCGGCCCACGGGAATAAGGCCCGTGGAAGGAGAGAGGTATAAAAGGGAGGAGAGAGAGAGAAAAATATTGTTTTTGTTTTAGAAAAAGACGTACGTTTTTTCTCTCAATGTACTCTCCCTCTTTCTCTCGTTTTCTTCAAATCAAAAAGGAAAACAGTGAAGCGCTCGAAGGATTTTGCTTCCTCGGATTGAACAAGGCCTAGTTTCTCTTCCTCTATCGGCGTTGGTGCTTAATCTGTGGCTAACAAGGTACGATCGAATCCGTGGTGTGCTTTACGATCGGTGATACGTGATTTCCTGGGCTTCGTCTTCCACATTGATTTAGGGGTTCGATTTAGTGTCGAATCCAGTTTTCGGGGATCCGTTATTCCCAATAGCTGGGTCAACAAATTGTTTGAGAAGATGCAAGGTTGACCGAAGCTTCAATGGGCCTCGACACCGTGGTAGCATGGAGTGAAGACCGAAGGAAGTGGGCGGCAGCTTGGATCGATTCGGTGGGATACTTCGGTCAACTAAGGGGAAGATTTAGCTGGTTTGCTTCAGTCTTCGTGGCAAGTCGGTGGAGTGAGTTGTTAACCGAAGATGGTGGGGCAGCTTGTAGGAAATTTCGGTGGAGTCTTCGGCAATTGCAGAGAAGGGTGAAAGATGGAGAATTGAGGAAGTTTGCTCGAAGGGATGAAGAAATGAAAGCAAAGCAAAGTGAAAGGGAGGTATTGAAGTCGGCAAGACCAACTTGTCCGAGAAGGCTTGATGAGAGAGAGACCAAAATCCAAAATAAATATCTAAATCATCATTGCTTTGGCCCACAAAGTCTACATGCATATCCTCTACGTCCCTAATACTTTCTAGCATAAAATTTTCCCATATAATCCAATTTTTGATGTCAAAAATACAGCCCCCTTCAAAGCTCCGAAATTCATTCAATCTTGGACTTCAATTTCCCAAATTGCATACAAAATGTCTAAGGAAAAAGCCCAAACAATTTTCCATAAGTCCTCAATACTCAAAAACTCGGCTTGGAAGTCAAAACTCACTTTAATTCGGCTCGTACGAATTTCCGTTAATTTTCCACGACGTCCGAACGATATTCCGTAAAAATCTTGGAATCTCCAAAAAATCTTCTGAGACTGAATCAACGTTCCTGGAATTTATTGTGACATGACAAAATCTTCAATTTCTGAAATCGGACTTGAATTCACATTTAATTTCACTTGGCGCATTTTTAGGGTGACCTAGGCTACCGGGTAACTTTAAGGCATTTTTAGTGCAATTGACTTGTGGTCGATTTTCTTCGAGCCACAATGAACCCACTCAACTCATTGGCAACTTTCGATTGTCGTGAAAATTCCAAAGATCCAAATACGAACACAGGGTACCAAAACAATAAGAAAATCAGTCTAATGTCGATTGACGAGAATTTTCCAATTTAATGGTGCCACCAACGATTGGTCACACATCTTTGTCAACTTGGCCTATCTCTGATTTCAAATCGATTTTATACTGTGCCGCAATGGTCTCTAAAGATACACACGGTCGAGAAGCCGATCCCTAGTCGAATTCTCAAGTCTATTTGCCTTAAAATCCTTATTAGTTTCCCCAGCTAACCTAGTTATCTTAAGAGTGATCAGCTCTAAGAACTGCCCTATAGGCGCGTCAATGAAATGCCCGATTTATTCAGTAGAAAATAGAGTTGAAAATCTGGGATGTCACACTGTGTCTATGCTAAGAGAACAAAAGTACGAATTCACACATTTAAAATGTTCCATCCGCCCCAGTTTTCAGTGTTTTCATTGTTTGAAAGCATGAAAACTACTAGATTTTTTAAGTGCATATTGACCATTTTACAATCTAGAGGAGGAGAATGCCAATAAAGCCATCTTAGCTCTTGGAGATAATTGTTGATGTCTCCACCAAAAGTCACCGCATATTGCCTAAGGAATTTTAGTTTTAGCATCCTCTCAGGTTCTTCATCCACGATACTGATGGGATCCGAATGATATTTACAAAAATTGAGTGCTTGAACGTTATCCTTTCTCTGCCAATAGAAACCATCAATGAATATGAGCTTGCAAACATTTAATTTGTACTTTAGAATGCCCAAAAGGAATCTCTTAAATGGGAAATGGGAAAATAATTTCACAGTGGATAATGTAAGGATCATACTTTCACTTTACCTTTTTTGATCTCATTACTTCCAAAGCTTCTTTGTCATTCCACAACCTATTAAGGGTACATTCTTTTTGAACAATGTGTCTTCCAAGGTCTCTCAACTGATCATGCATCCATATACCATCATTGCCAAGAATTTTAATTAGACACAAATCGGTAAGCTTTTTCAATGAGTTATGTGGGTAAAGATGGCAAGCATCCCAAAAATAGGTTGCCCATAATTTCTTTTCATATATAAAGAAGCATGCGATATCAAGAAAAATTTCTTTCTCCGCATCTCCTAATGCATCATAACTTATCTTCAACTTATCCCGGACTTCATCATGAGGTACATTCTTCAACATATCTAGCATTTTTGTCCATATTTCCTCCTTTTGGTCATGAAGATAGGAACCTATGACTTCAAGAGCCAATGGGAGTCCTCCAGTCATAGATACAACTTTTTGAGAGAGACTCTGATAAGCATCAGGAGGAGAGACCCATTAAAGGCATGCAAACTGAAAAGCTCTAGCGCTTTTTCACAATTCATTTTCTTTACTTCATAAGGAAAGATTGTCTCCTTTTCATCCAAAATCCGTTTATCTCTCGTTGTAACAATAATCCTACTCCCAGAACCAAAATTGTCAGGCCCCCCCACTAATTTCTTAAGTTGTTCTTTCTTGTCTAGATCGTCTAGAATAGTGAGAACTTTCTTAGAACTAGCTCTCCTTGTTAAGCTATTTATCCCTTCATCAATGGAACTAAAATTTTCTACAATTCTATAATAAGAGATGTCCGATGCCAACTGTTTATGCAGATCTAGTGGGCCATATTTGTTTCATGATTCCCGAATATTCCCAATGAAGCTGCATTTGCCATCAAAGTGAGGATATAATTCATTGAAAACAATCCTAGCGAGAGTAGTTTTACCGATCCCGCCCATTCCATAAATTCCAACAAAACGCACACCCATGCCAGAGTCCACATCTAACAACTTCATTATGGCTTCTACTTGTTTGTCTACCTCGACCAATTTGTTGTCCAAAGGTCTTTGTTTTACTTTCAGCTTGCGTAAAACCTCTTTCACAACGAGGTCAATGACTTCACCTTGTCTGCCAAATACCAAACACTTTTAGTCAAAGAAAACAAATAACAATCTCACTACTACTTCCTAGCAAATAGCATTTGAGTTGGATCACTATTTTTAAGTCTCAGGCAAATTCTATAGAGCCACAAGAATTTTGGTGTCATAGACTCCACAGGATATGATTGGTACGATAAACTTACAATTTGACCCTAATTCTAAGAAAGAAGATGTTCCTTTGCGGTCTGAATTATAGACATCATTCTAGAATTAGATCAAATCCACTCATCTAACTGTCACTAGCCAAAATGGCCCTGCTTATGTATGAGAATTAGTGAATTGCCTTGTTTTTTCCTCCCCGATGAGAAATGAAGTTTACTGCTCATATACCAAAAACCGGTTTGTGTATGCCACGTCAACCAATATATTTCAACAATAAATACCCCTTCAGGTAGTTTTCACTGCCATTTACAAGAACAAGAAGAGAATAGCATTTGGACCGAAGCTTTAAAAAAGTTCCATAAATAAGCATTTACGTACGCTTTCCCTTGGACTCCCATCCCTTGATCTCAGCCACTTTTCCCAGAGCCGCCTCCCACCGTTCTCTGTTCTCGGCACCGTGCCTCTGCTCATGCTTCTCCAAGTCCTTCAGGTACAGTTCCGTCCTGAGCTTGATGTCGGTGGGCGTGACATCAAAGAAGATGGGTAGGATCTCCGGCTTCCCAGTCGATTCATGGAGCTCCGTCGCTTGAGCGAGCTCGCAGAGGCACCAAGTGCTCAAAGCATAGCCTCTGGAGAGGACCAGTATGCAGATCTTGGAGTTCTCAACTGCTCTCAGCAGATTGTCAATCCAATCACCGGCGTGAAGCGCTTCGCTGTCTTTGTAGGCGACTATCCCCTCTCCGAACATGGTCCAGTAAAGGCAGTCGGTGAAGGTGTTGCGAGTGTCGGGCCCTCTGAAACTCAAGAACACGTCGTATTGGGTGGCTGAAGTGCTGGAACCACCGGTTGCTGCCATGTTTTTGGGGGGCTTCCGTCGCCAAAGGTCTCTGTCTCACTCTGGTCTTTGCCTCCTCAAAGTTGGAGCCGCGTCTTCGTTAGGGTTAGAAAGTAGAAATCATGTGTGAAGGCACAAACCGATCTCAAGGAATCCCTCAAAAGCCCTCTTCCTCGAAATGGACCCGCGCCCACGCGCAAGATCTGGATATTCGAGCTTTCGGCCAGGATCGGCATCCGATGCTTAAAGTAAACAGAGAAGGACGTTTGACCCGGTCTAGCTCCAAAAATATTCCGAAATACCTTTTTTTTTCTTGTTTTTTGGACGGGCAGGTTAAATTCAATTCATCATCAGACTAAGCTGGGTGGCCAAACCCATAACACTTGATCCCATTCAGCAAACCATTACTGGCAGCTTAGTAACTTCATTAGTAAACTGCTCAAGCAACGACACTAGCTCCATTTTTGTTTTTATGGTCTTTTTATTAGTTATTTGGTGTACATTTCACTCGGACATGTCTTTTCTTACGAATTTTCAATCATGAATAACCTATGATAAAGGATATGTGATGCAAGGGAGGAGTTGAAGGTCGTTTGAATAATAATATTTATAACTTCTTAGATGAATATGATAATTTAAGAGTCAAAATACTGATAAGAGGAAGAAAATGTGTCATAATACTATACTTGTGATCTGAGGAAATCTGGCAAAGTAAGCTTATAACTGTATTTTTGTCTTGGATTGTATTAACCTAAAGATATGTCATAAGGAAATTAGCAGTGTAATAAATGCAGAGGACGTTTGACCCGGTCAAGCTCCAAAAATATTCCGAAATTCCTTTCTTTTTTCTTGTTTTTTGGACGGACAGGTTAAATTCAATTCATCATCAGACTAGGCCGGGTAGCCAAACCCATAACGAGTGATCCCATTCAGCAAACCATTACTGGCAGCTTAGTAACATGATTAGTAAACTGCTCAAGCAATGACACTAGCTCCATTTTTGTTTTTATGGTTTTTTTGTTATTTACTTGGTGCTTACTTCGTTTGGAGATGTTTTTACTTGTAATTTTTCAATCATGAGTACTTTACGGTAAAGGAAATATAATGCGAAGGAAAAGTTGAGCGTCGTTTGAATAATAATATTTATAACTTCTTAGATGAATATAATAATTGAAGAGTCAAAATACTTATATGATAAAGAAAATGTGTCATAATAATATACTCGTGATCCGGGGAAATATGGCAAAAGCAAAATCGTAATTATGTCTTTGTCTTGAATTATATTAACCTAAAGATATGTTATAAGGAAATTAGCAACATAATAAATGCAGAAAATTGGATTCTATGCCAAATTTCCTCTTTTGTTTTCATGTAAATTACATTAAATTGAAAAAATTTATACCTAATAGAAAATAGGGTTAATACCCTGAAAAACCCCAAACTAGTGCCCCTATGACAAATTTACCCTTTAATACCCTAAAAACCCCAAACTAGTACACCTGTGATAAATTTACCCCAAACTATTTTTTTTTACCATAAAAAACCCCAAACTAATACACTTATGACAAATTTATTCCAACTGATCATAAAAAACCATAAACTCATACATTTATGATAAATTTACCCCAAATTAATTTATTCGATCGCAAAAAACCCTAAACTGATAAATTTGTGACAAATATACCCTCTGCTAAATCAAATTAATACAACAAAAAAATCAAAAAAGTTGTAAACTGTGACAAACGGAACATAAAATCCTAAATTGGTATACCAGTCAACTGTCACGTGTCATTTAACTTAATAATTTAACAGTAAAATTTAACAAAAACTAGCAGAGGGAAATTTGTTACAAGTGTACCAGTTTTTGGTAAATTTGTCAAAGGTATACCAGTTTGGGGTTTTTGGTGGTCAAAAAAATAGTTTGGGATTTTTCAAGGTATTAACCCTAGAAAATACAAAAAGAATAGTTAAGTTCTGTCTGGCTTTTTTTTTTTTTTTAAAGTAACATTCTCTCTTCTAAAGGTTCTGAATCCATTGCATCATGGATTACTAAACAAATTACTTATGTATGTGTACATGAACACTTGTAAGTATTGTCTCCGAAGATGACATGTACTTGTAGACCTATAAGGGTGCGTTTTGGAGTGGCCTTTAAAAGCCACTTTGAACCCCCAAAGATCCTTAGGCCAGATCAATGTTAGGGTGTTTGGTAAAAAATTTTCAAACCCCATTTGGAAAATGCCAACCTTCACAAGGCTGAAAGCCCAAGGCAAGGCAAGTTGGAGGCTGCCTTGGGCTTTCAACCTTCTCGGCATGCTAAGCTGAGGGGGTAAATAAAAAAAATTCTTCCCAAATTGTCCTCGTTGTTTTTTTGTTTTTCCGATTTTGCCCTCACTATTCATCTTCTTCTTCTTCTCCGTGAGCTATTGCTAGCAAAGGGCAGGCATGGTTGCAGTGGCCTAGACGACCCTCACTAGGTGGTGGCACGACCGCCATGCCATTTGGGTCGCGGCGAGGTCTGCAAATCCTAATACAAGTAGGATCCTAGATAAAAGGATTAGTAACGAAAAGAGTGGTTCACGAATTAATTCTTGTTAAAAAAAGTCAAGACGTCCATGGCTCCTCTCTTCTTGAGAATCCATACATCCCTTACTAGTGTATGGACAGCTATCTCTCGAGCACAAGTTTAGGTTCAGCCTCAATGGGAAAATAAAATGAAGCACCTAACAACGTTTCTTCATAAACCAAGAACTACGAGATTGCCCCTTTCATTCTAGGGTGACGGAGGGATCATACCATTCGAGCCTTTTTTTTTTCATGCTTTTCCCGGAGGTCTAGAGAAAGCTGCAATTAATAGGATTTTCCTAATCCTCCCTTCCCGAAAGGAAGAACATGAAATTCTTTTTCCTTTCCGCAAGGACCAAGAGATTGGATCTAGCCGTAAGAAGAATGCTTGGATGATAAATAGCTCACTTCTCGGTCTTCAACCCTCTCAGTCACTATGAACGGCCTCGATCAGTGCAATAGGATGTGTCTATTTATCTATCTCTTGACTCGAAATGGGAGTAGGTTTGAAAAAGGATCTTAAAGTGTCTAGGGTTGGGCCGAGAGGGTCTGTCTCTTAACGCCTTCATTTTTCTTCTCATCGGGGTTATTTCACAAAGACTTGCCATGATAAGGAAGAAGAGGGGAACAAGCACAGTTGGAGAGCACAGTACAACGGAGAGTTGTATGTTGCGTTTGGGAAGGATGAATCGCTCCTGAAAAGGAATCTATTGATTCTCTCTTAATTGGTTGGACCGTAGGTATAGTGATTTACTTCACAGGCAACGTTTCTGGTTCAAATTCAAGATGGCCCAGCTATGCCAAGGAAAAGAAAAGAATAGAAGAAGCATCTAACTCCTTCATGCATGCTCCACTTGGCTCGGGGGGATATAGCTCAGTTGGTAGAGCTTCGCTCTTGCAATTGGGTCATTGTGATTACGGGTTGGATGTCTAATTGTCTAGGAAGTAATGATAGTATCTTGTACCTAAACTAATGGCTCACTTTTTCTAAGTAATGGGGAAGAGGACTGAAACATGCCACCGAAAGACTTTACTGAGACAAAGATGGGCTGTCAAGAACGTATAGGAGGTAAGATGGACAGTTTGTTAGATCTAGTGTGGATCGTACATGGACGGTAGTTGGAGCCAGCGGCTCTCTTAGGGTTCCCTCATCTGGGATCCATGGGGAAGAGGATCAAGTTGGCCCTTGCAAACAGCTCGATACACTATCTCCCTTTAACCCTTGAGCGAAATGCGGCAAAAAGAAAGAAAATTCATGGACCAACCCCATCATTTCCACCCTGTAAGAACTATGAGATCACCCTAAGGACGCCTTGGCATCTAGGGGTCATGGACTGACCATAGAATCATGTTGAATAAGTGGAACGTATTAGCTGTCCGCTTTTAGGTTGAGCAGTAAGGGTCGGAGAAGGGCAATCACTCATTCTTAAAACCAGCATTCTTAAGACCAAAGAGTCGGGCGGAAAAGGGGGGAAAGCTCTCCGTTCCTGGTTCTCCTGTAGCTGGATCCTCCAGAACCACAAGAATCCTTAGTTAGAATGGGATTCCAACTCAACACCCTTTGAGATTTTGAGAGGAGTTGCTCTTTTGAGAGCATAGTACGATGAAAGTTGTAAGCTGTGTTCAGGGGGAGTTATTATCTATCGTTGGCCTCTATGGTAGAATCAGTCGGGGGGGCGGAGAGGCGTGGTTTACCCTGTGGCGGATGTCAGCGGTTCAAGTCCGCTTATCTCTAACTCGTGAACTTAGCTGATACAAAGCTATATGATAGCACCCAATTTTTCCGATTCGTAAGTTCTATCTATGATTTCTCATTCATGGACGTTGATAAGATCCTTCCATTTAGCAGCACCTTATGATGGCATAGCCTTAAAGTGAAGGGCGATATTCAAACGAGGAAATGCTTATGGTGGATACTTAGGCACCCAGAGACGAGGAAGGGCGTAGTAAGTGATGGAATGCTTTGGGGAGTTAAAAATAAGTGTAGATCTGGAGATTCCCAAATATGTCAACCTTTCAAACTGCTGCTGAATCCATGGGCAAGCAAGAGACAACCTGGCGAATTGAAACATCTTAGTAGCCAATGGAAAAGAAAGCAAAAGTGATTCCCCTAGTAGCGGCGAGCAAAATGGGAGCAGCCTAAACCGTGAAAATAGGGTTATGGGAGAGCAATACAAGCGTCGTGCTGCAAGGCGAAGCAGTGGAATGTTGCACCATAGATGGTGAGAGTCCAGTAGCCGAAAGCATCACTAGCTTACGCTCTGACCCGAGAAGCATGGGTCACGTGGAATCCCGTGTGAATCAGCAAGGACCACCTTGCAAGGCTAAATACTCCTGGGTGACCCATAGCGAAGTAGTACCGTGAGGGAAAGGTGAAAAGAACCCCTATCGAGGAGTGAAATAGAACATGAAACTGTAATCTCCCAAGCAGTGAAAGGAGACTACTAGGACTCTAACCGCGTGCCTGTTGAAGAATGAGTCGGCAACTCATAGGCAGTGGCTTGGTTAAGGGAACCCACTGGAGCCGTAGCAAAAGCGAGTCTTCATAGGGCAATTGTAATTGCTTATGGACCCAAACCTGGGTGATCTATCCATGACCAAGATGAAGCTTGGGCGAAACTAAGTGGATGTCCAAACCAACTAATGTTGAAGAATCAGTGGATGAGTTGTGGTTAGGAGTGAAATGCCACTCGAACCTAGAGCTAGCTAGTTTTGCTCGAAATGCATTGAGGCACAGCAATTGCCTGGACATCTAGGCGTCAAGCATTATTTTGGTGCGAGCCACGAGAGCGGTACCAAATCGAGGCAAATTCTGAATACTAGATATGACCTCCAAATAATAGGGGTCAAGGTCAGCCAATGAGATGATGAGGGATAAGCTTCATCGTTGAGAGGGAAACAACCCGGATCACCAGCTAAGGCCCCTAAATGACCACTTAG
Source organism: Eucalyptus polyanthemos subsp. polyanthemos (assembly GCA_017140185.1). Taxonomy (NCBI): domain Eukaryota; kingdom Viridiplantae; phylum Streptophyta; class Magnoliopsida; order Myrtales; family Myrtaceae; genus Eucalyptus; species Eucalyptus polyanthemos. The sequence goes on along the minus strand of CM029459.1, from coordinate 19,101,553 downwards.
TGATAAAGGAGGTAGGGGTGCAAAGACAGCCAGGAGGTTTGCCTAGAAGTAGCCACCCTTGAAAGAGTGCGCAATAGCTCACTGATCGAGCGCTCTTGCGCCGAAGATGAAAGGGCTAAGCGATCTACCGAAGCTGTGGGATGTAAAAATACATCGATAAGGGAGCGTTCCGCCTTAGAGGGAAGCACCCGTGAGAGTAGGGATGGACGAAGCGGAAGTAAGAATGTCGGCTTGAGTAATGCAAACATTGGTGAGAATCCAATGCCCCAAAAACCTGAGGGTTCCTCCGCAAGATTCGTCCACGGAGGATGAGTCAGGGCCTAAGATTAGGCCAAAAGGCATAGTCAATGGACAACAGGTGAATATTCTTGTACTACCCCTTATTGGTCCTGAGGGACGGAGGAGGCTAGGTTAGCCAAAAGATGGTTATCAGTTCAAGGACGCAAGGTGCCCCTGCTTTTTCAAGGTAAGAAGGGGTAGAGAAAATGCCCCAAGCCAATGTTCAAGTACCTGGCGTTACAGCGCTGAAGTAACCCATGCCATACTCCCAGGAAAAGCTCGAACAATCTTCAACAAAAATGTACCTGTACCCAAAACCGACACAGGTGAGTAGGTAGAGAATACCTAGGGGCGCGAGATAACTCTTTCTAAGGAACTCGGCAAAATAGCCCCTAACTTCGGGAGAAGGGGTGCCTCCTCACAAAGGGGGTCGCAGTGACCAGGCCTAGGTGACTATTTACCAAAAACACAGGTCTCCGCAAAGTTGTAAGACCATGTATGGGGCCTATGACATCCTAAAATTCAAGTCCTCTGAGGGATGAATGGATGTAAATTTCGTCAATACATTGTTGGTTGATTTCACTCGGAATTGATCACTCCTGAGATACTAACCTTGAGGGGAAAGGCTAATGAGGACAGAACTCGCATGACTAAAGGACTCAACCTGGGAAAACGATTTGACCATGAGACTTGCATGAGGATGATCTTGTAGATAGGCAGGCCGATTCTACGGATGACTAGAAGTCAATTCACGGAGAGAACATAATGGAATGGCAGGTGATTCCATTTACTGTTATTGAATCCACGAATGACCTTATGTCGATCCTCAGCAATCGTGTACTTTGAAATAAGAATCTATCATCCGCAATTTCATGTTGTCAAGTACGTCCATGTGTCGAGATGTCTTGAACGTGGTTTGGCACGAGTCGGTTACACGTGAATCCTCAAAGTCGCCTATCAGTCTGACTCGTAACCAAAATGGCATTAGGGCAAAATTGACATGGCAATAGAACTTAGGATTGGACTTCGAATTATCGGGAACGTCAGGGACAAACTTTGGATGAAGCTTTAACAACAGTCAACAGTGTTAGTTGAGCTGAGCAATTGAAAAAGGGACTTTTAGACCGAATAAATGAGCCCATGAAGACATGGGCTAGGCTAGGCAAGCGTGGGCCTTAGGCCTAAGGTGGGACAGCCACCATAATGGGCCTAAGACAAGCAAATAAGCCTATTGGGCCTAAACCTACTATTCATCTTCTAAGCCTATGGGCCAATTCTTATCCATTTCAAGCCCAACCAATTCCCAAGCCCATTTCTATTCATGGCCAAGCCCAATTCTTAGGCCCATCCACCAATTGTAGCCCAAGGACAGATTGGTAAATTGGTGCAAGGTGAAATGACTATTTTGCCCCTAAAAGCTTGTAGATAAGGGCAAAGGAAGAGAGAAAAGGTGAGGGGACTTGCATAGGGACTTAAAGCTAGGATGTGAGGGTTTGATGGAGTGTGCAGTAGGCTTCACATCACTTTCTCTCTCCCCTCATTCTGTGACATCTCAAATTTTCAACCCTGTTTTCTGCTGAATAAATCGGACATTTCATTAACGTGCCTATAGGGCTGTTCTCAAAGCTGATCACTTTCGAGATAACTAGACTATCTGGGGAAGCCCTTAAGAATTTTAAGGCAAATAGACTTGAGAATTCGACCATGAATCGACTTCTCGACCGTGCTCATCTGTCAAGACCATTACGACACAGATATAAATCGATTTGAGATCAGATACAGGTTGGTTCAATTGAGATGTGTGGCTAATCGTGGGTGACACCACTAAATTGGAAAATTCTCGTCAACCAACATTAGACTGATTTTCTTATCGTTTTGGTACCCTGTGTCCATACTTGAATTCTCGAGATTTTTACGACAATCGAAAGTCGCCAATGAGTCGAGTGGGTTCATAGTGGCTCGAAGAAAATCGACCACGAGTCACTTGCACTAAAAAATTTCTGAAAGCTACCCGGTAGTTTACATCATGCTAAAAATGCGTCGAATGGAAATTAACTGTGAATTCGAGTCCGATTTCAAAAATTGAAAGTTTTGTGGTGTCACGAGCTATTTTAGAAACGTCGACTCAGTCTCAAAATATTTTTCAAGATTCCGGGACTTTTACGGAAAATCGTTGTGGACACCGCGGAAAATCGACAAAAATTCGGATAGGCCAAATTAAAGGAAATTTGGACTTCCAAACCGAGCTACTTGGCGATGGGAACTTATAGAAATTTTGCAGACCTTTCTCCAACAAAATCGGACATCAAATTGGAGAGAATTTCGAAGAAATTGAAGTCCAAGATTGAAGGAATTTCAGAGCTTTGAAGGGGGCTATATTTTTTACATCAAAAATTGGATTATATGGGAAAATTTTATGCTAGAAAGTATTAGGGACATAGAGGATATACATGTAGACTTTGTGGGCCAAAGCAATGATGATTTAGATATTTATTTTGGCTTTTGGTCTCTCTCTCATCAAGCCTTCTCGGACAAGTTGGTCATGCCGACTTCAATACCTCCCTTTCACTTTGCTTTGCTTTCAATCCTTCATCCCTTCAAGCAAACTTCCTCAATTCTCCATCTTTCACCCTTCTCTACAATTGCCGAAGACTCCACCGAAATTTCCTGCAAGTTGCCCCACCTTCTTCGGTTAATACCTCACTCCACCGAGTTGCCATGAAGACTGAAGCAAACCAGCTAAATCTTCCCCTTAGTTGACCAAAGTATCCCACCAAATCCTCTCCATCTCTCGGGTTTTTGGATCGCCACACACAGCACCAAAGATAGCCCAGCCACAACTAAAGAAGCTGCCACACGTCCTTCCCAGCAGCGATCGAAACCACGCGTCCTCACTGGTCAACTGAAGCCGCTCCCTTTGCCAGTTTGTTGACCCAGCTCCTTCGTCCTCTCCAGCGTTGATTTTTGAGCTCGCCCGGCAGCAACAATCGAACTGCTTCTTCGTGCATCCCACTCACTTGGCCAACTCCAGCAGCTTCGGCCATTTGTCCGCGTGCTCCCATCTTCCGTAACAACACACGCCAACCCACTTCTTACTTCTACGAGACGTCCCCAAATAGCTCGAGCAAAACTAGCGTCGTCCGCAGCTCGATGCCAGCAAATCCAACGCCTGCAACTTCAGCATCTTCGTCTCTTTCTTCGCCAGCTCGTGGATTGGCCCTGCAATTGAAGCCACGACAACTCCTATCCATGAAGCAGGCCCGTGAATCCAATCAGTCAGCGGCCCATGTGAGACTCTGCCCAACTCCTTCATGAGTTCAGCCGCAGGCCCATTGGAAGCCCATGATTTCAGCAGTCTTCAGCCCAGCAGATTCTTTTCTTATTCAAGCCCATTCACAGCAAGCTTCAGTCCATTTGAAGCCCATGTTCAGTCTTGATTCAAGCCCAGTCCAGTGAAGTCCAGCAAGTTCTTTTGAAGCCCAAGCCTGCGAGGCAAGATTTTTGGGCCCGGCCCGAGTGTCCGTTGACGCCGCTGAAAGTTCGGATTTCGGCCGTTGTCGCATCGCCGTTGCGGTGATTCGGTCTCCGCTTTTACCAAGTGAGTTTTACTCACTAAAGCTTTCTTAGTTTGCTAATTATACTTAAGGTTGGTTATATTTAATTAAATGCAATTAGGTGGTTATATTAGTTTAGATCAATGAAATTAGAGACTTAATGATGCATGTTAGGTGGTTAGAAATAGACATTAGCAAGTAGACATGCCATGTTATTTATGGAACGAGTCTCGGTAATTTTCCGAGCTTGTCTCAGCGTCCAATTCGGCATTACAAGCCTAAATTGGATTTTTTTATAATTATTTATTTAATTTTCGAAATTATTTATTTAATTATTTATTTTTCCGGAAATTCAACCGGCATGGTCGATGACCAGAATTTAATGCCGATTGTCGTGATGCAGTCCGTTTATTTAATTGAGCTTTATTTTGTGCGGAAATGATTTATTTCTAAATTTAGGATTCATCTCCTAATTTAAATAATCTTGGAAAATTAATTGGAAATTAACCGGGCATCGCTTAATGATACCAAAACTGTTTTAGTGGACTATAGAAAATGGTGGGATTTATAAAGAGGAAATTGTTATATTTTGATTAAGGTCGATTGTGTACCCACACACGTCATTTTATCGAAAAGGATAAAATTAGTTATTTGATTGTTTGCTTGGAATGGCATGTGTACCGGCTCGATGACTCTACGGAGCATCTGGAGACAGTACGGTATGATAAATTGTGTGTATACTGGCTCGGTGACTTTATATGTTATCTTGAGACAGGACGGTATGATCTACCGGCTCGATGACTCTACGGAGCATCCGGAGACAGTACGGTATGATTTGACAGCTCGATGACCCTATATGTCGTCTGGAGATAAGATAACATACTATCTATATATCACCTAGGGTGAGTAGTCTTGGATGTTGATCAGACTTATAGAAAGTATGGAAGGGGTCGATCAAGAGATAATTTGGATGACATGTAATCGACTAGGTCGATTGATCAATGATTCGATATGATTGGGTGATGTGATGTGATGATGTATATTTGATATATATACTAACTTGCAGGAAGGAGTTGAGGCCAAGGTAAGTCCTCTGACTCGTGATGTGCTTAGGCAGCCTAAGGTGTATTGGTTTACTAATCGAGTCTTAAGGGGTAGGACTTGCTAAGACGTGGTCTCATTGGTTATTGAATAACCATTTCAAGACCCTGAGGAGAAGCTGAGGAAGAGGAACCTGAAAGGAAGAAAGACTTTTGAAGAAGATGATCCAAAGAGGGATCTTGAGTATAACTCGGATGTAGATTGAGATCCCATCCCTTTTGTAAACCCTATCTTGGTGTAGATAGGTGTGAGACAAGTATGTTGTGAATAGTATTATAAATATACTATGAGTTGTGTTGTTAAGGAAAGCGTGCTTGTGAATTTCAATAAGAAAAATATGGCCTGCTTTTCTATCCCATAGTTTTATTGATTGGCGATCTATAACTACTTCCGCCTGCATAATAAAATGAAAGGGTCGGCGATACTTAATCCTGGGATATCGCATTTTAAAATCGAGCAATAAGAAGGATAGGCGCATCCCTGAGGATCGGAGCGTGACACATCCGGCCCTCCCTCAACGAAGCTCCCTCTCCCTCGTTTTCCTCTTCCTCGAGTTTCTATTCCAGTAGACCCTCCTACAAAGATCCGAGTTGATTGTTGGTTTCTCAGAAGAATAGACCTTCGTGTCACCCACCATTGTCTTCAGGAGATCCATACCGTGTATGGGGACTTGACCTTTTTCCTATCGGAGCCGCCGTTTGACCCGCCGGCCGGCCAGAAGCCAGTGACAGTCTAACCGCCTAACACTGTTCTGCTCTAGACTGACCTTTCGTCAAAGATTCGAGTAAAACGTTATCTTCCCGGATGACTCGGCCAACTTTCCATCTACCACCATGACGAGGACATCCAGTATGTACGGAAGGTGGTCATCGTTCGCCAAACAGAGCCTCTAGCCGTCCCAAATTCCTGCGACAAGCCACCGGTCGCTGGACTGCCTCGTTCCGCCCAGTTCTGCCTAGTTCACGATTTCGGCCCATTTTCTCCCATTTCGATCCTTCTTTCACCTAGCCTAGCTACCAACCACTCCCCTTTAAACCCCTGATGTCGCCGGTTGCCAGCCACCCCCCTCGCCGGAGCTACGATCAGCCCATTCAACTTCGTTTCTCCTCTGGCAGTTAGTTTTTGACAGTTGTAGAGAGAAGCAGAGGCTGTGGTTGTTGTGCTAAGCTTGGGTCCACCTTGGATCGTCGTGGTAGAGGTCCCAGTGCTTAGCCACCATCGTCGCCGCCGCGTCTGTGCCTCCAACCAGCTTAACGGGTGAGTTTAGCTCCTAATCCTTCGATTAGTGCCTAAACTTACTTAGGGTTGATTTAGTTAGTGTTAATTCTAGTTTAGGCGATTTAATTAAGTTATATTAGTCCTAAGAAAGGTGGTTAGATTAATGGCTAAGATTAGTTTAGCTTAATCTTGTTTTATTTGCTTAATGTGGTTCATGTGGTTAATTAAGCATGTTTATCTTAATTGATTGGTTTCCTTAATTTAATCATTTTTTTGGTAAGATTCCTTAATTTAATCATTGTTTTAATGATTTATGAATATAATTTATTATTTATTGAATTCTTGAAATTTACTGTTCACGCGACATTATTCACAAAATATTATTTATGTGCACTGTTCACGAGGTACTGTTCACGCAATACTGTTCACATGCACTGTTCACGTGCATTGTTCATCCAGAATGCAAAAAGTGGTCTAATTTCATGTGTGTTGAGTTTATGAAGTGAATGGATGTGTAAATACATGGGCATCCGCATGAATTGAGTTCTAATTTGTGTTGATTATGCATGATTTGTATTTTAGGAATTTATTCATAAATTAATTAATTTTAGTAGTTAATTGGAAAATAACCGAGCATCGTTTATAACGCCAAAAATATTTTGGTGGACCATGTGAAATGGTGGGATTTATAAAGGTGAAAATCTTATATTTTGGCTAAGGCCGACTGCATACCCACGCACGGGCATTTTTATCAAGAAAGATAAAAATGGTGAATTAATTTAATGATCAATTATCAGCATACTATGAAAGTATGGCTGGCAGTTTCTGGTGAGCTATAGTATATTATATTGAATATTGCGGTAGCTTCTGGTGAGCTATAGTATACTATATCGAATATTGCGGCAACTTCTAGTGAGCTATAGTATACTATATTGAATATTGAGGCGGCTTCTAGTGAGCATATATATATATATATATATATATATATATATATAGTTTATTATCTCAATCATTGAGGCATCTTATGGCAAGCTATACCACCTATTATCGGCTTACATTAAGCAGTCCTGGGTATGATCGGATTTATAGGTGGTATTGATTGAAATGGCCAGGGAATGGTCATCGTTGACATGTAATCGATTGAGTCGATGGATCAATGACTCAATCTGAATTGATGCATTGATGTGTGAAATTGTTATATGCATTAATTATATGCATGAGTGAATCACATCGTTTATGGCACACACACATTAATCGATAATGTGTAGGGTGTGGCAATGGCCAGGTGAAATCGCTTATGATGCGACTCGTGTGTGATTGACGAACTGCATCATCTAATGGCCATGTGCTTTGTGTGTATCGTGCTGAATTATAACGTGTAGGGTATGGCATACCAGGGAAGGTTGTATGCGAATCGATTGTTGGTTGTTGCTTGTGGTGGGGTAGTTCTTGATAGATACCTCAAGTTGAGTTGGTGTACTAAGCAGGGCTTAAGGGTGGAACTCGCTAAGATTTATATCTCACTGGTTATTGAATAACCATCTTCAGGTCCCTAATGTGAAGAACCCGGAGCTTGAAGCGGAAGGGTCAGGAGCATAGGTGGCTCAGTAGTTCTTTATGACATAGACCTTCTGTATAAGCTTGAAGTGTTTATAAAAGTGTATTTGATTTGAATTTGGTTGTCCCGCTTTTCTATCCCATGTATGTCGTTGTCAGGGGATTAGTTAATTCGCTTATACATGTGTAATAAAATAGAAAGGGTTGGCGATGAGTCCTGGGAATGTCACGAAATTCTATCGACCACCAAGGGTTGTGCACGCACTCGCGGTTCGGGGCGTGACAAGGGCCGACGCCTGTCCAGTGCCGGAAATTCAAGGAAGTTGGTGACTTGATGACAGGGGAGCCAGCGACCGAAGCCCCAATGAACGGCAGTCGTAACTATAACGGTCCTAAAGTAGTGAAATTCCTTGCCGGGTAAGTTCCAACCTGCACGAAAGGCGTAATGATCTAGGCACTGTCTTGGAGAGAAACTGGGTGAAATAGACATGTCTATGAAGATGCGGACTACCTGCACCTAGACAGAAAGACCCTATGAAGCTTTACTATTCCCTGGGATTGGCTTTAGGCCTTTCCTGCGCAGCCTAGGTGGAAGGCGAAGAAGGCCTCCTTCTTGGGGGCCCTAGCCATCAGCAAGATACCACTCTGGAAGAGCTAGAATTCTAACATTGTGTTAGGACCTATGGGCCAAGGGACAGTCTCAGGTAGAGAGTTTCTATGGGGTGTAGGCCTCCCAAAAGGTAATGGAGGTGTGCAAAGGTTTCCTCGAGCCGAACGAAGATTGGCCCTTGAGTGCAAAGGCAGAAGGGAACTTGATTGCAAGACCCACCCGTCAAGCAAGGATGAAAGTTGGCCTTAGTGATCCAATGGTGCCGAGTGGAAGGGCCGTCACTCAATAAATAAAAGTTACTCTAGGGATAACAGGCTGATCTTCCCCAAGAGTTCACATCGACGGGAAGGTTTGGCGCCTTGATGTCGGCTCTTCGCCACCTGAGGCTGTAGTATGTTCCAAGGGTTGGGTTGTTCACCCATTAAAGTGGTACGTGAGCTGGGTTCAGAACATCGTGAGACAGTTCAGTCCTTATCCGGTGTGGGCGTTAGAGCATTGAGAGGACATTTCCTTAGTACGAGAGGACCGAGAAGGACGCACCTCTGGTGTACCAGTTATCGTGTCCACGGTAAACGCTAGGTAGCCAAGTGTAGAGTAGATAATTGCTGAAAGCATCTAAGTAGTAAGCCCACCCCAAGATGAGTGCTCTCCTATTTTGACTTCCTCGGAGCCTCCAGTAGCACAGCTGAGACAGCGACGGGTTCTCTACCCCTGCAGGGATGGAGCAACAGAAGTTTTGAGAATTCAAGAGAAGGTCACTGCAAGACGAACTGTTTATCATTATGATAGGTGTCAAGTGGAAGTGCAGTGATGTATGCAGCTGAGGCATCCTAACAGACTGGTAGACTTGAACCTTGCTCCTACATGACCCGATCAATTCGATTAGGCATTCACCACCTATTTTCATTGTTCAACTCTTTGACAACATGAAAAAACGAAAAGCTCTGCCCTCCCTCTCTATCTATCCAAGAGATGGAAGGGTAGAGGCCTTTGGTGTCCCCTCCTATCAAGAATTGGGACCTCCCAATCACTAGTCAATATGTTTTTCTCTCATGCCTTTCTTCATTCATGGTTCGATATTCTGGTGTCCTAGGCGTAGAGAAACCACACCAATCCATCCCGAACTTGGTGGTTAAACTCTACTGCGGTGACGATACTATAGGGAAGGTCCTGTGGAAAAATAGCTCGACACCAGGATGATAAAAAGCTTAACACCTCTCATTCTTATTACTACTTTTTCAAATATATTGAAAAAGAAAAAAAAAAAGGAAAATGTTGTTTTATTCAAAACCCCAATTCTAAAAAATGAAATAGAGTATTACTACTTATTTATTATTTCTCATTAAGGATTGAAAAATGAATAGAGTATGCCCCTGCATATTTTTTTTTTCGTTTTACGCTCCATAACTCTTCCTCAGCTTGGCTTGGTCAAATAGCATAGCAAGTCAAAATATTAATTAGTAGTATAGCAAAAATGCGTTCCTTGTCATTAATATGTTTGCTCGCGGTAATTGTGGCCTCTCGGGAGAATCGATAACTGCATCTTTGATGCACTTGCTAGTACTAGTACATCTGAGAATTCTTAATTGGCTAGTTGTAAATGGTCCCACCCCAGGACTATGGAGCAAAGGGTTATCTTGGACCTACACCGAGATATTGATGGTGATTCTCAAATATCGATGAACAAAATGTGATACGATGAGATAGAATGCAATAGAAACAAAGACACAGGGAATGAACGAGTTACCTACTCTTAACGGTCAATGAAGCCTTTCATTCTGAATTCTTTAATTCAAAATGACTTTAATTCCAAATGAATCAAATCTCCCCAAGTAGGATTCGAACCTATGACTAGTCAGTTAACAGCCGACCGCTCTACCACTGAGCTACTGAGGAACAACGCGAGATTCAATCTCAGAGAGTTCAATTCCCGTTCTCAACTCATAACCAATATGAGCTCAAGGTTTCCTTCGTAACTCCCAGAACTTCTTCGTAGTGGCTTCATTATATGCCTCATTTCATAGGGAACCTCAAAGTGGCTCTATTTCATTATATTCCATCCATATCACAATTCCATTCATTTAATATCCCTTTGGTGTCCATTGACATAAGAGATGTCATTTCCAATCTATATCTTTCTATTTCAAAAAAGAAATCGAAATAGAAAAGAAAAAAGGGAGGTTTGGGATGATTTTGAAATCTTTTCTACTAGGGAATCCAGTATCCTTATGCATGAACATAATAAATTTGGTCACTATAGTCGGACTCCATTATGGATTTCTGACCACCTTCTCCATGAGGCCCTCTTATCTCTTCCTTCCTCGAGCTCAGGTTCTGGAAGAAGGTATTAGCAACATCGGGTTTTATTGCGAGATAGCTCATGATGTTCATATCGATCTATTATGCTCCTCTGCATCTAGCATTGGGTAGACCTCATACCGTATCTTTTGTTTCATTTCTTTTGGAACAATCACAAACACTACATATATTAGGTCTGCTTAATGGTCGTAATTGTGTTTCTATGTGTTGCGGGATCGTTATTATTTGGGTCGCGGGAGGACCTCGCCACCCCAAATCCATCAACTTTGAAGTCCGACCATTCCAATGCTTCATATCATAGTTAAGGTGCAATACATATTTTATTTATGGATCATGCGTAAACCAAGGTGTACATTATACACCTTGGTTTACACATCACACTGAAAACTAATTATGCAAACGAGTGCTAGCAGATCTATCATAATCCATAGCTTTATTGATTTCCGGCAAATATTTATATGAAAGGACTTCATGAACTCAACATAATTATCCAACTATTTGGCAGTATGATGATCATATATCTATTAACCATGTAAATATTTCATCAACAATTTATTGGCTACTTCATATTTTGCTCTAATTAGATTTAGCTATCAGGCAAAAGAAAAACATACATTCCGCCATTTCATTAGATAAAGATGTACGTGATATCATGAACTATTTGTTTTGTACAGGCATCTTCTTCTTCTTTTTTCACAAATTTTTTCTGTTTAATAAGCCTTAGACAAGAAAAAAAATGAATACCAAGCAATATTTAAAGTTTTGACAAATGATAGAGTTGTACTATTTTGCATGCTTGCCTTTCTAAGGTGACTACAAACCAAACAGTTACAGTTTGCTAGGCATAGCTCGATAAGTACAACTGAGAGCCACACCTGCCAGGTCACTTCGTCTCCGATTAATTTTAAAAGTAATTTCGATTGCTTTTGGGTTTGTCTTTTCATTTCTGTTCTGTTTTGTGTCAATTCTGATGTTGTCCATAAGAAAACTGAGGGACCAATGAGCTTGAGGGCATTCCGTGGAGATGAAGTCGGGGCGTTGGAACATGAACCCTAGCAACAGCCGCCTCATGATTGCTGCGCGTCATCACCTCATCACCGCCAGGTTGTTTCTTTTCCAAAGAATTGCTTGTGGATTTTCTACTCTGATGTTTGTGTTCTGTATTACTCTATGCCATTCTGGTGTTAATAGTACTTCACACCACATGCTCACAACCTTTTCAGCAGAATGCCCGACTCCATCGCAGATAGTTCCTATTGCATTCTGTTTACCAATGTCAATGTTCAATCGAAATTGCGTTCGTTGTGTCTTTGCTAGATTTCCCATATATAGCTTATTGGAATGTGAAATAATTAGATATATAGGTGATATATGTCAAATTCTGTTCATAAGTGTTTGTGTGGACCAAATCCTGTTCATATGTGATTGTGTGTGTCAAATGGTGCTCCTTCATGTTACTTTGAGATGGTGAGGTGCTGAAGGAAAGAGGAGAATGCTGTGAGTACTATTTTCTATTTCGACATGAGGCTACTTATGATCGTATACATGAGTAGTCCATGCTTGTTGCAAATATCAAAAGAGTTCATGTCTGGAGCATGCGAGCTGCAAGTATGCATGATTTGAGAAGAAACAAGAGCTGTAAATGAGTTGAAAATAAACAATGAAATGAAAGCCAAATGAGATTTGATGATTTGATTGGATGAGATCTGAACAAAAGGAAATTAAAATTGTTGTTGCAAAAACTCAAGTGAATGCTCAACGTCAGACTCTTGAGAATTGAGAAGACGTGGTCAGTAGTGTGTGCTTTTACTTCTACCACTACAACCTCATCCTAGAAGAAATTAGAATGGCTTGCAGATAGTCTTCTAATTAGTCTCTTCTACCATCAGTTTTGCCCACTTCACACATTGGCACAGGAAAGACTAATGTTTTCTCCTATTAGATCTAGTCATCCGTGACGCATAATGCTAGGGCCAAGGATTGCATGTGTTAGTAATCTTGACATATTTTGGGGGCGTTCATGCAATATTTGATCTAATGATCACCGTTTGGGACATCCCAAAATTGCCTACTTCAGCTTGTTTCTCTTCTTTTCCCCTCTTGGTTTTTTGCACTCGTCAGTTATTTGAGAAATTTTGGTAGAATCATTCATTTACCCAGATAAAAGTATCATATGCATTGGAAACTATTGTCTGTTGTCAAGAATCTTGACCATGCTTCTATGTGGCAAGCAATTTGATATTCACAAAGGGAATGACTTATCTCTCAACGAATGGACAGTTAGCAAATCCTCAAAGCAGAGTAAATCCACATGCAAACCGCATTCCTGTTTCCAGGAAACTCGTCCCTCGACCTCTGTGCACTTGAGTTTATCAAAAAGAGTGCAAGCATTCTCTTGGAGCCATCAATTTAGTTATTGTACCCGTAACCGAAATGCATAGAGACCAATTCAATTTTTCCCGACTCCACGTCTGCATTATCCTGCAGGACAATTTACTTATCCTGTCTGCCTCCGAAGACTCCTCCCTAGAAGAAACGATAAGGGATTGCAGATACATTCCAATATGCCCGTGGAACAATCAATGCGGTCGTTCTCCTCCATTTTATCCTCCTAGAACGGGAAAAATATGAATTAGTCTTCTAACTATATTGGGGGACAAGAAAATGCAAATATGATCTAATCAGCCTGCCCTAAAGTCCAAACATTACAGTCGTTCGCTTCACAAGCATTTATGAACCGTTGGGCAAAGCCAGTCACACGACCAAGTCTATGATGGCACGATCATCGGGCATGAGAGGATCAATGATTGCTTTAGATAAAAATGTGCCAATTGCAGAGTCTACTGTTACTCCCATGACATAATTGATCCGTAGTTGCAATAACTATTGTTGAGTGGGTTAGAAGACCCATTAGTGAGTCACAATCTCACTAACAATTAAAGGTGAAACGCCCTTTCTTACACCAAACAGTTACAGTTTGCTAGGCATAGGTCGATAAGCAAAACATTGTTGACTAGTGGGTATTGCATATAAGCTCTGCTCCTGATATACCTTTTTTCACTATTTTTCCTTTTCTCACGGCTCATCCAATAAGTAACACTTCAAATTTTTCATAATACATAAATCGTATATTTGTTTTCATACAATTTACTAGTTCATTTTAAACTCTATTGGATAAGTGTAGAGAGCGTGATTTTTATCTTTGCTTGGTGAAATATTAATATAATCGTTGTTTAGTTATGTAGAGGATCTTTATTAAGCCCACTGCTCTTGTAAGAAACAATTTACCCATACACACCATTGGATGGTTGACACATTGAAAAATTTCGATTACAAAATTAAGTTTAGACACTAAAATAATGAATGTTTCTTTTACACTAATAGTGGACCGAACAATAATCCATAGATTTGTATAAAAAAATTAGGAATAAAGACATGTAAGACAGAGATATACAGAGAGACATAGAAGCAAACAGAACAAGCGAAAAAGAGGAAATGTGATGCCTACTGCATGCGTTTCTGAAAAATAAGTGAAAGGTAGAAGGAAGCCGCACCTTGTTGAATCTCATTCCCGTCCTAACAAGAATCATCTCTTTATAACCCCGGTAAGTGCCCTCATAACTACTTAGTTGCATGCAATCCCATACTTCTATCCTGCATAAATTTGGTATCTTTGAGTTGGATACATCACTCAACCTTTCCAATGATCCACACCTGGAAAAATACAAAAAACCCAAAAGCTCCAATTCTGCAAGGCCCTCAACAACCCGTAGCCCATCGCATCGGTAGATCCGCAAAGCCTTCAGCTTCTTTGGGTTCGAAAAACTGCGCAACCCTCCTAGGGAATCGCAGTAGCCAACTCGAAGTGTCACGCCCCGATCCTCGAGCGCGTGCCAATCCCTTGGTGGTCGATTAAATTACGATGTCCCAAAACGCGTCGCCGACCCATTCATTTTAATGCACATGCGGAAGCGAATAAATAAATCCCCAGACAGCAGAAAAGATGCGATAGAAAAGCAGGGCCAAAATTTTAAAACCACACAACACACCTTTATACACAACAGACTAAATTATATACAATATTTGTCTATATTCACATGCCCACAAAAAACAAAAGAGCTACTAGTCCTCTAAGCGTTTGAATCCTCAACCGAAGGCTCCGGGGTCTTTGGCTCCGGGGAACTTGGGTCCACCACTGAACTACCAGAAGGGTCAGCTGTACCCTTACCAAAAGCGATCTCTAGCATCGACAGAGGAATCTCAAATTCCGGTAGGGGACCTTCTCTGGGTCCATCTCGCCCGTAACGATACCACGATTTGAATTGATTAGGTACCCTCCAGGATAGACCCATATCAACCCAAACAATGGATCTCACGAGTTCGTAGACCCAATCTCCTTGGCTTCCAGGGAGGGGAATCTGAGAGATCTGTTTGGTGACCTTCTTTGGCTGGCCGAAACGCTCAGGAGGAATAGCCATCTAAAGACCTGTAAATGTTCGCCCACGACGGGGTGAGATGATGTCTCAGCAAGTTCACCCCATAAACTCCAACTAGGAAGGAAATACACCTAAAGGCTACCTATGCACACACAAGATAGAGGACTTACCTTTGCCTCAGTTCCTTCCTGCAAGTCAGTACAGTTCATAATCTCAACCAATCCACTAAATTCAAATCGAACCATTGATCAACCAGTCAATAAGCTCAAATCCAACCCAATAGTACTATCTATCAATTCAATGCCATATATCAATCATCTGATACTACCACTACCCACGACAGTTGCAATATATGATCTTAGCTCGCTCAAGTTGATATATAGATAGATAACTCACTCAAGCTGATAAATAATATAGATCTTGCTCACTCAAGCTGATAAAACAATTTTAGCTTACTCAAACTGATAAATATATATTGATCGTGCTCGCTCAAGCTGATAAAACGATCATAATAGATATAGATATAGATATATATATATATATATATATATATATATATATATATATATATATATATATATATATATATATATGTCGTGCTCACTCAAGCTGATAAAACGACCTTGGCTTACTCAAGTTGATAAATCACCACATTGAAAATACTCGATAAAATAATCGTGTGTGGGTACACAGTTTACCTAAGCCAAAACTTCAATATATTTCCTTTAAAAATTCCCACTAGTCATAATAGTCCATAAACACATTTTTGGTGCTGTCGACAGACGCCTGGTATTTTCCAATTAAATACTGAAGTTACTCAATTTTGGAATAAATACCCAAAATTATAATTCTCACTCAACTTGCACAATCTAGCATTCAATTAAATAAACTAAGCACACCATTGCAATTAGCACAAAATTCCAGTCACCAGCTATCCCGGTATCATGTTCAAAAAATAATAAATAACTAAATAAATACCAAAATTAATTAAATAAATACAAATAAATACCATAAATGCAAACTTAGGCCGAAAAAGCCTAATTAAATACTGACATAGGCCCTGAAAATTTCTGAACCTATCTAGATAAATAATACAACCTATCTAGTTGCTAATTAAGCTGATCTAACCACCTAACATGCAATAACAAATAATTAAATCGCTAATCTGTTTTAACTAACCACCTAAATTATACTTAGCCTAAACTAATCAACCTTTAAGCATAATTAACTCCCTAAGCAGAGTTTAGTGAGTAAACTCATAACTCCCTAAGCAGAGTTTAGTGAGTAAACTCACCGATTTTGTAATTCGATGAGTTCACGGCAACGGCGTCGCGGAGACAAGCGACAAACTCCGAAGCGGCTGCACCCTACGAGACCCAGAAGCGGTCCTAAATGAACCTTGAAGGCTTTGGGCCCTTGCTAGTTTGGTTTCTGCTTGGGCCGAACGAGGGGGAAAACAACGACTGAAACGGCGAGGAAAGACCAGCAGCGGCTACAGCTGGGCTAGGTGGAGGTAGACGGGGCTTCCGGCAATCACGATGGCGACGTATGGTGGCCTGGCGAGCTGCTGGATAGCTGGATGGTGCTGGACGATGGGGAGTAGGGCGTGGACGCGAGCAGGGACTTCGCGGGCTCGGGCGCGCGAGCAAGCAACTCCGGCAACAAGCGGTGGCAATCCAGGTGGCTCAACGATGGCAGGGGGCTTGGCTTGGCTTCTCTCTGGTTTTTGGGAGCTGCCACTGGGCTAGAAATGGAGAAAGCAAGTCTAAGGAAGAAGAAAGGGGACAACCAAGGCTTGGAGGGTCCCTCAAGCCTCTCTTCTATGCCTTTGTCCCCTTGAAGAGGTCCCACATAGATGAGCTGTCTTCCTCAACCATTTGCAGACCAACAAACTTCCCTTAGAAGCCAAGAAAGTGGTCCAAAGGTTGAGGACCATAGGGGCTACGAATTTTGAAGCATTTTCCCCCAAATCCACTTCAATTTCCTCTTGAATTGATTCAATTCGACCCCCATAAATCCAATTAAGATGCCCATGCTTCAATTCACATTTTTCCTCACCAATAGAACCAACTTGCATCCCAAAAACGCGATAAAAAACGTCCTCCTGAATTTTCCTGTCAAAAATGGCCTTACGTTGAATTTTTGCCAAAAATTTCGATTTGCAGAAAAATCTTCAGAGGATGAGTCAACGTTCCTAAAATGACTCATGACATGAGATAACTTTCAATTTCTAAAAGCATATTCAAATTCGCGGTTAATTTCAATCTGGCGCGATTTTAGCATAACCAAGCCTACCGGGTAGCTTTTAGAAATTTTTAGTGCAATTGACCTGTGGTCGATTATTTTCGAGCCACAATGTACATGTTCGACATATTGGTGACTCTCGGTTGTCATGAAAATCTCGAGGCTCCATTTACGAACACAGGGTACCAAAACGATAAAAAAAATCAGTCTAGTACCGATCGACGAAAATTTTGCAATTTGGTGATTCCACTTAGTCACATATCTCAATTGAATCGATCTATCTCTAATCTCTTATCTATTTTTAATTGTGCCATAATGATCTCTATAGATGAGCACAGTCGAGTCGTCGATCCCTAGTCGAATTCTCAAATTTATTGCGTTAAAATTCCTTAACGGCTTCACCTGATGGACTAGTTATCCCGTGAGTGATCAGCTCAGACAATAGAACTATAGGTGCGTCAATGAAAAGCCCGATTCAATCAATTGAAAACAGAGCTTGAAATTCAGGATGTCACAACTCTTCCTCTTTTATAAAAATTTCGTCATCGAAATTTAAACCATTACAATTCCTTAAAAAAAAAGGTGGGGGTAGAGTCGTCTTATCGAATCTTCGCTTTCTCAGGTTGCTCCTTCAGTGCCGTGGTGTTGCTAGACCACATTAACCAACAGAATCATTTTGGTACGCAAAATCTGCTCTTTCCAATCCACAATCTAAACCGGTCGTTCGACGTATGACACTCAGTAGTCCATGTCTAATTCCTCAAAATTAAGCACATGGATCAAGTCAGGCTTTTCTTTCCTCAATATTGACACATGAAAGACGTCATGCACTTACACCAACCTCGGTAGTAATGCAAGACGATACGCTAAGATCCCAATTCTCTCTAGAATCTCAAAGGGACCTACATACCTCGGACTCAGCTTTCCCTTCTTGCCAAAGCGCAAAGTACCCCTCATTGGCGACACCTTCAGAAAAACGTGATCACCCACTTGGAATTCCAATGGTCTCCGGTGCTTATCTGCGTAGCTTTTCTAGTGGCTCTAAGAGGTCTTTAATCTATCTCTTATGACGGCAACTGCATCCACTGATTGCTGAACCAACTCTGGGCCTGTGATCTTTTGTTCTTCGACCTCATCCCAACACACTAACGTCTTACACGCTCTACCATACAATGTTTCGAAATGAGCCATCTGAATGCTCTACTGGTAGCTATTGTTGTAAGCAAACTCGACAAGATGAAGCTGTTCTTCCCAGCTCCCCTTGAAGTCCAACACGTAAGCTCGCAGCATCTCTTCAAGGGTTTGAATCGTCCTCTCAGACTGGCCATCCGTCTAAGGATAATAGGCCATACTGTATTGCAACTTTGTCCCTAAAGTAGCCTGCAAACACTTCCAAAAAGCAGCTGTAAACCTGGGGTCTCGATCTGAAGTAATCCTCATCGGCACTCCATGCAGACGAACGATCTGACGCACTCTGCGTGTCTGTCCAAATCGAGGTCTTTTCATACTGCGATGAAGTGAGCCGACTTCATCAGTCTATCGACCACTACCCAAATGGAATTATTACTTCTCTAGCTCCTTGGTAAACCTGTCCAAAATCCATCGCAATTTGCTCCCTCTTCTTCTCTGGAATCTCGAGAGGCTGCAGAAGTCCTCCCGACATACAATGCTGTGCCTTCACCTGCTGACACGTCAAACACTTGGCGACCACCAATAGTGTTGACGCAGATTCTGATACATCTTCGTACTACTAGGATGAATGTTGTAACTGCTATGATGAGCTGTTGATAAAATCTCCTCTTTAAGCTCTGCATCGTAAGGTACACACAATTGTCCTCGGAACCATAGTGTTCCATCCTCAGAAATCTGAAAATCAGCCTTCATCTTATTGGTATCCTCTTGCAGAATCTTCTGGACATCCGGGTCTATCAATTGAAATGTCTTGATTCTAACTTGCACATCCGGCTAAATTCTAAGGATGTGGCCATAAGATTTGAAAGGTGGCCTACCTCAAATTTGAAAACCGAATATCGAGCCCTTTCAAATAAAACCCATTCCTTAACCATCATCTAAGCAACTGAAGACTTCCGATTCAAAGCATTTGCGACTTTATTTTCCTTTCCAGGGTGATACAGAATATCACAATTCCTAGTCCTTCAGAAGTTCCATCCAATGGCACTATCTCATACTCAACTCCTTCTGAGAGAATAGATACTTGAGACTTTGATGGTCAGAGAAGATTTGGAATCTTTCTCCACACAAATAATGTCTCCAAATCTTTAGGGCGAAAATGATTGCTGTGAGTTCTAAGTCATGCATCGAGTAATTCAGCTCATGAGGTCTCAACTGACAGGACGCGTATGCAACAACCCTACCATGTTGCATCAGCACGCAACCCAATCCTTTAAACGACGCATCACTATAGATCTCGAATCCTCCAAGGACGTAG
Organism: Eucalyptus polyanthemos subsp. polyanthemos; assembly: GCA_017140185.1. Lineage (NCBI taxonomy): Eukaryota > Viridiplantae > Streptophyta > Magnoliopsida > Myrtales > Myrtaceae > Eucalyptus > Eucalyptus polyanthemos. Next base: position 19,081,786 of record CM029459.1, on the reverse strand, counting down.
CTTTCCATGGCCTTCACCAAACACCGAACGAAAGAGAAGATTGCGTCCCTCTTTGGCTATTGTGTCACGACCAAATTTTTCGGGTGTGAACCACCTAGAGTTTGGCTAATGGTTTGTTAAGCCTAGATTTAACTCGAGCTCCCCCAAGCCCATACCAATTCGTGACTTTAGGTCAAGTTTTTTAACCTGCAATTGATTTTTAACTAGGAGTCGCCACTAATCTATTTTTGGTGGGTCGATTAGAAATCCAAGTAAAGTAATGGGAGATTTACTTTACTCCTACGAACCAGAGATTTGGGTACGGGGACTTGGTTACGCTAGATTTCTCTAACGTCCTTTCGGTGCCATTTCTTTTTAGTTTGACAAAGAGGTTTTGTAGGCAGCCTAAATTGATTTTAAACTATCTCCCTAACATGTAAGGTGATCATACGGGTGCGCAAACCACCAATTTAACACCCAGATAAATAATAAATTGCAAAAACTTACCTCCAAGAAACGAAAGCATTTGCAATGTTAAATTAAAATCCACATCAACAACCCTAAATATGGTTTCTAATTAACATGCAATTTTTTTTATTTTCACTTAATTAATGAAGATCATGCAATATGCAATGCAATATAACTAAATGACCAAATTCTAATGACATCCAATTTCTAATTAAATTGACCTAATAATCTCTAAATGGCGTGCATAATCCTATATGACATATGCATGATGGTTTTTTGTTGTTTTTTTTTCTTTTCCCCTTTTTTAATTTCGAATTTAATAATTGCCAAATAATTAAACATGCAATTTAAACTAGTGAAACAAAAATCTAACATCCTAAGTTTACGTTTTTTTGGTATTTTTATTTAAAAAATTCGAAATAAATAAATTTCTTATTCTAGACATGCAAAATAACCTAAAACAAGTAAATATCCTAACATGCATCTAATCTAACTCAAATATTTTTGGATTTTTTTTTTACAAAAACAAAATTAACTTAAACGACATGCCAGCAAATCAGAGCAAGATTGATATCCAAATTGACGAACCATATCTCGCGCATGAGATCAGGTTGGCCAATTTTACATAAATCGTGAACCGTATCTCGAGCGTGAGATCGGATTGGCGATTTTTCCATGCGATTGCGAGTCATATTTCGACCGTGAAATCGGACTATCAATCGTACGCACGTTGTGAGATTAGGAAGATTTCTCAATTCATGAGGGATCAAGAGATCTCTTGGATATGACAATATCGATCAAACATTCAAAGAAAGATTGCGATATTACGAATTAGGTGGCGTCATGTATGAAAATCAAATTAATCGAGAATCTTACCTAATTCACAATGTCACACGGGTGACGTTCAAGAAGATCGTCTCATAGCAGCGGCTGCTCATGGTGACTTCACGCAAGTGCGATCGGAATTTCCACGATATTCGCCTGTATCATGTTCTCCCTTGGTGAATTACCAAGTGCTCTGGAAAATTGCTAAGCATGAGGAGGAATAGTCAGAACACATGCACAAGGAAAATTAAAGAAAACCGATAGAATCTTGTCATTGTCATGGCCAAAATTTGGGACAGTTCTTGCTTTGAAAATATCACAATTGCATGTGATGTTGCTGCCACTGGACACACCGTCAAGACATGCAATATTTGACCGGAGACGAGGACGTAGCTGTGGAAGCCTTGTAATGATCTAGAAACGTCACCGCGGGACGAATTTCACCTCGGCTTCAAGAGCGACTCAAGGGCAGCTAGTGCGATGCTGCAGTGTAGACTCGGCCGAGAGGGGGCCGTCGCGGTGCAAGTACAACGTGGATGTCTAGCAGCAACAATGATGGCTAGTGGATCTCGGGAGGCGGTGATGGAGCGATCTTAGAATTGGGACCCAAAGAGGAAAAAGTACTTCGGTTTTTATTCTCTATTGGATCCTTCGCTCTATCTCTTCTCTCAACGTTCCTTCCATCGAATTGTGCGACCCCCCTAAAAGTTTTCTTCCTGGTTAGTGGTAGTCAAGAGAAAATAAATAAAAAGAAAACTCAAATTGGAGGAATGAATCTGAAGCAATTCATGGGATCATGGCGGTGGCCCGTGAATGGATCGAACAGTGCAGGGCCTTCTCGGTTCGAAGCAGATCAGCAAGGCAGGGACGGTGTCAACGAGGCAACGGCTGGACAACAGATAGATGTGTGGTCTCACGGCAGCAGCGTTGTTGTTTTAGCAGGGCCAGCAACGGGTCAAGAGAAGCAGCGGCCGCGTCGTTTTAGCGGAAGTGTGGCAGGCCGTCGAGACTCGCTCTGGTGTTGCTGGAATCAATGCAGTAGAAGCAGGATGCGCCGGATGAGACACCGGAAAGCCGCGGAGTGGGTGAGGACCGGTGTTGTGGATGTTGGTCTTGGAGAAGTGACTTCCGAGATGTGAGAATTGCCGAAAGATAAGGCCCCCGATTCACATATTTTAATCTCTACAAATCTCCACTCGCTAATGGTGTCTCAAAGCTTCACTTCCTCTTTTTCTTTTGGTTTCTTCTTCTCCGTGCTTCCACCGACTTCGGGCCATGAAAGACCTCCAGAAAAACCTTTTCTACTCTCTCTTCTCAATGCGTATCTCTCTCAATGGCCGTGTATTCTATTGTGCGTGGCCTTCTTCCATAGTCCTGTGTGATGGTCTTATTTATACTACTGACCTCCTTATATATTCTTGTCCTCAATCTTTCCCCTGTTGGCTGATTCCATGCGAATATTTTATTCTATTGCGTGCATTGATATCAGCAAAAGAACTCTTTCCCAAGCGGGGGATGAATTGTTCGAGGAAAGAAATCTCATATGTGAAGAACGTCAAAATCTCCTTTCCTCCCTTTTCACTTGCTTTGTCCGCACGATTGTATCTTTCTTGTTTTATTTGCCCATACTTGCACATATAATGCTATGGTTACATATGAAGAGCATATATGCTCAATTTTTCAAGATTTTAATTCTTCTCTTCCATTAGTAAAGATATTGGTCCAAAGCATGAATTTTGCGTAAACCCATCATATATTCACCTTATATTTGCTGCACCCTTCCTCTTAAGGCCTAGAATTATAAAGAATATGCTCTCTTAATTTCAGAATTCTTTCCAATTTAAATCACTGATTTTGCAGACTTGATGGGCTTGACTGAATTTTGTGCTTGTGCTTTTGTGGGCTCCATTAAGTTCGAGACCATTCACTTGAGTCTATCCATCGCCGGTCCAATGCAATGATGATAAATGCTTCTAAAACTATATGCTATGCAACTAAGTTCTAATATTTTTGTTTAGGGGTTAAAAATTAATCCCTAATTTTTTAATGCGATAAATGACTAAACGGGTCATAAAAATTTAGGTGTCAACATGCTGACTCCGTGAGTCATACGTTCGGTGGCAGCAAGAGCCGAAGGCAGCCTCCACCATTGGCTCTTGCATGCAAGGACGTGTCCTCTTGCATGTGAGAGCTGTTGTCCGCTGGTCACCAAGAGAGAGAGACGTGGCCACACGGTCAAAAATTCTCTCTTTGTTGACCGATTACACGAAGGGAAAAGCGGGGTCTCGATGGCCGTCGTCGAAGGGGACAACTCAGTGGAATACATGTCTTCAGCATGGTCAAATTCCTTCATTTACTGTCCACCGAAGAAGGAGTTACGTGGCTGTATGGTCCTTCGTGCATGGCCACAAGAGTCAAGGGTCTTCGTGTCTTCAATTGCTGCATGAGGACAGCAATTTAACGTGGCTGTAGCAACGGAAGTCAATGGTCTTCATTCCTTGGCTATCCATGAAGAAGAAAACATGGTGGTGGTGTGGTCAAGGTCTTTGCATGGAAATGCATGGTCTAATGTAGCTAAAATTTCGGAAGTCTATGTCTCCGCGTGCATGAAAAGCTAGCTTAGTATGGTATCAATGCCGAAGATGTTGGTCTTGCGAGCGTCGTCGCGTGAAGAAATTTCTAGATGAAGTACTATCGCGAGAATGTGACGTTTCGATACGGTGAGTGTGGTGACAAAACGCCATCCACAAGTGGTACCAACGACGTAGTCCGACGACAAATGCGTTGACCCGCCTCAGACCTTTACGTACTCAAGGTCCAGCGAAATCCGGATGTCACAAATTTCCCCTCCTTAGAGAATTTCGTTCTCGAAATTGAGCGTCTCTTTGAAAAGATGAGGGTACCTTTGCCTCATTTCATTTTTGCTTTCCCACTTAGTCTCTTCCACGTTGTGGTGTCGCCCTAAGACCTTAACTAGCGGAATTTTCTTCATCCGAAGAACTTGCTCCTTCCAATCCAGTATCTGGATTGGCTCTTCCCTTGTACTTCACTTGCTCATCCACTTTGATGGCTTCATGATCGAATATGTGACCAGAGTTAGGCTGATACTCCCTCGGCATCGACATATGGAAAATGTCAAGCAGATTGGTCATTTTAGGAGGCAATGTCAGCCAAAAGGCTACATCCCCTACCTTTTCGAGAATCTCAAAAGGTCCGACAAATCTAAGGCTTAACCTACCCTTTGTCCCGAATCGCGATATTCCCTTCATAGGGGATACCTTTAGGAATACATGATCTCCTATGCCAAATTCTAAGGGTCCTCTATGCTTATTTGTGTAGTCTTTCTTTCACCCACTTCATTCAAACAAACAAGAATTTTACAAGTTTAACCATACTTCTGTTGCACCACTCTGATAAAATTATCCCAGAAATACTGCCCTTCCGATTCAGTGCATAGTTCAGTTCATCCTTACCCCCTTTTGCCATCCTAGAAGCCTGCCAGGAGCCGCTCCTTGCTTAGGCGCTCAGGCCTCGGCATCTACTCCCCGCCCTCATAGGACCAGGTTGTCACAGGTCCACCGACTTTTGCCTGGTTCAAACCCGAACTACACATCTACTGAAAGGGTCTCATTTCGATAGGGACTAACTTACAGAGATATTATCCACTTGGCCTATCCCATACTTAGCCTCACAGTTTTATTCTTGGCACATGGATAAGTATTATTCCAGGATATCATCCATCCTAGTCCGTTGCTTACGAAGCTAGTCCATTCCTACGATAACGTCTAAGTCATACATAATCACTGCCAAGTCCATTTCCAGATCTCATCCCCCTATGGTTATCTTACACTTCTCACATACTAACATGGACAACACCATGTTCTTCCGCAGTGTAGAATTACGAAGAGGCATTTCTAAAGATTTGGTTCCTATTTCTCCCAATCGTCTATATCTCTCAGACACAAATAAATGCGTGTCACCCGAGTCAAATAACGCATATGCCTTCTTATCATTTATAGAAATCATACCTGGGTTAACGTTTTTGGAAGCTTCTGCTTCCTCTTGGGTGATCGCGTACACCCTTCCTTGTGCCGGCAACCTCTAAGATTTCCCTTGTGGAGGTGGTCCACCTACACGTTGTTGTGTTTGTCGCACCGAGCTGACATTCGGTTGCGATCCTCCTTGTGGACAATCTCTCCTAAAGTGACCTCTCTGCCCACAACCAAAACACCTTGGTTGATCGTTGCAGGGTCCTAGCCCATGTGCTCTACCACACCTTTGGCAAAAATTGTCTTGATATGGCATTCTCTCAGGAACCTAACCACTCTTGGTCTTTTTGAAATTTCCAAAATTTCGCTTCTTCTTAGAATCCTAAGGTGGCTCTCCGGTTGGATAAGGTCTCTTACCTTATCGATTATCACTTAGCGCCATTTGTCATTCTGACTCTATTCGCTCCTTTATCACTTCATGTTCTACAAGCTGGGCCTTTTCATAAATTTCATTATAATCTCTCATATTCAGAGGCACTAGTTGCCTCCTAATATTCTGTGGCACCCCGAAGCACCTAAGGTCGCCACAAGTACCTATCGCTATACCTAATGAACGCTAGTTACATCTCTTAGTAGAAGCATCGCAGTTCATAGGCATTTTTTTTAGAATAGTCCCAGCACAACTTATTAACGGAAGCATAATTGAAATATCATCATCTCTCCCTCCATCTATCATGATACAATGCACACCACTAAGCTCCATAGGAAAAGATAAAGCCGAGCCACTTTTATTTACATATTTTCATGATGGATTTTCTTGGGTCGGTATAGCAAAAAAAAGGCCAAGACTTTTAACTACACTCGGCCATAACCCCAGAAAGAGACAACTTGACCCATTATGTCAATCATGCAAAATCCTCCATCCACTAGTGTCGGCTACTCCCAAAAAGAAACATCAGCTCTCTACCCCTCCCGCGGCCATCACACCCATCTTGGTGCGTCGGGCGATGGTGGCGGTAACATCCCCCGAATCACTCCATCTCGGCGAACATGAACCGATAAAAACTCCTAAATGACTAGGCCCCCAGCCAGGCCCACATTGTACATGACCAGCACTCGCACTCACACAAACGTCAGACCAGGGATGGTAACGCAGTCGATCTCCGTACACTCTACCTCTACATTAGATGGGAGGCCATAGAAGGTGCCCCACGTGACGGTAAGGAGCGACATCTTTCTAATCTGAAATGTTGGTCCCCGAAGGAGTGAGTACAGCCACTCAGTAGGTAAAGGACCCAATAAACCACTCAATGCATCACACAATACAATCATAATAATCATAGCATAACACATGTCATTCATGCATCCATGCGTAACTTACCTTGTAGCCATGCATATGTCATCATACCGCATGTACATACATCCTCATGTAATCATCACCATCATGTCATATATGTACCATCATGCCATAGGTGCACATACATCCATGCACACATCATCATCATGTCACATATACCATCATGACATAGGTGCACATACATCCATGCACTTACCCTCATCATGTCACATATACCATCATGCCATAGGTGCACATACATCCATGCACTCATCATCATCATGTCATATATGTATCATCATGCCATAGGTGCACATACATCCATGCACTCATCATCATCATGTCATATATGTATCATCATGCCATAGGTGCACATACATCCATGCACTCACCATCATGGATCCATGCATCCATGCATACATATTGCCATACCATGCATGATTCAAATTCAATTTCCAAATTTTATTCTTTCATTTTGAACCGCCGCATTTCTCTTTCCCGGGACCAGTATTTGCATCCCACATTTATCGCTCGCACCCCACCTGGCATCGTGAGGAACCTCCAGCACAAACCTCTGGGCATCTCGTACCCCAACTGGCATCACGAGGCATCCCCCAGCACAAACCCCCGGGCTTCCGACTCCCCCACTCTCCGGGCATCTCGAAACTCCCGATGACCCTCTGGCATTCAGCCAAGGCCACCGGGCATCCGGCATTTACACTCCCTAGCCAAGCATCCCGACACTCTCGGGGCATCGTCGGCTCACACCTCCGACGCCCTTCTCACTTAGCATGGTTCACATTTTCAATTATAGCTCAATTTCAACATGGAATATGATGTGATGGCAAACAAGATCATTTTCATCATTTGATTCTTATATGCATTTCCAATCATCATCATACATGCAGCAAGATACAACCACTTATGACAATACAATCCATGGGGTTCATAAAACTTAGAATAATCCATACATCATGACTTTTTGAAATTTACCAAATTCCAGCTTACACAATTTCGGAAAATATGTAAATTAAATATCCATATGATCTTCAAAAATCATAAAATTAGACCATGTGATAGACAAGACATAAAGGTAGCAATTCCATGAAGAACACATGCCCAAAATAGCTTCACACAAGAAGATATAGCTCACCCAATACAGCATGCAAAATTCGGATAAAATCAGATTGCGCAATTCTTGAAATATTTCAATTAAAATACCCTGACCTCCAAAAATTATGAAATTTTACCAGGTGATATTCAAGACCCTAAGGTATATTTTTCATGAAGACATCTAGGCCAGATTCGCTCTAGATAATTAACTATGGACGGGCGAAGCTCCTGTTCCTAGTACCAAACAGTCCAGTTTAGCTGTCTCCGAAAAATCAAAGTTTCACCTACTTATCTTCCATCATTTCCTCTGAAATTTTGATATTTTTTGCCTCAAGAGGTCCACTACAACTTTCATTAAGAGATATAGGTGAGATTCTCAAAGGATAGTCACTATATAGTCCACAAAGTCTTGGGAGTCCAGTACCATACTTCTCGATTTGCCGTCTTCAAAAGAAAATCGTTTCACTAGGCTACACTTGCTCGTTTTACCTCAAATTTGAGTATGTTAATCTTCAGGATATTTATAAAACTTTCGTGAATAAGTAGAAGTGAAATTCTCGGTAAAAAGTGACATGCAACACACAAAACCACCAAAAGGTCATCAAAACAGTTTCAGATCTAGCGTTTTCGTAGAGGAAGGGTTTCACCCCTTAAAACTAAGCTATTTTGTCTCAAATTTTAGTATGTTATACTTCGAGATGTTGTTTTCTACAACTTTTGTGAAGGATTCCAAGCCAAAATCCAACTCGAAATCCATATGAAAGCCTCTACAAAATTCTGGGTCAGGCGGCACACTCGAAAATAGAACACATTTTCAAGAACAACACTCAAGCTTCGGTTTCTCACACCCTAAACGTGCGAGATTCACCACCATTCAAACACACAAGCAAGACACAACATGCAAGAGCAGAATATAGTTCCCAACTTGGCTTCAAATCAAGCAAACAACGACACACGGACGGCGACGGATGAGCGGACGGACAGGCAACGGACGAGCGAACCTCCTCCTTCGTGCGGCTTCTCCCTTTCTCTCTTGGTTCCTCACTCTCTCGCAACCCTCTCTCTCTCTCTCTCTCTCTCACTTGGCTTGGGCAACAGCCCCCTAAACCGGCCACTCTTCCTTTTATTCCCCCCTCAATACCATCATTTGCAATGATTAAAAGCCACCCAAAGTGGCCAATGGAGTGACTTTCCTTTTTGCCACTTGGCAAAACCCATGCATAATGGGCTTGAAGGTTTGGGTCGGCCTCTCTCCTCTCTCCTTGGTCAACGGCAGCCCTCTCCATGGTCTTCATGGGCCGGCCTTTTGGCCCATCAAAGGTCCACACTCTTGGGCCTAAGGCCCAAGCCTAATTAAATCAAATTTCAACCCCTTTTTAAATACTAATTAAATCCTTATTGAACCAAAGTACTATAGTGTATAAATTAAATAATTATACACTTGAAATCACAAATCCATAAATTCTAACCCACAATACATACGGCCAAAGATAGATCATCCTTTTCCAAAATTTATCCATTAAATTCGGCCATAGTCCTTAATACAAGACATTAATTTGAGCACCCCTAATGACCGGCAAGGAATTTCAGGATGCCACATATCCGTCCTCAGGCCCTTTAGAAATCTCTTAGCCTTTTCCTCACGATCCTCTATCAATCTAAGGGCATACCTAGACAGCTCAAAAAATTTCGCTCCATACTGGTCTACCATCAGCTCTTTTTGTTCTAATTGAACAAATTCAATTGTCTTCTTATCCCTAGCACAGTCAGAGAAATGATTTCTATTGAAAGCTCTACCAAACTCATCCCAGTTTACGGTAGTACCAGGTGAAAAGATTGTATCTCTAGAAGCTCTCCACCAATACTTGGCATTCCCTTCCAATTGGTACTCTGCCAAGGTTATCTTTTCAGTGTCATTACAATTCAACAACCAGAAGATCCTTTCTATTCCATCGATCCATTGTTCCACCTCCTTAGGACTTCCCATTCTAGTAAGCTTAGGTGGCTTCAATTTCAAGAATTGTTCCACCAGTCGTTGAGTGCGGCATTCTACTCTGGGTTGTTGTTGTTGGGCTTGTCATTCCATCAAGTTTTCTATATTAGCCAATGCCTGCAGGATGTCCTCCACTTGAGGTTCTGCCCTTGAAGCCGTAGCTTCAGTCCTTGTTGGAGGAGAATTCCCAATTCATACCATGACTTCCTAAGGTCATCAAGCATTGGTATCAGGAATAATTAGTGACCCAGTGTCACTAATCAACTAAGAAAGAAAAGTAACATTCACACGTTACTGGAATCACATAAGTAACATAAAAATGTTACTCGCACGCACAGGTAACTCACAATCGTTATCAGTATTTTACGAGTGAACTCAGTCACCCGTTATTCACAGTTAGTCAACTACCCCTAGCTAGTGCCTTATCATGTGCATCATTATAACCTCCTATTCTGCTAATGCACCTTATCACTCCAGACAGACCAAAGCTTTGATACCATTAAACTGTGACGCCCCCCAACGGCCCTCGATCCGTTACGATCGCCACACTTCTTTCATTGTCTTGGATGTCCTCCTTTCTTACTCATTGGATTTTGATACCAATGGATCTCGGCGAATCCGTGAGTCTGGGGGTCTATTACATTTTTCATCAGTCCCTGCGCAGTTTATATGGCAGAAGCAAATCCATCAATTCCCTTCCTAAACATTGAAATGATGCACATAGATATAACCAGGCACTTTTTTATTTACATAAACTTGATAGACGTCTTTTGTTGGTACATCAAAAGCCAAAGTTTCCTATACTTGGCTATATCAAAAACTAGACTGACATTTTCCATCAGCTATTCACAAGTCCTCTACCAACAAGTGTCGGTGCCCAAAAATTCCGCTACTGACCTCGCGTCTACGGTCACTCTATTCTGCTCAATCCCCCGTCATTATCCTCTGGCGGTGGTGGCATCTTTATTACTCTGTAATATGTTAGCCCCCACGAGGGGTGAGTATAACCACCCAGCAGCTAAAGATCTACTAAGCTATATTATGTAAAACTATCACTACCTGATTTCATGTAACATAGACAAAACACTTAACTAGAGGAATAGATATGCATTAAATCAGTAGATTTTTCCAACAAAATGGCAAGCATAGTTTAATAACTGGAACACATCATTTCAATCACATGAGTCCCGATTATAAGGCCAAACCGTTATGACACGTCCCATACTGTGCCACACAATTTTGTCCCATAATCAAGCGCAACTATCAAAATGGTGTAACTTACCAGAACAATCAACTTTAAAACTTAACAGATTTTTGATTCACTATCACTAACTCCCAAAGGATCAGTGTTTGCGTCCCTCCAGGCATTCACACCCAACTTGGCATCACGAAAGCCTCCGGTTCCATATTTCAGTCACCGGGCATCCAGAGCATGTTACGTTACACCTCTAGGCATCTCGCACCTTACCTAACATCACAAGGAATCGCCAAGGCTCACTTTGGTACTAGTGTCCCCTACCCTCCAGAATGTGTATTGTCATACATTCGAGCATCCCAACACTCCCGAGGAACCTCTGAGGCTCACCGGTCCCTAGGCATCTAGAGGTATCGCCACTACGATCCTCCGAGCACCCCGACACCCGAGGCATTGTTGTCCTAAGGGTCCGACGGCAGCAATAACACATCAACCATGGTGTAATAATTAAATCATTTCAATGCCAAAACGTTTTTGAATCACCAACATGGAAAATCCCTTGGTTTTTCAAAAATCATAATCCATGGTATCAAGTATTGCAAAATAGGGATGTCAAAGACACAGCAATACAACCACAATAGTCTATGGTCACTCTATTCTGCTTGATCCCCCGTCATTGTCCTCTGGCGGCGGTGGCATCTTTATTACTCTGTAATATGTTAGCCCCCACGAGGGGTGAGTACAACCACCCAGCAGCTAAAAATTTACTAAGCTATATTATGTAAAACTATCACTACCCGATTTCATGCAACATAGACAAAACACCTAACTAGAGGAATAGATATGCATTAAATCGGTAGAGTTTTCCAACGAAATGGCAAGTGCAGTTTAATAACCAGAACACATCATTTCAATCACATGGGTCCCGATTATAAGGTCAAACCATTATGACATGTCCCATACCATGCCACACAATTTTGTCCCATAATCAGGCGCAACTATCAAAATGGCGTAACTCAGCAGAACAATCAACTTTAAAACTCAATAGATTTTTGATTCACTATCACCAACTCCCGAAGGACCAGTGTTTGCGTCCCCCCAAGCTTGCACACCCAACCTAGCATCACGAAAGCCTCCGGTTCCATATTTCAATCACTGGGCATCCATAGCATGTTACGTTACACCTCCAGGCATCTCGCACCTTACCTAGCATCACAAGGAATCGCCAGGGCTCACTATGTTACTAGTGTCCCCTACCCTCCGGAATATGTATCATCATACATCCGGGCATCCCGACACTCCCAAGGAACCTCTGAGGCTCACCGGTCCCCAGGCATCTAGAAGTATCGCCACTATGATCCTCCAGGCAACCCGACGCATGGGGCATCGTCATCCCGAGGGTCCGATGACAACAATAAAACATCAACCATGGTCTAGTAATTAAATCATTTCAATGCCAAAACGTTTTCGAATCACCAACATGGAAAATCCCTTGGGTTTTCAAAAATCATAATTCATGGTATCAAGTATTGCAAAATAGGGATTTCAAAGACACAGCAATATAGCCACAATAGTCTTTATAAATAGGTCAATCTCATATCGATGAAATCAATTCAAGAAATCAGAAGCTTCATACCGAATCCACATGTAATGCCTCGAGTCGTACTTGTACATCACGGCTCAAAATAAAATATTTTATCAAAACCATAAGTAATTTGAAATCGGCACATCGGCGGTCGATAATGTCAATTTCGACCCTAAAGTTTTCAAAGTAGTTCACACACATAAAATCTTAGAGCTTCGAAATATCAGAAATCAGCACGTACTTGACCTCCAATTCGGACTCGACCACAGTAGTTATAAAATCCTTTCCCATATAGCTCAGAATCGACTCGATAACCTCCGAGTTCACAATTCCGTGTGAGTATACCAAAATAATCTTAATATATGGGACGGTTTCACCAAGCAACGACAGCATTCATGTCTTATAGGTTAGTAGATATCGACTTGCCTTTGGTTGGGGGGGGTCAACAGCAAGGCGAATCCGGGAGCTGCAAGCTACAGTTGAGGCAAGAAGGCGCGCTTTCTGGGCCGGTGGCGAGCTGAGGAACGGTGGCGAAAGAGGTTGGTGGCTGACGGTGAGGAGCGAGCAAGATGGTGAGAGGATTCTTAACTAAATCTACCGAGGATTTCGCTGGACAAGGGAAACCTAAGCTGCCGAGAGAGAGAAGAAGAGACGGCGTCGAAGAAATGAGGGAATCGCGTTGGTCTTCGCCGAATGAAGAAGGAACCACTGCCCCCTTTATTGTTGACTTTCCAAGTCAACAATTCCCTCCACTTTGTGGCAGCACGAAGAGAGGACAGCCGAAGACTTCAACCCTTGCATGAGACACCTTGCATGTCTCATGCAAGGACGTGGCCTTCCATGGCCTTCACCGAACACCGAACGGAAGAGAAGCTCGCGTCCCTCTTTGGCTGCTGACTCCGTGAGTCATACGTTCGGTGGCAGCAAGAGCCGAAGGCAGCCTCCACGATTGGCTCTTGCATGCAAGGACGTGTCCACTTGCATGTGAGAGCTGTTGTCTGCTGGTCACCAAGAGAGAGAGACGTGACCACACGGTCAAAAATTCTCTATTTGTTGACCGATTACACGAAGGGAAAAGCGGGGTCTCGGTGGCCGTCGTCGAAGGGGACAACTCAGTGGAATACGTGTCTTCAGCATGGTCAAATTCCTTCATTTGCTGTCCACCGAAGAAGGAGTTACGTGGCTGTATGGTCCTTCGTGCATGGCCACAAGATTCAAGGGTCTTCGTGTCTTCAATTGCTGCATGAGGAAAGCAATTCTAACGTGGCTGTAGCAACGGAAGTCAATGGTCTTCATTCCTTGGCTGTCCATGAAGAAGAAAACGTGGTGGTGGTGTGGCCAAGGTTTTTGCATGGAAATGCATGGTCTAATGTAGCTGAAATTTCGGAAGACTACGTCTCCGCATGCATGAAAAGCTAGCTTAGTAAGGTATCAATGCGGAAGATGTTAGCCTTGCAAGCGACGTCGCGTGAAGAAATTTCTAGATGAGGTACTATCGCAAGAACATGACGTTTCGATACAGTGAGTGTGGTGACGTAACAACATCCACAAGTGGTGCCAACGACGTAGTCTGATGACAAATTCGTCGACCCGTCTCGAACCATTATGTACTCGAGGTCCGGCGAAATCCGGATGTCACACAAACCTTATGTTCTAGCCCATTGGTGGTGGCGAAGGTAACTGCTGAAATCCTCTCAACCTTCTGGGATAGTCTTTGGCCAAATGACCTGGTTGGCCACACTCATAACACCCACTTGTCCTAAGGTGGCATGGGGCCGAACCATGTCGCCTTCCATAAAGACGACAAGCACCATTCTGCTGCGGCGCTGATTTTTCAATTCCACCCTTCCTGCTGGGTGGGACATGGAACCTTCCTCTGGCCATGGGCCTCTTCCCATACCGGTTCTCATTTCTGTTGAAACTGAACCTCGATCCAGACGAGGCGGCTTGTTCATTCAAACTTCTCTCGATCCTTGCATTACCTTGCAACTGGTAAACTGCCAGGACAACCTTTTCTTCCTCACTGCACATCAAGAGTGCAAAGGCATTGTATAGGTCTTGGATCTAAAGTGATGCAGTCTCGGGATCTCTTGCACCAATGAACCTCGGTGGGTTCAACTTCAAGAACTGTTCCACCAACTTGTGAATCAGTCTCTCTCTCTGCACAACCATGTTCTCAGCTAGGGCTTCGGCAAGTGCGGCTACGACGGTGGCCTTAGCAATGGCGACAACGGCAGTAGTAGAAGCAGTTGTAGTGGCGGCGGTAATGGCGACGGCTTGATTTTGGGCCTGTTTCCCCATCATAACTCCCATTGCTTCAAGCGCCTGCATGATCCTTCAATCCTGGGATCACCAAGGGCTACTACCCCAACACCAACAGGAGGCAGTGCTACCCCACTAGCGCTAGCTTGAGCTGGCGCTTGACCACGACCTCCTCGGGTACCGACCCTCATTGGCGTCCTACCCCAAGTAAAAGGTCCAATGGTACTCTTTCTAGGAGTCATCTGCTCCTGATCACTCATCTCGTAGGATCTTTAAAGAAACATGCTTTCCAATTCCACACAAAATTAGAAGCTGAGCGATCCCAAACAAACAATTTACCAAACAACTATCACAGACACGTACTAATATGAAATAAACGCCAATCCTACTAACTATCCCATAAACTTATCGCACCTTATCACTCCAACTATCGACCGGCTCTGATACCACTTCGGGTGGGGATGTCATGCCCCAATCCTCGAGCGTGTGTCCATCCATCAGTGGTTGATTAAATTGCGACGTCCCAGGACGCGTCGCCTACCCATTCATTTTAATGCACATGCGGAAGCAAATAAATAAATCCCCAAACAACTGAAAAGATGGGATAGAAAAGCAGGGCCAAAATTTTAAAACCACACAACACACCTTTATACACAGTAGATTAAGTTATATACAATATTAGTCTATATTCACATGCCCACCAAAAACAAAAGAGCTACTAGTCCTCTAAGCGTTCAAATCCTCAACCGAAGGCTCCAGGGTCTCTGGCTCCGGGGAACTCGAGTCCACCACTGAACCACCAAAAGGGCCAGTCGTACCCTTGTCAAAAGCGATCTCTAGCACCGACAGAGGAATCTCAGATTTCGATAGGGGACTTTCTCTGGGTCCATCTCGCCCATGATGATACCACGATCTGAATTGATTGGGTACCCTCCAGGATAGACCCGCATCAACCCAGACAAAGGATCTCACGAGTTCGTAGACCCAGTCTCTTTGGCTCCCAAGAAGGGGAATCTGAGAGATCTGTTCGGTGACCTTCTTTGGCTGGCTGAAATGCTCAGGAGGAACAGCCATCTAAGGACCTGTAAATGTTAGCCCATGACAGGGTGAGACGATATTTCAGCAAGTTCACCCCCCAAACTCCGACTATGAAGGAAATACACTTAAAGGCTACCTATGCACGCACAAGATAGAGGACTTACCTTTGCCTCAACCAATCCACTAAATTCAAATCGAACCATCGATCAACCAATCAATAAGCTCAAATCCAACCCAACAGTACTATCTATCAATTCAATGCCATATATCAATCCTCTGATACTACCACTACTCACAATAGTTGCAATATATGGTCTTAGCTTGCTCAAGCTGATATATAGATAGATAACTCACTCAAGCTAATAAATATATATTGATCATGCTCACTCAAGCTGATAAAACGATCATAATGGATATATATATCGGCCGTGCTCACTCAAGCTGATAAAACAACCGTAGGAGATAACGATCGTAGTGAATATATATATATGTCATGCTCACTCAAGCTAATAAAACGACATTGGCTCACTCAATCTCATAAATCACCACATTGAAAATACCCGATAAAATAATCGTGTGTGAGTACACAGTTGGCCTTAGCCAAAACTTCAATATCTTTCTTTTAGAAATTCCCACTAGTCATAATAGTCCATAAACACATTTTTGGCGTTGTAGACCAACACCCGGAATTTTCCAATTAAATACCGAAATTACTCAATTTTGGAATAAATACCCAAAATTATAATTCTCACTCAATTTGCACAATCTAGCATTCAATTAAATAAACCAAGCACACCATTGCAATCAACACGAAATTCCGGTCACCAATTATCCAGGTATAATTTCCGAAAAATAATAAATAATTAAATAAATACCAAAATTAATTAAATAAATACAAATAAATACCATAAATGCAAACTTAGGCTGGAAAAGCCTAATTAAACACCGACAAGGGCCCGGAAAATTTATGAACCTATCTAGATAAATAATACAACCTATCTAGTTGCTAATTAAGCCGATCTAACCACCTAACATGCAATAACAAGTAATTAAATCGCTAATCCATTCTAAGTAACCACCTAAACCATACTTAGCCTAAACTGATCAACCCTTAAGCATAATTAACTCCCTAAGCATATTTTAGTGAGTAAACTCACCGGTTTTGCGATCTGATGAGTTCACGGCAACGGCGTCGCGGAGACGGGCGACAAACTCCAAAGCGATGGCACACTATGAGGCCTGGAAGCGGTCCTAAATGGGCCTCAAAGACTTTGGGCCCTTGCTGGTTCGGTTTCTGCTTAGGCCAAAGGAGGGGGAAACGGACGGCTGAAATGGCAAGGAAAGATCAGTAGCGGTTGCAGCTAGGCTAGGCAAAGGCAGATGAGGCTTCCGGCGACCACGACGGCAACGTACAGTGGCTTGGCGAGCTACTGGATGGCTGGACAGCACTGGACGACAATGAGCAGGGCTCGGACGTGAGCATGGGCCTCGCGGGCTCGAGCATGCAAGTGAGCAGCTCTGGCGGCAAGGGGTGGCGATCCGGGTGGCTCAGCAACGGCAGGAGGCTTGGCTTGGCTTCTCTTCGGTTTTTGGGAGCTTCCACTAGGCTAGAAATGGAGAAATCAGGTCTAAGGAAGAAGAAAGGGGACAGCCAAGGGTTAGAGGGTCCCTCAAGCCTCTCTTTTATCCCTTTGTCCCCTTGAAGAGGTCCCACATGGATGGGCTATCTTCCTGAGCCATTTGCAGACCAACAAGCTTCCCTTAGAAGCCAAGGAAGTGGTCAAAAGGTTGAAGACCATATGGGCTACGAATTTTGAAGCATTTTCCTCCAAATCCACTTCAATTTCCTCTTGAATTGATTCAATTCGGCCCCCATAAGTCCAATTAAGATGCCCACACTTCAATTCATATTTTTCTTCACCGATAGAACCAACTTGCATCCCAAAAACGCAATAAAAATAGTCCCTTGAATTTTCCGGTCAAAAATGGCCCTATATTGAATTTTCACCAAAAATCTCGGTTTACAAAAAAATCTTTGGAGGATGAGTCAACGTTCCTAAAATGACTCATGACATGACAGAACTTTCAATTTATGAAATCGGATTCAAATTCGCGGTTAATTTCAATCTGTCGCGATTGTAGCATGACCTAGCCTACTGAGTAACTTTTAGAAATTTTTAGTGTAATTGACCCGTGGTCGATTATTTTCGAGCCACATTGTACATTTTCAAAAAATTGGCGACTCTCGGTTATCGTGAAAATGTTGAGGTTCCAATTATGGGCATAGGGTACCAAAACGATAAAAAAATCAGTCAAGTACCGATCGACGAGAATTTTGCAATTTGGTGGAATCACCCACATTTAGTCACATATCTCAGTCGAATCTATCTATCTCTAATCTCTGATCGATTTTTAACTATGCTGTAATGATCTTTGCAGATAAGCACGGTCGAGTAGTTGAATTCTTAAGTTTATTACATTAAAATCCCTTGACGACTTCACCTAATGGACTAGTTATCCCATGAGTGATCAGCTCAGATAATAGAACTATAGGCGCGTCGATGAAAAGCCCGATTCAATCAATCGAAAAGAGAGCTTGAAATTCAGGATGTCACACGAAGTTCCTCTAATGATTCCATTGTATTGAGAAATTGAATTTCAAGTAGCTTTGGGCATTCTAAAACTTCCATTTTATAGAGCTTCCTCAGGCTTGATGAAATAACTAACAATTGCTCGAGAAACTCACATTCTCTCACACCTAAATTTCTCAATAGTTCAAGCCCATCCAATTGAATTTCCCTCAATGGAGAGCTATGAATACACAATATGGACAGATTTTTCAAGTTGGAAAATTGTGGTCCAACATCTAATGAGTCGAAATTGTCCATATCAGATAAAGTGAGTTCTTTAAGTCGAGGTAGGCACCCCAACCCTATTGATGAAATGGGAAAATCTGCAAGGCCCAAGCTCAACTTCTCCAGCTTAGATAACTTTCCAACCCATTGCAATTGGAAAGTTTGCATTGGGTTTGATGGTTGGGAGGTGCTTGTCCAAAGCCGTTAGATAGAAGCATTTCCACTAGATTCGTGAGGTTATTAAGATCCAGAACTAACTGCAATGATGCCGAGTGAATATATAGATAGTGCAAACTTAAGGGAAGTTTTGGCAACTTTTGAAGCTCATTACAATGTGTTAAATCCAGCTTTTGGAGTCGCGTGAGGTAGTTGATTGCCATCAACACTGCACTAATACAGGTATATGAAATGTCTAGGATGCGTAGAGACAGTAGTTCGCCAATTTCAATCGGAAGTTTACCTACAAGTTGTTCACAATGTTCAGCACAAAGCTCCTCCAACTTCTCTAGCACTTCAACACTAGCAGGTAACCTCCGTATTGGACTAAATCCCATCCTCATCACCTTCAGTTGCTTCAGATTTTTTATTGAATTAGGTAACTCAACAATGTTTTTTTTTGGGTAAAGAGGTAACTCAACAATGTTTGTTCCTAAAAGATTCAACTTCTGTAATGATGTCAAGTTGCCCATTGATTCTGGAAGCTTTCGACAATATTTGAGTGAAAGAAACTCGAGTTGCGTAAGCTCTCCAATAGAAATTAGAAGTTCCACAATTGGTGTGCCTGATAGATTTAGGTATGACAGATATTTTGCATTGCCAATTGAATCAGGTAAACTTGTAATTCTTGAGAATGATTTATGCAACTTAGACAATGATCCTAATTTCCCTATAGAGTATGGAAGTTTCTCCATTTGAAAGCACTTTTTGATAGAGAAGTGCTTCAAATTCACCAATCCTCCAATCTCTTCAGGCAAAGTTCGAAGATTCATACACCATATGATGTCCAAGTGAGTAAGAACTTTCATCTTCCCAATTGAGGAGTCAAATTTTTGCAAGTTTAGATAGTAGTGAAAATACAATGTCTCTAAACTTGAGCATCCAAAAGAGTCTGGAGTCCATTTCAATTCACCAAGGCTTGTGTGATAAGGAGCTTTCAATTTTTCTAACATCTGCAAAAGTAGCTAAAACATTCTCAGAGAGGGGTCAAAGAAACAAAAATATAGTATGTTGAGAGAACAAAAGTACAAATTCAAACTTTCAAAACTTTTCATCCACCCCAGTTTTTGGTGTTTCTATTGTGTAAAAGTTAGAAAATTACTAGATTTTTCAAGTGCAAATTGGCCATTCTACAATCTAGAGGAGGAAAACCCAAGAAAGCCATCTTAGCTTCAGGTGATTATTGTTGACGTCTCCAACAAAAGTCCCCGGTTTTATTAGGTTTTGGGAAAAATTATCAAAAAAGTCCTAAACCTATTACAATGGTGCCAATTCAGTCCTAAACTTATTTTTTTTACCAATTGAGTCCTAAACATTTTACAATTATTCCCAATCAGTCCATCGAGCTAAAATTGGCTGATTAGCACTGACGTGGCATCGACCGGCGCTGGCTAGCTTTTTCTAATATTATTTTGTTTTTTGAAATATTTTATTAGTTTTTTTATCTTTTTTTTTCCCTTCTCCCTCTTCCTCCCTCCTCCCTCCTCCCTCCTCCTTCCTTTGGCTCCGGCATTGGGATCTAGGAATACGGCTAAATCAGAGGGATCTGGTTCGGATGTGACGGCGGGATGCCAGCTCTCTTGTTACCATTGCCGACGAAGCTATGCGTGAATTGCCACATGGGGGCACGCACGTCCGGAGTGCTCAGGTACGGTATATCGAGGTGGTTCATGGAGAATGCCTACTTAGGCTACAGAGTCCCGAACGAAGATTGAAGCCCTCGCGATGTGTCGTTACGAGAATCTTCAGCATCGCCCATGATTTACCCGCTCACCAAAACCCAAACTTTCTTCTTTCTTCTTTCTCTCTCTACAATGCCCTTATAGATACCTTGGATTCACTCCCCATGGACAACTCTGAACAAGCAGAATTTGACTTCAATTCACTTCACCTATCATCAAAACCGCCCAAAAAACCAAAAAAAAAAAAACAAAGAGGAAGAAAGAACCAGACAAATCAGACTCCAATCATCAGCCGAACAAGTCGAAACGAAATGAATGGCGAAAGAGCAAACAAGCTGAAGCTATATAAAAAAGAAAAACATGCACCCCCCGTCGAGTGCCCCGGAGGTAGGAGCATTCCCCGCTTTACCTCGTAGCTCAATAATACCAACAAACACGCGCACGCATCTGCGAATCAAAGAATCTCCCTCCGACAAGGAGGAGGTGGCGGCGGCAATCTTCTTCCTCCGGTGGCAAACATAAAGTAGGCCAGCAACCGCGAGGCGAGCCCTCGGCAGATCCGCCTGGGGCTCGCCAGACGTGACAGCAAGCCCCCCACACGGGATCTGGCGAGGGCTCACCTCACCGGCAACCACGAGGCTAGCCCTCACCAGATCTTGCAGGGTTTCGCCCCACCGTCGCTGGGCGCAAGCTCGCCGACCGACGAGGCTCCCCTTGCCAAATCCAGCGATGACAAGGCCCCCCTCACCAAATTTGGCGACGGCGAGGCAAGCTAGCTCGGTCGCCGGAGCCAAAGGAAGAAGGAGGGAGGAGGGAGGAGGGAGGAAGGGGGAGAAGGGGAAAACAAGAGGAAAAAGGAAAAAAAAAAAGAAAAAATTTAATAAATATATTTTTAAAAAATAAAATATTATTAAAAAAAGCTCGCCGACGTTGGCCGGCTGCCACGTCAACACCGGTGAAGGTTTAGGACTCAATTGATCAAAAAACTAAGTTTAGGATTGAATTGGCACAATCGCAATAGGTTTAGGATTTTTTTGGTAATTTTCCCTTAGCTTTTGACTTGGACCTTGATGAACTCAACATAATTATCCACCGATTTAGCAGTACATTGATTAATATCCATGAAGTATGTACATATTTCACCCAAATTTTATTGGATACTTCGTATTTCACTCTAATCAGATTTAGCTATCAAGAAAAGAAAACAAAATGTTTTGCTAGACAAAAACATATCATGAATTATATGTTTTGTATAGGCACCTCTATTTTTTGCAGAATTCTTTCTATTTAATAGAAAAATTGAATAAATCCTTTGACAAGAAAAAATTGTAATATCAAGCAATATGTAAAATTAGGGCAAATGATAGAGTTGTACTATCTCACGTGCCTGCCTTCCAATGGAGAAAGCCAAACCATATAGTTAGTCTGACAGGTGTAGTGATATAAGTAGGGACACTATTGACAAGTGAGTATTGCATATAAGCTACCTTTATTTTTGGTATATCTTTTGTGACATCCTGAAATTCCAGTTCTATTTTCAATTGAATGAATCGGGCTTTTCATCGACGTGCCTATAGTTCTATTCTCTAAGCTGATCACTTGACATAACTAGTCTAGCAAGTAAAGCCGTTAAGGGATTTTAACGCAATAGACTTGAGAATTCGACTAGGAATCGACTGCTCGACCGTGCTAGTCTGCAAGGGTTATTATGGCATAGTTAAAAATCGATCAAAGATCAGAGATAGGTCGATTCGACCGATATATGTGATCAAAGTGTGGGTAATTCCACCAAATTGCAAAATTCTCGTCGATCGGCACTAGACCGATTTTTCTGTCGTCTTGGTACCCTATGACTTTATTTGAAACCTCGAGATTTTCACGACAATCGAGAGTCGCCAATGTGTCAAAGATGTACATTTTGGTTCGAAAATAATCGACCACGGGTCAATTACACCAAAAATTCCTAAAAACTACAATAGGATAGGTTACGCTAAAATCACGTCAGATTGAAATTAACCGCGAATTTGAATCTGATTTCAGAAATTGAAAGTTCTGCCATGTCACGATTCATTTTAGGATCGTGGACTCATCCTCCGAAGATTTTTCTGCAAACCGAGATTTTTGGGGAAAATACAAAATAGGGCCGTTTTTGTCCGGAAAATTCAGGGGACCATTTTTTATCATGTTTTTGGAATGCAAGTTGGTTCTATTGGTGAGGAAAAATATCAATTTAGTTGATGACACCTTGGTAGAATTTATAGGGACCGGTTTAGGTTCAATTGAAGAGAAATTGATCGAATTTAGGGGAGTTGTGCCCAAATTCGTAGGCCCCCTTGGTGCACAACATTTTAGACCTCTTGGCAAGTGTGTTAAGGAAGTTTGGAGCAGATAGGGGCTACTGGTTAATGGCTGAAGAGGTGGGGCCTGTTGGTTGAGTTCAAGGGGGACAATTTTGGCTTCTAGAAGGTTGGTGGCCCCCCCTTCAAGTGCAGCTGGCTTCATCTTCTTCTTCAGAGCTGCTTTCTCCATTTCTAGCCACCTTAAAGCTCCAAAGAACCAAAAAACCGAGCAGCCATTCCCCCTTGCCGTCGCAAGCCCCCGCCGGACCGTCTGCCGCTGCCGCTCACCACTCGCATGCGTTGCGCCTCCGCTCGAGCCCGCGCCCTTGCCATGTTGTCTTGCCATTCCTCATGACCCCTGAGCCACCATCGAACCCCCATCCAACCACCTAAGCAATCCCCGTCGCTGTCCAGTTGCCGTCAAGCGTCACCACCACCCGCAGTAGCCTCCACCAACCCGTCTCGCCACTTTCAGCTCAGCCAGTCTCCTAGCCCCCTCTCTCGGCCTAGCAACCAGAGCCGAAGCCCTCAGCCAGCCGTAGGCCTTCGAGGCCCATTTCGGACCTCTTCCGAGCCCTGTAGGGTGTCACCACTTAGGAGTTTGTCACCCGTCTCCGCGTTGCCGTCCTCGTGGACTCATCGGATTTCAAAACTAATGAGTTTACTCACTAAACTCTGCTTAGGGAGTTAATGATACTTGAGGGTTGATTAGTTTAGGCTAAGTATGGTTTAGGTGGTTAGTTAGAATGGATTAGCGATTTAAATATTCGTTTATGCATGTTAGGTGGTTAGAACGGCTTAATTAGAGACTAAATAAGTTGTATTATTTATCTAGACAAGTTCGGAAATTTTCTGGGCCCGTTTCGATATTTAATTAGGCGTTTTAGGCATAAGTTTCTATTTATGGCATTTAATTGTATTTATTTAATTAATTTTGGTATTTATTAATTTTTATTATTTTTTGGAAATTATACCGAGATAGCCGGTGATGAGAATTTCGTGCCGATTTCAATGGTATGCTTGGTTTATTTAATTGAGTGCTAATTTGTGCAAATTGAGTGGAAATTATAACTTTGGGTATTTATCCCAAAATCGAGTAATTTTGGTATTTAATTAGAAAATACCGGGCGTCGGTTTACAACGCCAAAAATGTGTTTATGGACTATATTAAATAGTGGGATTTCTGAAAAGAAAAATATTGCAATTTTGGCTCAGTCGACCGTGTATCCACACATGATTATTTTTATTGGGTACTTTTAACTTGGTGATTTTTCACCTTGTGAGAGCATATATTTATCAGCTTGTGTGAGCATATTTACCGTCGCCTTGTGAGAGCCCTCTTTGCATGTCGGCTTGTGTGAGCTAAGATCGTTTTATCGGCTTGTGGGAGCACGATTTATATATATATATATATATATATATATATATATATATATATATATATATCAGCTTGGGCGAGCTACTATCTATCTATATCAGCTTGTAAGAGCTATGACCATATATTGCAGCTTATGAGAGCAAAGACTGTCAATTTCAGCTTGTGTGAGCCGTGGTCATATCGAATTGAATGGATCGATTAATCGTTGATTGAATTGATTGAGGGATGGTTGAATTGACTTAAATTGATTGGTTGAGAATATGAATCATACTAACTTGTAGGAACGAACTGAGATAAAGGTAAGTCATCTATCTTGTGTGTGACTAGAAGGCCTTTAGGCGAATTTCCTTCCTAGTCAGAGTTTAGGGGGTGGATTTGTTGAGGCATTGTCTCACCCCGTTGTGGGCTCAATTTTCAGGTTCTTAGATGGTGAATCCTCCTGAGTGTTTTGGCCAACCCAAGAAGGTCACTGAATAGGTCTCTCTAATTCCTCTTCCTAGGGGCCAAGAGAGCCTGGGTCTATGAACTTGTGAGATCCATTGTCTAGGTTGATGCGGCTCTACCTCAAAGGGTACCTCATCAATTCAGATCGTGATATCGTCGCAGGTGAGACGGACCTAGAGAAGGTCCCCTACTGGAGTCTGAGATCCCTATGTCGGTGTTAGAGATCGCTTTTGGTGAGGGTACGACTGACCCTTCTAGTGGTGCAGTGATAGACCCAAGTCCCCAGGAGACAAAGACCCCGGAGTCTTCGGTTGATGGTTCGAACGCTTAGAGGACTTGTAGCCCTTCTACTTTTGTAGACTTGTAAATATAGACTAGTGCTATAAATAAACTAATAAGTTATGTATAAAGGTGTGGTTTGGTTTCAAAATTGTAGCCTTGCCTTTCTATCCCATCTTTGTGTTGTCTGGGGATTTATTTATATGCTTTTGCATGCGCATTAAAATGAATGGGTCAGCAACGCATTATGAGACGTCACAATTTAATCGACCACCAAGGGATGGGTACGTGCTCGAGGATCGAGGCATGACATCTTTTTTCACTACTATCCATTTTCTGATGGCTCACCCAATTGTAACACCTCAAATCTTTCAAAATACATTAATTATACTTGTTTCTATATATTTATTTTGTCATTTTGAAAAATGAAGGGAAAGTGTAGTTGTTTAAAAGAAATCTATTCAAACAGTAAACTACAATTGAGCTTCTACTTTTGTGCCCACGCGCGAGATTTTTATCTTTGGTTGGGGAAATATTAACACAATCAATTTCTTGTTTATATGAAAAATCTTTATTACGTCAATTGCCAGTGTAAGAAATAATTATACTCATAATTGTATGGTTGACATGTGAAAGAGTTAATAATCATCTCAGGTGTCCACCTTCTAGACTATTCACAAAGTGCATCTATGTGTCTAATTTAACGAGGTTACTCCTTATAGGCAAAAATTCTGTAATTGAAATTTAATTTGACTCAAGTGATATTCTAGGATCCCTTCTACCTTAAACTCATCTCTCTTCTTATGGATTCCCCCATATTTGAAAGAAATTTTCAAGTTAATTTGGTTTTAGGGAACATTTATTATTTTCGTTTTAGCGCAAAGATCTCTAGAGACTGCAACTTATTTTCTGAAAATGACCTTAATTTCATTTTGTAATACTTAAGCTCTTTGATATTTGAGAATATATTGAGTTCATGAAAGATAAAATTTTCATCCAACACATTCGAGAAAAAGAAATTTTCTCATTTCACCAATGCGAGAAGAATTTTGGGTCCATAGAAGAGACCGTACCTGCACGATGAGCGGTCGGCCATGTTTCAAGAACCGCGACGCACCCTCCTAAAAGGAAATAAGCCGAGTATTGAGAAATGTTAACAAAGAAAGAACCACACGACACGGTTGTCTACAGAACGTAGAGAGAGAGAGAGAGAGATGAAAGTAAACGGAACAAGGGAAAGAAAAGTCATGCCTACCGCCTGCGTTTCCGAAAAATTAAAATTTGAAAAATAAGTGAAGGGTAGAAGGAAGGTGCACCTGGTTTAATCCCCTCCTCGTCCAATCAAGAATCTCCTCTTTATAATCCCCGTAATGACTATAACCGTAACCTAGTAACTTCTCGCAATCGTATACACGTATTGTGCATTCATTTGGTATCTTTGAGTTGGATGGATTAGTCAACACCTTCAACGATGGACACCTGATGAAATCCAAGCACTGCAAAAGCTCCAATTCTTCAAGGCCCTCAACAACCCGTAGCACAGGGCACATCTCAAATATTAAAGTCTTCAGCTTCTTCAAGTTTGATAAACCATACAACCCTCCTAGGGATTCGCGGTATAAAACATGGAGACTCTCCAGTGATTCCATCATACTGAGAATTCGAATTTGAAGTAGCTTTGGGCAAATTCCAACTATCATTCTAGAGAGCTTCTCAAGCTTAATGAAATAATTGACAATCCCTTGAGAAACTCATAAGATGTTACAGTCAAATCTCCCAATAGTTCAAGTCCATCAAGTTGAATTTCCCTCAGTGGACAGCGACAAAGATGCAATGTGGACAAATTTTTCAAGTGCAAAAATTGTGGTCCGATGACTACCGAGTCAAAACTATCCATGCATGGTAAGGTGAGTTTTTTAAGTCGAGGTAAGCAACCTAACTCCATTGACGGCACGGGAAGATCTGAAAGGCACAACTCCAACTGCTCCAACTTAGATAACTTCCCAACCCATTGCAATTGAAGAGTTGATGCCTAGGCAAGTGCTTGTCCAAAGTAGTTGGACAGTTTTAAAGCCACTAGATTCGTGAGGTAACTGAGATCCGGAACTAACCGCAATGACGCTGATTGAACATGTAGAGAGTTCAAACTCGAGAGAAGTTTTGGCAGCTCTTGAAGCTCATTACAAAATGATAGATCCAGCTCTTGGAGTTGAATGAAGGAATTGATTGTCGCTAGGACTACACAAACACAAGTTCGCGATATGTCCAGGATACTTGGAGACAATAGTTTGCCAATTGCAATTAGGAGTTTGCCTGCAAGTTGTTGACAATTTCTGACATTGAGCTTCTCCATGCTCTTTAGCATTCCAATACTAGCAGGCAACCTCTGTATTGGATAGGATGCCATCCTCAAAATCTTCAATTGCTTGAGATTCTTTATCGAATCAGGTAACTCAACAATTTTTGTCAATAAGAGATCCAAATTCTGCAATGTTGTCAAATTACCTATTGATTCCGGAAGCTTCACAAAATTTTGACAATTAAAGAGTGAAAGGAATTCAAGTTGTGTAAGCTCTCCAATAGATATTGGAAGTTTTGCAATTGGCATGCTTGATAGATAAAGGGATCATAGGTTCTTTGCATTACCAATAGAATCAGGTAAACCTGTAATTTTTGTTTGTGATATATCCAACTTAGACAATGATGCTAATTTCCCAATGTCTGGAAGTTTCTTGATTTTGGAGCACCACCTGATAAACAAGTGCTTCAGATTCACTAGTCCTCCCATCTCTTTAGGCAACTTCCAAAGTAATTGAGACGAATCAATTTGAAAGTGAGTAAGACCTTTTAGTTTCCCAATAGAGGAGTCAACTTCTAGCAAGTTTGAACATCCATCAAGAGATAGTCTCTCCAAACTCGGGCATCCAGAAAAGTCTGGGGTCCGTTTCAATCCTTCACAATGTGAGAGAGAAAGCACTTTCAATTTGTTTGCCAACTCCATAAGTCACTGAAATATTATTAAAGGATCAAAGAGAGAATATTGTGTCTATGCTCAAAGAACAAAAGTACAAATCCACACCTTTAAAATGTTCCATCGGCCCCAGTTTTCGATGTTTTCATTCATTGAAAGTATGAAAACTACTAGATTTGTTAAGTGCAAATGGGCCATTGTACAATCTAGAGGAGGAGAATGCCAAGAAAGCCATCTTAGCTCTTGGAGATAATTGTTGATGTCTCCACCGAAGTCACTGCATAAAGCATAAGGAATTTTAAATTTGGCATCGTCTCGAGTTTTTCATCCATGATATTGATGGGATCTAAATGATATTCATCTAAATTGAGTGCTCGAATGTTATCCTTTCTCAGCCAATAGAAACCATCAATGAGTATGATCTTGCAAACATTAAATTTGTCCTTTAGAATGCCCAAAAGGAATCTCTTAAATGGGAAGTGGGAAAATAATTTCACGGTGGATAATGTAAGGATCCTACTTTTACTTTACCTTTTTTGATCTCATTACTTCCGGAGCTTCTTTGTCATTCCACAACCTACTAAGGTTACATTCTTTTTTGACAATGTCTTTTCCAAGGTCCCTCAATTGATCATGCATCCATATAGTATCACCATCAACAATTTTAATTAGACACAAATCAGTAAGTTTTTTCAATGACTTATGGGGGTAAAGATGGCAAGCATCCCAGAAATAGGCTGCCCATAATTTCTTTTCAGATATGAAGAAGCATGCGATATCAAGAAAAACTTCTTTTTCCACATCTCCTAATGCATTATAACTTATCTTCAACTTATCCCGGACTTCATCATGAGGTACATTCTTCAACATTTCTAGCAATTCTTTCCATATTTCCTCTTTTTGGTCATGAAGATAGGAACCTATGACTTCAAGAGCCAATGGGAGTCCCTTGATCATAAATACGACTTCTTGAGAGAGACTTCGATAAGCATTGTGAGGAGAGACCCCATTAAATGCATGCAAACTGAAAAGTTCTAGCGCTTTATCACGATCCATTTCCTTCACTTCATAAGCTAATACTCCCTTCTCTTCATCCAAAATTCATATGTCTCTTGTTGTAATGATAATCCTACTCCCAGAACAGATAGTGTTAGGGTGCCCAACTAGTTTCTTAAGTTGTTCTTTCTTGTCTAGATCATCTAGAACAATGAGAACTTTCTTAGAACTAGCTCTCCTTCTTATGTTGTCTATCCCTTCATCAATGTTACTAAAATTTTCCACAAATCTAGAATCAAAGATGTCGGATGCCAACTGTTTCTGCATATTTACTAGGCCATTTCCTTTCGATGATTCTCAAATGTTCCCAATGAAGCTGCATTGGCCATCAAACTGAAGACATAATTCATTGAAAACAATCTTAGCAAGAGTAGTTTTACCAATCCCACCCATTCTATGGATTCCAACAAAATGCACTCGTGTCAAAGTCAACATCTAACAAATTCATTATGGCTTCTACTTGTTGGTCTACCTCAACCAATTTGTTGTCCAAAGGTCTTTGTTTTACTTTCAGCTTGCACAAAACCTCTTTCACAACGAGTTCAATGACTTCACCTTGTCTGCCAAATACCAAACACTTTTAGTCAAAGAAAACAAATAACAAACTCACTACTACTTCCTAGCAAATAGCATTAGAGTTGGATCACTATTTTTAAGTCTCAGGCAAATTCTATAGAGCCACAAGAATTTTGGTGTCATAAACTCCACAAGATATGATTGGTACGATAAACTTACAATTTGACCCAAATTCTGAGAAAGAATATGATCCTTTGCGGTCCAAATTACAGACATCATTCTAGAATTAGATCAAATCCACTCATATAACTGTCACTAGACAAAATGGCCCTGCTTATGTATGAGAATTAGTGAATTGCCTTGTTTTTTCCTCCCCGGTGAGAAATGAAATTTACTGCTCATATACCAAAAACCGGTTTGTGTATGCCACGTCAACCAATATATTTCAACAATAAATACCCCTTCAGCTAGTGTTCACTGCCATTTACAAGAACAAGAAGAGAATGGCATTTGGACCGAAGCTTTAAAAAAGTTCCATAAATAAGCATTTACTTACGCTTTCCCTTGGACTTCCCATCCCTTGATCTCAGCCACTTTTCCCAGAGCCGCCTCCTACCGTTGTCTGTTCTCGGCACCGTGCCTCTGCTCATGCTTCTCCAAGTGCTCCAGGTATAGTTTCGTCCTGAGCTTGACGTTGGTGGGCGTGACATCAAAGAAGATGGGTAGGATCTCTGGCTTCCCAATCGATTCATGGAGCTCCGTCACTCGAGCGAGCTCACGGAGGCACCAAGTGCTCGAAGCATTGCCTCTGGAGAGGACCGGTATGCAGATCTTGGAGTTCTCAACCGCTCTCAGTAGATCGTCGATCCGATCACCGGCATGAAGCGCTTCGCTGTCTCTGTAGGCAATGATCCCCTCGCCGAACATGGTCTAGTAAAGGCAGTCGGTGAGGGTGTTGCGAGTGTCGGGCCCTCTGAAACTCAAGAACACATCATACTGGGTTACCGACGCGCTGGAACCACCGGTTGCTGCCATGTTTTTGGGGGGCTTCTCTCGCAAAAGTAGAAATCATGTAGGAATGCACAAACCGACCTCAAGGAATCCCTCAAAAGCCCTCTTCCTTGAAATGGACCCATGCCCCCGCGCAATATATGGAAATTCGAGCTTTTGGCCTTGATCGGCATCCGATGCCTAAAGTAAACAGAGAAGGACGTTTGACCCGGTCAAGCTCGAAAAATATTCCGAAATTCAATTTTTTTTCTTTTTTTTTTTGGCTGGTAGGTTAAATCAATTCATCATCAAACTAGGCTGGGTAGCAAACCATTACTCGCAGCTAAGTAACCGAACATTAAACTTCTCAAGCACCGACATTAGCTCCATTTTTTTCTTTTTTTCTTTTTTTGGTCTTTCTGTTAGTTACTTGGTGCGCACTTCACTTGGACGTGTCTTTGCAGTTTTAATCATGAGTAACCCACAGTAAAGAAAATGTGATGCAAGGGAGGAATAGAAGATCATTCAAATAATAATGTTTTATATCTTAGATGAATATAATAATTTAAGAGTCAAAATATTGAAAAGAGGAAGAAAATGGGTCATAATACTATGCTCGTGATATGGGGAAATATGGCAAAAGTAAACTCGTAATTATGTTTTTGTCTTGGATTATATTATCCTAAAAATATGTTATGAGGAAATTAGTAGTATAATAAATGCAGAAAATTGAATTCTAGAGCAATTTCCTTTTGTTTCACGTGTAAATTAAGTAAAATTGAAAAAAAAATCGTATAAGTAAGAGAAAATATAAATTAGTAATAATAGGGTAGATGTCAATTATTTGTGGATTTTACTTTGAATCGTTGCGTAAACATTTATTTATGAAGACCACGAGAAAGAGGGGCCGAGATTGATAGATGCGAAAGAGAAATTATAGTGATGGACGAAAAATCAAATGGGGATAAGGATGGGTGACGGCAGGGATGTGCTAATGGTGGTGTCGATCTGGAGCAGCGGCTACGGCTTCGTGGGGGCGATGAGAAGACGGTGGAGGATTACTGTGACATCCCGAAATTTGACCCCCATTTTGATAATATGAAATGGTTACTTCGTTGATGCATCTATGATCATTTTACTTGGAATTGATCAGTTAAATAATCTATTAGGTGAGGCCATTAAGGGATATAAACGCGACAGACTAGAGAATTCGATCGGAAATCGATCGCTCGACCATAATAATCGGCAAACGTCAATACTGTTGGAGAAATCTTCTTGAAGTGTTTTGAAGCTGACAAAACGTTTCCATCAGTCTAGTCTGAAGGTTTGCAGACTCTGCTATTTAAAGTCTGAAGACCTCCGGACAGCCAGCCTCAAGACTCAAGACTCAAAGTCTATCCTCATTGACAGTCTCTAATCCGTTGAAGAAAGGTTATCCGGAACTGGATGTTTCATTAAAGATATGACCTTATCGACCGGAGAAGATCTTTTGGCTGGAAAAGACATAACGGAATTCTTTGATTGATCGAGATTGACTCGAAGATTACGGATCCGATGATTGCCTAAATGTTCTTGGAAGGTTCTACTTATGGAAATCGAGATCCTGATTGTATGGGCGAACAAGATTGATGGGCTATCGACACGTTCCTTTAATAGCTCAAATAATCTTCTTAATTGATTCCGTCCAACGGGTAGATTGGAGGAATTCCTTTGGTAAGTGTCAATGGGTATGATGGCGTAAAGGAGTATATAAGGAAGACGTTCTAAGTTGTTCGAGAAGTGCGAGATAGAAGAATTCCAAAGTCTGAAGCTTCCTGTTGTTTAGACAATTCCTTTGAGCGAAACCTTGTATACAAAAGAGAGTCTATATTTGTGAGAAACCTTGAAGAGGTGTGGTATAACATCTACACTGTGGAATCAAGGAAAAGCTGTGCTGTAACTTCTCTTTTGTTCATAGTGAAATCCAGCCGGTGGGCTGTCAGTGCGGAAGAGTGGACGTAGGCTTGAAATAACCGAACCACTATAAACCTTGTGTTCAATTTTCTCTTCCTTACTCTCTTTACTTTGATCGTACTTCATTTTGTTAATCAATAGAGAACTTCCTTTCTATCGGTTGCCTAGAATCGCTTCCATATCTCGATAAATTGTTTGTGCACCTATTCACCCCCCTCTAGGTGCTTATACTAGCTATCTCAATTGGTATCAGAGCCCATGTACTGACGTTGTTTGAAGTGTTTTACTTCAAAGTTAAAGATCCATGGCTAGTATGTTGGCTCCAAGGCTGATAGAAGGGCAAAGTAATACCAGACCACCTTACTTTAATGGAAAGGATTACAACATATGGAAAAACAAGATGAAGGCATTCCTAAGATCAAAGGATCGTCTGGAATGGGATGTTATAGAAAAAGGAATCATTCCTAAAGCTACACCTGTCTCAGAAAGAGGAAAAGATACTGTGGAGTCTAGTCAAATGACTTAGGAAGAGATAATCAAGAGACAAGCTCTTGATACAAAAGCAATTTATTCTTTATATTGTGCTCTATCACCTACTGAATATAACAGAATATCATCTTGTGTTATAGCTAAAGAAGTCTGGGATAGATTACATATTACCTATGAAGGAATCGATCGAGTGAAAGAGACTAGAATCAACATTCTCCTTGGTCAATACGAAGCCTTCAGAATGAAATCGGGAGAATCTATAACTGACATATTTAGTCGTTTTACAGATATCGTGAATGGTCTTGAAAATCAAGGTCAACCAATTTCTAATCCCATGAAGGTAAACAAGCTACTACGTGGACTCTCCAAGGATTGGAATCACATAAAGACCTCAATCAGAGAGACCCAAAGAATCATGCCACTATCTCGATGAATTGATTGGAACTCTTCAGTCTCATGAAGTGGAACGAATCAATGAAGACGAAGACCCTAAAGGTAAGAAATCCATTGCATTAAAATCCAATGATGATTCTGATGTTGCAGATTCTAAAGACGATATGGATGATGAAAAGCTTTCTCTCATGATAAGAAGATTTAGAAAGCTGAACAAAAAAGGAAGAAGATTCAATCCAAGGAAACAAAGTTTTCAAAAGCAACAGACTAAGTCTGTTGAAGATGATGAATCAAATAAAGATGTAGTCTGCTTTGAATGTAAGAAAAAGGGGCACATCATACCCAACTGTCCTCTTTTAAGGAAGAAGAAAGGAAAAGCTGAAAAGTATCAAAAGGCTCTTAAAGCAGAAACCTGGAGTGATACAGAATGTGAAGAAAGTGATGATGATTATGCCAACATATGTCTGATGGCACAATCGAATTCAGATTCAAACTCCGAGACAGACCCAAATTTAGACACTGAATTTGAGGTCACTATCAAGAAGAAGATAAAATGGTATCTGGATAGTGGATGCTCAAGACACATGACAGGAGACTCAAATTGCTTCATAAAACTTGTTCAAGTAAATGGTGGAAAAGTCTCATTTGGAGGAAACAGCAAAGGAAAAATTGTGGGATTTGGAACTGTGAAGATTGGAAATCTCACAATAAGCAATGTTTCTTTAGTTGAAGGACTTAACTACAATCTGCTCAATGTCAGTCAACTATGTGATACCAATTTCAAAATCTACTTTCAAGAGGGTATATGTTCAGGAACCAGTAAAGACTCTACTCAGTCATTTATGGGACGAAGACATGGAAATATCTACCTCTTGGATGTGAAACCAGATGAATCGCAATGTTTAATTTCAATCCAAGGCGAAGCAAGTTTATGGCACAGAAAGCTTGGGCACATCAATATGAAGCAGATAGCCAAAATTTCAACAAAGAAGCTTGTTCGTGGTCTACCCAATTTATCATATCAAAAGTCTGCCCTATGTACACCATGCATATTGGGAAAACAGGTAAGAAATTCCTTTAAACCAATAAATCAAGTTTCCACTAACCGTGTACTACGGCTTACGCATATGGATCTCTTTGGACCAACCGTGAACACGAGCATTTGAGGTAAGAAATATTGCCTAGTAATCGTGGATGACTACTCACGATTTACTTGGGTGTATTTCCTGGCAAGTAAGTCTGAAACTTTCTCTTACTTTGAAAAATTTGCTAAAAAGGTTCAAAACGGAAAATGATATGTTATTTCAAGTATAAGAACAGATCATGGAAGTGAATTTGAAAATCAAGATTTTACAAGGTTTTGTGATGAATCTAGTTTTCAGCATTTGTTCTCCTCTCCATATACTCCAGAACAAAATGGAGTTATGGAAAGAAAGAATAGATCGCTTCAAGAAATGGCTAGAACTCTTCTAATTGAAAGTAACATCTCCTCATGTTTTTGGGCTGAAGCAGTTTTTACAGCATGTTATATTATCAACAGAGTTTTTCTAAGGCCTATTCTAGAAAAAACCCTCTATGAATTATTCAAAGAAAAGAAGCCTATTGTTTCATCTTTTCATGTGTTTGGATGCAAATGTTTTATACTAAAAAATGCAAATGATCGAGTTGGTAAGTTTGAAGAAAAGTCAGATGAAGGCATCTTCATTGGATATTCAACCACAAGCAAAGCGTACAGAGTCTACAACAAAAAGACTCAAACTGTGGAAGAATCAATGAATGTCAAATTCCGGATTCGATACAAAATGAATCTATTCGAGACTCATCTTGAAGATCCGAACACTCTCCCGAGACTCTACAAAGTCTAAAGAAACAGCTCGAGACTTTGAAGGACCAAGAAGAAGCAAGCGTTGAAGATTCAAGTAAAGGAAGTGATCATCATTCTGACAAATTAACCAGCAACCGGAAGCATAAGTCCAGTCATCCCAAAGATTTTATCATTGGTGACATTAATGAAGGAATTCGCACTAGATCCAAAAGGCGCGAAGAGTCTAGTGCTGTGGCTCTTATTTCTGAAATAGAACCCAAAAGCATAGATGAAGCTTTATCTAATGAAAGCTGGATTGAAGCCATGCAAGAAGAGCTCAGGCAATTCAGTATCAATGATGTTTGGGAATTGACTCCAAAATCGAAAGGTAAATCAGTTATTGGAGCTAAATGGGTTTTCAGAAACAAGATGGACGAGAAAGGAATAAGAAACAAAGCAAGACTTATGGCCAAGGGATACACGCAAGAAGAAGGGATAGACTATGACGAGACTTACGCACTAGTAACAAGGTTAGAAGCAATTCGTTTATTACTTGCATTTGCTTGTCATAAAAATTTCAAGTTATTCCAGATGGATGTCAAAAGTGCCTTCCTAAATGGATTCATCCATGAGGAAGTCTATGTGGAACAGCCACCTGGGTTTGAAGACCCAAGGAAACCAAACTCAGTATTCAGACTCAAAAATGCCTTATATGGATTAAAACAAGCACCTCGAGCATGGTACGACAGGCTGAGTAAGTTTTTAATCCAAAACGGTTTTGTGAAAGGTAAAGTAGACACTACTTTATTTATTAAAAGAGAAAGCAAAAGTTTTGTGCTAGTTCAAATATATGTCGATGATATTATATTCGGATCTCCTAATGAAAGTCTGTGCAAGAAATTCTCTAAGACTATGCAGGATGAATTTGAAATAAGCATGATAAGTGAGTTAACCTTCTTTCTCGGGCTTCAAGTGAAACAACTGAAGGAAGGAACTTTTATTCATCAAGAAAAATATGCTAATGATCTCGTCAAAAAGTTTGGTCTGAACAATTGCAAGAAGGCTGAAATACCAATGTCAAGTTCCTTGAAGATAGACAAAGATGAAGAAGGAAAGAAAGTCGACCAGAAGCTATATAGGAGTGTCATTGGCTCACTTCTTTATCTTACTGCTTCTAGACCTGACATTTTGTTTAGTGTTTACATTTGTGCCAGATTTCAAGCATATCCTAAAGAATCTCATTTAAATGCTATAAAGCGTATTATTAAATACATTGCTTCAACTTCAAGCATCGGCCTATGGTATCCTAAAAGAGGAGACTTTACTCTTCTTGGATACTCAGACGCAGATCTAGCCGATTGCAGAGTTGATAGAAAGAGCACCTCGGGTACCTGTCAACTACTTGGAGGCAGGACAGTATCTTGGTTTTCAAGAAAACAGAGTACAGTAGCTCTCTCTACAACAGAAGCAGAGTATGTAGCTCTTGGAAGTTGCTGTTCACAAATTCTTTGGATAAAACAACAGCTAAGAGACTTTGGAATTGAAGATTCATGCACGAAGATTAACAGCGATAACACCAGTGCAATCAATCTTACCAAAAATCTAATTCTTCACTCAAGAGCAAAGCATATAGAGATTCGACATCACTTCATTAGAGACCATGTTCAAAATGGATAAGTTTCAATTCAATTCGTTGATTCAAAGAACCAACTGGCAGATATATTTACAAAGCCTTTGGAGAAAAATCAATTTGAAATTATTCGCTCCAGACTCAACATTTTGAGGTATGAGGAAATCAAACTCTAGAGACTTTCAGACTCAGACATACAAGACCTTGACTGTAAGTTATTCTCTCTCGAATCTTATCTTGAAAAGGTACGATCGTCAAACTGTGGTTAATTATTGCTATATTTAATCGACCTAATTGTTACAACGTTTCCTTTTCGAAAAAGAAGTTATGTTTTTTTAAATGACTATTTTCGCGAAAAAAGGACAGTTATTTTGAAAATGCATCTTTTTATTTTCCTTTGTGACGGTTCGTATACCTCTCTTTTTAACCAATCGTGCCTTTGTTGATTTCCCTTCACTTTACTCTCAAAAACCCTAGAAAGCATCAATCTTCCATTCCCGTTTTCTTCCCTTGTTTAATCTTCGAAAAAGTTGTCATTTTTTCTTGGGAAAGTCAAGCAAGGAATCTTTCAAAGAGTAAGAAATATGTCGTCTTCAAGAAAGTCTTCGAGAATCGCAAGCAGGAGACCATAGCGAATGAGTGAGGGGCCTACACACTTCGATCTCACCGAAAAAGAAGTGTCTCCAGATCAGCAGCAGAGCCCACAACATTCTCAGCAGCGTCAGTTTCCTCCATCTAGTCCTCAAGGCGTTGATCATCAACAAGAGGAATAAATCATTGAGGATGCAGATCTTGTAAGAGTTCAAAAGCCCGCTTTTATTTATAAGTTGTATCGTGCTTCAAAAGGAGCTCGTACTCCTTTGAACTATGTCGATGATTTTCTTAAAGACAAAGGGTATGGAAATGAATATATCTTTTTGTGAAAAATGGAAAGTTTGGGAATTGCTCGTAAAGGGGTGGCAGAAAAAACCCTTGTGAATATCCCAAGTGATCCTCGTGATTGGGGAGTTAATTCTGTAGATGGGAATGATGATGACAAATTATACAACCAATTTCAACCGAGGAAAAAAGGGAGACTTGTTCAGATCGAAGGAACAAAAGGATCTGTACTCAAAATTGCTGAAGCATGGGGTGATAAACCCTAGGAGTGTGGATTTTGATTTTCTGGATGCTGTAAATGTGAACCTGAGGGAAAAGTTTAGTTTTCTTTAACTTGAGCAGTTCTGTTCTAACACCACAGAAGCTTACGCTGAATTAACCGCTTATTTCTATTCAAATCTTAGTTTCCTAGATGCAAATAGATTCTCTTTCAGTGTCAAAGATCAATACTTTGTAGTGGATATGGATATGCTAGCAGATGTGTTAGGGGTTGAGAGAGGAAGATATCATTCGATCAAAGTTTCTATTGCTCGTGCTACACTGGAACTTGTTAAGGACAAGAGAACAGAGGAAAAGATTTCCTACCTAAGGATGAGTGAGTTCAACATTCTGCTTCACAAGATTGTGATCAATTGCCTCAGACCAAAATCAACTTCCAAGACTGATGTTTCAAGTTTAGAGGCAAAGCTGACGTATGCCATTCTCACTGGGAAAAAGTTTTCTCTTCCTCACACTGTTATGTTCCACATGTATAGAGCAGTGGTGAAAGACAGAGGTCAACTTCCTTACCCAAGTCTTGTGACGAAGTTATTCAGACATCTGAACATTCAGCCTCCACAAATCCTTTGTGCTCGATCGTGTGATCATATGGTGGTAGGACTAAAAATGGTGACCAAGATGCGTCTGAAGGAGCTAAGCAAGGCGTTGGAGAAATTTAAGGAGAAGACTCCTGTAAAATCTCATCAAATCTCTTCTGCATCAAAAAGAAAAGGAAAGGAGCCCATGGTTGCTCCATCCAAGAAAAGGAGAGCTCTCATCATTGAAGATGAAGATGATGAGGAAGACATCACCATCTCTGCAATGGCGTTGAAACATTTGAGCCGTTCTGCTCCAGAACAAAGGACTCGAGAAAGAGAAGAGAAAGAAACAGAGGAGAAGGAAGTAGAGGAGAGAGAAGCAGAAGAAAAGGATGCTGAGGAGGCAAGGGATAAAAAAGAAGAAGAAGAAAGAGCACTTGGCGAAAAAGAAGCAGAAGAAGAAGAAGAGAGAATGAATCAAGAGGAAAGAGAGTCTGAAAAACACTCTTCTCGACCTAAAGGCATAGAAACAAGGGGAGATAATGAGAAAAGAGGAATGTCAGCTGCTACTAGTGAGGGAGTCAGCCGTTCTCCAGCCAACCCAGAAGACATTCATGCCTCTCATTTTCCTGAAGAAGAATATGACGCTTCATCGCCAAATCTGCGTGATTATTCTGATATGCCATCATCTGTAGATCGTGCTGAAGCCAATACGCAGACCAACAGCTTAGCAGATTTTCACAGAATTATGGATATTCTCTTGGAGATGCGCGGTCAAATTTATGCTCTGGGATGCGAGGTTTAAAACTTGCAAAATGCAGGTCAAGTTTCTTCATGTTCATTGAATGATCAGATCCAAGCCCTTTCTGTTCAGATTCAGGCCAATGCCAAGGGTGAGGAGATTGCACAACTGAAAGAAGACTTGAAAAGGCTAGAAGGCATCGTTCAGTCTACGGGAGATTTCCAGCTTGTCCGCGTTCTCAAGCAATCTTGACTTTATTCCATTTTCATCTCAACCTTTTTAATGCTGACAAAAAGAGGGAGAGATGCAAGTTTTGAACTCTTTGACTTTTAATCGTGTAGATTGTTGGATTGTTTTGATGTTTAACTCTGTTTGACTTTATTTTGTTATGTCTGGATGAGAACTGAACTTGACTTGGACTTGACTGCTTCTATTGATATCTTATGGATGGCTTTATCGCATACTAGACTAACCTATTTTCTGTGGTTGCAGATTCTAGTGTTATTCATTTAGCCATTTATCTCTATAAGATATGCATAAGTGTTTGAGAAATGTTTTGCAGATCAAAATTGTCCAAATCTGCAGGAAAGTTTTGTCACCATCAAAAAGGGGGAGATTATTGGAAAAATCTTCTTGAAATGTTTTGAAGCTAACAAAACGTTTCCATCAGTCTAGTCTGAAAGTTTGCAGACTCTGCTATTTAAAGTCTGAAGACCTCCGGACAACCAGACTCAAGACTCAAAGTCTATCCTCATTGACAGTCTCTAATCCGTTGAAGAAAGGTTATCCAGAACTGGATGTTTCATTAAGGATATGACCTTATCAACTGGAGAAGATCTCTTGGTTGGAAAAGACATAACGGAATTCTTTGATTGATCGAGATTGACTCGAAAATTAAGGATCCGATGATTGCCTAAATATTCTTGGAAGGTTCTACTTATGGAAACTGAGATCCTGATTGTATGGGCGAACAGGATTGATGGGCTATCGACACGTTCTTTTAATAGCTCAAATAATCTTCTTAATTGATTCCGTCCAACGGGTAGATTGGAGGAACAATGGGTATGATGGTATAAAGGAGTATATAAGGAAGACGTTCTAAGTTGTTCGAGAAGTGCGCGATAGAAGAATTCCAAAGTCTGAAGCTTCATGTTGTTTAGACAATTCCTTTGAGCGAAATTTTGTATACAAAAGAGAGTCTATATTTGTGAGAAACCTTGAGGAGGTATGGTAGAACATCTACACTGTGGAATCAAGGAAAAGCTGTGCTGTAACTTCTCTTTTGTCCATAGTGAAATCCAGCCGGTGGGCTATCAGTGCGGAAGAGTGAACGTAGGCTTGAAATAAGCCGAACTACTATAAACCTTGTGTTCAATTTTCTCTTCCTTACTCTCTTTATTTTGATCGTACTTCATTTTGTTAGTCAATAGAGAACTTCCTTTCTATTGGTTGCCTAGAATCGCTTCCGTATCTCGATAAATTGTTTGTGCACCTATTCACCCCTCTCTAGGTGCTTATACTAGCTATCTCAAATACAACACCGTTATAATCGATTAGCGAACAAGTATAGGCCAATTTGATAGAATTGCATATTCGAATTGCAGGTGGTTCAGCACGATTGCGATATTCATGTCGAACGGCTATAACCGATTTTCAATCGATAGTGCACTTGGGACACATAATTGAAACCTCGCGACTTTTATGACAAGCGAACATTGTTTACGAGTCGGAGATACACAAACTTGGATAAAAAATTATCGACCACGGGTCAAAACGCGTTAAAATCCCTAAAAGCTACCAAT
Organism: Eucalyptus polyanthemos subsp. polyanthemos; assembly: GCA_017140185.1. NCBI lineage: Eukaryota > Viridiplantae > Streptophyta > Magnoliopsida > Myrtales > Myrtaceae > Eucalyptus > Eucalyptus polyanthemos. Next base: position 19,040,788 of record CM029459.1, on the reverse strand, counting down.
AGGTTAGGTTGTACTAAAATCGCGTTCGGTTGATTTTAACCACGAAATTGAATTCGATTTCAGGAATCGGACGTTCGAGGGTGTCACGATCTATTTTTAAGACGTCGTCTTATCTTTCGGAGAATTTTCGACAAGTCCGGGATTTTACGGAAAAATTGGTTTTCGGACAAAATGGAAAATAATGGAAATTCGGATCAAGGGAAAAAGGGGGAATTTTGGTTGCCAAAAAGGGTTTTATATGTGAGGAAACTAGAGCTAAATGGCCATTAGAATTTGGAGGAGCCCCTAACAATTTTGGCATGAAGACTTTAGGGGCATAGGACTTTTGTGGCAATGTGATGATAGGTTGATATTTTGACTAGGCATTTGATTGGTTGTGGCCTTGACCTTCTTGGTTTCCTTCTCTCCCTTAGGCATGCTCGCTCCCGCTAGGCATTTGATTGGTTGTGGCGTTGACCTTCTTGGTTTCCCTCTCTCCCTTAGGCGTGCGTGCTTCTCCTCCCCCCCCCAAAAAAAAAAAAAAAAACAGCAGAGAACAGTCTTCATTTCTTCTTCCTTCCCTTACCGTCAGCCCCCTCCGCTCTCTTCTCTTCTTCACCCACTTCACCCTCACGCTTCCCTCACAATTCTTTCCTTCCTCCAACTCCCACCAGCACCACTCCACCGTAATCCCACCATCACCCATCCATCTTCACCCACGCCATTAACAGACCAGCATCATCCCATCATCCCAACACCAGCTCCAGCACCATCCAGCAACTACACGCCCACCTCAACCTCACGCACGTAGCTCCATCATCCTTCCATCTTCAGCCCACTCCACGGAGCAGCCACCATCCCCTTTTACCTCACGCCAGCACCATCTTCTTCACTGCATCCAGCAACCACACCCACAACACCACTGTCCGCCTCATCCCTCCTTCACGTGACCGCAGCAGCTCCACACGCCCAGCACCTCATCCCATCACCAGCCACCTCACTGTCCGTGTCCAGCAGCACCCACGGCCACCTCCACCATCCCAACCAGCCTAAGCCGAGCCCCTCAACCCCCTCAAACAGAACCGAACAGCCCCTTGGCCGTGTGCCTTGTTGGGCATTTTTCCTTTGCCGGTTGAGCTCCGTTGGAGAAACGGTTGGCTTGGGTCTTCACCGCCTTCACGTCGCCGTCGCCGTGAGCCCTCCACTGCTGAATTTTGGTGAGTTAACTCCCTAATCCTTGATTAGGTTGTTAATTTCGCTTAGGGGGTTAGATTAGTGTTAATTAACCTTAAGATGGATGAGTGTTAATCTAGTTTGGTTAGATTAGCTTTAAGATGGATTAGTGTTAATCTAGTTTGTTAGATTAGTACTAATGAGAGTAGTTTAACTTGGTTTAGTGGATTTCTCTCTGGATCAGTTTACTAGACTCTCGCCCTTTGTTATTTTCGTGGATGGAAATGTGCTACGATTTTGAGATTGCTTCCTCTTGAAAAATGTTCTAGACATCTTCAGCTATGACATATATCTTACTCAAGATTTTAGGGATTTAAAAGAATAATATTTCAGTCTCGTCATTTGCGAAACAGAATCTCAGGTTGGTGCTAGAACTTGTGACCTTTTGGTTCAAATGATTTTTATCAACTCTTAGGGTCCAATTTTCAAAAGAGTTTCTTCACGAAAGTTGTTCATCACATTTTTTTTAGTTTAATATAGTCAAATTTCAGATCAAACGTACAAATTTTGAATCTCGAACCAAACTGATTTTGGAAAACATAATTTCTGGAAACAGACACAGTTTTTGTAACAGTTTGAGCGATTTACTGCTCTTAATCTAGAAGGATCTGAGTCAAGGTATCTTTACAAAAAATGTTCGTTTAAGTGTCTTTTATAACATATTCAAATTTGAAAATTTTATGAACTCATTTGATTATTGTCGCGACCAATTTTTCGAGTGTGAACCACCTAGGGTTTGGCTAATGGATTGTTAAGCCTAGACTTAACTCAGGCTCTCCCAAGCCCATACCAATTCGCGACTTAGGTTCAAGTTCTTAACATGCAATTGATTTTCAATTAGGAGTCGCCACTAATATATTTTTGATGGGTCGATTAGAAACCCAAGTAAAGTAACAGGAATTTTACTTTACTCCTACGAATCAAAAACTAAGGGTACGGGGACTTGGTTATGCTAGATTTCTCTAACGCCCTTTCGGTACCTTTCTTTTTATTTTGAAAAATGTTTGGCAAGCAGTTTGGATTGATTTTAAATTTATTTCCCTAACATGTAAGGTGATCATGCGGGTGCGCAATCCACCAATTTAACACCCAGATAAACAACAAATAAATTGCAAAAACTTACATCAAAGCAACGAAAGCATCTGCAATGTTAAATTAAAATCCACATCAACAACCCTAGATATGGTTTCTAATTAACACGCAATCTCTTTTTTTTCTTTTCACTTAATTAATGAAAATCATGCGATATGCAATGTAATATTAACTAAATGACTTAATTCTAATGACATGTAATTTCTAATTAAATGGGCCTAGCAAAAATACTAAATGACATGCATCTCAGTGAATCTAACTCTAATGACGTGCATATGACATTTTTTCTTTTTCTAAAAGAATGCATTTTATCCTAAATAATAAAACTAATTTAACCTATGACATTTTTTTTGTATTTTTTCATGAAATTCGAAATTTGGTGAAATGTGAAAATTACCTAACTAGATTAAGATCCTATTTAATTTATATTAGGAATTAGGTTGAGCCAAATCCTAATTTAAACTAAAATATTATCTTAACCTAAATAATCCTAAAATGCAATCTATTTAAGAAAATACTTAAACACATAATAAATTAAGAAAAATATTATCTAAAATTAAACTAAGTGCAACCTTACCCTAATATGCAATGACGTGCAAAATATGCTATAACTCTACATGACATGTATATGACGATTTTTTTTTGTTTTTTTTTGTTTAATTTCGAAATTAATAATTGCCAAATAATTAAACATGCAATCCAAATTAAAAATCTAGCAACCTAAATTGATGGATTTGATTTTTTTGATTTTGTTGATTTTCGAAAATTCATGATAAATAGAATGCTTAGCCTAAATATGCAAATAACCCTAAAACATGCAATATTCTAACTCAGACATATTTCAAGATAAATAAAGCAATCAAGTCCATTCAAAATTACCCAAAAAAATGTCACACATCGTTCAGATCAAGGGATAATATTTCGCTAGTAAAATCGATAAATTGATCTTAAGCTTTAAAGATCAAAATATCAATTTTATTCCCGCTTGATTAATTATTTCATCTAAAGCCTTATAGATGAAATAAAGAACCCAGACATGGTTGCGAATCAGCAGGTATGTCGAATTTCCAATTATGCTTAGGGAAATATTTAAAATAAGTAAACAAGAAATAAAATAAAATAAAAATAAGATAAACTTGCCTAATAAAATAAAGCAAATATACCTAATTTGATTTTTTTTCTGTTTTTTCCTTAAAAAAAAAAAGAAATCTCGGACGCCGTTCGGAGCTCCGGAACAGCGAAGCAGCTCGTTCGACGTGGGCAGCGAGGATAGACGCCGACGAGGGACTCCGACAGAGCAGGGCACCAGCAAGGGGGCGTCGTAAGGGCGGCAGCGGCGTCGAAGCAGAGGCGGAGCAGACGCCGGACGCTAAGCAGGGACGTCGGTCGCTAGTCTTCGGGGCAACGGCGTTAGGTGTCGCGGCTGCTGGCGCTGGGTCGTCGGAGTGGAGGTAAAGACAGCAGCGAGGGAGTATAGTGGAGTCGCGACTTATGGGTAGACGGGGGCAGACCAGGAGCAGAAGTGGCATCGCGGGTCGGACTGAGGGCTCAGGCCTCAGCTGTTGCAGGGGAACTCCGACGCTAAAGGGGGCGCGAAGCTTGCATCAAGGACAGTGGCAAGCGGACCAGCGACGAACAGACCAGGAGCAGCATCGGGGTTGTCGCAGATCGGCACAAATGCAGCTTCGTCGGGCTGGTGGAACAGAGTGGGAGGGGGATCTGCTATGTGTCGGAGCAGATCTGCTGAGCGTCGGGCAGAGGCGGGTCGCAGCAGCAGGGATCAGCACGGCGTCCAGCGGGGTAGCAGACCAATGGTGTGGGCTCCGGTGGGACTTCGGGTCGTCGTGAGGAGACGGGTCGCGGCTGTGGCTCCAACGACGATGCTGGTGCTGCTCGAAGGTTGGCGCGGACAGAGGTAGAAGACGAACAGTGATTGCTTTGTTTTTTCCTCTTTTTTCCTTTTCTCTCTCTACTCTTACGTCACTTCTCCCTATGCTCTTTGTCGCATACTCTCTCAGCAGAAGCAAAAGCTTCTTTTGCTTTTGACTTTTCTCCACTTTCACCAAGAAGCCTTTTTTTTCCGAGGAACGAACGGAGAAACCCCAAAGCTTTTCTTCTCTTTCTCGTGCTAGAATTTTTTTAACCTAAAACTCGAGAGAGGCCCCCCTTCAATGTGGTCGTGTTTTCAATTTTTGTGGCCTCCTCAAAACCCTACGCGTATTAATTTATTTATAGGCCACGGATTAGGGTTTTTAATTTTCCAAAATCATATCCACAAAAATTTCTTTTCCAAACGCAATATTTGCCTTTCCAAACACAATATTTGCTTCTGAATTGAAATCTCACAAATATAAATCCGTAAAATCTCCCCAAGGATATGGGCTTAGGCCAATTTGCTCTCTTCATGGGCTTAGCCTGACTCATCAAATTAAAGTTTCTGAAGCATTAATTCGAACTCATCCGTCACCGGCCCAATGTAAATAAATGCACCAAAAACTATATGCTATGTAATTAACTATTTTTTTAGGAATAAAATTAACCCCTAATTTTTTAATGCAATAAATGAGTAAACAGGTTGCCAAAATTTAGGCGTCAACAATTATGTTTCTAGAATTAAACTTGGACACATGTGAGTGGCCCAGTTTCTGCTAGTTAGGGCCAATTGTGGTTTTGTAGTTGCTCTTGTTATCTTGCTTGCTGGGAAATGAATATATTGTGATTTGGTTGATGTTTGGCATGCTGAGAACTCATGTGTGGTACTATGAGGTTGATTGCTCTATGTTGGTTGTTTATTATTATTGCAAGAGATGGCCTTTGGGCCTTTAAATGGAAAGAAAATTTAGGTGTATTTGATTAATAAAACAACGAGGTTTTAAACTAGGTGCGTGCAAAGTTTGACGGATCAATTTTGAGTACGTGAGCACCTATGAATTTATCTAAAAGTTTTGAACAAAAAACAAGGGTTACTAAAGATTGTTTTCAAAAAAAGGTGGTTGGACAAAGAATTAGAAAAGAAATATGGTATTGGGTTTGGACGCCAAGTTTTATGTGCTCAATAAAATTGTGAGGTTTCAGACTAGATGCGTGCAAAGTTTGGTGGGTTGATTTCAAATACGTGACCCCGTATGAATTTATTTTCGAAAGGTTTGCAAAAAAAAAAAAGTGTTGCCAAGTTGATTTTCAAAAAGGGATTTTGGTGTTCTTGGCTATATGATAGAATTATGTGTGATTTTTATGGTCTCTATGTACTATGATGTGCAATTGAGTGCTTGGTGGTCGTTATTGATTGTTATTGCAAGACTCAATTTTATGGGTTTTAAAATAGAAAAATGCTAGGTTTCGGTTTTGACATTTATGTACTGTATAAAATTATGGAGTTTTAGATTGGGAGCATACCAAGTTTGATGGTTCGATTTAAATGCGTGACCACGCACGATTATTTTACTGGGATGATTTTTAATACGAAGAAAAGTGACCAAGTTTATTATTTGAAAATGAGATATTTGAATGCAAAACAAGGTGTTCTTGGCCAAGCATATGCTCGTGTGGTCACTAAGTGAACCCGTCCCGATGCATATGATTACGCGGGACGATGCTCCTGTGTGGAATGCTGTCTAGGCGGGGGTTCAAGATGATGCCATGCCTGATGAGGCTGGACGATGCCCAATTACGCTGGATGACCGTCGACTATTGAGTTGGCTATGGCTGATGGGTCGTAATAACTGGAACATGCCTGAATGGTTGTGATAGTTGTGCTTGATTATGGGACGAAATTGTATGGCACAGTATGGGACGTGTTATAATGGTTTGGCCTTATAATCGGGATCTATGTGATCGTTTGAAGAGTGAGAACATGTGTTTCGGTTATTAAACTGCGCTTGTTGCACTGATGATGGAATATATGTTGAGCTAACGTGCAAGTACGCACCGAGGTGATGTAAGTTCTATATGGTGTGTGCTTAGGACCGCCTTCGTGGTGAATTTGCATCCTAATCGAGATTTAGGGTTTTGACTCGCTGAGATTTTATCTCACCCAGTCGTGGGCTAACCTTTTTCAAGGCCATAGCGTCGAGATCTGCTAAGTACGGATGTGGTGGGCACGAGATGCGACACCTTTTGGCTGGCCTTGTCGTTAGCGAAGTTAGGGTGACCCTGATCCCTGAGGTTTTTGAGAGGGTCAATTGGAAGTTGCCGGTGTAGTGACTTGTAAATCATTAAACTTCCTAGAAACAACAATGAATAAATAAGTTGTGATTTTTATGGGAAAATCGCAATCATGTTTTACTATCCCTATGTTTGTTTATTGGCCGGGTGTTTATTTAATTCGCTTCTGCATGTGCTTAATTGAAAAGAAAAAAAAAATGGGTCAACGATGCGTCCTGGGACGTCGCATTTTCGGTCGACCACCGAGGGATATTCGCACGCTCAGGATTCGAGGCGTGACAGTTACCATAATATTGGGGGAGAGAAACGTTAATAGTGAGAGAGAGAGAGAGAGAGAGAGAGAGAGAGAGAGAGAGAGAGAGTAGCATTTTTCTTCAAATTGCTGTAGCAAAACCTCTCTCATGAACATGGCACAAAAAGAAAATCTTAAATTAAACAAGACTGAAAAAGGGGAAAAGTAGGAGTGGAAGCGACTATTGGGGAACGCTACTATTGTTCCCAAGAGCCGTCCCTCCTAGACGTTGAAGGAATAACCAAATTGTAAAATTAGAATCTGTTGCTGCATCACCGAACCTAATTATTGTCAGTACAATATTTTCATAATATGATACAAGCACTCATCGACAAGTAATAAAAAGAAAACAATTGGATATTTGTGTGGCGAAGCCTAATTTTTGAGTCGTTGAGTTGCATATTTTTGTAGAAATGGTACTTTGGGATGTTGTGAAGTTATAGCATCTTACGGATCATGATTTGAGCTTGCGGTTTGTCCAAAATGAAATTTTGAAGTTGGGGGCACATTCTGGTAGTGTAGCGAATGGTAGCTTTGAGGCTTTTTTTTGTTGTTTTTGATATTGTTTTGGGGTGGCTGAGTTGGGATTGTTGTTATACATTAAGAGAGCTTTCTAAAGACTATAAGATGACTTGAAACGGAATTTTGTGAAGGAAGTTATGGCACAACAAAGTTGGCGCATGGGCTGTACCTAGCGGAAAACAATGGGTTTCCACTAAATGCGAGCTTTCGTGACGCATAGGTGTCGTTTTATCGACAAATAGGTCTAGTATAGGCGATTCGTTATAAGAATATCATTTTTTTTACTTGGCCTTTTGATATTTTTTTTCCGTTAATTGTTAGGGATCCGAGTGCGTGGTTCGAGTATGCGTCGTAGTTGATTTTAGGTTTTTCCCAAATAATTGATACTATTTCTTCTTTGTATTTTAAACTTATGTTTTGAGAAACATGGTGGATTATATATTTTATGAGTTGATAAAAAACATATTTTGTTGCATAAAACAGGATCGAGCTATTACTGCCATTTTTGTTATTCGAAGAGAGTTATATTTCGAATTCGATGTGAATGATTGTTTGAAAAAGGATTTGTCAAATTCTTTATGAAAAAATCCTAAGACATTTTGAAGAATGCGTTGATAATTATTATCAAATTTTGAGTTGTGATATGACTTTCCTTTTGATGTTGGATTACTGGATATTGTGATTGGTAGTTGGTGCTCAATGTCTTTGTGAACCCTAAGGGGTTTGTGGGTATGCGCATACTAGTCTAGGATATCCTTATGGGCCGAGCCACTAGCTAATAATAGGTGGAGACCTTACCAAGGGGGGAATCTTAGTCGCCTTGTCATGGGTGTTATGCATAACCATAACTAGACATTTGAGCATAAATTGGTTAATAGAGTGAACCATTGACATATGATTTGAGTTTGGTCAATGGAATGAACCATCGATGTATGATTTGACGAGATTAATCAATGGAATAGACCATTGATATATGTTTTATGAGATTGACTAATGGACTAGAGCATTGGTATCTTCGGTATTTAAGTTATGATTATATATTATGTTAAAGTGAGTTATGATTGTATTTTAAATATGCATAGTGATTTCTCGATCCGCTTAGAAGAAATGTGTTACTCACTGAGCCGTGGTAGCTCACTCCTCTCTTCTACTTGTTTTTCAGGTTCTTCAGCGAGTTGCGAGTATGCGTGAGCGTTCATTCAGGGAGGACTTCTGTGGTGGAAACTTTTTGGTATGACTTATGCATAGTCGATAAATTGATAAGTTAGTATTTGTAGAAGGTATATGTTTTGATTTGGTGGATTATAGAAATACTCTGATATTGTAACCAAATGCCCTTTTTGTCATATATATAAATATGTGTGTGTGTGTGTGTGTGTGTGTGTGTGTGTGTGTGTGTATAAACGTATATATGTTGATATCAGGCCGAATCTTAGTTATGTTGAGGCTGCGTCCTTTGGTGAAAGGATGGTCGTGTCTTGCCCTCGTTCTTGTGGATTAGGGTGTGACAGAATAAAGACACCATAAAATCAGTTGCAGCCCAAGACCATTCGCGAGGGCTCACATTTTTCTCCAATTTAACAGATGGCCTTCACTGCCAAAGGCATGCCCATCTGGCCAGAAAAAGCATCACATCATAAGCTTGGCGCTGCCATGGGAGTGTTTGCTGATCATCAATATGCCGCTGACGACTGAGCGGTTCAAAGAATTGAAGCAGCATTGCGAGTGCACTAACAACAACATAAGTAGAGGAAAACCTATGATAACATCAACACCAGAGGAACCTGAATATCGCTGCATTCTGTTTCTCCTAGCGGAATGTATAGCATAATGATTATACTTACGGTCGGCTGGAAGGACTCGCTTTACAATCAAAACACAAAAGGAGGAATCCATAAATTAAGAATTTTGACACTATCAAGGTGGCTAATAAAAATCAAACGCAACATGAAATATATCTATCCGCCATCGTGCCCGTCCCGATGCCCTTAAACATGAGACCATTTAATTTAGGGAGACAACGCTCCTCCAAAAGATACGAACCCACAAAAGAAGGCGAGGCCATTCAATTAAGTTGGTCCCTGGAATAGTCTAGGCTTCCATCCCGTGCACAATAAAAGCTCTTAGGATAAAAGCATATTTTATCCACTCTCGTTTCTCAAATTGTCATTGTCACGGTCCTACTGTCGAAACTTTCATTTTGATTTTCCCAAATACTAAGGCTCCATTCATTTCACGAAAAATAATTTTTAAGAAAACGTTTTTCGAATTTTCCGGCATTCATTTCACAGAAAATGAACTAATACTAATAATAAAAAAAACATTTTCAACTATTGAGAAAAACACCTTTAAAAGTGGAAAACATTTTCCATAATTTCTTCCACCTTATTTTCTTTCACCAATTTATGCCTTTTTTCTTTTTTTAAAAAATCGAGTTTTTACTTTTTTTTCCTTTTTTTTTTTCTTTCTTTCCTTTTCATCTTTTTCCTTGGCCTTGGCCAACTTGCCGCAAGCTAGCTCGAGCCTCGCCCCAGGCTAGCAAGGCTCGAGCTCATCAGATTCTAACAAGGTCGAGCCTCACCCAATTTGGCAAATCCAAGCTCGCTTGAGCTCGACGAGCTTAGGCCTCACCCAAGCTCGCCAAAGGTTCATCGGGCTTTAAGCTTACCGAATCTAGTAGCGGAGCTTGGGTTTGCTTGGATCAGCGGGATCGGCCGAGCCTCAAGCTCGCCGATCTCGGCGGAGCTCAAGTTCGCCGAATCTAGTGATCCGCGTTTTGGTCGGTTGTCAAGCACCCACCCATCATCAAGCATGCAGCAATGGAGGAAGGAAGAGGAAGAAAAAGGAAAAAAAATTAATAATAAAAAAATTCAATTTTTTAAAAATAAAAATAATAAAAAAATCATTTTTAAAAATACATAAAAATAAAAATAATTTTTTTGGTCATTAAAAAATACCAAATTCAATTTTTTGGTAATTTTTCTTAAAAATCAAATAAGATAACAAACAACGGAAAATATTTTCTACTCAAATTTTAGGTTTTAGCCAAATACTGAAAAATGTTATTTTTTTATTTCGAAAATGACTTTCGGAAAAATATTTTTAGGAAACGTGATATTTTTTATGAAACGAACGAACCCTTATATGATTGTTTTCATGGCATGATTATCAATTGCACTTCTCTAGGGGAAAGATAAATTAATCCATGGAGCGCCAATTGACCATTATGGATTGTCAATGGTCAGTTCGGTTTGATTCTCCGGACCAATCCATACACAAATGAAATATACATTTTATGACCCGAACCGAAAGTTGGTTGGTTCGGTTTTCGGTTTTCCTCTTTCGTTCTTTTTTGGCTTCTTCTTCCTCCCTTGGCATCGGTTGCAGCAAAACTCACAGAAACAAAACTCCATGGACAGATCTTAAGATTGCGTGCAACAAGACCCTAATCTTGAGAACGCCATGATTGCGCGGGCTCCGAACGTCGTTGACGTTCATTGACGACGACAGCGCGCTTCTAGATATGGTAATGATGAGACTCCATGACGCCGATCTTGTCAAGAACTGGACGGCCACAAAGGAGAGGCCCAGTATCACCTCGTGGGCCAGCCAGAAGAGTGGCTCTTTGGCAAACTCGTACATCCTCGGTAGAGTGGCAACAAATGGGAAAGACAATAGAGCTCGACTGTGAACGAGATCTTCGTCTGGAGGTTGCGCGTGGTACACCCATGGAGGACTGAGGACTTGGCATCTCTACTTTTGGGATCCGCCATTTTCATTGTGAGAATCGAACATTCTTTGTTTTTTTTTGTTTTTTTAATACTTACACTGAGACTTAAAATTGAGAAAAATTTGGAGGAAATTAGGAAGAAACTAGAATCGGTGGGATCATAACCTCTCTGAGAATCGGGCAACATGTTTCCAGCGACGATTCCAGCCGCCGATGGTGCTGGAGAGGGCGAGGGAGGAGGCTGAGGTGCTGGAATCGTAATCTCTCTGAAATGGAAAAGATGAGAGACGTATCTTCAAGCACCGAATAAGGAGAGAGACTAGAAGTTCTTTTGGTTTGTTTTGGCTACATGACCTGAATATACCCGAGCCGAGCTAAATCATCAAAATACACAAGTTTCCTTACTCATTACTCGAATCAAATGAGACCTGACCCAACAAGATCCGAAATTTTCGATATGGGTCGGTCTGATACGGTTATTTTTGACACCTGATGCGGTATCTCACTGAAAAGAATTTCAGGACAATCTGGTGGAAATATTAGAACTTCCGGAGAAACTGTAAAATGTGGAGTTTGCAAGTGAATAGGGAAACTGACGATAGACCCTATTGAACACGTGGACTGTTTGCTCCAATTTAAAAGTTTAATGCAGACAGTTAAATTTATAAATTTATTGAGTAAACAGCAAAAAGGTAGTAAGTTTATGAAGTTATTTTGCTTGGACCCAAAAAACATAAAAATGAAGCTATCTTGCCATTAGCCCAAAAGGACACTCCCACTAGCACCGCAACGGCAAAATGACAGTGTAAATTTCCTTCAGCAATGGACCAAAAGGGATGGCCTAGCAAAACCTTATGACCATATGTTGTTGAAACGAGGTGAGGCAAAACCAGAAGAAGTAGGTGGCTTCGTCACAAAGGGATGGTCTAGCAACTGCGCTGCAGAAGGCCGATTATTCAGGTTTACTTGGAAGCATCTGAGGATGAAGTCTCGAGCATTTCTTGATAAAGAATCTGGAACTGGAGGAGGTTCACCCTTGCCAATTCTGAACAAAGCTTGCATCTGCCACAATAAGAAAAAAAAGAATGTAGCTGAGGCTGGTATTAACCATAAATCCAGGTGGGGGACTAACACGAATATAGACACCCAAATAAAATCTCAATCTTTTGCTTGATTACAGCCCTTTCAAGTCTTAATCACAATCTTCTCCCTTCTCGAAGTCTTCCTAAAATTATCACGTTGTCAGACCTTGTTGTCTTACTTATCCTTCCTCTATGCTTGCCAAAGCAAGTTTCAAGCATTTCTCAGCAAGGTGAATATCGTAAAGGCACCGACCTTGACAGAGAGACCATGACTAGTATGAGGCTGAGGCTTAGGCTCAGGTCACCTCCAAGTGTTGCTCATAAACTCTAGTTTCGATGTATGCAAGCTCGTGGTTGTAACCTCTACCTTTGGCTGCAGCTGACGCGACCTTATCCAAGGTCGCAAGCCTAAGATCCCAAAGGGTCGAACCACGGACCCCCCCGGAGATGGCTACGCAGCACTCCAACTCGAACCATGATAGAGTTTGTGGACCGGTCTTCAATCGTTACGATAGAACTGCCATGGATGGGTAACGACGATTGATGCACTCTCTCTCTCTCTCTCTCCTCCATCTATGGATCTTTAGTGATTTCATTTAGCAAAAGCAAAAAAGGCCTTATTTTCCTGAGTATTTATTTTATTTTATTTTCTTCTTTGTACTCCTTATCCTATTCCGGACTATATCCGGAGAAATCCGGAATTCAAGTCAAAAGACGGATAAAATAATTTTACATCCTATCCAGAGTTACATCCGATTTACCAAACACAGCTTAAGAGAACAGTATTTTGACTGAAGCTTGAAAAATGTTCCATGGACGAGCATTTACTTACGCTTTCCCTTGGACTTCCCATCCCTTGATCACAGCCAATGTTCTCAAAGCCACCTCCCACCGTTGCCTTATCTCACTGCTGTACCTCCGCTCGTGCTTCTTCAAGTCCTTCACGTACAGTTCTGTCCTGAGATTTACGTCAGAGGGCGTGACGTCAAAGAAGATGGGTAGGATCTCCAGCTTCCCGGTTGATTCTTAGATATCCATCACACAAGCGAGCTCGCGGAGGCACCAAGCGCTTGAAGCGTAGCCTCTAGAGAGAACTGGTATGCAGATCTTGGAGTTGCCAAACTGCTCTTACAAGATCGTCGATCCAATCGCTGGCGGGAAGCTTGTTGCTGTCTTTGTAGGCGATGATCCCCCGGCCGACCATGGTCCGGTAGAGGCAGTCAATGAAGGTGTGGCGAGCGTCGGGCCCTCGGAAACTCAAGAACACCTGACACTGGGGAGCTGATGCGCCACAGCCGCGGTTGCTACCATGTTTTTAGGGGGGTCTTCCCTCAAAAAAGGGCGTTCGTCTTGCTCTGTTATTTGCTTGACTTGGAGCTGCATCTTCGATGGTATTAAAAAAGTAGAAACCATGCACAAACCGATATAAAGGAATCCCCAACTAATTTGCTCTCTAGAGGTCTTAGTTTTACTTTCAGCTTATGCAGAACCTCTTCTATAACGAGTTCAATAACTTCGCCGTGCCTGCCACAAACCAAACACTTTAAGTAAAAGAAAACAAATAACAATCTCACTACTACTTCCTAGCAGATAGCATTTGAGTTGGATCGCTACTACAAGTCTCAGGTAAGTTCAATAAGGCCAAAAGAATTTGGTTCAATAGATTCCGTAGGATATGATTGGTGTTATGCCGATAAACTTACAATTTCCCCATATTTCTGAGAATAAAGATGTTTCTTTGCGGTCCAAATTATAGACATCATTTTATAATTAGATCACATTAACTCGTATAACTATCACTAACCAAAATGGCCCCACTTATGCATGATAATTGGTGAATTGGCTCTCCTTTGGGTGAGAAATAAAATTTATTACTCATATACCAAAAACCGGTTTGTATATGACGCATCAACTGATATGTTTCATGTCGAATTTCGAAACACTCCGGCTTGTTTTCACTACAATTGACAAGAATAATAAGAGAGTAGCATTTCGTGTGAAGCTTGAAGAAAGTGCCATTAATAGAAGTTTACTTACGGTTTCCCTTGGACTTCCCATCCCTTGATCTCAGCCACTTTTCTCAGAGCCAAATCCCATCGTTGCCTGATCTCGCTGCCGTGCCTCCGCTCGTGCTTCTCCAAGTCCTCCATGTACACCTCCGTCCTGAGCTTGACGTCCAAGGGCGTGACATCAAAGAAGATGGGTAGGATCAACGGTTTCCCGGTCGATTCGTTGAGCTCCATCACACGAGCGAGCTCATTGAGGCACCAAGCGCTTGAAGCGTAGCCTCTGGAGAGAACTGGTACGCAGATCTTGGATTCGCCGATCGCTCTCAGGAGATCATCGATCCGATCACCAGCGTGAAGCTCTTCGCTGTCTCTGTAGGTGATGATCCCCTGGCCAACCATGGTCCGGTAGAGGCAGTCGGTGAAGTTGTCGCGAGTGTCGGGCCCTCTGAAGCTCAGGAACACATCGTATTGGGTCGCCGATGCGCCGGAACCTCCAGTTGCTGCCATGTTTTTGGGGGGCCTTCCCTCGCGAATGGGCTCTGTCTCGCTCTGGTTTTTGCTATGCTCAGACTCGGAGCTGCCTTTTCGGTTGTGTTAAAAACTACAGCTCACGTCGACGCACGAAACCATTTCGAGGAAATGAATCCATCAAAGACTCTTCCTCGGAGAATCCATCGTGATGACTTGCCCCGCTAGTGTCCAGCTTCAGCGATTATGATCTGGATGGTCTGAAAGCAGATAACTTTTGGAATTGCGTCGATCGCGTTCTAAGCGCGCAAAACTTACCGAGGAAGTTAAACCGTCTGTCTTTATTTCCCCGCACCTTCAGACCAGACCATTTCAATCTAGACCGTCGATCCCGATATTAACTGATGTTCACGATGTCGCCCTTTCTTGCTGGCCATCTTACCTGGTCCGTTTCGGCAGAATTTAATGAATTGATCCCGGCCCCTTGCTTTTCCTCAAATGGTCCAATCTTCACCGCTCATCTTGATTTGCCTAGGGGCTATCATTCCCTTTTTGTACTTTTCCGTCCACCATCCTTTTTTCGCGTCTCTTCGATATTTTGTTCGTGTGGTGATAGTTAACAGGTTACTTATTAATGTCTTCAAAAATACAATAACAAAAGTATACTACAGGCATGGACGAAGAGGTAAGTTTTTCTTGCCATACTCAAACCAACAGATAAAATTTCTCTTACCATTGTCTCTCTAATAGTAGATATAATGTTACATGAGCATGGTATATGGACCAAACTGAATAATCTAAATAAGGACCATTGATAATGGCAGTCCCTAGTCCCAATTTGGCGGCTTGGATTTTGTTCAGACAACCATTTATGTTGTTGTCAAATCGGCGTCGCAGCGGAAGCGGATCGTGAATTTTGCAATTATGTCGGGAGCTATAGAAATCGATCGAAATAAAACGAGGAACGATAACAGAAAAGGACACCAGAAATTTACGTGGTTCGGTCCGAATATCGGAACCTACGTCCATGGGGAGAGCCAGCAAATCAATCCACTATAAATCGGAGAATTACAGGATTACAATCACACATGCACTCAAGTGTTTCCCAGCCCTACTTCATACCCGAAACCCACGGTGTTTAACAACTGACACTCAATGGACTCAACTCAGCACAAAACCTCTCTCTGAGCTCTCGTGTCTCACACTCTCTCGGGCTCTTTTCTTTGCAGCTTGCCGAGCTCGAGACGTCTTCCGCTTTTTATCGGTTGAAGGGAAGGAAACAAAATAATATTGTGCTTCAGAGTTGTCAGGCGCCGATCTTCAAAGCATGAGCCACCATGCAGTTAATGAGAGCATGTGAGCGGATGAACAATATGCACTGACACACGTAGAACTTCTGCCTTCTCTCTTTCTTTAATAATAATAAAATAAGAGAAGCCCACAATCGTTGAACAAAGAGAGGGAGAGAATTTGGCGCCTACGAGATAGTCTTCTGAAGCCACAAGTGTTGACCAAGTTTTCTACGTGCATGGCCATGTGCATGCATTTAATGGTGTAGAAGAAATTGGACAAACAAATCTTCAGGAATCATGCTGACATCTGAGCAGGGCCACAAAAATCAACACACGCATTTGTGGCCTCCATTTCCAGCGTGCGTAGCGGGAGAAAATATTGGGTACGTCTTATGTAGCAACGTGGCAAATAAGAAGGCGCTCGCAGCGCGACACGTGTCCTCCTGGGACCCACAATTTCAGGCGCTCATTTTGAAAATTTCCGGTAGTGTAGCTTCTGGAGAGAGGGTTTACAGTCGCGGGTTCTTTCTTTGCGCCTCTCTCTCTACCCTCGCTCTCTCTCCCCGACGAACTCCCTCTCTCTCTGCCCTCGCTTTGTCCGACCGCCGAAGCACCGCGAGCAACCGGCGAACCAGGAGGATACCGGCGAGACGACCGCGAGCAACCGACCGGCGTGCGACCTCCCGCTCTCTCTCTGCCTTCCGGCGTGCGACCACCCTCTTTTCGATCGACCGGCGTGCGACCTTCCTCTCTCTCTCTGCCCTTCCTCTTTCCGACCGGCGAACCACCGCGCCGCACCTCTGGCTCTGGTTCCGGCCCCAACTCGTCCATCCTTACTCTTTCTCTCTACTCGCGTCTCTGTCTGCCCTCCCTCTCTTCGACAGCGAACCACCGCGGGACCAGCGAACCACCGCGCCCCCCTCTAGCTCCAGATCCGGCACCGACTTGTCTAGGTAATTCCTCGCTTTCTCTTTTCTCTCTTTCTCTCTGTACGACGGGGTGACGGAAGGGATTTTATAGGAGTTCAGCGATGCCTGAAATGTCATTAGTAGTATGCTTTTTGCCTGTAGTTTTTCTTTAATCTTGGGTTTGGCTATTCATCAAGCCACTAGGACATACTCCGAAAAGGCTCTAAAATGAGTGCTATTGTTGCAAATCATGGATAGTCCTTGAAAAGCCAGATCTGTTGTTCTTCCATATTGATGTTTATATGTATATTCCCCAATGACTTTGCTGAGATGCACGGCAAATGCATCCAGTCTCAATTGATTATTGTCATGCAGTGTAGATTTTTATTGCCTCTGAGATCATTTGGTCACATTTGTTTCCGTGTGTTTGCGATGCTTATGGTATAGACCTATGTGATCTCCTGATGATGATTTTTTTTTTTTGGGTCGGATTTTAACTTTCTCTGTATTTAATCCAATTGCAGGATGTGGCAGTGAAGGTATTCTCGATGCAAGAATATTCAGAAGAATTGATAAATTCCTTTAGACAAGAGGTTTGTTTTCTTTTTTGTTTTACTATGTCTCATGAGTTCTCTTTGTTTCTAATATTATTCAGCCAGGACATGCTGAGGGTCGCTTAGACTTTTTAATTTGAATAAGGCATCTCTCGTAGGACATGATATGCAGGCTATGTCTTGCTCTAAGCCTGTTGGCCTGTCATTGACTTGTTAATTGAAATCATGAAAACATCGTTATGATGGCGTTTAGTGATTGCTGGATGCGAGGTGGCCGGTTTAATTTTGATAAGGGCCTTCCTTGACAGGTTGTAATTGCAGTTGATGGTCTAGATTCAGACTGAGGCAGTGAGGGATAATGGGTTGACCTTTTAGTTGATAATGAGCCCAAAAAGTGATCTATATTATCCCAGGATGTGACGAGTCAACATCGAGGTGCCAAATGACTCCATCTATTGTGTCACTTGCCCCTACATCTTCTGATTGTTCTTTTTTTCTTTTTCCTTTTCCTGATAAGAACTACATAGTCAAGATGGTTTAGGAAGAACATTCTGAAAACCAGTGTGATAAAGAGATGAAGTAAGATTGACCAACATGTTCGAACTGCATGCATTTATCTCTCTCTCTCTCTCTGCACTTGTATGACTAGCCCGTATTTTATTATTTTATAAAATTCTGAAGCCTTTTAATGACCAGAATTTTTTGTGCTTATTCTGTAGCAACTGGGATTTTTTCCCCAAAGCACGGATATAGTTTATTGGCGTCAGCTCTATTAGTGATGGCATTGGCAATTTTAATTCAAGTGTTGTTCCACTAATACAGCAACGCAACTTTTCCAGGACATGTGGTGATAGCAGGTTTTGATCTTTTTTTTTTTTTTTTTGCCAAAGGATTATGGATATTTTTCTTTATATTTTCCATGCCTTGATCCATTGCATTATGATTAATTGTGTTGTGTTGTGTTGGATAGATGTAATAGCATGTGGGTCTACGAAAGGATTATACCTTCTCGTTTTACTCAAAATGAGGAACTTTCTGATAGGACTTTGCGATTGTTGTACGTCCATGCTCTCCCCCTCAGCATGCGTAGTACCATGCAGATTCTGAGAACCTCTTTTGATGTTGCCACAATTTTTCTCACTTCTCATAAAGTACGTTCATGTAGAATTTTATGAAACCTCATTAGCTAGTTGTGGAACTAATCTTAAACCTGCAGGGAACTGTGAAGATCAATGCAGCTACGTTGACATAATCGCTAATGAACTTGAGGGAGGTCAGCTTATGCCATGTGCTTGAACGCATTTATTCTCATTGGCCTGAGCTTTCTAGTAGTGTATGGTAAAATCTGAGAACGGCTGGATCGGAAGGTGGCTGAAAGGACCTTACGCGAGCATAAAGGTGATGCTGTTGCTGAAATTCGTTCCTTGCTTCGATAAAGAATTGGTGGCACGAAAAATGGGATTTGTGATTTTTCTGAGGTTGTCCAAGTAGGATCAAAAAGCTGTATGAGTCGTGCTTCTTTTGGGGATACATGACTTGCTTTCTGGGAGATTGTTTGTACTCGCCGATTTTGGTTGCAAATGTTCAGCCCTGCATTTTTGCCCTTCCATGTAGTACATGCCGGGAATTTTGGACGGTATGAAAATCATGTACAATTTCGACGAACAAAAAATCATAAACCCACAAGCCTATGCTCAATAATGTGAGGTTGACGCCTGGTCCCTACGTCAAAGAGTTGTTAGGAAGATTTTGACGCCTCCATATCAAATTGGATAAATCTCATTGTTGCATGAAAGATTTTCTTTTTTCTCAATGTGAAAAATTCTCTGACAGCTCATCATAGGGTGTTTATTGCTTGCAAATGCTTGGGCAATGATCCTTGTTATGTTTGGAGTGCCAAACCTGAGATTTCTAGCAACATTTTGCTGATTTAGATGTACTTTTGAAATCATTAACCAATCTCTTGATCTAAAACAAATTAAATGCTGCATGTGATGCTTCTGACTTTGGTACGTATTTGTGTAAATTTTCATATTTGTTTCTCTCAGAAAGTAACATTTGAATACATTCTGATGATATCTCTTATAACAATGATATTGAGAGGGGATAGGGGTTGGAATTTCTTTTTCGATAAAAGCAATTGTCTGTGTTACCATGCTAATGTCTTGGAAAGCTCATTGTTGTGTTTGGGGTGGCTTTGAACCTGTTTTTGATCAATTTTTAGCCTTGGCTCTAGCTTTTGACTTTAGGTTTAGCTTTGGCTGTTTGGATGGAATTTTCATTTCATTTGGCAAGTTTTTAATATTGAACACCTTAAATTTTCAGTCAAACTTGCTGAATTAATTTAAGCTTTCTCAAGAATACAACTAACTAAAATATCGCTTTTACCCAAAAAAAAGAAAAAACTAATTAAAATATCGCAGCCAATTGTGATAGAAAATCTTCTTATACCGAACAATTTTCTTGGTTAATTGGTAATGCAGGTCTTCTCAGCTTTTGGGTTTGTTCACAAGATTACTACCTTTCAGAAAACTGCTGGATTCCAGGTGACAAAAACTGAGATGACTTTTTTTTTGGTTTTGTACAGAGTTTATAATTTAAGCAAAAAATTCTTGACTAAAATCTTGTTTGTAGGCCCTGGTGCAATTTTCAAATGCCGAAAC
The DNA here is from genome assembly GCA_017140185.1 of Eucalyptus polyanthemos subsp. polyanthemos. Classification (NCBI taxonomy): domain Eukaryota; kingdom Viridiplantae; phylum Streptophyta; class Magnoliopsida; order Myrtales; family Myrtaceae; genus Eucalyptus; species Eucalyptus polyanthemos. The sequence continues at coordinate 19,020,800 of CM029459.1, read as the reverse complement.
TGCTTCTTCTGCAAAAAATGCCCTTGATGGAAGATGCATTCCTAGGTGACGGTTGTATTAATTTTTTGACATGGTATTTTGTCCAACTGGAACTGGTACATGTTGCCCAAAGTAATGCATATTTTGGCATGAGTTTATCACCTATATATTGTGTTTAAAGAATAATTCCTAGTTAAGCTAAAAATCAAATTTCTCTAGTTACAAAGAAGCAGTTCTTAACATAGAGTGGCATGTTCATGTGCTTTGAGAATTTCTTTTGGGTTGCGATAGCATATTCTCTTCTAGTGCACTCACATGAAGGTTACTGACTGACTTTGTCTTGGTTCACAGCTATTTGCTTCCTGAGCACATGGGGCCATGCACCCTCAGGATCACATATTCAGCCCACACATATCTGTGTGTGAAATTCCAGAGCCATAGGAGCAGGTGACTTTCTAATTGGGTTTTTTATACCAAGCCTTCGTTTGATGTCCGTTTCTTGATTGATCGACTGTGTATTTTACCATGGACATTTTTTTGTTTATCAGGGACTACACTAATCCATACCTTCCTGTTGCTCCATCTGCTATAGATGGCAGTGGTCAGGTAAGGAATCAAAAATCAACATTTGCTTTGTTGTAATCACATCCGCTGTTAGAATGAGGTGGGCTTATTATTTTGTCTGCCTTATGATTTGATTGATTTGATCAAACATTGCATTGTATGCTGCAGTTGAGTGTTGGCTTGGATGGGAAAAAATTAGAACCCGAGAGCAATGTCCTTCTCGCATCAATAGAGAATATGCAGTATGCAGTAACATTGGATGTTCTTCACATGTTATTTATTTTATTTTATTTTATTTTTGATTCTCTCATCTGCATTCTTGGGTAAGCATGTGTTTTAAAAGTTTGTCACCAATTTCGCCTGGTTCAGGTCTTTTCAACTTTTGGACCCGTACAGAAGATTGCCATGTTTGACAAGAATGGAGGGGTCCAAGCATTGATTCAGTACCCTGGTTAGTAAGAGCAGTGAATTTTTCTGGATGAAGAATATCTTTCTTGTATTAGGGTGAAAAATATGCATGCATTTAATGAAGTGCATGTTGGTTGTCGCATTGCTGTCCATGCAGATGTTTAGACAGCTGGAGTTGCAAAGGAAGCTTTGGAAGGGCATTGCATATATGACGGGGGGTTTTGCAAACTCCATATCTCGTATTCGCGCCATATAGATCTTAGCATAAAGGTAATTACATCTGCTGCCCCTTGGTATTGCGTTTATCTCAGCAAGTTGTGACTATCCTACACCGTGGATGTACACTTCCTTGCTTTTGATACAAAAGGAAAAACTCCCTCTCCTATATCAAGTTTTCCAGTTGAATTTTGAAAGATGCCACTTCCAATTGACCATTTGATCAAGAGCGATTACCATTCAAAGAGTCACTAGTATGTCAATCACTTGTTTTTAGTTTTCACTTAAAAACAGTTAAAGTGAAATCTGTTCCCTGTAGAAGGGCGAATGACGTGAAATATGTATAAACCTGATGAATAAGGGATGGCATTATTCTATTTCGCCAGTATAAGCTGTTTCACTTTGAGAAAAGTGGTGAAACATTCATTGATGTCTCTGGCAACAAGAACTTTCATTGGCTGTTGACTTCAAATATGCCACACGTTCAAGGTTCTGCTCATCTCCTTGGATCTGGTGTTACCATTTTCAACGTGACCTTATATAAGTCACACCCATTTGCAGTTGTGTTTTCTGTGTCATCATTCAGGGAATCTGAACTCTCTTGTTTCCCTTGCTTTGAAAGATAAACTTAGGTGCTAGCATGATTTAAACTTGGTCCCTTTAACATGAGAAATTTTGTGTAATTTGTTCTTATATCATGAATTGGTGGGAATTTGAAAACTGAAGAAAGTGTTGTGAGCGCTTCCTTTTGTGAGAATGTACTAATGTTATTTTAAGATAAAATAGTACAGAAGCCTGGTCATTTTCGTTTAGACAGTTCTAGATCTGCTGTTTATTCATCTGTTATTCATTGATTATTCTGTGGGGGAGGTTATGATTTATTAGCTTGGTGAATTGTTATGACTGGCTGGAAATAATTGTCTTAGTATTTTGTGCTGCATTTCGGTTTCTATGTTAGATATATACGGCGTGTCATAATAATTTTTTCTTGCCTTTGAATATATGTGAACATTAATTTGCTGATATTGTTCTCTTACATTTTTACTTTCGAAGAAAGTAGGTGGGAGATTGTTAATTGACTGATATGCTAACTATTTTTCCAGGTTAACAATGATCGGAGCAGAGACTACACAATCCCCAACACCCTGATGATGAATCCTCAACCTTCAATTCTAGGGCAACAACCGGCTTTAGCTGTTGGTGCTTCTCCTTATCATGCTATACTACTAATTTCATAAACTAAATATAGTTGTCTCTACGCTAGACTATCTAGAGCTACATGTTAGTAATTTCAGCGTAATTAGAGATTGTTTCCTCTTTTCTTTCATTTGATGACTGATCTGATGTTAAAAAAAAAAATTGCAGATAAGCAACTTTGCTAGCATGTGGTTCATTCTCCTTTTCGTCTCAATTTTCGCAACTGGTATTCTTGAGCTCCGTTGGAGTGGTTTCAGCATTGAGGATTCGTGGAGGAATGAGCAATTCTGGGTCATCGGTGGTACATCTGCTCACCTTTTTACTGTGTTCCAAGGGCTTCTTAAAGTGCTTGCTGGCATTGATACCAACTTCAGTCACTTCGAAAGTAGCCGATGAGGAAGAAGACTTTGCTGAGCTTTGTGTTCAAATGACATCGCTTCTCATTCCTCCGACCACAGTTTTTATCGTGAACATCATTGGCATTGTAGCAAGTGTCATATGCGATTAACAGTGGGTATCAGTCATGGGGTCCACTGGTTGGCCCGAACCATTGATTCGTCTGTTGTTATTTATTGTGCAGTATTTTATTGTTTGATCACAAGAATGTAACACTTTCGAACTTAATTCAGCACTTAAAAGGTTGAATACAGAACAAGTTCATTGGTCAAGCTTAAGTCGATGCCTTTATTAATGTTCCCACAATTATCTTGTAAATTATGGCTTTATTAATGTTCCCACAATTCTCTTGTAAATTGTCAACAGGTCTCTTATCAATGCAAGGCTCTATGGAAAGCATTTCCCGCACGTCAATTAATTCTCTCTCACACTACTAATAATTGAAACGTGATGTTGTGTTCTTTGTATATTGTCAAATTCAAACTCGACGGTTGAATTATTGCCACTTTTCGATTTCATACTAAGTAGCAATCCCTTGGACTCGCAGGTTTTCCAAGATTAGTAGGGCAGCGAGAGCTTTGCCTTGCAAGGTAACTAGCCACAGTTTGGATCAAAAATAAAATCAACATCTGACAAGATCATTTAATACAAAGCTTTGTTCTGTCAAAGAAAGTTGAAGGTACTCAAACATAAAATTGAAATAGCAAACTCCAAACATAAAACTGTTATTCATTCAAATCGACAATCTAGTAAGCAAAAAAGCTTTCCCTATGTTAGGTACTCCAAGAGATTTATGCACACAAAGTAGCCCCTATGAAAAACATTGCATCTCAATCAGCATGTTATTGGACAAATTGGCCATCTTTCTTGGTTCGACTCTTGCCAACTCATCTTCTCATGAAAGGCAATACTCACATTATCAAAACATGCCAGTACCTTCTTCAGAAACACATTGAACCCCAAAAGAAAAGTAAACCCCTCGAATATCTTTGCGAGTGCATGTAGAACCAACCTTGGTAACAAGAACTTCCTTGAAGAATTCTTTTGAAGAAATCGTATGAGCAAAAGAAAAAAACATAAACTAAACCATTCAATCACAGTATACATCTGACCAAAATAAAAAAATCGTAGTATGCAAAATAGTGATCTTTATCCACTCTTTCTATAGATGACCCATAGCAAAAGACCTCGCATTTCTTCTTGTCAAATATGTGGTTACGCCTCTTCATCATCCTCAACCATAATCCTCTTGCACGCTTCGTAGCACATGAACATCAGGTAGGGAAAACCTTAATGACAATAAGATTCTTCTTCTTGCACATTAATAAGTCCGTAACTCTTTAAAACCTGTCCACATCCATATAAGAAGTCATCGACTTCCCTCAGCAGCTCTTTTAACATGACCAGAAACAGGGGCGTCCACCAATTTTAGATCTTTTCCTTCACCTACAATATGACACATGCAGCACGAAATTTAGAATAAGAATGCTAGCAAATAAACCCTTTAGTTTATCGAATAAAACTTTTAGTTTTCTGTTTTCAACAACAAAAGTGAAACTTTTAGACCCTATTACCCCACATGCTCATTAACATGTAATGCAGCTACATGTAGATTGTACAAAAAAGGCAAGAAACCAGCCAGGACCATCGGTTGAAATGTGCCCCTGTACCATTGGAGTGACGAGACCTCTCTAGGGCACTTTGAGGTCTCACAAGAAACCTGCCAGGACCATCCAATGCACGCTGAACTGTAGCTCTATGTCCATATTCTTGCCTTCAGCCAACTCCACTACCTCATTAGGGTGCATCAACAAATGAGCCTCTATTATTTGATCCTTATTGAAAAAGATTTCAATTTCGAAATGCTGGTAAAGGAGATATTTGTGCTCTGAAATATTTGTAGGTGATTCTTCCACCTTTCCTATATATCCCCAGATTGGCAAGTCATCACAGTACATCTGAAATATATAAAACTGCTTGATTGTAGCTTGGATTTGAGAGACTTCTTCACTTGTCAACTTCTTTGCACACGCAACCTCTTGATCCTTCCCCTGTAGAAATTTTACTTCATATGGAGCAGTTACTAGGCAATCTCCATTCAATATCTCACCAAGAGTGTCCTGTTTCTCGTCCAAATAATCTTCATTCCTATCATCCTCATCATCAAAGAGCCCAACAGGGCCATAAATTTCTTCCTCTTTCATGCGCTGGATCCCGAACTTAGATGGGTAAACAGCCATGGAAAAAGTTGGACCACCATTGGGAAGGAAAGAGCTTACAAGGACAAATGAATCAACAACTGCAGTGGAGAAAAATCACACAATGTAAAGGCAAACCAGCAAGCCCAGTGCCGCTACCAACATCAATAAACTATATCCGTGCTTTGGAGAAAAAATCCCAGTTGCTACAGAATAAGCACCAAAAATTCTGGTCATTAAAAGGCTTCAGAATTTTATAAAATAATAAAATACGGGCTAGTCATACAAGTGCAGAGAGAGAGAGAGAGAGAGAGAGAGAGAGAGAGAGAGAGAGAGATAAATGCATGCAGTTCGAACATGTTGGTCAATCTTACTTCATCTCTTTATCACACTGGTTTTCAGAATGTTCTTCCTAAACCATCTTGACTATGTAGTTCTTATCAGGAAAAGGAAAAAGAAAAAAAAGAACAATCAGAAGATGTAGGGGCAAGTGACACAATAGATGGAGTCATTTGGCACCTCGATGTTGACTCGTCACATCCTGGGATAATATAGATCACTTTTTGGGCTCATTATCAACTAAAAGGTCAACCCATTATCCCTCACTGCCTCAGTCTGAATCTAGACCATCAACTGCAATTACAACCTGTCAAGGAAGGCCCTTATCAAAATTAAACCAGCCACCTCGCATCCAGCAATCACTAAACGCTATCATAATGATGTTTTCATGATTTCAATTAACAAGTCAATGACAGGCCAACAGGCTTAGAGCAAGACATAGCCTGCATATCATGTCCTACGAGAGATGCCTTATTCAAATTAAAAAGTCTAAGCGACCCTCAGCATGTCCTGGCTGAATAATATTAGAAACAAAGAGAACTCATGAGACATAGTAAAACAAAAAAGAAAACAAACCTCTTGTCTAAAGGAATTTATCAATTCTTCTGAATATTCTTGCATCGAGAATACCTTCACTGCCACATCCTGCAATTGGATTAAATACAGAGAAAGTTAAAATCCGACCCAAAAAAAAAAAAAAATCATCATCAGGAGATCACATAGGTCTATACCATAAGCATCGCAAACACACGGAAACAAATATGACCAAATGATCTCAGAGGCAATAAAAATCTACACTGCATGACAATAATCAATTGAGACTGGATGCATTTGCCGTGCATCTCAGCAAAGTCATTGGGGAATATACATAAAAACATCTATATGGAAGAACAACAGATCTGGCTTTTCAAGGACTATCCATGATTTGCAACAATAGCACTTATTTTAGAGCCTTTTCGGAGTATGTCCTAGTGGCATGATGAATAGCCAAACCCAAGATTAAAGAAAAACTACAGGCGAAAAGCATACTACTAATGACATTTCAGGCATCGCTGAACTCCTATAAAATCCCTTCCGTCACCCCGTCGTACAGAGAGAAAGAGAGAAAAGAGAAAGCGAGGAATTACCTGGACAAGCCGGTGCCGGATCTAGAGCTAGAGGGGGGCGCGGTGGTTCGCCGGTCCCGCGGTGGTTCGCTGTCGAAGAGACGGAGGGCAGACAGAGACGCGAATAGAGAGAAAGAGTAAGGACGGACGAGTTGGGGCCGGAACCGGAGCCAGAGGTGCGGCGCGATGGTTCGCCGGTCGGAAAGAGGGAGGGCAGAGAGAGAGAGGAAGGTCGCACGCCGGTCGATCGAAAAGAGGGTGGTCGCACGCCGGAAGGCAGAGAGAGAGGGGGAGGTCGCACGCCGGTCAGTTGCTCGCGGTCGTCTCGCCGGTATCCTCCTGGTTCGCCGGTTGCTCGCGGTGCTTCGGCGGTCGGAAAAAGCGAGGGCAGAGAGAGAGGGAGTTCGTCGGAGAGAGAGAGCGAGGGTAGAGAGAGAGGCGCAAAGAAAGAACCCGCGACTGTAAACCCTCTCTCCAGAAGCTACACTACCGGAAATTTTCAAAATGAGCGCCTGAAATTGTGGGTCCCACGAGGACACGTGTCGCGCTGCGAGCGCCTTCTTGTTTGCCACGTTGATACATAAGACGTACCCAATATTTTCTCGCGTAGCGGATTGAGGGCGGGATTCCTTCGGCTTGTATCTTGCACCATTTTTCATCAAATGCTCCACACATGTTCTTTTTCATTTCAACATGTAAATATTTTGCGTATCGGGTATCATATAATGGATTCAAACTTAAGACATAATCTAACAGATGGCAGTCCCTAGTCAGAATTTGGTGGCTTGGATTTTGTTCAGTGTACATATAGAGTTCATTGATCACTTTTTTCTTTATGCAAAAATGAAGAAAGCCCTTGGCATGGTTTATACGGTTACATAGATGGTCAAGCTGCTCTTATCAAAGGATTTCCATGAACGAAGCTCCTATAGTGAAGAACTTAAGAAGGAAAGAGGGCTAACCTCAACCTTGGGTGCATATACAAAAGAGCCTTTTTTTTACATAGTTTGAAATCCGACAAGAAATTAGTAAATATGTATATTTTTATCTGTCATATCTATGTTATACTATACACTATCACTCTCATTTTTTGCAATTTCCAGGACTTGAACACCAGACCTGTTGCAAGTGCGCCTTCACCGCTGGCCCCTTTGCCATTGGATGCCCAGCGATACTAACTGAGTATGTTATACATGTCTTGTAATAAAAATATCATTTATTTAAAGCTCAAAACTATCTGAGATGAGAATATTTACATCAACTGAATGGTATATATAAAATCATCTCAGTAAGAAAGGTTCCACAAAGGAAAAATGTAAGACATGCTTGGGAAAGGGTTATGATACTATAAGTTTTTTTACTTTTCTTTTTTTGGTGTTCCACATATTAAATAAAAGACATTTACTCATATACAAATTAAACATAAGTGAACTATAAAAAGTGGAAGTCGTTCAAATAGATATACCATAATATTTCTATGCAGTAAGTCTAGCGGATGCTCCCAATACGATGGTATGAAGAAAGAGTACCATCCTACAATGAAGCCTACAAACATCGAAATCCAGCTTTTCAAACCTAAAACCTACCATCCTCTGAGTTGATTAACTAAAGATCTTCATTAAATATATAAAGCTTTCCAAAACTATCTACTCAATATTTCTTATTTGTTGAAACCTAAATTTTACCATTTTATTTAGGATTTAATAGCATAGAAAATTATGGATTAATTTTTAAACCCTATCCAACAAAATAATTTTCACTAAATTGCATCGTGTATTAGCATTATGACTATTTGCATCACTAATGGTAATTTTTAAATTTTTCCAAAACGTTTGTCATCAAAAAAAAAAAAAAAAAAGAAAAAAAAAAAGAGAATAAGAAAAAATATTAGCATCATTGAAAATTATAATGAAAAAAGCGAAAAGAAAGAGAAAAGAAAAGAAAAGAAATCGAGTAGGGCTGGGCAGGGGCAGGGGCTGGGGCTGGGGCCCTCCTTTTCTGATTTTCCTCCTCCTCTTCTTAATTCTTCTCTCTTTTTGTATGGGCTGGCCCACTTCTCTTCTTCCTTCTTTTCTTCTTTTCTCGCGGGACTGGCCCATCTCCTTTCATGTCGGCCCGGCCCGTGCTTGGGTCTTCTGCCTCCCTCACGCCCTCACGCTGGTTTTGCTTTGGCAGGAAAAGAAACGTCCAAACCAGAGAGGGAGGCAGAGGATCGCGAGGGCAGACGACATGGTGGCACAATTCACATGGTAAGTACTGGCCAGTTTTAGTCACTAAAGTGGCGGGATTAAAAAAAAAAAAAAAAGACAAGTTAATGTCATCATAATGCACTTTGGCTGCATTTCGTAACACATTTGCAAAGCCCTCTACAAAATCATATGTTTATCAAATAACATTTCTCTTAAAATTACTTTCCAAGATATTTTTCAATTTATTTTACCAAATGGTCATTACTTTGCATGTTTTTTAAATTAAAATCTTTGCATTTCTCCAAAAGAAAAGTCAAATCAAACACAGCCTATCATTACCGTAGGTCTGCAGCCACCAAAGCTACCATGGACAGTGGGCCAGTGGGCCAGTGGTAGAAAATCTGAATGGCGCAACTCAAAATAGATGACACTGTACTCCATGATATAAATTAAGGCAAACCGCTCAACTTCATTTTCTTAAAGTTTTCTATAGGCCTTAAATCGCACAATAAAAAATAAAAATGTCGAAACAATAAACAAGCTCACAGTATATATTTTTATTGTCTAAAATCAACGGACTTATTAAATATACTACTTGTACTAGTACTTGATTGCACATTTTGACAAGCTCTAGAACTCAATAGCATGATGCGACAATTTTGACTTATGAAATTGTTTAGTAGGATTTTGTTATGTCTCTGCTCCCATAGCTTATATCAAAGAATCTTCGGAAAAAAAGGGTTCGGCTCCTAATGACTAATTTAAACGTTCGACGGTCCATTCTTTATTTCAAACATTCCGCATTAATTTAAAATCATGAGAATTGACAACAAATGTCATCAAATTATTATAAGGAAAAAACTCAACTCCTTTTATATCTGGAAAATTACGAATTTCTCAGCGTTTCCAAAACATGAGACTTACTGGAATTCTGTGCATTACTGACTTTTCAGGCGGTACATGTTTTTCTTTGTTTTCCAAGTGAGGCATGAGGATCTTGTATGTGGCATTTTAATCATCTGTGGCTGCAAAGCCTCTGTATGAGGTTGTTCAGTTTGTAGCGTCTCATCGCACTGCTGACATTTATATATGCACATCTTCACAATCAAGAAGACAAAATTAAAATTGAAATGGAGGGAGATGACCTCCATTTACCGACTGCTCCTAAAAAACTCGTCGGAGGTATCTGACGAATATAGATTCATTTTTACTATGTTTCAAATAGCTTGCTCAAGAAAAGAGGAAATACTGCCCCGTTGAACACTTGAAATTTACAGGCTGCTTTAGACTTCGTTACGAGAGAAGCGAGAGAAGCGCCCTCATCGAACTGGCCAAGCGGATCAGCGTGCGTACAGGAGGTGACCCTTTGTTACTACAAAGCTCTCACTGGTTTATTTGATTTTGCAGACCTCCATCATCATTGACTTCAGGCGACTTATAGCCCTTGCCTCCGTCACGGTTCGCTTCCTTCAACTCCATGCTGCGACCTCTCTGTTCGCCCCTGTTCCACGGCAGGGGGAGTCCCAAAAACTCAGATCTCACTCGAGATTTCGTCCCCGGCACCGGCCATCAGCGAAGACGCTTCCAGGACTTCACTTATTCGTTTGATCATTGTTCGTGACCATCTACTGCATCTCCAAGGTAATTGCATAATGGCAATTTATAAGAAAACACCGATACACTGCTCTGTTCTGGTAGGTTGAGTCCGAGTAATTTGATCGAAGTCTGAGAGGAAAACGATACCGATTGAGGATCTAACTGTAGTCTAAACACACTTTGATGCCAGTCGCCGCAGGGAATCGTCTTTTGCTATTCTTTTGTTTAAAGCCGATCGGCCATAGCTGCTGGTATTCACCTTTTGCAAGATCGAAATGAGTATCTTCTGTTTTGGGTGCGTGAGAATGAAAACAGAGGCTGAGAATCTAGTTCTTGCTAACTTGAAAATAGCACGTGAGGGGTTACATCTGTGATTGCGATTCATCCATGATAGTTTCATGTTGAACCGGTTTTGACCTCCACTAATTCGTCATCGTTTTGTTAGTCACCCTAGAGTTAAATTTCCGAGAATCTTGATTTTAATATGCCTCACATGTTTGCGTACGCGTTTGTCTTAATATATCAGATCACGGATTGTCTTTGCTGAAGGCTTCTTCTCTGCGGATCACTTGAGAGAATGCCCTTTCAGCATGTGCAAATACATGTCTTCTGGGTTTACATGTCATTGCTACAGGACACTTACTTCCAAATACATGGGTTCTACGATGCGAATATATGAGCTCCGGCAGTGCAGATATACGAGTGAATGGATGAAGAATGACGAGCGAGTTGAGCAAGAATGAAAGTAGTGTAACGGAGGTTTGAAGAGATGGGAGCCTCCTGAACTTGAGAGTGATGTTATCTTTTTCTTGGTTTTTAGGGTAACTTGATCTCCTAGATAGTTCTTGAGATTAAGGGGAAAAAAGTATAAAAACAAAAAATGGAGTAATAATTAAAATATAAAAGGTCGTTAGCAAATCTCTTAGATCTACTCTAGGGAATAGTTCATATTTAGCATTTAATATCATCAGTGAAGACCTTTAGTAGGGAATTTCTATTAGTCAAAATTAAACTTTGGTTCCAATTTTAGGGACTTAGCTCACGGGACTTTAGAAATTTTGGGCTTTAAACTTTCCTAATAATGACATTTATCCAAAGTAATTGGAATTTCTTTTAAATATCAAATACTCAATTTTTTCATAAGGGGTTTTAAAAGCCTAATATCTCTTGAGGCCATTTTCTTCATCGGGCCCCTCTTCATAGGCTTCACTCCCAACTATGACTCCTTCCTATTGAGCTTTTTCACCAATGTTGGCGTCGACTATAACTTTTAAGTACATTGCCGGTGTCTTCCTTGCCTTCTTTCTTGGGTTTTAGGAACCCGTGAGAAAAGGCAAGGAAACCTCGACGATGCAGATGGCGATCACAAGGGCATAGCTGATGCTGACATGGGTGAAGCGGCCTAATAAGAAGGAGGCATAGCTGGTGGCGAATCCCATGAGGAAGGGCATAGTGAAGAATATGGCCACTGCCAACATGATCATGTAGCGGATGTCAATCCAATTAGAGGTCCGGCTCACCATCATTGACCCAGAGAATGAGATCACATTGACCATCCCCATTAGGGCTTAACTTACACGTCAATTATCTTCGTGTCCTCCTTTATGTATATCACTGCCTCGCTCATCGATCCTATGTCTTCCCAAATTTAAAAAAAAAAAAAAAAAATCTTATTTAGCATCACAATGTTCCCATATAAACCGTAACTATATATACAAGAAGTTGAAAAAATAAAAATAAAAAACATTTCGTGCCCTATTTTCCTCCCTTTTTCTCAAATTTATTTTCCTTATTTTGTAGTTGATCTATCAATTCATATCCATTCAAATTCTAAGTTGTTGAATTCATTCAATAGAAGTTTACCTGATGCTGTAAGTATCAAGTTAAATAAGTCTTTGTTTCAAGTTCTCTATTAGATATTCTGCCCTGTCGCATAATTTGATATGTGAAGAACATATTAAGAAGAGTAGATCAAGATGATGGAGTCTAATTAGTAGGAGTAAGCTTTGTTGATGCACGAATCGGGCAGATCCTCAAGGAGACGGTAATGGACCGGAATGCTTTGAATTGCACCGCCAAAAATAAAAGAAGTGGTCGGATGTTTGTCCGCCGTTGATCTCCAATACCCAGATCAATGTCTTTTTTGGGAAGGAGATGCTAAATATTGAGGAGGCATACAATGCCAAAGGACAATTGTATTTTGTAGAGGGAGATCATGGGCTTACTAAACTGGGCTTATTCGCGAGTTAGTGTGAACTATAAGCTTTTTCTTACTCATAGGGCCCGATTTTTTTCTTTCTTTTTTTCGGCAAGCTTGGCCTGACCAATGCGATGAACCAAGCAGAATTCTCTTTACTTTAGTACAGTTCCAAGAGAAGCGGTAGCTTATTCAAGCTACCACGCAACGCATAACGAAGCAATATGACAACATTCAAGAAAAGTGACAAGATTACGAGTGGCAGGTCAATATTCAGGACAAGTGGTCCATGCACATGATCTTGTAGAGCTAAATGCAACTCTACCAAAATAAAAAAGTTTGCTCCATCTTAAAATAACAATAGACCAATCCAATGAAATAGTCATCAATTAGAAGAAAAAAAAATACTTTTCTCCCGTGCTTTTATGCTTTTTCTAATCAAATCCTGATATTTTTAATTTTCTAACAAAATCCTTACACTTGCACAAATAGTCAAATGAAGATCTTCCAACACCATATTTGGCCAAACTCATCCGACATGATTGTCCAACAACATCAGGACAATTTATCGACATGGATGCTACCAAGAAAAAAAAGGAAAAGAAAAGAAAAGAATTTGTCAACATTGACAAAATGGTGCCCACGTCAATCTCTAATGTTGTTCAACAGTCGCGTCCCCAAATTTGGCATCGGGAGACTTGATTACATAATTTGTGCAAGTGAAAAAATTTGATTAGAAAAATTAAGAATTAAAAAATTCGTGAAAGTATAGGAGCGGAAAGCAAAAATTTTCCAGAATTAAAATATGGAGAAGTATCGTAGGAGGGGAAATTCTCACATAGATCGAGTTCAAGGCCCGACCACATACAATCACACGGAGTTCGTACAAAAAGAAACAAGAAGGATGATTTCTAAACTCCCAACATGACCACGACCGCGTGCACAAATATGGTGGCTCATCCCCAAGCCTTGCTTGTCCATGGCTCGTGAGGCGGCTCATCCACATATCTAGCGGCCACGGCTCATCCGTCGCTGTGAGCCTTGACAGTGAGCTCGATATCCCAGTGGCCATCAACTGCGAGCTCAAATAGCAAATAATAAACAGATGAACGAAGTCGGGGGCTTGAGCAATGGCATGGGCGAGCAACGCCAACGACACATAAACGCGCTCGGCCATGGACGGACTATGCTAATGAGCAGCCAAGGACGAACTATATGCTGACAGCAGCCTTGAACGCATTCGGCCATCGACAGCCAAATATGGAGAGTGACACCAGTGGAGGCTAGAAGCGACACCAGCAGAGGCTAGATGCGGCGCCGGCAAAGTGAAGGAGGAACTAAAATTAGTTGAACACACTCTTGAGAATTGAGATGACATAGTCAGTAGTCTGTGCCCTTTTCTTCTGCCACTAAAATCTCATCCTAGAAGAAATTAGAATTGCTGTAGATATCATCTAGTTAGTCTCTTCTACCACCAATTTGTCCACTTCACAAACGTTGGCACAGGAAAGACAAAATCTTCTCCTCTTAGGTCTAGTCATCCATGACAGCACAATGCTAATATCAAGGATTGAACGTCTTTGTAATCTTGACAGATTTTGGAGGCGTTCATGCAAGATTGATTTAATGATCACCGTTTGGGACATCCCAAAATTGCCTACTTCAGCTTGTTTTTGATAAAAGCAGAGTAGATTCCATATGCAAATTGCATTCCTGTTTCTAGGAAACTTGTCCCTCGACCACAATGCACTTGAGTGGTTTGCCAAGAAGAGTGCTAGTATACTCATGAAGCCATCGATTTAGCTTCTATACCCTTAACCAGAATGCATAGAGATCCATTCAGTTTTCCTGTCACCACGTCTGCATTATCCTGCAAGACATGTACTTTTCCTGTCGCGGCTGCGAAGACTTCTCACTTGGAAAAACCCCAGGGGCTTGCAGATACAATGTAAAATGCCTACGGAACAATCGATGCCGTCTTTTTTTCATTTTTTATTTTCCGGATTTTTCACCATCTCATCGTCCTAGAACAGGAAAAGATGAGTTGGTCTTCTGACGGGTAAGTTAAATTCATTTCTTCATCAAACTAAGCTGGGGATTAACTTTTTGCTGCAGCAACTTATGCCCTCCAATGCTAGATCTTTACTAGTATCTTAGTGACCTGCTTGATTATTAAATCATGTCTCGAATTTGAGATGTATATGAAACTTGAAATGATTTTGATTTGTTTAAATTTGCGTGCGTTTTAATCGGAGTCAAATTTGGACTTTTTGGGCTTTGGAAATTTTTATTTTGTTTTCTATTCGAGGAAGAGTATTTATGTTTGACCGATTCGACTTCTTGGGCTCTGTTTATATCGCATATGGAGGAGGCACTTCTTTTGGCCGTACAAAAGAAGAAGAAGAAGGGGCTCTCATATTTAATATATACTTGTGCTATGATGTTGATGGCCTCTTAAAGTCATGAGATCATTATACTAATTCACTGTAGCGTTTCTCTAATGGATGGCAAAGGAAGTTGCAAGACGACAATTTAATGCAAAATGTAGCATGGGGTAGAGCACTTATCCCGCTAGTCTCAAGCTTCATTGATTATGATCTTGATGGTTTGAAAGGTATATTAACTCTTGGAATTGCGTCATCCTTAGAATGCAAATCTTACCAAGGAAGCTAAGCCCGTCGTTATTCCCCACCTTTGGATCAGACTGTTTCAATCTAGGACCGTTTGATCATGATATTAACCGAAGTTCATGATGTCACTCTTCTTGCGGCCCATCCTACCTTGTCTGTTTCAGCAGAATTCAACGAATTGATTCCGACCCTTTCTTTTCCCAAATGGTCTGATCTCCCCCGTTCAAGAGGAAGTTCACCCTGTAGCTCCCTACAATCATCGACATAACTCTTCCAAACCACTTGAATTATTGTTTAGTTAATCAAGATATTTCGTTTTTTTCGTGATAATTAATAGGTGACCAGAATCATTTTTGTGGTGATAATGATTGTTTAATGAGTCAATGAAACCTAAATACATCGAATTCCACCTTTTCAAACTTGAGACCTACCGAGAAAAAAAAAAATAGATCCACCATCCTCAAAGTTGATTAATCAAAGATCTCCATCAAATTGTCCACTCAATATAATTTATCAACCTAACAATATCATTAGCACACTACTCAAGCAACAACCTTAGCTCCAGCTAGAACGTGAGCACTAACTGCCCATATATCCAAAACAGTCACAAGACTAATTACTAAGGGCCAAGCATACCAATACACTTCAGGCAAATGCCAAATCAGAATAACTTTTTTTCTGCAGGAGCTTATGCACCCTTCGATGCGATATCTTACTGCAAACACAAGGGGATTCATCCCAACGTCAACAGGAGTAGCAACTTGATTATGCAGCAAGTCATTCCTAGCTCTCCATATATTGCATATGGAAGCCATTCCACAGTAGCTTCAGCGTAATCAACTTGAAAACTAGTCCCTCGGCAGCCTGCTTTATCCAGTGAAGTCCAAAAATCCATTTCCCGGGAACTCAATCATAGGACTAGAGGTCTCCTCCACATCTGCAAAGGGAGAAGAGTTTTGTCAGGAGGCTTGCCGTCACCACTTTCTTATTTCAGTCTTTTTCCTTTTCAAGTTCATGGGTACTGTGAGCTAGTTTAGATCAATGATCAACAGCCACAAATACAGTATTTCCAGCTTGATTGTTTCGTTCATTTTATTTTTATTTTTATTTTTCGTATTTTGCATTCTTTAGTTATTTGAGCAACTTTGATAGAACCACTAATCTACCAAAAATGGATAAAGAAACAGTGCCTTGCTGTATATGACCAAAAAATTGATAACAATCACCGCAACTGACTCCAAAATATTGGGTTATCTGGAGAATTAGGCCATCTTCTTCTTTTACTGCTTAAAAATGATTTCTCACGGCATGAAAAAAAAAATAGGGACCGAAGGCACAAATAATTAGAAGAACGTACCGATACCTACCCTAGAGCTTGACCTGGTCCAATATTGCGCACCTTCAAGGAAAGTATCATATGTATCGGAAATCGATGTGGCACACAAATGGGTTTTCACAAAATGGAATTAATTACCTCGGACAAATACACAAAGTTTCTCTTGTGATGGACCTGGAAGAGGGGGCACATGTCCTTAAAGCAAACTCCATTACTTCTGGCAATTTCACAGATTCCCTAACTCAATCACATTGTGAATTCATTCATCTCTCCATTGCTAGAATCAGTCACATTTTGCTTATAGAATTGAGCATGAACTTCTGGAAATATCCGTAGATGTGGTTTGTGGAGGAACCTGGGAATTATTCAAGCCTGCAAGAATAGTTTGTACTATTGAGGGAAGCTAATAGATGATATTATATCCAAAATAGCAGCAGAACATCCAAAGATTAGTTCAATTCCTGTTAGTTTTTGTACGTTGATAAGCTAATAGATGTTAATTTGTGTGACAGGATGACAGTATATTCATTTTAACAGCAGTGACTTACTTGTAGAATCGAGCTCAGTGTCGGGTTCTGGAGACCATAGAAAACCTATAGTCAATGGCAAGTTCTGAGAATAGTAGTTATTGGTGTCCATCACTGATTCTTCTGGATCAGTTTCCCTTGCATCTTCCTGGTACGAGAAAAAATGAATCAGTCTTCTTATCCAATCCATCTGCTTTGAAGTCCGACCATTCCAATGCTTCATATCATAGTTAAGGTACAATGCATATTTTATTTTATTTATGGATCATGCGTAAACCAAGGTGTACATTATACACCTTGGTTTACCCATCACGTTGAAAACTAATTATGCAAACGAGTGCTAGCAGATCTATCATAATCCATAGCTTTATTAATTTCTGGCAAATATCTATATGAAAGGACTTGATGAACTCAACATAATTATCCAACTATTTGGCAGTATGATGATTATATATCTATTAACTATGTAGATATTTCTTAACCAAAAAAAAAAAAAAAAAAAAAAAAAAAAAAACTATGTAGATATTTCACCAACAATTTATTGGCTACTTCATATTTCGCTCTAATTAGATTTAGCTATCAGGGAAAAAAAAAAAAAAAACATACGTTCCGCCAATTGATTGGATAAAGCTGTTCGTGATAACATGAACTATTCGTTTGTACAGGCATCTTTTTTTCTTCTTCTTTTTTTTTTAACGAAATTTTCTGTTAATTAAACCTTAGACGAGAAAAAAAATGAATATCAAGCAATATTTAAAGTTTTGACAAATGATAGAGTTGTACTATTTCGCATGCTTGCCTTTCTAAGGTGACTGCAAACCAAACAGTTACAGTTTGCTAGGCATAGCTCGATAAGTAGAACATTGTTGACTAGTGGTTATTGCATATAAGCTCTGTTCCTGGTATACCTTTTTTCACTATTTTTCCTTTTCTCATGGCTCATCCAATAAGTACCACTCCAAAATTTTCATAATACAAAAATTGTATATTTGCTTTTATATAATCTACTAGTTCATTTTAAACTCTAATGGATAAGTGTAGAGAGCGTGATTTTTATCTTTGCTTGGTGGAATATTAATAAATCGTTGTTTAGTTATGTAAAGGATCTTTATTAAGCCCACTGCTTGTGTAAGAAACAATTTACGCACTCACCATTTGATGGTTGACACGTTGAAAAATTCGATTACAAAATTGAGTTCAGACGGTAAAATAATGAATGTTTCTTTTACACTAATAGTGGAACCAACCATAATCCATAGATTTATATAAAAAAAAAAGTATGAATTAAGACATGCAAGAGAGAGTCAGAGAGACAAGGAAGCAAATGGAATAAGCAAAAATGAGGAAATGTGATGCCTACCACATGCGTTTCTGAAAAATGAAAATTTGAAAAATAAGTTAAGGGTAGAAGGAAGGCGCACCTTGTTGAACGTCATTCTCGTCATGACAAGAATCATCTCTTTGTAACCCCGGTAGGTATCCTCATAACTACTTAGTTTCATACAACCCCATACTTCTATCCTGCATTCATTTGGTATCTTTGAGTTGGATACATCAGTCAACCTTTCCAACGATCCACACCTAGAAAGATACAAAAATCCTAAAAGCTCCAATTCCTCGAGGCCCTCAACAGCCCGTAGCCCATTGCATTGGTAGATCGGCAAAGTTTTCAGCTTCTTCGAGTTTGATAAACCATGCAAACTTCCCATGGAATCGCAATAGCCAACTCGAAGTTCCTCTAATGATTCCATTAACTGGGAAATTGAATTTCAAGTAGCTTTGGGCAATTTAAAACTTCCATATTATAGAGCTTCCTTAGGCTTGATGAAATTACCGACAGTCGCTCGAGAAACTCGCATTCTCTTGCACCTAAATTTCTTAATAATTCAAGCCCATCCAATTGAATTTCCCTTAGTAAAGAGCTATGAAGACACAATATGGACAAATTTTTCAAGTTGGAAAATTGTGGTCCAACAACTATCGAGTCAAAATTGTCCATGCTAGATAAAGTGAGTTCTCTAAGTCAAGGTAGGCAACTCAACTTTGTTGATGAAATGGGAAAATCTGAAAGGCCCCAGCTCAATCCAGCTTAGATAACTTTCCAACCCATTGCAATTGGAAAGTTTGCATTGGGTTTGATGGTTGGGCAGGTGCTTGTCCAAAGCCATTAGACAAAAGCATTTCCACTAGATTCGTGAGGTTACTGAGATCTGGAACTAACCGCAATGATGTCGAGTGAACACGTAGACAATGCAAATTCGAGGGAAGCTTTGGCAACTCTTGAAGCTCATTACAATGCATTAAATCCAGCTTTTGGAGTCGCGTGAGGTAATCGATTGCCATCGGCACTGCACTAATACGAGTATATGAAATGTCGAGGACATTAAGAGAAAATAGTTTGCCAATTTGAGTCGGAAGTTTGCCTGCAAGTTGTTCACAATGTTCGGCATAGAGCTCCTCCAACTTCTCTAGCATTTCAATATTGGCAGGTAACCTCCTTATTGGACTAAATCCCATCCTCATCACCTTTAGTTGCTTTAGATTTTTTATCGAATTAGGTAACTCAACAATATTTGTCCCTGAGAGATTCAACTTATGTAATGATGTCAAGTTGCCTATTGATTTTGGAAGCTCACCCAAATTTCGACAATATTTGAGTGAGAGAAACTTGAGTTGCGTAAGCTCTCCAATAGAAATTGGAAGTTCCACAATTGGTGTGCCTGATAGATTTAGGAATGATAGATGTTTTGCATTGCTAATTGAATAAGGTAAATTTGTAATTCTTGAGGATGATATATCCAACTTAGACAATGATCCTAATTTCCCTATAGAGTATGGAAGTTTCTCCATTTGGGAGCACTTTTTGATAGAGAAGTGCTTAAGATTCACTAGTCCTCCAATCTCTTCGAGCAAAGTTCAAAGATTCGTACAACAAATGATGTCCAAGTGAGTAAGAACTTTCATCTTCCCAATTGAGGAGTCAAATTTTCGCATTTTTAGAACATAGTGAAAATATAATGTCTCTAAACTTGTGCATCCAAAAGAGTATGGAGTCCATCTCGTGTGATAAGGAACTTTAAATTTTTCTAACATCTGCAAAAGTAGTTAAAACATTCTCAGAGAGGGGTCAAAGAAAAAAAAAATACTATGTTGAAAGAACAAAAGTAAGAACAAAAGTAAGAATTCAGACTTTCAAAACTTTTCCTCCACCCTAGTTTTTGGTGTTTCTATTATGTGAAAGTTCGAAAATTACTAGATTTTTCAAGTGTAAATTGGCCATTCTACAATCTAGAAGAGGAAAACCCCAAGAAAGCCACCTTAGCTTTAGGCGATGAATGTTGATGTCTCCAACAAAAGTCCTTGGTTTTATTAGCTTTTGACATGTATTCATAAAAAAAGAACTTGATGAACTCAACATAATTATCCAACGATTTAGCAGTATATTGATTCAATATCCATGAATTATGTACATATTTCACCCAAATTTTATTGGCTACTTCGTATTTCACTCTGATCAAATTTAGCTATTAGGAAAAGAAAACAATATTTTCTACTAGATAAATAGATATCATGAATTATAGTTTTGTACGGGCACCTCTATTTTTTACAGAATTTGTTGAGCTATAAATAGACAGATTATATGGCTGTAAATACATAGGATTTTTTAGGAGTTTTTTTTTTAAATGGGTTAATACCCTAAAAACCCCAAACTTGTACATATGTGACAAATTTACCCCAAACTATTTTTTTGACCACCAAAAACCCCAAACTGGTATACCTCCAAAAACTGGTACACTTGTGACAAATTTAGCCTCTGTTAATTTTCGTTAAATTTTATTGTCAAATTATTAAGTTAAATGACATGTAACAGTTGACTGGTATACCAATTTGAGATTTTACGCTCTATTTGTTACAATTTACAATTTTTGTAATTTTTTTTGTGGTATTAATCCAATTTAACAGAGAGTATATTTGTTACAAATTTACTAGTTTATGACTTTTTTTGGTCAAATAAATTAGTTTGGGATAAATTTGTCATAAATGTACTAGTTTAAGGTTTTTCATGGTCAGTCGGGGTAAATTTGTCACAGGTAGACTAGTTTGGGGTTTTTTATGGTCAAAAAAATAATTTGGGGTAAATTTGTCACAAAAAATACCCGTTTAGGGTTTTTCATGGTATTAACCCTTTTTAAATTCTAATTTGATTATGATTAAATCTGACAAATCATGGGATTATAGCTGTTAACCCACAAATCGTGGGATTTTAGCTTTTCTCCTTTTTTTTAGGCTTTCTTTCCTTTATTTTTGTTTGCTAGGATTTATCTGTGTATTAGCCTATAAATACAACATTGTAAAGTACCAGAAGATATGAATAAGAATAACAATTTCTCTTCGTCTAAAATTTCATATGGTATCAGAGCATTAGGCTAGATTCTTGAATTTAAAATTGCAGTCTTCATTGCTGCATTTTTCAGCCTTCGTTGCTATCTATTATTATCTAGAAATAGATTTCTAGATTTCAATTGCAGCCTTCATTGCTGCAGTTTCTTTGTTTTGTTTGCTGTCTTATTCTCCAAAAATTATTTCTTCTTTACACAGCCTTCATAGCTGCACTATTGCCCTTGTTCTCTTCTTAACATTCACTCTCCAAAATGGCCACATATGAAATCACACCCAAAGCCACAGATCCTACCATGAACCAATCTGAGGAGGTCGCCTCAACACACATGATAGTTGATCGTCAGAATATCAAGCCAACCTATAGATTGAATGAAAAGAACTACCTCAAGTGGTCACAATTTGTCAAGATGTATCTAAAGGGGAAAGGAAAACTCAGCCATTTACTCGGGACGGGACCCAAGAAAGGAGATCCTGATTTTGATACGTGGGATGAGGCTGATTCCATGATCATGTCATGGCTATGGAATTCCATGGAACCAGCCATAAGTGACACTTGTATGTTTCTACCAACCATAAAAGAGATCTGGCATTCCATTTGACGAACGTACTCAAAGGCTCGTGATGTAGCCTAGGTGTATGAAATTAAGGTGAAAACCAATGGGACAAAGCAATGAGGTAAGACTGTTACCAAGTATGCTAATTCTCTGCAGAACTTATAGCAAGAACTCGATCATCATCGAGTATTTCAGATGCAGTGTCCAAATGATGCGGCCATTCTAAAGAGTTTTATTGAAAAGGATCGGGTCTACGATTTCTTAGCCAGGCTTAATTTTGAATTTGACCAAGTCAGAATTCAAATACTTGGCAAGGAGGAAGTGCCATCATTGGAGGAAACAATTCCCTTGATTCGGCCGGATGAAAGCCGTCGATCTGTCATGCTAGAACCACAAGCTGTAGAAGGGTCAACCTTGACAACTAGAAAAGGGTGACCTGCGGAGGAAAGACAACCGGGATAGCTTGTGGTGTGCCTACTGCAAGAAGCACATGCATACAAAAGAACAATGCTGGAAATTAAATGGCAGACCAACTACTTCAGGCCGAGAGTGGGTGAATCAAGCAACATAGCCAAGGCCTCGGGTCCACCTAACTGAGAAAGTTGGTCAAGAAGAAGCTCAAGAGAAAGCAACCTTCAGCAATGAAGAAATTTAGAAATTAAGAGGTTTGTTAGGGTCTCTTAATAAACCCTACTAGCACTCTCAAGTAATTCTTGGGTTATTGATTTAGGGTCTATAGGCCACATGACTCACACCTCATCCCATTTCAGCACTTATACACCTTGTCCTAGCAATAAGAAGATTATTGTGGCAAATGGGTCTCTTGCTACTGTTCCAAGGGTTGCAAATGTTCCTATCACACCTAATCTTGTCCTTAAAGATGTTCATGTCCCTAAACTATTTGCCAATCTTATCTCAATACAGAAACTCACAAAAGATCTTCATCGTCAAGCTGTTTTTTACCCATCTTATTGTGTTTTTAAGGATCGGGGCTCAGAGAGGAGGATTGGACTTGCTAAGGAACAAAATGGGCTGTACTACCTTGACAACTCTCACTACAAGAAGGATCATGAATAATATGTCTTCGTCATTTCTTAGTACTTCAAATAAAGAAGCCATTTGGCTTCATCATTTTTGCTTTGGTCATCCGTCCTTTCAAGTCTTGAGTATTATGTTTCCATCCTTGTTTAAAGATCTGAATATTAAAGACTTCCATTGTAATGTTTGTGAAATAGCCAAGCATAATTGTGTACCATTTCCTATTAGCAATCACCGTAGTTTTAATCATTTTGACTTAATCCACGGTGACATTTGGGGACCTTCCACGATTCCAAACATCTCTGGAGCTCGTTGGTTTGTCACTCTAATTGATGATTGCTCTAGGATCACGTGGACTTTCTTACTCAAACATAAATATGATGTGAGTAGCATTATTCCTTCGTTTCATTCCATGATTCAAACTCAATTTGGGGTCAAGATCAAGGTCTTTCGGTCGGATAATGCTAGAGAATACTTCAATCAAGTTTTGTCCCCTTATTTTCAAAAGGAAGGCATTATCCATGAGTCATCTTGTGTGAATACACCACAACAAAAAAGGGTTGCTGAAAGGAAAAATGGTCATCTTCTTAACACAACTCGTGCCTTGTTGTTTCATGGACAAGTTCCTAAAGCATATTGGGGGGAAGTTGTTCTTACAGCTACATACATGATCAATAGACTACCCTCACATACCCCTATGGAAGTTCTTTCTCAGTTCTATCCTCACCTTCGTACCTCTAATGATCTTACACCTCTAGTCTTTGGTTGCTCTTCCTATGTCCACGTTCATCATCATCAACGAGGAAAGTTAGATTCTCGTGTAATAAAATGTGTTTTTTTTTTTTTTTGAAGGGTAAGGACTTCTCCAAATGCATTGCTCGCCTTTTCTTTGGGGCTCTTTGCCACATTATTTGGAAAAATAGGAGTAGCATCCTATTCAGAGAACAACCCCTTATTCAGAGAACAACCCCTTACTGTCCTAGCTATGAAGAACCATATTTTTAAGGTGATTAGGGATAGAGCTAGCACCTTCAAAAATGTTAAGGATAGCTTCAGAAACATAAGGTTGCGAAGGAGTTGGGGCATCGATCCTATTATCTTCTCGGGGGACCCGTAATCGACCCTGGTTTCGGCCGACACTTCAAGGAATTGCTAGTGCTTTGGAGCCGATGTCTCTCTCCTCCTTCACTGAGGTGTTTATTTCTTTGCCGATTGTTCATGCCGTGCCTCTCTAGTTTTTTGTTTGCCTTCTTTTGGGCGATGCCTTGTGTCTTACATCATGGCATACTTCCACTCATTATGGTTGTTCATCTTGAGTGCAAGTTTTTGGTGCCGTGATCTTTTGTACTTTTGACCATTCCTCTTTATATTATTACCTTTTACCAAAAATAAAATAAAATGTGTGTTTCTTGATTACTCACAAACACAAAAATGCTATAATTATTACCATCCTCCTTCTAAAAAATTCTATCTCTCTATAGATGTCACTTTTGTTGAAAATAAACCCTATTTTTCACAATCTTATCTTCAGGGGGATTTTTCAGTCATGGAAGATAAGGACCTTGGTGGCATTGATAACTTAGATTTATCGTCCAATGTCCCTATCAACCCAAACTCGTCCACTGTTGCTCATGAACCTATCTTGAATCTTGTCTCTTGTCCAGCACAATCTCCCACACAGCAACCTGTCTTTGTTCCTATTCCCACTAGTCCAACTCATATTCACGATTCTAAGAGATTTTCTCAGGTGTGTTCAAGGAGGACAACCGTTGCAACACGAGCAGGTCCAAAATACCACTCCGGGTACTATCAATGAAAGCACAATAAGTTTTGGATCTCCTTTGGATGAACAGCTTAGTGATACACCTGAGAGTGATCTTGATTTACTTATTACTGTTAGAAAAGGGATTAGAGAGTGCACCAAGAAACCGGTATATCCACTATCAAATTATGTGTCCCTTAATAGGTTATCATCATCATGCAGAAACTTTATTGTGAGTTTAAACACAATTGTTGTCCCTAACACCTTGTCTGAAGCAATGTCAAAAGAGGAATGAAGGAATGCCATGAAATAAGAGATGGAAGCACTCGAAAAAAAAATAAAACATGGGAAATTGTTGATAGGCCAACCGGGAAAAATCTAATTGGTTGCAAATGGGTATTCACTGTAAAGTACAAGGCATATGGCTCGAAAATATTTTTAAATACATATTTTTTTATGGGCAAATTAAATCCATTTATTCATCAAACCATGCTGGGAAGCCAAATCCAGTACAAGTCACAAACAGGTGATCGCGTTCAGCAAACCATAGCTGGCGGCTGAGTACGACAGACAACTAGGAAAATACTCAAGCAACATCAGCTCCAACCAGAACATGAATAATAACTGCCCAACTATCCAAAACGGTTACAGGACTAGTTGCTAAAGATTGAGCATACCAATTTACGTTCCGTTACATTGAATGTGCCAGTTACAAACTCAAGGCCAATGCCAAATTAGAATTAACTTTTTGTTGCAGCAGCTTGAGCCCTTCGATGCCTAGACTTACTGCAAACATAAGAGACTTCATCACAACATCAACATTCAAAGTAACTTGATTATGCAGCAAGTCACTCCTAGCTCTCCGCAGATTGTATATGGAACCTTTCTGCACTAGCTTCGGCATAACCAACCTGAAACTAGTCCCTTACTCGCCTGCTTTATCCAATGAATTCCAAAAATCCAATTTCCAGGAACTCGAAGAATATCACATGGCAATAGAGCTCTCCTCTGTATCTGGGAAGAGAGAAGAAAGTTGTCAAGAGGCATGTTGTTTCCACTTTGGTTATTCCGCTTTCTTTTTTCTTTCAAGTTCATGTGTACTATGAGCTTCGACAAATCAAGCAAGATTCTCTTTTACACCTTCATCAGCCTAAGGCCCAAGCTTAAGGTCTAGTTGGTAATCCGATTATATCACTCAATCAATATAGTGCCCTGAGATCAAGGACCCCATTGGGCCGAAGTCCATAAATCAAGGAACCACAAACGTCTGCATCCAATACAATTGAACTCCAAATATCCTGCTTCATGCCTTAGGGAGGGGATATCTTGCTACATTTCTCATTGTTATGCCGTGATTAACTTGCTTTTGGCGGTTCTCTATTAACTCTGTGCCAGCCTTCTTCATAATTTAGGTAGTGACATTACAATTACTTTAAAGAATCCTTCTCATATAACAAATCACACAACGGCCAAGGGAGGTGGCATCTCATGAAGAAGAACTTGAAATTAAGTATTAGACCAGAGAGAAGCTGAAGAAGATGTTTCAATTGGAGTTCAAAGCCATCAATGCTTGACAATACACCGGCCTCAGATGATATCAGCACTGGACAAAAAGTTGTAGTACCATGTGTCAAACATCCAAAGATGCGCCAGGTAGGTGCACCTGCAAAATGATAGCAGTAAATGGAAAACATGCTGATGTACATTGCGCTACATGATAGAAGAACAGAAAATTAATAGCAGTAAATTGCTTGAATATCTGCCATCAATCCTGCAATGGCCTCTTCCACTGCCACCTACAAGAAGAAAATTCGAATGGCTCTTTGACTAGCATTCTAGGATGCAAAAATGCAGACATCATCTAATTAGTCTCTTCTGCCATTACCAGTGAATTACTTGAACAAAGGTTCTAATGATAGTCATTACAAATGCTCTTTGGCTAGCATTATGGAATGTGCAAATGCACATATTATCCATACATTTTTGTTTGACCATTAGCTTTGTCTAATTCGTAAACATCGGCACAGAAAAGACAGATTTTCTCCTTCTAGGTCTGGTCATCTATGGCTGAGAAATGCAGGGCCATCTATTGTGCATGTTAGTAAAATCTTGACAGATTTTCAAGGAGCTTTTACGAAGTTGATTTTGACGATCAGCAGTCCCAAAAACTGTCTATTTCCAGCTTGATTGTTTCTTCATTTTTCCCTTATTTTATTATTTGAATTCTTTAGTTATTGAGCAACTTTGGCAGAACAATCAATTTATCAAAGAAGGAAAGAGAAACAGTGGTTTGCGGTATATGACCAAAAAATTGATAACAATTACAGCAACTGACTCTGAATTACTGAATTATGTGGAGAATTAGGTCATCTTCTTCTTTAACTGTTTAAAACTGACTTCTTACGACTTTAAAAAAGGAGTGACCTATGGCATAAAAATTACTAATTGAACATGCTGATACCTAGAGCTTGCCCTGGTCCAAGTATTTTTGTATTGCGACCCAAGGCATAAAAATTTCAACTTCTGTCCCATGGATATTCCTACTTCTCTATTTACTCTTATGATGGCTTGGCCACGATTGAGAGATTCAGGAGGACCGTCTTGGTCTCTGTTGATCATCCTCTTAAATTTGTCAAACAGGGAAATATTCTTCCCCGATTTCTGGGTTTATCATCCTAAATATTGTGCTCAACAGTGTGGGTTGGCTTAGGGAATTCCTAGGCCAACTATATATCAAACGAAATTTCCTCTCTCCACAGATTGAGCACAGATGCGACATTGCACTACGTCGACAGCTGCCTCAATATATTCAATCGGTACATGCGTATTCCATTCCTCAAGAACCCAAATAGCACGATTTTTTTACTTTTTTTTTTTATGGGTGGTGGAATTCGTGTTCCAATTGGATGTTTGTCAAAGGCGGCGATTCATTTTTAGAGAAGGTGAAAGAAGGATGATCTGTTTGGAGTGTTTCAAACTTCTAATGCATCCCCATCGAACCCATCATTATCAATGCTCAAGAGTAATTACAGGACAGGACTTGGTAAAAATTTGTTTATCATTTCCTTCCTTTCCTTTCGTCGTTTAATAACCATCTAACGTCTTTCTCTCGATTGGAGTTGAAACCTGCAAACGAAAGTCGTCAACAGTCATTGTCAAAGAAGAAGTAGAAAAGACTCCCTTGGCCAAGCGAAACAGAACTCAAGGATTGCTCAGCATCGTCAATCCTAATATCAACCAGGAGTTGACCTCAATTACTGTCCGTATGGCTTCATCATCTGGCCATCTTAGCCCATCAATTTCTGAAGAGCTGAAGCCGAGTGGGAAGAATTATATTTACTCCTTTGGTGTGGATATTCCCACAGTGCCTCTGACTCAGACCTCGAAAATTAAAGAATCTATAAAGTTTCTGCTGGTCTAACTGATCCAGGATGAAGACAGACTTAATCTTACTGAATATCAGCACAAGTATGAAGAATTTTATACTCTCTCTGAGGATGGCATTGAAGCTTTTAGGTACAACTGCAAGCAAAAGCAAATGAAAGTGTCAAAAGCCATAGAAGAAAGCTTTGGAGGGCTACAAGTTCGACTTTGTTATGAGGGAGAGATCTTTGAAAGAAGGCTTAGCTTGCAGAGGGAAAAGAGAGGCTCGAAACATTTATTGCTGATATTGAGCATCAAATTGAAGCAGCCGTCATTCATCGCGAAGGGAAGCTTATGAAGGAAAAGCAGAGGAAAGTCGACGTGCTTATGCAGAATTGTGATGAGCGACATCCAGAGATCAAGAACCACTCATCCATCAGGCACCAATTTATGGAAACCTATAGAAAAATGCAGGAATGCCTTCCGATATTTATAACTACTGTAAAGGAATGACTTTGACCTAAAGCAAAAGAACATCAATACAGATTTTCTTCTGATCATTCCTCGCGGCTTTGTGTTTTATTTTCCTGCATCTCTTGCATTTCCCACGTTGTTGGATGAAAATTGTTAGGTACTTTCCATTTATCGACCAATACAGAATAATTCCTTCTAGGTCCATCCGTGGATCTTTCCCAGTACTATACTCAAGTGTCCAATGATCTAATTACATCCAACTCATCTAAATTCATATACATCGATCGTTCACAGTCTTTCTTTAACATGTCGCTCTGTAACCTAACTCTCAGGGATTGAGTAGTTATTTTCAAAAGAATAACAGCTTCTTGCCCATATGTTAACATGTAAGGACTCACATTTGTGCTTAACCTTTGATGAGGCGATGATGTGGTATCAAATGGGTGCCTCATTGGGTGCCATTTTGCTGAGGCGATTGCCCTCATGGAAACGCCTATGGTACTCGTGTGAGTGGCCGCAAGAGGGTTGGTCGCCGTTGCTATCCATAGAGGTGCGGTGGCGCCACCCCCTTCTCCCATCCCTCCCTAAATTTTTTCAAGTTTCTAGTCCATTTTGCTGATTGGTGTCCGGCATCGAGTATCCTCCAAAATATTGCATAAAGTCGCATTGGAATTTTTTTGTCGCTCCGAACTAAGGGTGCTAATAGAAGTATCCAATTGCACTCTTTAGACAAATTTTAGGATTTTATCGGACCATTCAAAAAGCTTTAAATCTTGATTATACTTTCTTCCATTATAACTGTTAGGAAATGTGGTTTTCATCCCACTGACAAAAGTAAATCACTATCAAAGATGCTTGTGTCTACTAACATGACTAGATTACTAATGATCGAGAATCTCAATTCACTGTTGCGTCCTACTCTTATTAAGATGAAGTGAACTTTGTTCCTTCGACATAGTTGCATTTAGCTCTACAAGATCATCATGTATAAAGAATATCGAGATTTAGTTGAACCGTTGGCTAGATATCTTGAATATGGACTTTTCACTCATAAGCTATTGCATTTCTTGAATATCGTCATGTTGCTTTGTCATGGACTGCACAATAGATTGAATATGTATCTACTGCTCATAAGTTGTTGCCTCTATTTGATATTTTCCATGTTCACTGTTAGATTCGAAATAATAACTAATTTGCGCAGAAATTCGAGAAATAGCGGGAATCGGGGAAGTTGGACTGGAAGATCAAGGACATGCATCCATTTTTACTATTTAGAATAGAAATGCTATTATGTACCAAGAAATCCCGCTAAAATATATTTTATTAAGAGCCCGCGCTCCATGGCGACCGAGAATGTAGATCCTTGCTCTGAGATACAGCACTCTCAAATCCTTCGTCGGGGCTCTCGCCGGAAGCTCCATTTTCCTTCGTTTCGAGGTTCGCCGGAGGGGAATCGTCGCCGCCGATTCAAGTGTCCTGACGTCTCCATGCACCAGTTTCTCCGGCGGTTTGATGTTGGCTCGCGGTTCCATGGTCGCTACGCACCTTCCATCGTCGTCGTCGTCGTCGCTGCTCTTCTTAATCGCCCGCGACTCTATTCTCTCCTTCGATTGCGATTCCACTGGGGAAGCGATGACTCCGGCGGCTTTATCCCCGATCCTCCGCTGCGTCTTCAGCTCCGCCGCCGTATATCCTGCTCCACGACGCTCCGGCGATGACGAAATCCATCAACTGAGAGCCACACCCGCCAGGTCGCTTCGTCTCCGATTAATTTTAGAATTGATTTCGATTGCTTTCGGATTTGTCTTTTGATTTCTGTTCTATCTTGTGTCAATTCTGATGTTGTTCATATGCAAACAGAGGGACCAATGAGCTTGAGGGCGTTCCGTGGAGATGAAGTCGGGGCATTGGAACGTGAACCATAGCAACGGCCGCCTCATGATTGCCGTGCGTGTCATCATCTTATCACCGCCAGGTTGTTTCTTTTCCAATTAAAGTGGTAAGAATTGCTTGTATGCATGGATATTCCACTCTGTGTATCTGTTCTGTATTTACTTATGCCATTCTGGTGTTAATAGTACTCCACAGTTCACACCACATGCTCACAACCTTTTCGACAGAATGCCTGACTCCATTGCCCATAGTTCCTATCGCATTCTGTTTACCAACGTCTTGATGTCCAATTGAAGTTGCGTTGGTTGTGTCTTTGCTGGATTTCCTGTATATAGTTTATAGAAGTGCGAACTACTTAGATATATAGGTGATGGATATTGAATGCTGTTCATAAGTATTTGTGTGGATCAAATCCTGTTCATATGTGATTGTGTATGTCAAATGGTGCTCCTGCATGTTACTTTGAGATGGTGAGGTGCTGAAGGAAAGAGCAGAATGCTGGGAGTACTATTTTCTATTTCGATATGAGGCTACTTATGATCGTATGCATGAGTAGTCCATGCTTGTTGCAAATATCAAAAGAGTATGTGTCTGGAGCATGTGAGCTGCATGTATATGCAATTTGAGGGGAAACGAGAGCTGTAAATGAGTTGAAACTAAACCATGAAATGAAAGCCAAATGAGATTTGAAGATTCGATTGGATGAGAACCGAACAAAAAGAAATTAGAATTGTTGTTGCATAAACTCAACTGAATGCTCAACGTCAGACTCTTGAGAATTGAGAAGACGTAGTCAGTAGTATCTGCCCTTGCTTCTGCCACCACAACCTCATCCTAGAAGAAATTCGAATGGCTTGTAGATAATCTTCTAATGTCTCTTCTACCAACCGTTTTGCCCACTTCACAGACATTGGCACAGTGAAGACTAATATTTTCTCCTGTTAGATCTAGTCTTCTGTGACAGCATAATGCTAGGGCCAAGGATTGCACGTGCTAGTAATCTTGACAAATTTTTTGGAGGTGATCGGGCAATATTGATCTACTGATCACCATTTGTGACATACCACAATTGCCTACTTCAGCTTGTTCTCTCTTCATTTCTCCTCTTGGTTTTTGCACCCGTTGCACTTGTAAGTTATTTGAGAAATTTTGGTAGAATCATTCATTTACCCAGATAAAATATCATATGCATTGGAAACTATTGTCTAGGTTGTTGAAAATCTTGACGATGCTTCCATGTCGCAAACAATCTGATATTCACAAAGGGAATGACTTACCTCTCAACGAATGGACAGTTGGCAAATCCTCAAAGCAGAGTAGATTCCATATGCAAATTGCATTCCCGTTTCCAGGAAACTTGTCCTTGACCACAATGCACATGAGTTTATCAAGAAGAGTGCAAGTATTCCCTTGGAGCCACAATTTAGCTTTTATTCCCTTAATCATAATGCATAGAGATCCATTCAGTTTTTCCTGACACCACGTCTGCATTGTCCTGCAAGACATACTTTTCCTGTCTGCCTGCGAAGACTTCTCACTTGGAAAAACCCCAAGGGCTTGCAGATACATGGCAATATGCCTACGGAACAATCAATGCTGTCTTTTTTGATTTTTTACTTTCCGGATTTTTCTCCATCTCATCATCCAGAACAGGATTCTAACGGGAAGT
The DNA here is from genome assembly GCA_017140185.1 of Eucalyptus polyanthemos subsp. polyanthemos. NCBI lineage: Eukaryota > Viridiplantae > Streptophyta > Magnoliopsida > Myrtales > Myrtaceae > Eucalyptus > Eucalyptus polyanthemos. The sequence goes on along the minus strand of CM029459.1, from coordinate 18,988,768 downwards.
TAAATTCATTTCTTCATCAAACTAAGCTAGGGACCCTTCGATGCTAGACCTTTACTAGTACCTTAGCGACCTGCTTTGTTATCAAGTTATGTCTCAAGTTTTGAGATGTGCATGAAACTTGAAGGATTTTGATTTGTTCAAATTCGGTATTCGCTTTAATCCAAGTCAAATTTGGAGTTTTTGGGCTTTGGAAAATTTGATTTTGTTTTCTGTTCGATGGAGAGTATTTATATTTGACAGGTTCGACTTCTTGGGCTCCTTGTTTATATCGGATATGGAGGAGGGACTTCTTTTGGCTGTACAAAAGAAGGGGCTCTCATATTCAACATATACTTGTGGGGTCAGTAGATTTGTCAGAGGAAGAAAAATGAAAAGGCGTGGGTTCTAATTTTCTCATCCCCTTCAGCCACGGAAAAAGAACAGTAAAAAGGTGGAGTTGCCCTTCTAGCCATGCGGAGAGGAAGAGGAACACATGGTGATCGTTTTTTGCGCGAAGAGTTTACATCCTCGTTCTCTTTCCGGAGATGCAGGTGTTTCAAACCGTAATTCTCCATAAGGCTTAAACACTGTGCTTTTGGTGGAATCCAAGGTTGAGAAGCGCTTGAATATGTGAGCTATTGTACTTTATAATCCTTCAATTAGTTGCAAGTGATCTCCCTATAAAGTAGATAGCCACATCATGCGTTTCTTATTGTTCGTTGTTGATTTATCTGGTTAATTCATGCTCAGGCATTGATTTAATAACAGGATCCCATTAGCTTATGCATTAATTTTATAACAATTGGTATTAGAGCTAAGTATAGGATCTCTCTAGATTTGATTTGGGGTTTTTGCTCGAATGTTCGTTGTTCGGAAATTTTGTTGTTGCAACTATGTCTAGAGCAAAATAGACATTCAGAAATGGAAAACACAAATCGAGCAGCAAAGCGAGATGAGACATTGGATGGCAAGGCTAAGTTGCTGAAAATGATAAAAGGTGCCAATAAAGATGAGTTAATGGAGAGGGCAAATAGTATAATCATGTTGATATCATTGGATGAGGTTTTAATAGAAGTGGTTGAGAAGAGACATGCTGCAGCATTATGAGAAAAATTTGAGCTCTTTACATGAGAAAGGGTTTAAATAATAATCATATATGTTGAAGATGATGTTTCGGTTTCAACATGCTGAACTTACTTCCACCGAGACTACTCGATGAGTTTAACAAGCTCGATAGATTTGAAGAACGTAGGTGAGATCCTAGTTGATAAAAATTAGGGCATGATATTGTTGGCTTTTCTATCAGAGCCATGAGATCACTATACCGATTCATTATTATAGGGGCGTTTCTTTAATAAATGATAGAGGAAGTTGCAAGATACGATCTGACGCAAGATGTAGCATGGAGTCAATCACTTGCCTCTGCTAATCTCAAGCTTCATCAATTATGATCTGGATGGTCTGAAAGGTAACTAAACTTTTGGAAATGTGTCGATCACATTCTTAGCATGCAAAACTTGCCCAGTAAGTTAAGCCCATTGTTGTTCCCCACCTTTGGATCAAACTATTTCAATTTGGGATCGTTTGATCACGACACTAATCGACGCTCATGATGTCACCCTTCCTATTGCCCATCCTACCTAGTCCGTTTTGGCAGAATTCATCGAATTGATCCCAACCCTTGCTTTTCTCAAATGGTCCGATCTCCACCGTTCAAGAGGAAGTTCACCGTGTAACTCCCTACAATCATCAACATAACTCTTCCGAACCACTTGAATTATTGTTTAGTTAATCAGGATATTTCGTTTTTGTGGTGATAATTAACACGTGACCATAATCATTTTGTGGTGATAATCATTGTTTAGTGAATCAATGAAACCTAAATACATCAAATTCCAGCTTTTCAAACTCAAGACCAACCCAAAAAAGATAATAAAAAAATAAAAGAAAGAACCCTTGAGACCTATCATCCTCAAAGTTGATTCATCCAAGATCTCCATCAAATTGTCCACTCAATATAATTTATCCAAACCTAACAGTATCGTTAGCACACTACTCAAGCAACAATCTTAGCTCCAACTAGAACATGAACACTAACTGCCCAAATATCCAAAACGGTTACAAGACTAGCTATTAAAGGCCAAGCATACCAGTACACTTCAGGCAAATGCCAAATCAGAATAACTTTTGTCTGCAGCAGCTTATGCACCCTTCGATACTCTATATCTTACAGCAAACACGAGGGGATTCATCCCAACATCAACAGGAGGAGCAACTTGATTATGCAGCAAGTCATTCCTAGCTCTCCATATATTGCATAAGGAAACCATTCCACAGTAGCTTCAGCGTAATTAGCCCGAAACTAGTCCCTCAGCGGCCTGCTTTATCCAGTGAAGTCCAAAAATCCAATTCCCCGGAACTCAATCGGTGGCACATAGCAATAGAGCTCTCCCCCACATCTGGGAAGAGAGAAGAGTTTTGTCAAGAGGCATGTTGTCTCCACTTTCCTTATTCCAGTTTCCTTTTTATTTTCAAGTTCATGTGATGATCAACACAGCCCCAGATACCGTCTATTTCCAGCTTGAATCTTTTTTTCTTTTTTTTTTTTGTTATTTTGGCATTCTTTAGTTATTTGAGCAACTTTGGTAGAACCATCGATCTACCAAAATGGAAAAAGAAACAGAGCCTTGCTGTATATGACCAAAAAATTGGATAACAATTACCACAACTTACTCTGAAATACTGGATTATCTGGAGAATTGGACCGTCTTCTTCTTTAACTGCTTAAAAATGACTACTTACGTTACAGAAAAAAAGAGTGACCTATTAGTAGAACATACGGATACCTAGACTAATACCTAGAGCTTCCCCTGGGCCGAGTATTTTCATATTGCGCACATTTGAGAAAAGTATCACATGCAGCGAAAATCGATGAGGCAAACAAATGGGTTTTCACAAAACAGAATAATTACCTTGGACAAATCGACAACAAATGGTGCTGACATGAACAAATTTTAATAATATTTAAATATTTATTTTATTTTTTTTATTTTTTTCCCTCCCCTCCTCTAGCCGATCACCGGACCTTGGCGACTGGCCAAAGGCGATGGCTGGCCAGGTTGATCTTGCCGGACCTCGCCAGCCACCTCGCCCTCGCCACTCAGCACGACAGTGAGTGGCGAGGCTCGCCCTCGCCAAATTTGGTGAGGGTCGAGCCTCGCCAACACCCTAAGCCGCAAGGTGACCTAGCATTGGGTTGGCAAGGTTGAGCCTCGCTGGCCATGGGTGAGGCTCAACCCTCACCAGATCCGACAAGGGTGAGCCTCGTTGCCCAGCACGAGGCTGCCCTCATGGCCATTGGCAAGGTGGTTGGCGAGGGTCAAGCCTCGCCCATGGCTGGCAAGGTTTGACCCCGCCAGCTCGGCGCTAGGTCGCCCTCGTGGCCTGGGGCACTAGCGAGGCTCGACCTCACTACCTAGCGCGAGGCCGCCTTCGCAGCCACTGTTGCGCTGCGCGGTGAGGGCGAGGTGGCAAGGTCCAACAAGGTGGCCTCTAGCCAGTCGCCGAACCTTGGCGACCAGCCGGGAGGAGGGGAGGGAAAAAAAAAGAAAAAAGAAAATGAAAGTTAAAAATAAAAATAAATTCAAAAATAAAAATTTCAAAAATATTAAAATATTATTAAAATTTGTCAACGTCGCACCGATTAGGCCACATCAGTCGGCTGGCGTCCAGTCAGCAAAATCCAGCCAAAATTAGCTGGAAAGAATTGAATCGGCACTAAGTAAAAAAGTTTAGGACTAAATTGGCACAAAAAAAAAGGTTTATGACTAAATTGACACAAATAGAAAAGGTTTAGGACTTTGTAAGCACTTTTCGCGAGTCCAAACTCCAAATCTTTGCTGGGAAAGGAGAACCAGAAACAAAGATATTCACAGCACACAAATAAGAGGACACATGAACCTACTGCTTCAATTTTGCTGCTGAAGAGCGCCCCACTAATTTCGGAATCCCTGATACGGCCACAGCTACCACAATCTCCTTCAAGTGATTAGCAGTATGAATTCATCTCCGAAAGCTTGCCCTCGCTTTTGATTGATTAAGCCGGTGAACGTAAGTGTCCCAACATAATCTCAAATTTACTATGTTCTTAAATCTAGAGAATAGCAATGTTGCGTATTTTTCCAATGGCTGATTGCGTACTTATCTTTGTATCTACAAAGCCAGAAAAGAAAAGCTATAATAAAGACAGCCTATCCAATCTCTAGAAATATAGAGTGAGCGAAATTCCAGCACATCATGACTGGATCTATCACCTTCCACATCCAACAAAGCCACTTATCAGACAAACCCAAAGATTTTCCATTGTTCCACAAATAAAGCAGGATGGCACCTCATCTTGCTGTTGGCATAGTCGGCGAACCTGATAAAGGACAGAAACAGAATCTTCTTCACAATCAGTTAACAGACGGGCATCCCTGATGATGTTGCAAAACGAAACTACATTTCCGATAAAGGTAATCTCTTGCAATCAAATCAAGATATGTGCCGTAATTGACATCTTTAGCAATGTAATTGGACTTGCAATAAAATCAAAGTAAGACCCTTGGGACATCACCAGCATGGGAAAACATCATGTTGACTTATTTTAACCATAAAGATTGACAAAGCAAAAGTCAATATGCACAAGTCGGTCAATATATCTCCTAGATTGCACTTTTTCACCTTTCGATATTACATGAGTTCGAAGGTACTTTTTTTACTACAAATTCACATGAACAGAGCATATTAGAACATAACTTGAAATGTAAAATATGACCATGTAACAGCTGTCGAGAATCTTCCTTCTTCCTCCGAATCTGGGAACTGCAGCCGCCACCTCGGAGGTCGCGTTCGCGGATCTTTTTCTCTCATCTTCTTTACTTTTTTCCCGATAAAGATCGGTCAGGAGTAAAGGGTCTCCGAGCTGAGGGGAGATAGAGCGGGAGGGATGGGGATACTGTACGCGATGGTGGCCCGTGGCCACGTCATGCTGGCGGAGTTCAGCGCCGCCGCGACGTCGAACGCGGGCATGGTGGCGAGGTAGGTCCTGGAGAAGCTGGCCCCGGGGAACGCCAACAGCAACGTCTCCTACTCCCAGGATCGATACGTGTTCCACGTCAAGAGGACAGATGGGCTCGTCGTCCTCTGTATGGCCGACGACGCCTCCGAAAGTACGCTCCTTTTTCTTTCTCCTTCTTCTTCCTTTTTTTTTCCTCCCCTGGGGAAATGGGATCGTGCGTTTTTTTACGGAATGCGCGTGTGCGGCCGTGTGCCATCGTGGGTCGTGGCGATTTCGAGATTTTTCGTCCAGGGCGATCGTGATCGTGGATCGGGGAGCTAGACAGGCCACGTTTTTAGCGCGCGTCGATGTTGTTCTTCTTGTTGATGATAATGGGGGCGTGCTGGAGAAGAGTCGTCGATTGATGTTTTTTTTAAGGGAATTCTTTATTCAGATTTATGCAGGACTTTTTCATTTTTTGGATCTTATATCACTTTGCGAAAATCAAATGCGTCTGCTTTTGTTGTTATGCCGAAACTGAAATGGATGCTCGAAGGAGAGCATGCCTGGTTTGTCCCGTATGGATCTGCAGACTCCATGAAACTGCTCTGATCAATTCTCTGTTTTGGGGAAGCTGGTGTTTTTGAATTTTGGCAATCTGGATGCTTAGGGTTGTGATTCAAAAGATGGCCCTGACCAGTTTGAGCTCTCCGTTTTCCATTATCTTGGCTGTCAAAGCTTTTCCATCTGATCTGTCATTCGGTGGCTTGTTTCGGAGTCCTTAGAAGTTGCCAAGCTAGTGGTAGAAGAGAGGTGAGACGCGTCCTGTTCTGTTAAGGCATTGATGGTGTGCCCCAATCAGTGGATCTGGGCACATGGTTTTTCATGCTTTTGTCAAACTAGATGTGATCTGGATAAATTTAGTCAACATAGAATGCGGCGCTTTTTCTGCATGGTGAATGTTCTGTTCTCTTAAACAAAGTGGCTCTTCTGAATTACTAGTCCTTAATTGCAGAGGTAATATAGAAGAACGATAACAGTGTTCCGCATAATGGATATATGCATGATCAAATTAGACTCCTTTTAGCTTGTGTCATTTGTGCATGAGTTAACATCTATCAAAATACACAGATTCTTTTGTCTTTTTTATCCTCGCATTGCCACTTGCTCCTTGTATATCAGCATCTAGCAAAAGCTAATTGTCTACAATACTTGAGAGCATTTCTTTGAGGGGAAAGTTGTGCATTGATTCGGTTTTTAGCAACTGCCTGCACATTCTCTAACCCAATTCACATACAATTTGAGGCCTTGAATGATGATGTTTGTGAATGTCTCGGCTGCTTGTGATATGCAGGAAGAATCCCTTTGCATTTCTGGAAGATATCCACCAGAGATTTGTGAAGACTTACAGTCGTGCCATCCTCACAGCTCCTCCTTACGCAATGAATGATGAATTTTCTAAGATCCTGAGCCAGGAGATGGACCAGTACTCAAATGATCCGAATGCAGACAGATTAAATCGTTTGAAAGGTGAAATGAGTCAGGTAAGATGAGCAATATGGCAAAGTCCATGTTTCCTCTGTTTTCTCCGTATGATTGTTAATTTTCTGGAAGTAGAGATTGTTTTCATTGAAAAGAGTTGCTTGTTTCTATCAACCTCTCATTGCCCCATTGAGTAGATGACTGGAAATTGCATAAGGAAGAATCTTTTTCTCTTTTTCTTTTCTTTTCTTTTGTTTTTTTTGTTTTTCTCTTTTTTGGCGACAAGGACAGAGCTAGTTAACATGCGTTGCTTAACAATTGAAATCTTATAATGGGAGGAAAACGCTGTGAATTTTGAAAAATTATTACGGCGAATCTAGTGACTTAGGAGCTGCAAATATTATTGAGTCATAATCATAAAAGATGGAGCAACTGTTTGCCTATTATCTTTTAGTTACTCTGCATCCTCAATTATATGTGCAGTACGTGATGTTAGACAACTAATATGCTGTGTTAAAGTTTATTTTCTGAAAACATGTAGACATTTAGCTTCGTAAAGAGTAGCATGCTTTATCTACTGCTGATTATTGAAATTAGTATACTGAAAGTTTATTATGAACGGTACACTGTTCCATAACGAGGCAAGATTTCTCTTTTGTTGTCTTTTCTTCTTTTATTCAATTACTTGATGAGCTCTTTTAATCACTCGGAGTTCATCTGAGTAATAGCACTTTTCATCACCAAGTAGGTATAGACAAATTTCTCGATCTTCAGAATTCTTCAGTTTCATTGAGATTCTTCTCACATAATGATCATAGGTGCGAACTGTCATGATAAACAACATTGAGAAAGTTCTTGAGAGGGGTGACCGCTTGGCTCTGCTCATTGAGAAAGCTTCGACAATGCAAGGAAACACACTTCGTTTCTGAAAACAGTCCCGTCGTTTCAAGAACATTGTATGGTGGGGAAGCTTATGAAGGAAAAGCACAGGAAAGTCGACGTGCTTATGCAGGATTGTGATGAGCGACATCCAGAGATCAAGAACCATTCATCCATCAGGCACCGATATAGAGAAACCTATAGAAAAATGGAGGAATGCCTTCCAAAAATTATAACTACTGTAGAGGAATGACTTTGACCCAAAGCAATAGAACATCAATGAAGATTTTCTTTTGATCATTACTTGCTGGTTTGTGTTTTATTTTCCTGCATCTCTTGCATTTCCCACATTGTTGGATGAAATTTTTTTAGGTACTTTCCATTTATTGACCAAGACAGCAAAATTCCTTCTAAGTACATCAGTGGATCTTACGCCAGTACTATGCTCCAGTGTCTTCATCCAACTCATCTAAATTCATATACATCGACTGTTCGCAGTCTTTCATTAACATGTTACTCCGTAACCTAACTCTCGGGGATTGAGCATTTATCTCCAAAAAAATAACAGCTTCTTGCCCATACGTTAAGATGTAAAAGACTTATATTTGAGTAGAACCTTTGATGAGGCGATGATGTGGTGTCAAAGGGGTGCCTCATTGGGTGCCATTTTGCTGAGGTGATTGCCCTCATGGAAACGCCTATGCTACTCGTGTGAGTGGCCGCAAGAGGGTTGGTCGCCGTTGCTATCCATAGAGGTGCGGTGGCGCCACTCCCTTCTCCCATCCCTCCCTCCCTAAATTTTTTCAAGTTTCTAGTCCATTTTGCTGATTGGTGTCTAGCATCGAGTATCCTCCAAAATATTGCATAAAGTCGCATTGGAATTTTTTTGTCGCTCCAAACTAAAGGTGCCAATAGAAGTATCCGAGCGTACTCTTTGGACAAATTTTAGGATTTTATCAAACCATTCAAAGAGCTTTAAATTTTGATTATACTTTATTCCACCATAACCGTTAGGAAATGTGGTTTTCATCTCCTAACAAAAGTAAATCACTTTCAAAGATGTTTGTATCTACTGACATGACTAGATTGCTAATGGTCGAGAATCTCAATCCACTGTTGCGTCATACTCTAATTAAGATGAAGTGAACTTTATTCTTCCGATATAGTTGCATTTAGCTTGTATAAAAAAAGTCGAGATTTAGTTGAATCATAGGCCAGTTATCTTGAATATGGACTTTCACTCATAAGCTATCACACTTCTTAAATATTTTCACGGTGTTTTGTCATGGAGTGCATGATGGATTGAATACATATCCACCACTCATAAGTTGTTGCTTCCCTTTAATATTTTCCAAGTTCACCATTAGATTCGAAATAATAACTAATTTGCCCAAAAATTCGAAGAAATAGTGGGAAATCGGGGAAGTTGGACTAGAAGATGAAGGACATGCATACAATTTTACTTTTTAGAATAGAAATGCTATTATGTACCAAGAAATCCCGCTAAAATATATTTTATTAAGAACCCTTGCTCCATCGCAACCGAGAATGTAGATCCTTGCTCTGAGATGGAGAACTCTCAAATCCTTCGTCGGGGCTCTTGCCGGAAGCTCCATTTTCCTTCGATTCGAGGTTCGCCGGAGGGGAATCGTCTCCGCGCACCAGTTTCTCCGGCGGTTTGATGTTGGCTCGCGGTTCCATGGTCGCTACGCACCTTCCGTCTTTGTCGTCGTCGCTGCTCTTCTTAATCGCCCGCGACTCTATTCACTCCTTCGATTGCTATTCCACTGGGAGTAACGATGACTCCGGCGGCTTTATCTCCGATCCTCCGCTGCGTCTTCAGCTCCGCCGCCGTATATCCTGCTCCACGACGCTCCGGCGATGACGAAATCCATCAACTAAGAGCCACACCCGCCAGGTCACTTCGTCTCCGATTAATTTTAGAATTGATTTCGATTGCTTTCGGATTTTTCTCTTGATTTCTGTTCTGTTTTGTGTCAATTTTGATGTTGTTCATAAGAAAACAGAGGGACCAATGAGCTTGAGGGCGTTCCGTGGAGATGAAGTCAGGACGTTGGAACGTGAACCATAGCAACGGCCGCCTCATGATTGCCGTGCGTGTCATCACCTCATCATCGCCACGCCAGGTTGTTCTTTTCCAATTAAGTGGTAAGAATTGCTTGTACGCATGGATTTTCCACTCTATGTTTCTGTTCTGTATTACTTATGCCGTTCTGGTGTTAATAGTACTCGACACCACATGCTCACAACCTTTTTGGCATAATGCCTGACTCCATCGCCGATAGTTCCTATTGCATTCTGTTTACCAACGTCTTGATGTTCAATTGAAGTTGCGTTGGTTGTCTTTGCTGGATTTCCTGTATATTGAATGCTGTTCATAAGTGTTTGAGTGGATCAAATCCTGTTCATATGTGATTGTGTATGTCAAATGGTGCTTCTGCATGTTACTTTTAGATGGTGAGGTGCTGAAGGAAAGAGGAGAATGCTGGGAGTACTATTTTCTACTTGGACATGAGGCTTCTTATGGTCGTATACATGAGAGTCCATGCTTGTTGCAAATATCAAAAGAGTTCGTGTCTGGAGCATGCGAGATGCAAGTATGCATAATTTGAGAAGAAACAAGGGCTGTAAATGAGTTGAAAATAAACAATGAAATGAATGCCAAATGAGATTTGATGATTTGATTGGATGAGAACCGAACAAAAAGAAATTAGAATTGTTGCTGCATAAACTCAAGTGAATGCTCGACGTCAGGCTTTTGAGAATTGAGAAGACATAGTCAGTGGTCTGCTTTTGCTTCTGCCACTACAACCCCATCCTAGAAGAAATTAGAATGGCTTGCAGATATTCTTCTAATTAGTCTCTTCTACCATCAGTTTTGCCCACTTCACACATTGGCACAGGAAAGACAAATATTTTCTCCTATTAGATCTAGTAATCCGTGACAGCATAATGCTAGGGCCAAGGATTGCACGTGTTAGTATCTTGACAAATTCTGGGGGCGTTCATGCAATATCTGATCTAATGATCACCATTTTGGACATCCCAAAATTGCCTACTTCAGCTTGTTTCTCTTCATTTGCCCTCTTGGATTTTTGCACTCGTCATTTATTTGAGAAATTTTGGTAGAACCATTCATTTATCCGGATAAAAGTATCATATGCATTGGAAACTATTGTCTTAAGTTGTCAAGAATCTTGACCATGCTTCTATGTGGCAAGCAATTTGATATTGAATGACTAACTTCTCAACGAATGGACAGTTAGCAAATCCTCAAAGTAGAGTAAATCCACATGCAAACTGCATTCCTGTTTCCAGGAAACTCGTCCCTCGACCTCTGTGCACTTGAGTTTATCAAAAAGAGTGCAAGCATTCTCTTGGAGCCATCGATTTAGTTTTTGTACCCGTAACCAAAATGCATAGAGATCAATTCAATTTTTCCTGACTCCACGTCTGCATTATCCTGCAAGACAATTTACTTATCCTGTCTGCCTCCGAAGACTCCTCCCTTGAAAAAACGATAAGGGATTGCAGATACATTCTAATATGCCCGTGGAACAATCAATGCGGTCGTTCTCCTCCATTTCATCCTCCTAGAACGGGAAAAATATGAATTAGTTTTCTACCTATATTGGAGGACAAGAAAATGCAAATAGGATCTAATCGGCCTGCTCTAAAGTCCAAATATTACAGCCATTCGCTTCACAAGCATTCATGAACCGTAGAGCAAAGCCAGTCACACGACCAAGTCTATGATGGTACAATCATCGGGCATGAGAGGATCAATGATTGCTTTAAATAAAAGTGTGCCAATGACAGAGTCTACTGTTACTCCCATGACATAATTGATCCGTAGTTGCAATGACTACTGTCGAGTGGGTTAGACGACCCATTAGTGAGTCACCATCTCACTAACAATTAAAGGTGAAATGCCCGTTCTCACACCAAATAGTTACAGTTTGCTAGGCATAGCTGGAAAAGTAGAACATTGTTGACTAGTGGGTATTGCATATAAACTCTGCTCTTGGTACACCTTTTTTCACTATTTTTCCTTTTCTCATGGCTCATCCAATAAGTACCACTTCAAATTTTTCATAATACATAAATCGTATATTTTTTTTTATATAAGTTACTAGTTCATTTTAAACTCTAATGGATAAGTGTAGAGAGCGTGATTTTTATCTTTGCTTGGTGAAATATTAGTATAATCGTTGTTTAGTTATGTAAAGGATCTTTATTAAGCTCATTGCTCATGTAAGAAACAATTTACACACACCATTGGATGATTGACACATTGAAAAATTTCGATTACAAAGTTAAGTTCAGACAGTAAATTAATGAATGTTTCTTTTACACTAATAGTGGACCAGACAATAATCCATAGATTTATATAAAACAGTAAGAATTAACACATGCAAGACAGAGATAGACAGAGAGACTAAGGAAGCAAACAGAACAAGCGAAAATGAGGAAATGCGATGCCTACTGCATGCGTTTCTGAAAAGTAAGTGAAAGGTAGAAGGAAGCCACACCTCGTTGAATGTCATTCTCGTCCTAACAAGAATCGTCTCTTTATAACCCCGGTAAGTACCCTCATAACTACTTAGTTTCATGCAACCCCATACTTCTATCTTGCATTCATTTGGTATCTTTGAGTCGGATACATTGGTCAACCTTTCCAACGATCCACACCTAGAAAGATACAAAAAACCTAAAAGCTCCAATTCCTCAAGGCCCTCAACAACCCGTAGCCCATTGCATTGGTAGATCCGCAAAGCCTTCAGCTTCTTTGAGTTTGATAAACCGTGCAACCTTCCTAAGGAATCGCAGTAGCCAACTCGAAGTTCCTCTAATGATTCCATTTTACTGGGAAATTGAAATTCAAGTAACTTTGGGCAATCTAAAACTTCCATTTTATAGAGCTTCCTCAGACTTGATGAAATTACTAACAATCGCTCGAGAAACTTGCATTCTCTCACACCTAAATTTCTTAGTAGTTCAAGCCCATTCAATTGAATTTCCCTCAGTGGAGAGCTATGAAGACACAATATGGACAGATTTTTCAAGTTGGAAAATTGTGGTCCAACAACTATTGAGTCAAAATTGTCCATGCTATATAAAGTGAGTTCCCTAAGTCGAGGTAGGCAACCCAACTCTGTTGACAAAACGGGAACATTTGAAAGGCCCCAGCTCAACTTCTCCAACTTAGATAACTTTCCAACCCATTGCAATTGGGAAGTTTTCATAGGGTTTGATGGTTGGGCAGGTGCTTGTCCAAAGCCGTTAGACAGAAGCACTTCCACTAGATTCGTGAGGTTACTAAGATCCGGAACTAACCGCAATGATGCTGAGTGAACACGTAGACATTGCAAACTTGAGGGAAGCTTTGGCAACTCTTGAAGCTTATTACAATGTGTTAAATCCAACTTTTGGAGTCGTGTGAGGTAATTGATTGCCATTGGCACTGCACTAATTTGGGTATATGAAATGTCTATGATAGTCAAAGACAATAGTTTGCCAATTTCAGTCGGAAGTTCGCCTACAAGTTGTTCACAATGTTCGGTATGGAGCTCCTCCAACTTCTCTAGCATTTCAATACTGGCAGGTAACCTCCTTATTGGACAAAATCCCATCCTCATCACCTTCAATTGCTTGAGATTTTTTATCGAATCAGGTAACTCAACAATATTTGTCCCCAAGAGATTCAACTTTTGTAATGATGTCAAGTTGCCTATTGATTCTGGAAGCTCCCCCAAATTTCGACAATATTTGAGTGAAAGTAACTCGAGTTGTGTAAGCTCTCCAATAGAAATTGGAAGTTCCACAATTGGCATGCTTGATAGATTTAGGAATGACAGATGTTTTGCATTGCCAATTGAATTAGGTAAACTTGTAATTCCTGAGGATGATAAATCCAACTTAGACAATGATCCTAATTTCCCTATAGAGTATGGTAGTTTCTCCAATTGAGAGCACTTTTTGATAGAGAAGTGCTTCAAATTTACTAGTCCTCCAATCTCTTCGGGCAAAGTTCGAAGATCTATACACCCAATAATGTCCAAGTGAGTAAGAACTTTCATCTTCCCAATAGAGGAGTCAAATTTTCACAAGTTTAGACCGTAGTGAAAATGCAGTGTCTCCAAACTCAGGTATCCAATCCATTTCAATTGTACGAGTCTATAATCACGTTCTATGTGATAAGGAACTTCCAATTTTTTTAAAATCTGCAAAGTAGTTAAAACATTATCACAGAGGGGACAAAAAAAAAAAACTGTGTTGAGAGAACAAAAGCAAAAATTCAGACTTTAAAAAAATTTCATCCGCCCCGGTTTTTGGCATTTCAATTGTGCGGAAGTTCAAAAATTACTGCAATTTTCAAGTGTAAATTGGCCATTCTGCAATCTAGAAGAGGATAATCCCAAGAAAGCCATATTAGCTTCAGGCAATGATTTTTGATGTCTCCAACAAAAGTCACTGATTTTATTAGCTTTTGACATGTACTCATAAAAAAGAACTTGATGAACTCAACATAATCATCCAACAATTTAGCAGTATAATGATTCAATATCCATGAAGTATGTACATATTTCACCCAAATTGTATTAGCTACTTCATCTTTCACTCTAATCAAATTCAGCTATCAGGAAAAGCAAACAATATGTTTTGCTATGTTATTAGATAAACAGATATCATGAATTATATGTTTTCTATATGTTTTAAATAATTTTTTCTGTTCAATAGAAAACTATAATAAATCCTTTGACAAGAAAAAAATTGTAACATCAAGCAATATGTAAAATTAGGGCAAATGATAGAGTTGTACTATTTCACGTGCTTGCCTTCTAATGGAGAATGCCAAACCATACAGTTAGTCTGAGAGGCATAGTAGGATAAGTAGAACACTGTCGATAAGTGGTATTGCATATAAGCTACCACTGTTTTTGGTCTATCTTTTTTCACTATTACTCCTTTTCTCGTGACTCATCCAATTATAACACCTCAAATCTTTCAAAATACATAAATCATATATTCATTTCTATAAATTTATATTTTCATTTTAAAATATGAAGGGAAAGTGAAGTTGTTTAAAAGAAATCTATTCTAACAGTTAATTGTAGTTGAGCTTCTACTTTTGTGCCCATGCACAAGATTTTTATCTTTGGTTGGGGAAATATTGACACAATTACTTTCGTGTTTATATGAAGGATCTTTATTACGTCAATTGCCAGTGTAAAAAATAATTATACTCATAATTGTATGGTTGACATGAAGAGTTAATAATCATCTCAGGTGTCCACCTTCTAGACTACTCACAAAGTGCATCTACGTGTCTAGTTTAACGAGGCTACTCCCTAAAGGCAAAAATTCTGTAATTGAAATTTAATTTGACTCAAGTGATATTTTAGGATCTCTATCTTCTACCTTAAACTCATCTCTCTACTTACAGATTCCCCCATATTTGAAAGAAAATTTCGAGTTAATTTGGTTTTATGGAACTTTTATTATTTTCATTTTAGCACAAAGATCTATAGAGACTGCAACTTATTTTCTGAAAACCACCTTAATTTCATTTTGCAATACTTAAGCTCTTCAATATTTGAGAATATATCGAGTTCACGAAAGATAAAATTTCCATCCAACACATTCGAGAAAGAAATTTTCTCACTTTACTGATGCGAGAATAATTCTGGGTCCGTAGACTAGACCATACTTGTACGATGAGCGGTCGGCCATGTTTCAAGAACCACGACGCACCCTCCTGAAAGGAAATAGGCCGAGTATTGAGAAATGTTAACAGAGAAAAAAACACACGATGCGGTTGTCTGCGGAAAGTAGAGGGAGAGAGAGAGAGATGAAAGTAAACGGAACAAGGGAAAGAGAAGTCATGCCTACCGCCTGCGTTTCCGAAAAATTAAAATTTGAAAAATAAAGTGAAGGGTAGAAGAAAGGCGCACCTGGTTTAATCCCCTCCTCATCCAGTCAAGAATCTCCACTCTATAAGTCCCATAACGGAAACCAAAACAAAATGGTAACTTCTCGCACCTCATTACCATTATCTTGCATTCATTTGGTATCTTTGAGTTGGATAGATTAGTCAACACATTCAACGATGGACACGTGATGAAATCCAAGCGCTGCAAAAGCTCCAATTCTTCAAGGCCCTCAATAACCCATAGCATAGGGCACATCTCGAACATTAAAGTCTTCAGCTTCTTCAAGATTGATAAACCATACAACCCTCCAAGGGATTCGCAATCTTCAACAGAGATAGTCTCCAATGATTCCATCGTATTGAGAAATCAAATTTGAAGTAGCTTTGGGCAACTTATAACTTCCATTCTAGAGAGCTTCCTCAAGCTTGATGAAATAACTGACAATCCCTCAAGAAAATAGCAATATTTCACAGTCAAATTTCCCAATAGTTCAAGCCCATCGAGTTGAATTTCCCTCAGTGGACAGTGACAAAGTTGCAATGTGGACAAATTTTTCAAGTGCGAAAATTGTGGTCCAACGACTACCGAGTCGAAACTATCCATGCAAGATAAGGTGAGTGTTTTAAGTCGAGGTAAGTAACCCAACTCCATTGACGGCACGGGAAGATCTAAAAGGCACAACTCCAACTGCTCCAGCTTAGATAACTTCCCAACCCATTGCAATTGAAGAGTTGATGCTTGGGCAAGTGCTTGTCCCAGGTTGTTGGACAATTCCAAATTCACTAGATTCGTGAGGTTACTGAGATCCGGAACTAATCGCAATGATGCCGATAGAACACGTAGACAATTCAAACTCGAGGGAAGTTTTGGCAACTCTTGAAGCTCAATACATATTGATAAATCCAGCTTTAGGAGTCGCATGAGAGAATTGGTTGCCATCGGCCCTGCACAAACACAGATATGTGATATGTCTAGGATACTTAGAGACAATAGTTTGCCAATTTCAGTTGGGAGTTCACCTAAAAGTGGTCGATAATATCGGGCATTGAGCTCCTCCAAGCTCTCTAGCATTCCAATACCGACATGCGACCTTCGTATTGGACAACCGTCCATCTTCATCACCTTCAATTGCTTGAGATTTTTTATTGAATTAGGTAACTCAACAATTTTTGTTGTTGAGAGATTCAAATTCTGTAATGTTGTCAAATTACCTATTGATTCCGGAAGCTCCACAAAATTTTGACAATAATTGAGTAAAAGGAATTTGAGTTGCGTAAGCTCTCTAATAGAAATTGGAAGTTCCGCAATTAACGTGTAAGATAGATCAAGGGATGATAGGTTCTTTGCATTACCAATAGAATCAGGTAAACTTGTAATATTTGTTTCTGATACATCCAACTTAGACAATGACACTAATTTCTCGATGTTTGGAAGTTTCTTGATTTTGGAGCACCCCCTGATAGAAAAGTGCTTCAGATTTACTAGTCCTTCAATCTCTTTAGGCAAATTTCGTAGTAATTGAGACCCATTAATTTGCAAGTGAGTAAGACCTTTTAGTTTCCCAATAGAGGAGTCAACTTCTTGCAAGTTTTCACAGTCATCAAGAGATAGTATCTCCAAACTCACGCATCCAGAAAAGTCTGGAGTTTGTTTCAATCCATCACAATCGATGAGAGAAAGAACTTTCAATTTGTTTTCCATCTGCAAAGGTCACTAAAATATTATCAGGGAGGATCAAACAAAGAATACTATGTCTATATTAAGAGAACAAAAGTACGAATTCACACCTTCAAAATGTTCCATCCACCCCAGTTTTCAGTGTTTTTATTGCTTGAAAGTTTGAAAAGTACAAGATTTTTCAAGTGCAAATTGGCCATTCTATGATCTAAAGGAGGAGAATGCCAAGAAAGCCATCTTAGCTTTTGGAGATAATTGTTGATGTCTCCGGCAAAAGTCCCTCTATATAACCTGAGAAATTTTAGATTTGGCATCCTCTCAAGTTCTTCATCCACGATGCTAAGGGGATCCGAATTATATTGACCTAAATTGAGTGCTTTAACTGTGTCCTTTCTCTGCCAATAGAAACCATCAATGAGTGTGAGCTTGCAAACATTAAATTTGTCCTTTAGAATGCCTAAAAGGACTATCTTAAATGGGAATTGGGAAATAATTTCACGGTGGATAATGTATGGATCCTACTTTTATCTTACCTCTTTCGATCTCATTACTTCCAAAGCTTCTTTGTCACTCCACAACCTACTGACGGTACCTTCTTTTTTAACAATGTCTCTTCCAAGGTCTCTCAATTGATCATGCATCCATATAGTATCACCATCAACAATTTTAATTAGACACAAATCGGTAAGTTTTTTCAATGAATTATGGGGGTAAAGATGGCAAGCATCCCAGAAATAGGCTGCCCATAATTTCTCTCTAGATATGAAGAAGCATGCGATATCAAGAAAGACTTCTTTTTCCACATCTCCTAATGCATCATAACTTATCTTCAACTTATCCCGAACTTCATCATGAGGTACATTCTTCAACATTTCTAGCATTTCTTTCCATATTTCCTCTTTTTGGTCATGAAGATAGGAACCTATGACTTCAAGAGCCAATGGGAGTCCCTTGGTCGTAGATACAACTTTTTTAGAGAGACTTCGATAAGCATTGGGAGGAGAGACTCTATTAAATGCATGCAAACTGAAAAGTTCTAGCGCTTTATCACAATCTATTTCCTTCACTTCATAAGCTAATACTCCCTTCTCTTCATCCAAAATTCGTTTGTCTCTTGTTGTAATGATAATCCTACTCCCAGAATAGAAAGTGTTAGGGTCCCCATCTAGTTTCTTAAGTTGTTCTTTCTTGTCTAGATCATCCAGAACAATGAGAACTTTCTTAGAACTAGCTCCCCTTGTTATGCTGTCTATCCCTTCATCAGTGTTGCTAAACTTTTCTACAAATCTAGAATCAGAGATGTCGGATGCCAATTGTTTCTGCAGATTTACTAGGCCATTTCCTTTTGATGATTCTCGGATGTTCCCAATGAAGCTGTGTTGGCCATCAAACTGTAGACATAATTCATTGAAAACAATCTTAGCAAGAGTAGTTTTACCGATCCCACCCATTCCATGGATTCCAACAAAACGCACATCCGTGCCAGAGTCAACATCTAACAAATCCATTATGGCTTCTACTTGTTTGTCTACCCCAACCAATTTGTTGTCCAGAGATCTTTGTTTTACTTTCAGCTTATGCAGAACCTCTTTCACAACGAGTTCAATGACTTCACCTTGTCTGCCACATACCAAACACTTTTAATCAAAGAAAACAAATTGTCACGCCCCGACTCTCAGTCACGTGACCATCCTTCAAGCTTGGTCGATTTTATTATGCGATATCCCCAGGACTACATATCGCCGATCCTGTCCTTTTTTATAGCACATGCGGAAGCAGTTATAAAAATCCCCAGACAATAAAGCAATGGGATATACAAGTAGGACTAGAAACCTGAACCTGAAAACCACATCCTTATGTACATATAAACACTTAAGGTCTAACATATATTCACATACACACAAGGTTTGACAAGACAGGACGGCATTTCAATCCTCATCCGGGTCGTACTCGGGGTTATCCTCGGGGTCCTCCTCCACGTACTCCTCTTCAAGTTCCTCAACAGGGATCTCCTCATCCAATTCATGCTCCTTAGGCTCCTCATCCAGGTCCTGAAATGGTTATTCAATAACCACTGAGACAACGTCTCAGCAAGTTCTACCTCCTAAGACTCGATTAGTAAACTAATACACCTTAGGGCTGCCTATGCATAACATGAGTCAGAGGACTTACCTTGACCTCAGATTCCACCTACATATTAGCACAAATCAAATAGGCACTCAAGCAATAACATCACAGATCAAAGCATCGATCTAATCGACTTCATCGATTACACACCAACAAGACCACTCACGGCCATTTCTATTCAATCAATCAATTCGCAACATCAAATCAAGGTAATGATCAATCACATTGAATCACACTCAGATCGAATCATCGATCAATTGACCTAGTCGATTACAAGTCAGTCGAATCATTTCTAGGTCATTCACTCCATCCCACATAACCTCCAATAGTACACTTAGTCACAGAGCTCCATCAATGCTCTCGGGCGTCGTTTTCGCCAAGGTGACATAAGTATCAGACGGTCTACGTGCGTTCTTTAAGGCGCCGTTTTCGCACGATGATATTCCTCATCACCGAACCACGCCCATCACAGTCACAAATCACGACGGTCTACGTGCGTTCTTTAAGGCACCGTTTTCGCACAGTGATGTCTTTCATCACCGAACCACGCCTGTCATGATTCATAGGTAGTCTACGTGCGTTCTTTAAGATGCCGTTTTCTCACAGTGATATCCCTAATAAACTTTCGAACCTCAACGATTCAAAATTTCTTATAGTTCTGAGCAGTCTTTACTCTAACACTGATCTGACAACTGTAAACACTGATTTCTGAGTTGACTCTGGACTTGCGATTTTCTGATTTCTGATCTCATCTCAACCGACTGAAATCCTGTACACTCTGCTTTGCACTGATTAAAAAGAAACTATTTGATTGATCTGCTGAAACTGGGAACCTCTGGTCAAGATCTGATATAACTCTGGCACTAATCTTGGCAACTGCAATCGCTGACTACTGTACTGACTTTGGCCTGAAATCTTTATTCACTTTCTTTTCACCACTGAAATTTTGTACCCTCTACTATACACTGCTTAATAAAGAACCCTCTAAAACTTTGCCAAATTTATAATCTCTAATCTAGATTCGAAATATAATTCATTCTCGGCACTCCATGCCGGCGAATTATCTAATGCACACACACTTTGGTATACCCACTCTGTGACAAGATATGATCTTCAATTTCTGAAATCGAACTTAGATTAGCGGTTAATTTCACTCCGACACGCTTTTAGTGTGACCTAGGCTACTGGGTAGTGTTCAGAGCTTTTTAGGACAAATAACCCGTGGTCGATTTTCTTCGAGCCATAATGAACCCACTCGACACATTGGTGACTTTCAATTGTCGTGGAAATCTCAAAGGTTCAAATACGGATACAGGGTACCAAAACGATAGAAACATCAAATTAGTACCGGTCGATGAAAATTTTCCAATTTAATGGAGTCACCCACGATTGGTCATTCATCTCAGTCGAACCAATCTATCTCTGATTTCAAATCGATTTTATACTGTGCCGCAATGGTCTCCAAAGATGGGCACGGTCGAGAAGTCGATCCCTGGTCGAATTCTCAAGTCTATTTGCCTTAAGGTCCTTAATAACTCACCCAACTAGTCTAGTTATTTCATGAGTGGCCAACTCAAAGAAAAACACTATAATCGCGTCGATGAAATGCCCAATTTATCTAATCGAAATCAGAGCCCGAAATCTGGATGTTACACACTCAAAACAAGATCTATTCGTACTATACCAAAGTGGACCAACTCCATCTATTGATCAACCACTATTCTCAAATGGTATCAGTAATCCCCTAAATCCTTAGTAAACCATATGTTTCCATTTCCACTTGGGACTCTCAAGTGATGGTAAAAATTATCCCGGTTCGCATTACCGAGCTTCCACTTACTGACACTTCTGACACTTGCAACCTGTTCAGCGGTATCTATCTTCATATCAGCTTACTAATCTAGCTGATGCCAATTCTGATTTACTTGCACCATCTAGTCAAAACTGCAATACTGTAGTGAACTTCCGACAAGATCTTTTCCCTGAGTGCTACACTGTCAAGTGTATTCAATCACTCATGGAACCTGAACTTTCCATTCTCATAAATCTTAAAGTCAGATTCTTTCTTGCCAGTGTCCTCTTATAAGATCTTCTGAACATCTTAGCTTGTCAACTAGGCACCGATTCTAACTTGAACATTTGGTTCAATCTTGAGGGTGGCTATAAAATTCAAAAGGTAGCCTGCCTCAATTTTGAAAACCATATTTCGAACCATTTTCAAATAAAGTCTATACTTTAGCCGGTCTATGCACAAATGAAGACTCTCGGCTCAACACGTTAATGACTCATTTTGTTCTTCCAAGGTGATACCCGATATCACTATTATAGTTCTGCCAAAATTCTGGTTCACAACACCACTT
This sequence comes from Eucalyptus polyanthemos subsp. polyanthemos, assembly GCA_017140185.1. Taxonomy (NCBI): domain Eukaryota; kingdom Viridiplantae; phylum Streptophyta; class Magnoliopsida; order Myrtales; family Myrtaceae; genus Eucalyptus; species Eucalyptus polyanthemos. The sequence goes on along the minus strand of CM029459.1, from coordinate 18,967,271 downwards.
CGTATTTCACTTATTGGGTCTCAACTGGCGGAATGGTGATGCAACAATCTTCTCATGTTGTATCAATGCATACCTTGTCCTCTGCAAGACACATCACTAAAGATTCCGTGCTTTCCAGAGCCAAATGAAAAGTTTAGCACAAGTACGATAGTCAGTTCTTACTTAAGCTCTGGAAACTATCCTCGTACTTGTCTATGCTGATGAATTTCTCTTCTTTCTTAAGAGGTCAACCTCATGATGATGCTGATGCTGAAAATTCTTTCACGAACCTTCTGTAGTAATCTGTCAAATCCCCACAGCTTCTGATCTCTAATATTGATGTCAGTCTCGGTCCATTAACAAATGATTCAATCTTGGCTGAGTCCATGAAGATTCCTTTATTTGTAATCACATGATCGTTCTTAGGGGCTCTCGTGATCCTCATCACTTAATGAACACCCTAGAATGTCTCTACACCACACGATCACCATTGATCTAGATATTCTTTGAACACTCGGTTTGTCAAATCTATGATAACGGATGGAGCGTTCGTTATATCAAATGGCTTTACATTATTCTCACAAGGGCTAAATCAAATGCGAAATGCTGTTTTCAATATAACCTCCTTCCTAGTTCTCAACTGACGATAACTTGTCCTCGAGTCGATCCTTGAAGACATCAACACTTTTTATAACAAGTCACCCAATTCGTCGATCTTTGACAATGAACACTTATCCTTCATTGTCACTTGATTAAGTCGACTATAGTTGATGCATAATTGCAACGAACCATCTTTCTTTCTTTCTTTCTTACTATGAGATTGATGTTTCCCCTAGGTAATGTACCGATATGCATGAATTCTTCATTCATCAATCCTCACATTTGCGCCATTGGTTCTATCAATTTAGGCAACAATAACCGGTAAGAAGCTTTAGAGAATGGTTCTGTTCTGGTTGCTAGCTCCATCGTAATTCCTTCTCTTTCTCTGGCGACGGTTTTATAATCCTTCTGGCAACACTTCCGGGAATCATTGGATTGCTAAGGAGTCCTCAATTTTCAATTCTTCAATTTGTCTTATTTTTGACAATTGTCAAGTAACCTAGGCAACCTCTGTCTAACAAACGGATTGCCTTAAGATACGAGGTTAAAGAAGTCAAGAACCCTTCTCGACTCTCAATAAAACTTGGCACTTCTACCTGCTCCTGGAATAAACTGGGTTACTCCACTATAACAATTCATCACTACAAAATGCTCCAGAGCCAATTCTTTCCACACTTGACGATAGAGTTGTACACCAACAGCCAATTGAGTGCAACTCCAGTCAATGGTTCTTCTCCTGCCACCTTAACACACATATTAAAATTCCATAACTTAATCCCTGAAACTCTAAGGCACTACTCTGATAAAATTACTTCAAGACATTATTTCTCTATTCGGTGCATGGTCGATTTCATTCCTGTCTCTTTCACCATCCTAGTTGCATTCTATCAGTAGTAGCAATGTTGGTGTTCTTCCTGAACTCCAACTAATAATCCCTCACCTGATGGCCGTGCTCACTACCATCAAAGCACGTTCTAGTCATTCTCGAATACAAGATTAATCCATGCATTCCTTCCATACTTTTGACACTCACCTAGTGAGTCCTCTATCTCATGTCAGGTGATAGCAAACCCTCTTGCTTGTATTGGAGGCCTGTTCCAAAAACTCCACTGTGTGTTCTATGGCGTACTTCTTCTAACCTATACTATCGTTGGTGACAATAGTAACAATTGTTGAGATTCCATCTACTTATGCGGCTACACCATAAATCACTGTCCGCACTGGCGACACTTACCACAATTTCCTATCCTTAAAATACACGAGGCTGATTCATATCATCTTCCATAGAACAACATGTTCCGATAATCTGAATACTGACCTGACTATGCCACCTTTCCTATTGGGTGGAATAGAATACCATTCTCTCAACATCAGTCTTTACCCCGACCGAATTCCCAATCTGCTTGCACTGAATCTTGATTCAAATACCGAATTCTATTCTCTGATTATCCTTCCAGATTGGACCCCAACAAAGGTAGCAACAACAACAACTTGATTCTGATTATACTGGCTCATCCAAACCCCAAGGAACACTTGCATCAAATCAATTTTATCGAGCTTAAGATCAATCAATGCTACTACACTAGTACCAACCCGCGGTGGTACTCTTACGCTCAAACTGGCCAGAGTCAACACTCTGCCTTCCAAATCCACAATAATTAAAAGCAAGCAATTTACACCCGACAAGCAATTCTACCAATCAGCTATCAAAGACATGCACCAGTCATGAATTTAAAGGCCTTTCCTACTACTATCCCATAGGTCATCGCACCTTATCACTCCAATACCTAACCATTGCTCTGATACCACAAAAAGGGGATGTCACGCCCCGACTCTCAGTCACGTGACCATCCTTCAAGCTTGGCCGATTTTATTATGCGATATCCCCATGACTACATATCGCCGACCCTGTCCTTTTTTATAGCACATGCGGAAGCAGTTATAAAAATCCCCAGACAATAAAGCAATGGGATATACAAGTAGGACAAGAAACCTGAACTTGAAAACCACATCCTTATGTACATATAAACACTTCAGGTCTAACATATATTCACATACACACAAGGTTCGACAAGACAGGACGGGATTTCAATCCTCATCCGGGTCGTACTCGGGGTTATCCTCGGGGTCCTCCTCCACGTACTCCTCTTGAGGCTCCTCAACAGGGATCTCCTCATCCAATTCATGCTCCTTAAGCTCCTCATCCAGGTCCTGAAATGGTTATTCAATAACCACTGAGACAACGTCTCAGCAAGTTCTACCTCCTAAGACTTGATTAGTAAACTAATACACCTTAGGGCTGCCTATGCACAACGAGTCAGAGGACTTACCTTGGCCTAAGATTCCACCTACATATTAGCACAAATCAAATAAGCACTCAAGGAATAACATCACAGATCAAAGCATCGATCTAATCGACTTCATCGATTACACGCCAACAAGACCACTCACGGCCATTTCCATTCAATCAATCAATTCGCAACATCAAATCAAGGTAATGATCAATCAAATTGAATCACACTCAGATCGAATCATCGATCAATTGACCTAGTCGATTACAAGTCAGTCGAATCATTTCTAGGTCATTCACTCCATCCCACATAACCTCCAATAGTACACTTAGTCACAGAGCTCCATCAATGCTCTCGGGCGTCGTTTTCGCCAAGGTGACATAAGTATCAGACGGTCTACGTGCGTTCTTTAAGGCGCCGTTTTCGCACAGTGATATTCCTCATCACCGAACCACGCCCATCACAGGTCACAAATCACTGACAGTCTACGTGCGTTCTTTAAGGCACCGTTTTCGCACAGTGATGTCTTTCATCACCGAATCACGCCTGCCATGATTCATAGGTAGTCTACGTGCGTTCTTTAAGACGCCATTTTCGCACAGTGATATCCCTAATCACCGAACCACGCCTACCATAAGTCATAGACAGTCTACGTACGTTCTTTAAGGCGCCGTTTTCGCACAGTGATATCCTTAATCACCGAACCACGCCTGTCTATACTTCGTACTTGATCAGTCTCAGCCAATAGAATTCTCAGTTAACTCTCACCACTTTCTCCACTTTACAGCTCATCGAAGCATTATAAAGGTTAAATAAACAAACTCGGCCATTTACGAATCAATCATTCAATTCCACTCAAATTCAATCAATTAAGGAATAATTCCATAAATTGCACAATCAATTTAATTAAGCACAACGTGGAGTTCAAATAAATAAACGGACTGCACCACGACAATCAGCACGAGATTCTGGTCGTCGATCACCTCAGCATTAATTTTCGAAAAATAATTAAGTAATTAATTAATTTCGAAAATTAATTAATCAATATTAAAATTCAATTTAGCTCAAGATAAAGCCCGATTAAATAAACGGACTTCACCATGGTCATCAGCATAATATTCCGGTCACTGGCCATCCAAGTTGAATTTTCGGAAAACAAATAATTAATTAATTTAATTTTGAAAAATAAATAAATAAACACAATAATTCCAATTTAGCACAATATGAAGCTCAATTAAATAAACGGTCCGCGCCACCATCATCAGCATAAAATCCCGGTCACTGGCCATCCTAGTTGAATTTCCGGAAAATAAATAATTAAATAATAAATTTCGAAAATTAATATTTAATTCCTAAAAATTCCACTTAGGCCCGATTTGCTTAATTAACACCCGATAAGGGACGGGAAAAATCCCAAGAAACATCCAATAAATTCTATAGGTAATTCTCTATCTAATTACACTAATCACACAACTAATATGCAAAGCAATTAACTAATAATCACTAATCAATTCTAATCTAACAACCTAATTATACTTAATTAACACTAATCAACCTTTACGTATAATTAGCGCACTAAGAAGGCATTAGTGAGTAAAACTCACTCAAAATGACGCACTCGATGCGAGGATCGACTTTCCTCAAAGCGGGCCGAGCATCCGGGCTCGGGAAGGCGGCCAAAACGGGCCAAAACCCACTGTCATACCCATTTTCTGCAACCCTCTGTGCGAGGCTGGTTGAGGTGGTTCCGGCGTCGGTTGAGGCGTCCAAGGGCAGCTGAGGGCGAGGTGGAGCTTCGACGGGGTCAACGGTGACCGGAGGCGGTCGGGCGGCGGCCGTAGGTGGCTGAACGGGCTAACCAGAGGCGAAACCAGGGTTGGACAGCAGCTCGTTCGGACCAGGGTAGACGGCGCACGATGGGCGAGCGTGAGGCGAACGGCGGCGAGGCGGCGTGCGGCGGCGATGGCAGCTTCGGTGTGATTGCAGCTCCTTCAAGCAACGCCGATCGCTGCTTCTGTTAGTTAGGGCACTGGACGAACTAGGGGAAACAGAGGGAGAGGGGTGTCGGAAGAGAGGGGCTGGGGCGGAGTTGCGCGCGGCAGCAAGACGGCGGTGACGGTGTGTGACGTTGCTGCTCCGGCGATCATCGGTTTGCTGCGGAGGTCTTCTTCAATTGCTGCCGTCGACCAAAATGCCAGGAAGAAGAAGAAGATGCAGAGAGACCACGCCGGGAGAGGGAGAAGGGGAGAGGAAAGAACCGGTTTCTCTCCCTCTCTCATGGCCCACCACCAGCTACCTTCCACTTTTCATTTCCAAGCCCTAATTTGCCCCTTCGAAAAGCCTTCAGACAATTCAAAATTTTGGTTCTATGGGCATACGAATTTTGAAACAATTGGCTTCCATTAATCACTTGATTTACTTTAAATCTATCTCAATTGGCCTCATAAGATCTCAATAAATCCAAGTGATGCCTCAATGCTTCCATTAAATATTCTCCTCATCCAAATAGCTCATCTCGCATCTCAATTTTGTATTCCATTTTAATCCCCGACTCCAATTGCATAGAAATGACCTGATTAACTCAATTGAAATTAATACTGAATATTTTGGATGTCACACAAATAACAATCTTACTACTACTTCCTAGTAGATAGCATTTGAGTTGGATCACTATTTTTAAGTCTCGGGTAAATTCTATGGAGCCACAAGAATTCTAGTGTAATAGACTCCACGGGATATGATTGGTACGATAAACTTACAATTTGACCCTATTTCTAAGAAAGAAGATGTTCATTTGCGGTCCAAATTACAGACATCATTCTAGAATTAGATCAAATTCATTCATGTAACTGTCACTAGCCAAAATGGCCCTGCTTATATATGGGATTTAGTGAATTGCCTTTGTTTTTTCATCTCTGGTGAATAGAGGTGACAAAATGGGTCTTAGACCCATATATGACCTATTTAAATCATAAATGGGTCATATATGGATCACATATGGATCACTTATTTTTTGACAAAAAGTAGTTAAATGAATTTAACAATTAAAGACTTAAGATAAGTGGATTTTAAGTGGGTATTAAATGGGTTAGATTAGAATCCACTTTTAACCAAAACCCCACAATCTCTCTCTTCCCTCTTTAACTTTATAAAAATCGAAATTATAATTATAATTATTTTAATTTTCTTTTCTTTTTTTCTTTTTCTTTCCTTTTTTTCTTCTTTCTTCTTCCTCCTTCCAGTGGCCACCTATGGCTAGTCGCTAAATGTCGTCATGGCCAGCGACCGACCAAAGGAGAAAAGAACGAAAAAGAAAAAAAAGAAAATTAAAAATTATGTTCTTAAAAAATAAAAATAAAAAATAAAAATTGTCCATTAGTTTTGTGTTATATAAAACTATTTTAGCAATATCATTTTTTAAAATATTTTATATATATAAAATAAGCTTTCTTAAATTTAGTTAAGTGGATCGGGTATGAGTCGAATATAGATCGAGTTAGGTATAGGTTGTAGTGCAATAAATGGGTCATAAACGAGTTCAATGAGTTGATTTAGGTTGGACCATTTATGACCCGACTCGACTCACCCGTTTAATGGGTCTACCGGTGAGAAATGAAATTTACTGCTCATATACCAAAAATCGGTTCGTATATGCCACCTCAACCAATATTATTCAACAATATACACCCCTCCCGCTAGTTTTCACTACCATTTACGAGAACAAGAAGAGAATAGCATTTGGACTGAAGCTTGAAAAGAGTTCCATAAATAAGCATTTACTTACGCTTTTCCTTGGACTTCCCATCCCTTGATCTCAGCCACTTTTCTTGGAGCGGCCTCCCACCTTTGCCTCATCTCGACACCGTGCCTCTGCTCATGCTTCTTCAAGTCCTTCAGGTACAGTTCCGTTCTGAGCTTGACGTCCAAGGGCGTGACATCAAAGAAGATGGGCAGAATCTCCGGCTTCCTGGTCGATTCGTTGAGCTCCATCACTCGAGCGAGCTCGCGGAGGCACCATGCACTCGAAGCATAGCCTTTGGAGAGGACCAGAATGCAGATCTTGGATTCGCCGACCGCTCTCAGGAGATCGTCGATCCGATCACCGGCATGAAGCTCTTCGCTGTCTCTGTAAGTGACGATCCCCTGGCCGACCATGGTCCGATAGAGGCAGTCGGTGAAGGTGTCGCGAGTGTCGGGGCCTCTGAAACTCAGGAACACGTCGTACTAGGTTGCTGACGCGCGGGAACCACCGGTTGCTGCCATGTTTTTGGGGGGCTTCCCTCGCAAAAGGTCTCTCTGTCTCGCTCTGGTTTTTGCCTGCTCGGAGTTGTAGCTGCGTCTTCGGTGGGGTTAGAAAGTAGAAATCATGATGTGAATGCACAAACCGACCTCAATGAATCCCTCAAAAGCCCTCTGCCTTGAAATGGACCCGCGCCCATGTGCAAGATCCGGATATTCGAGCTTTTGGCCTGGATCGGATCGGCATCCGATGCTTAAAGTAAACAGAGAAGGACGTTTGACCCGGGTCAAGCTCGAAAAATATTCCGAAATTCAATTTTTTTTTCTTGTTTTTTGGACGGGCAGGTTAAGTTCAATTCATCATCAGACTAGGCTGGGTAGCCAAACCAAACCCATAACAATTGATCCCATTCAGCAAACCATTACTTGCAGCTTAGTAACTTGATTAGAAAACTGCGCAAGCAACGACACTAGCTCCATTTTTGTTTTTATGGTCTTTTGGTTAATTACTTGATGCACACTTCACTCGGATATATCTTTTCTTGCAAGTTTTCAATTATGAATAACCTATGGTAAAGGAAATGTGATGCAAGGGAGGAGTTGAAGGTCGTTTGAATAATAATATTTATAACTTCTTAGATGATTATAATAATTTAAGAGTTGAAATACTGATAAGAGGAAGAAAATACGTCATAATACTATACTCATGATTCAGGAAACATGGCAAAAGTAAACTTGTAACTATGTTTTTGTCTTGATTGTATTAACCTAAAGATATGTTATAAGGAAATTAGCGGTACAATGAATGCAAAAAAATGGATTACCGGAGCAAATTTCCGTTTTTTTTTTTTTGTTTCACATGTAAATTAAAGTTAAATTGGGAAAATGCATACACAATAGAAAATATAAATAAGTTAAGTTCTGCCTAGCTTATTTATTTTTTTAAGTAACCTTCTTTCTTCTAAATAAGTTAAGTTCTGAAGATGACATGTACTTGTAGGCCTATAAATAGCTCAAAAAGTCGCCTTCTAATTGCAAAGATCGGCTTTCTTGTTTTCTCCATCGGGAAAAAGGAAATGCTGCCACGTAAGCTTTTCTGTGGGAAAACCAATTAAAATTACTTGACCATGGAGAGTCGGAGACCACCTAAGAAAGTACATTCTACTAGGATCAATTTGAATAAAAGTGGAAATTCAACAACCAACTTCGAACATTCACTAAGAATTTGATTGCTAAAAACAATCTTGTCCTAAAAGTTTCATTTCACATCCACATACAGAATTAGATTCAACTAGCATACTTATCCAATAATATACAATAATTATACTTTTATTGTTGGACGTGGGTGTCGTCATCCTCACGAATATAACGTGAGCTTTCACATGCATGAGAGCATCAATTTTTAGGCAAGTTCGTCCCACCAACATTGCTTGAAAAGAGGAGAAAAGAAATTAATCATTTTTTATTAAATTAATTAGTCCATTTAATCAATTACTCTTTTTTTTTTTTTTAGAAAGAAAGGGTTCAGCATTTCCATTTGCTATGGGCACCCATAAAACGACGAGCCGTCCACTTTGTCGCCCGCCCAACCTGTCGTCTCTCTCTTTTCCCAATTTTTAAATATGTTCCCCCCAATTCCCGATACTCCAAACGACATGCTCTCTCGCTCCGCTTCTTCTTCTTCTTCTTCTACGTCCTCTGCTTGTCTGATCAAACGGCGAAGACCTGCAATCATCTACGTGGACTCCCATTCCAAGCCGTCCATCTCCCCCCACCCACTACCAGCGGTACACCTCTGAGTTCACTGACCGGCCCGGATCCTCCACACCTCCGACACCGTTGACGATTACTCGAGTAACTTGTCCGATTTCAGCATTGATGCGCCAACTCAATGTTCGGTGGCTTCAACGGCTAATAATGTGCAAGATTTGCGTAGTAATGCTGCAAGTCATGTTGATAATGGAATGGACTTTCGATATGATTTTTCTCATCTAAGCTACGGGTGCACAAGAATTGCCAGAATTCTAAAGAGACGGGGAAAAAAGAGGACGCAGAGCAAAACAAAGAACTTAAATGGACTGCCTTACCAAAAAAAAAAAAAAAAAAAAGAAATTAAATGGACCGTGCTTGGGGGGACTAAGAAGGAGGAGAAAGTGGAAAAAGAAGACGAAACAAATAAAAAAGGGAGAGGCAGGTATGGGCACCACGTTTGAGCATGCTAACATTTGAAAAAGCAAGGGGTAATATGGTCAGAACACAATGGAATGACTTGTACAAGTCAAATGAGCGGGAAAAGCCCCCCTTTAAAAAATGATGTATGTGTAGTTCCGACTAGATTGGATTTTGGAAAAGGGAGCAACTTCCAGATCTTGTCAAAATTTCAATTAACAAATTGCACTTTTATCGGCTCTTGGGTTGTGCGAGATCGTAAACAATTACCTAATACTGATAAAAGAAGAAATATCTTTTTAAACAATTACCCATAATTATATAGATTTTGACGAAAAATAAGAAGAATAATTTTTACTTTTATTTAATGCCTAACAAACATGCCCTCCCATCCTAATCATAATTCGTTTTGCGGTTTTAGTTAAAAAGAAAGGGATAGAAACCAACATTCATTTTTCCCTTGCAAATCCATCCTATCAAAAAATATTATATATAAAAAAGATGACAAATCAGAAAATCAAAGTACCCAAAATCATTGACATAAACGTCGTACAATAGATTTATGACTTTGGATAATTTCTTGATAACTAACGGGTCAATTAAAGTGGTATGAAATCTCATAACAAAATATACTCCGGGCATGGGCAAAGAGGATAATTTCCTTGCAATACTAAAACCAACATAGATAGCTCTCCTCTTACCATTATTAACTTTCTCAATGCAGAAATTATATTACATGTGCACAGTATATAAAACAAACTGAATGTGGGCCGTTGAAATGATCGACGATTCACCAAATTTGGCAATCCGGATTTAGTTTAGTGTATATACCAAGTGCATAAAATAATTTCTCCTTTGATCGACCATTTTACATGATAATATTTTATTTTCGCAAAAATGAAAAAGGAGCTCGGTACGGTTTGTACAGCTACAAAAACTGAGAAGCTGCTTCCAGCAAAGGATTTTCCATAAATAAAGAAACTATAGTCAAGAAGGATTGAGGGCTCATCTCACCATCGTACAAAGTCTATAACTCTGCTCCGACAAGAAATTACTTAATGAGCATGTTATAGATGTCATATTGTATGAATCTCATTTATATAAAACTCATAATTATGTGAGATGAGGATATATGCACCATATAAATGGTATACGTTGTGGAATTTTCATGCAATAGCTCTAGCATATGCCCCCAATGATGGTATGAGCAAAGAGTATTATCCTACAATGAAACCTCCATATGTTAAATTCCAGCTTTTCAAACGAAAACCTACCATCCTAAAAGTTGATTTATTAAAGATCTTCATCGTATAGACGAAATTTTTCCAAAATTATCTACTCAATATTATTTATCCAAAACCAACAATATTTGAAAAATTGTTGGTGTCCAATTTTGCTCTTACCGTGCCCACGCTCCCTATATCCACATTTCATTTTTGTATTCAGAATAAAAGAGGGACTTCTACCGCCACGATAAAAGTAGATTTCAGGACATTTTCAAAGGAATGACTCTCGAAATGTCTCTGTTCAGACAAGGGTGTATGTCCCTATCAAGCTCGAAAATATTTTCAAATACACATCTTTTTATGGGCAAGTTAAATTCATTTCTTCATCAAACCATGCTCGGAAGCCAAACCCAGTACAAGTCACAAACAGGTGATCGCATTTATCAAACCATTACCGGCGGCTAAGTACAACAGACAACTAGGAAAATACTCAAGCAACAACATCAACTTCAACCTGAACATGAATAATAACTGCCCAAATATCCGAAGCAATTACAGGACTAGTTGCTAAAGGCCGAGCACACCAATTTACATTCCGCTACACTGAATTTGCCAGTTACAAACTTAAGGCCAATGCCAAATTAGAACTAACTTTTTGCTGCAGCAGCTTGGGCCCTTTGATGCCTAGTCTTACTGCAAACATAAGAGACTTCATCACAACATCAACAACCTGAGTAACTTGATTATGCAGCAAGTCACTCCTAGCTCTCCATAGATTGTATATGGAACCTTTCCGCACTAGCTTCAGCATAATCAACTTGAAACTAGTCCCTTAGCGGCCTGCTTTATCCAGTGAAGTCCAAAATCCAATTCCCAGGAACTCAAACAATAGCACATAGCAATAGAGCTCTCCTCTGTATCTGCGAAGAGAGAAGAAAGTTGTCAAGAGGCATGTTTTTTCCAATTTTGTTGTTCTGCTTTCTTTTTTCTTTCAAGTTCATGTGTACTATGAGCTTCGACAAATCAAGCAGGATTCTCTTTCCTACACCCTTATCAGCCTATGGCCAAAGCTTAAGGTCTAGTCGGTAATCAGATGATATCACTCAATCAATATAGTGCCCTGAGATCAAGGACCCCAGTGGGCAAAAGTCCATAAATCAAGGAACCGCAAAGGTTGCATCCAATACAATTGAACTCCAAGTATCTTGCTTCACGCTTTAGGGAGGGGATATCTTGCTACATTTCTCATTGTTATGCCGTGATTAACTTGCTTTTGGCATTTCTCTATTAACTCTGTGCCAGCCTTCTTCATAATTTAGGTAGTGACATTACATTTACTTGTCAAAAAATCCTGTTCATATACCAAATCGCCAATGGCCAAGGGAGGCGGCATCTCATGAAGAAGAAGTTGAAACGAAGTGTTAGACCCGAAAGAAGCTGAAGAAGATATTTCAATTGGAGTTCAAAGCCATCAATGCTTTACAACACGCCGGCCTACAGGTGATATCAGCACTGGACAAAAAGTTGTAGCACCATTTGTCAAACATCCAAAGATGCGCCAGGCAGGTGCACCTGCAAAATGATAGCAGTAAATGGAAAACATGCTGATGTACATTGCACCATATGATAGCAGAACAGAAAATTAATAGCAGTAAATTCCTTGAATATCCGCCATCAATCCTTCAATGGTCTCTTCCACTACCAGCTACTAGAAGAAAATTCGAATGGCTCTTTGACTAGCATTGTAGGATGCAAAAATGCGAGGTGAGGACACCTGGAGTGCCATAACTTGGCACGCCGGGACACTTAAGTGCCATAACTTTAAAATGGTACATTTAAGTGCCATCATCGGAGTAAAATGGGACACTTAAGTGCCAATCCGGCCAAAAACCGGTCAAAATGTAGACGTGGCATTTTCCGGCGACTTGCTTAACTGATATGGCAATTTTTTTTTAAAAAAAAAAAGCACACGTGGAGGAGGAAAACGACGTTGCCCCATCCACTGTGCATTTGGCCAAACTAAACGACGTCGTTTTTCGGTAATGTTAAACGACCTCGTTTGGTTTATTTGGATTTTAACATTTCGTCAGTTCACACTAGGTCTGACGTCCTCTCCATCCATCGCCGTTCACAGCTCGCCATTCGTAGGTGATCGCTCGCCGTCGTTGCTCGCCGTCGTCGCTCGCCGTCGTTGCTCGCCGTCGTCGCTCGCCGTCGTTGCTTGCCGTCGTCATTCGCCGTCGTCGAGCGCCGTCATCGCTCACCGTCGTCGATTTGCTCAGGTTTTTTCTCTTCTTCCTCTCCCCTGTGGTGAAATTAGGGCTCTGACTCGTTTATTAGGGCTCGGACTTCAAATTTGGGGGTCGGCTGGGAAAGGTCAGGCTTGATGTGAGATTTATGGCTGAGATGTAGTGCTACAATCCTATTGGGGGGTTTGAATTGACAGTTTAGGAGCGGCATTGAAATATAGGCTCGGTGTAGGGCTCGGCGGGGGGAAAATTAGGGTTCAGTGTAGGGCTCGACGTCGCCTCATCCACTGTGATGTGTGATTCATTCAGGGTGTTGAATTGTGATGTGCGAAAGTAATTTGTAGTGGTCGGATGTGAAATGTGTGATGATTGGTGATTGTTAGGGTTCAGAGTATTGGACTTTGCACATGTTCGAATCGAAGGTTGTGGGGATGGGGAGTTTTGGATTTTTTTTTTAATAAATTGCATTGTTGAGGACCCATGCTGAGGAATCTCTCCATATTTTAAAGAAATGCGATGGCATAATCAAAGCAGTTGTCGAGTCCCATCTTTATTTTTATTTGTCCTTGTCCTGAGGCCTCTTGTTTTCAAGCTGCAGCTGTCGTCTGACCGCATCTTCCCTCTCTCTTCTTCTTTTCTTTTCTTTTCTTTAATAAAGAGTGTAGGGACATCCACTTGCAATTGTCTATTCTTTGTGAATGTGGTCCCAAAAGTTAATTGTATATTTGTCCTCTTTTGTTGCAGAAATGGCGCATAAAGACTATGTTGCTATCATCGTTTACTACGGTGGAGATTTTGTGATTGGGGAGGATGAGTGGGAGTATGAGGGGGGGAATGAGGGTACTATCTTTGTAGATATAAAGAAGGCATCTTATATTGGATTTGTTAGGGATATAGTGACATTTTTGCCTTGTAGAGTACAAAAGTTACTGTACTGTGTTCCTGGGAAAGGCTTGAGAGATGGTTTGAGAGTTTTGGAAGATGATAATGGTTTTAGGGATGTCTTATATCATTATCTTCATGGCGAAGAGGCGAAAGTGTTTATTGAAAACAATAGTGAGGACGAAGATGATGACAGAGATACCACCCAAGTAGGAGAAGGAGATGAAGTAGGTCATGATGGACAGGATGGGGAGGAGAGGGGCGCAGATGCTGTTCACCAGAGCGATTGTGACATGGGTGATGTCACCATCACTGAATTAGATTGGGAAGTAGCTGAATCCAGTGACGGTGATGATGACGATGACGATGAAGGGTTGGCGGCTGAAGCTGAAAATTTGTTAATCTTAAGTGACGCCGATGATGAGGAGCTTACACAGTCAAGGAAAAAACAAAGGGACTTTTTGTCAGATAGATTTGCAACTTTGCATGTAACTGTTCATCCAAACAGAGACGAAGGCCCTGCAGATGTTGGTGTTGCTGGCTAGGTCCTAGAGACAGATTATGAAGAAAGCATCGACACCGCAACTTCCGAGGACGAAGTTGAAGAAGATCAATGAGCTGTGCGTAGAAGGAAAAGTAAGTTTCCTTCCTATGATCCATCTGTTGCGTCTCCTACTTTGTCAGTAGGTGTGAAATTCCATGATGCGATACAATTTAGGGAAGCTATACTGAGTTCTTCCATTGCTGCAAAAAGAAATATTGATTTCATTAGAAATACCAAGAAATTTGTAAGAGCTAGGTGTTCGCAGCAGAACTATCCATGGAAGATTTACGGTGCGTTTATTAAGAAGAGTGGGTCTTTTCAGATTAGAGCCTACCAAGAGGAACACACTTGTTCCATTAAGTTTCAAAATAAAAGGGTAACAAGTGCATGGTTGTCCAAGCACTTCTTCGATGTGATCAAGGTGATGCCCAACTTGAAACTTGCTAACTTTAGGATGTTGGTGAAGGAGCGTGTAGGCATCAATGTATCTAGGAATCAGTGCAAAAGAGCAAAGCAAAAGGTGATAAAGGTACTTATTGGTCAGTATGCTAAGGAATATGGGCAGGTGTGGGAGTATGCTTGGGAGTGTAGGCTGCAAAACCCTACAAGTAGAGTGTATGCAGAGGTGATTGAGAGATCGCTTCCTGATCATGGGACCAAGTTCGATAAGTTCTATGTGTGCTTTGATGCATGCAGACGAGGATTTTTGGCTGGTTGTAGACGGATTATAGGATTGGACGGCTGTTTCTTGAAGGGCTTGTGCAAGGGAGAATTATTGGCAGCGATTGGAAGAGATGCCAATAACCAAATGTTCCCACTAGCTTGGGCTATTGTAAAGATTGAGAACAAGGACAATTGGTCCTGGTTCTTGAAAAATCCGATGGCTGACTTGGAGATAACAAACGGGAAGGGTGGGCATTCACGAGCGACCAACGAAGGTAATGCTTGTTTTTTGAAAAATTTAGTCAATAGTTTGCTTTGCTTTGTAATATGAACATGTAATTTGCTCTAGTATTTCTTACTTTGAATTATTGCAGGGATTGGTTCCGGCAGTAGTCGAGTTGTTGCCCCATGTTGAACATCGAATGTGTGCGCGGCACATATATGGAAATTTGGCAAAGAAGTATAAAGGGAATAAGCTGCAATTGCAATTTTGGCAATTAGCAAAGAGTGCAAACATGGCTAACTTTAGAATAGCCAAAGAAGGACTGCTTCAGTTGACAAAGGAAAGTTGTGCTACTCTATTTCAACTAGAACCGAAGCATTGGTGCAGGGCATTTTTCAGTAAGAGTTCAAGTGCGATAACGTCGACAACAACATTTGTGAAGTATTTAATTTGAAGATAATAGATGCCAGATGCAAACCAATCATCTCAATGCTTGAAGATATACGAGTTGCGGTTATGACTCGGCTGCAGAAACAAAGAGATGAGGCTGCAAAGTGGACAAGACAATATGGTCCTAGGATTGTGAAGAAATTGGATGAGAACTTGGCTGCAAGTACGCATTGTCATCCCATTTGGAATGGAGATGACGGATATGAGATAATGAAGGGTGCGAGATAAGTATGTTGTCAATCTAGGAAGTAGGAAGTGTTCATGTAGAGCATGGCAAGTAAGTAGAATTCCATGTGCACATGCCATATGTGCCATCCAGTTGAAGGGCGACAATACATATGATTACATCGATGATTGGTACCATAAATCAAAATATCTTGCTTCCTATCAGTTCATGATGCCGCCAATTAGAAGTAGCAAGTTTTGGGAGCCCACGGATCATGAAGCACCTCAACCTTTGCCACTGAAGAAGACAATTGGAAGGACAAAATGAAGACGAAGAATGGCGGAGGGAGAGGTCTCGGGTCAGCAAAGAATGAGCAGGCAGGGTGCAAAGATCACGTGCTCTTATTGTCGCCTAACAGGCCACAATATTAAAGGTTGTCAATTGAGGAAGCAACAACGGTTGAGGCAAGGTGAAGGGCCTAGTGAAGAGAGTTGGAGAAATGCATACAGCAGGGCCAAGTGAGTCGACTGTTCTTCAGTCAACAAGTAGAACCCCGGTAAGTTATGAAACTTATTTTATGTTTATGTTGCTTTCTTGTCGTTTATCATAAAAAATGTACATAATATCCTATTTGGCCTTGTATGTAATGTGTTTGTTAGGTCACAAGAAGAACCTCAGTAAGTCATGAAACTGAACAGCCTGTTCGAAGAAGGTAAGGTAGAACACAGCCAGGTGAAGGATTGGCCCAAGCAGCATCACGGCCAGCTGAAGGATTAGCCCAAGCAGCATCACGGCCAGTGCAGTCGACTGTTCTTCAGCAGCGAAAGAAATACCCAGTGCTAAATTCAACCAATTTGTATTCAGTTTTTATTATTATATGTCTCGATATTATATTTATGGTATCTTTTGGCCTCTTTCTCAGGTTCGAAGAAAGCAAGTTCGAACTCAACTGCCAACTGAAGGGCCATCACAGGAGCCACCTCAAGGATCATCACAGGAGCCACCAGAAGAATCACTGCAAGGGGCACCATAAGTACCACCACCAGTACCACCAGAAGGCCCAACAGAAGGAGGTGTCACTGAAGTTGAAGGGCTACAAAGAAGGACAACTACAACAAGGCCAGGTGAAGGGGCAGGTACACAAAGGCCATCTAGAAGATGCCCAACACAATTGGTCAAAGAAGCCCCAGCTGTAGTTAAAGGGCCCAAGAAAGCAGGAAAAAGGGGCAACAAATCACAAGTTCCTGAAAGTGACGCCCCTATTCAAACAAGAGGGGCACTTGGGAAGAGGTTAAGACAATATGGCTATGGTCTTTATACAGATGAGTGTACTGGAACAGTCATTCTCAATGTAAGTTTTATTGGCTGCATTTAATTTAATTTATGCTGTAGATTTTTGCTAACAATTTATTGTTTTTTTGTAGCCTGGGAGAAGTTCAGAAGTTCTTATCTCAGGCCCAACTCAAGAATCGACGGCTGCACCAACAAAAAAGAAAACATCAACATCAACTGTGCCAACAAAAAATAAGAGAAAGAACCCGGCTCCGGCTCCGCTCCGCTCCTTTTGATTCAATTCGGCCTAGGACATTTGCAGCTCCATCGAGTCGGTGGATGCGAGAAGGTTGAAGAAGAAGTTGCACGTTCAGTTAGAAAGAGTGCCAGAATTATGAATCAAGTGAAAGGCCCATCGAAAGGAGGACGAACAGGGGGTGTCGTGCATATTGATTGATGAGATGAGATGTGATATTTGTGGATCTTAGGAGTAAAAACAGTCATGTAAACGATGATGTTGTCGTGCATATAGAAAGTCTCTGTATGGTTATCTTTTGTTTTGAAACTTTTCTTTAGTTTGTCATTCATTGATGTTGTCAGACTCAGACTTGATGAAATATCAATGAAATGATCTTGTGCTGCTTGTCAATTTATGTTGTTGTTTATCATGGATTCTGCTTTTACTTGTTGTCTTTGCTGTTGGTGTTCTGGGTGATAGGCTGGAGTGCTTTGGTGTATCTGGTGATGGTGGATGGTGATGTTTGGTGATAGTCAGTTTGTTCTTGGGGTGCTAATGTGGTGGCTAGGGTGCTGGTGTGGCTGGTGGTGATGCCTGGTGATTATTGGTTTGTGGTGGGGGTTATAGGCTTAAGCAGCTGCACCTACAAGGGTACAAGTGTGCAGTTTGCACATCTTACACCATGTGTACTGGTGTAAACTAGTGCAAGGCTAAGCTTGCACTAGTATCTTGTGCAGCAACACCACCAGCATTGTGGTGGCTGGAGCGCCTAGTGCGTAGTGTGGCTAGTGGTGATGGTTGGTGGTGTTGCCGGTGCTGGTGGCTGGCGCAATTTTTACAGAAAACCCACAAAAAAATTAGCACTTAACTGATCCTATTCTAAAAAAACTTGGCACTTAACTGTTCACTTTTAACTACAAGTGAAACTTAACCGATCACTTTAACAATAACTTGACACTTAAGTGATCCTTTTTTCATCGCGACTAGCACTTACGTGATTACTAAATACAACTTATGGCACTCGGGTAATCATTCATGTTTGTCTTGTGTATATGTTGGTCTGCATCAAAACAGAGAAGATGATTCTGCATCAAAACAGAGAAGATGATGGTAAACTTATGGCAAGTCCATACGACAGCACAAACAACAACAAAGCAACGATGATCTTGTTCCACAACAACACCATTTTTAACTATGGCAGTCGGAGAAACGTTTTCTCATTTTCAAGTACTTTACATTTCATCATAAAGAACAATAGACAGCAAAACAACACCATAATACACGCTTGGTAACACTTTCGTTCAATTTTCATCATTGGAACTTCATTCTTGAAAGGTTTAGTTGAAGATGCTTGAGCGTGCATTGAGACTTCATTCTTCAAAAGTTTAACTGAAGACACTTGAGCTTGCATTGAGTCAACATCGTCCAAGTCGTCCACGAACACAGATGGAGATTGCTGTCTTTTATGAAGTAGATCCAATATCACCTCTGTCGCTCGGTCAAAGAACTTCTCATCGATCCATTTGAAGTATTTGCACTTCGACGCTTCTTTATATCGGGCGCATCCATAAAATCTTCTCCCAGGATTGATTTGAGTCCACGATGTTCTTCTTGGACTCGGTAACCCACAAAAACAGAAACGCTGGCCTTCTCCTTCGCTTCGGTGAGAGGAAATTGAGGCGCTGCTGCGAGTCCTGCTCTCCATTTCCAAGATTCGACGAAGGAATTTTGGGCAAATGAAAATTAGGGTTCGAGACTTCAATTCGAGCACTTCAATAGGGATTTTGGCCGATTTAGGGTTTTAGACGACGTCGTTTTTGGAAGATTTGGGGCTTTTATTATGCAGACGACGTCGTTTCTGGTGAGTGAGGGCCGACTCAGCTCTCCGGCGAGCCACGTAGGCAAAAAATAGTAATAAAATATTGCCATGTAGGATTTCCGGCAAGGGTCGCCATAGGTGGCACTTAAGTGTCCCACTCGAAAAAAAAAGTGGCACTTAAGTGTACCGTTTTGAAGTTATGGCACCTAAGTGTCCCGGCGTGCCAAGTTGTGGCACTTGTGGTGGACTTCTGCCCAAAAATGCAGATATCATCTAATTAGTCTCTTCTGCCATTACCAGTGAATTACTTGAACAAAGGTTCTAATGATAGTCATTACAAATGCTCTTTGGCTAGCATTATGGAATGTGCAAATGCCCATATCATCCAAACATTTTTGTTTGACCATTAGCTTTGTCTAATTCGTAAACATCGGCACAGAAAAGACAGATCTTCTCCTTCTAGGCTAGTCATCTATGGCTGAGAAATGCAGGGCCATCTATTGTGCATATTAGTAAAATCTTGACAGATTTTCAAGGAGCTTTTACTAAGTTGATTTTGACGATCAGCAGTCCCAAAAACTGTCTATTTCCAGCTTGATTGTTTCTTCATTTTTGCCTTATTTTATTATTTGAATTCTTTAGTTATTGAGCAACTTTGGCAGAACAATCAATTTATCAAAGAAGGAAAGAGAAACAGTGGTTTGCGCTATATGACCAAAAAATCGATAGCAATTGCAGCAATTGACTCTGAATTACTGAATTATGTGGAGAATTAGGTCATCTTCTTCTTTAACTGTTCAAAACTGACTTCTTACAACTTAAAAAAAGGAGCGACCTATGGCATAAAAAGTATTAATTGAACATGCTGATACCTTGAGCTTGCCCTGGTCCAAGTATTTATTGTGACCTAAGGCATAAAAATTTCAACGTCTGTCCCATAGATATTCTTACTTCTCTATATACTCTTATGATGGCTCGGCCATCATTGAGAGATTCTGGAAGACCGTCTTGGTCTCTGTTGATCATCCTCTTAAATTTGTCAAACAGATAAATATTCCTCCCCGATTTCTAGGTTTATCATCCTAAATATTGTGCTCAACAGTGTGGGTTGGCTCAGGGAATTCCTAGGCCAACTATATATCAAACGAAATTTCCTCTCTCCACAGATTGAGCACAGATGCGACATTGCACTACGTCGACTGCTGCCTCAATATATTCAATCGGTACATGCGTATTCCATTCCTCAAGAACCCACAGAGCACGATTTTTTTTTTTAATGGGTGGTGGAATTCGCGTTCCAATTGGATGTTTGTCAAAGGCGGCAATTCATTTTTAGAGAAGATGAAAGAAGGATGATCTGTTTGGAGTGTTTCAAACTTCTAATGCATCCCCATCGAACCCATCATTATCAATACTCAAGAGTAATTACAGGACAGGACTTGGTAAAAATTTGTTTATCATTTCCTTCCTTTCCTTTCGTCGTTTAATAACCATCTAACGTCTTTCTCTCGATTGTAGTTGAAACCTGCAAACGAAAGTCGTCAACAGTCATTGTCAAAGAAGAAGTAGAAAAGACTCCCTTGGCCAAGCGAAACAGAACTCAAGGATTGTTCAGCATCGTCAATCCTAATATCAACCAGGAGTCAACCAGGAGTTGAACTCAATTACTGTCCGTATGGCTTCATCATCTGGCCATCTTAGCCCATCAATTTCTGAAGAGCTGAAGCCGAGTGGGAAGAATTATATTTACTCCTTTGGTGTGGATATTCCCACAGTGCCTCTGACTCAGACCTCGAAAATAAAAGAATATAAAGTTTCTGCTGGTCTAACTGATCCAGGATGAAGACAGACTTAATCTTACTGAATATCAGCACAAGTATGAAGAATTTTATACTCTCTCTGAGGATGGCATTGAAGCTTTTAGGTACAACTGCAAGCAAAAGCAAATGAAAGTGTCAAAAGCCATAGAAGAAAGCTTTGGAGGGCTACAAGTTCGACTTTGTTATGAGGGAGAGATCTTTGAAAGAAGGCTTAGCTTGCAGAGGGAAAAGAGAGGCTCGAAACATTTATTGCTGATATTGAGCATCAAATTGAAGCAGCCATCATTCGTCGCGAAGGGAAACTTATGAAGGAAAAGCAGAGGAAAGTCGATGTGCTTATGCAGAATTGTGATGAGCGACATCCAGAGATCAAGAACCACTCATCCATCAGGCACCAATTTATAGAAACCTATAGAAGAATGGAGGAATGCCTTCCGATATTTATAACTACTGTAAAGGAATGACTTTGCCCTAAAGCAAAAGAACATCAATGCAGATTTTCTACTGATGATTCCTCGAGGCTTTGTGTTTTCTTTTCCTGCATCTCTTGCATTTCCCACATTGTTGGATGAAAATTTTTTAGGTACTTTCCATTTATCGACCAATACAGAATAATTCCTTCTAAGTCCATCCGTGGATCTTTCCCAGTACTATACTCAAGTGTCCAATGATCTAATTACATCCAACTCATCTAAATTCATATACATCGATCGTTCACAGTCTTTCATTAACATGTCGTTTGTAACCTAACTCTCAGGGATTGAGTAGTTATTTTCAAAAGAAAAACAGCTTCTTGCCCGTACGTTAACATGTAAGGGCTTACATTTGTGATCAACCTTTGATGAGGCGATGACGTGGTATCAAATGGGTGCCTCATTGGGTGCCAATTTGCTGAGGTACTCATGTGAGTGGCCGCGAGAGGGTTGGTGGCCGCTGCTGTCCATAGAGGTGCGGCAGCGCCACCCCCTTCTCCCACCCCTCCCTAAATTTTTTCAAGTTTCAAGTCCATTTTGTTGATTGGTGTCTGGCATCGAGTATCCTCCAAAATATTGCATAAAGTCGCATTGGAATTTTTTTGTCGCTCCAAACTAAGGGTGCTAATAGAAGTATCCAATTGCACTCTTTAAACAAATTTTAGGATTTTATCAGACCATTCAAAAAGCTTTAAATCTTGATTATACTTTCTTCCATTATAACTGTTAGGAAATGTGGTTTTCATCCCACTGACAAAAGTAAATCACTATCAAAGATGCTTGTGTCTACTAACATGACTAGACTGCTAATGATCGAGAATCTCAATCCACTGTTGCGTCCTACTCTTATTAAGATGAAGTGAACTTTGTTTAGCTCTACAAGATCATCATGTATAAAGAATATCAAGATTTAGTTGAACCGTTGGCTAGATATCTTAAATATGGACTTTTCACTCATAAGCTATTGCATTTCTTGAATATCGTCACGGTGCTTCGTCATGGACTGCATAATGGATTGAATATGTATCTACTGCTCATAAGCTGTTGCCTCTATTTGATATTTTCCATGTTCACTGTTAGATTCGAAATGATAACTAATTTGCGCAGAAATTCGAGAAATAGTGGGAATCGGGGAAGTTGGACTGGAAGAGCAAGGACATGCATACATTTTTACTTTTTAGAATAGAAATGCTATGGGTTGCTTGACGAAGTCTTCGAGAGAGCTCTCCCAAGCGTTCTGGGTTTTCCTCTACCGTATGGTAGTTTTCCTTTAACTCCTTCGTGCTGGTGCCATCTTTAGCTTTCCTTCCGCTCCAATCCTTCCCCTAACCTCAGCCCTTTCGATTCGAAGGGGCTCTCCCTCACCGACCCCAATTTCTCTTTCCCTGGTAATCGCACTCGTATTTTCAGACCTTCTTAACTCTTGTACCTTTTGCGAGCCTGTATTTCCTTATTAATCACCCCTCCAAACCCTAGCTGTGCTCTGGGCTTCTTTCCGCTCTCCCTTGCATACCTTTTCAGCATCTCGCGCGTCCTTTTCAAAACCCTAAACTTTGGCCCTAAGTTATCCAACCCTCTCACCAGGTCGAAACCCATCCACTATCCCTGCTCGACTTCTTTCTTCTCTTTCCCCTAGCAACAGCCCAACCCTTCCGTCCTTCTTACTCTTCTTCTTACCCGTCCTTTAACTCCCCCTCGTCGGTTTCGTCTCGCCTTGCTTTACTTGGCCCAACTTCCCCTGTAGAAAAGCAGCAAATACATTGAGGAAAATCGTCTGCCAGAAACCGCTCCACAATCAAGCATCAAAGTTCTAACCAATGAGCTCAGATGACTCACTGACAGTGATCCTGGTTTCATTACGGATGCTGGTCACAAGCTCTCTCTCTTGAGGTATTCTCTTCTCCTTATCATCGCGCCTTATTGAAGCAAGCCTTATGGTAGATCCTAATTCTGAAGTGAGCAAGTTAGAGGCGCTGTGTAAAAGCTTGGGTAACTTATGGTTTGAAGATAATGTTATAGACGTTACAGAGGGTATTTCTGCTAAAAAGTTAAAAGAATGCCGGCTAACATTATTTGGCAAACTCTATTCTCGACCAAATGTAGATTTCCAAGCCTTTCGCAGCACTATGAAACGGGCATGGAAAACTGAGAACATCTCCCGCACCGTGTTAGAACCAGGCTTTTTCTCATTCTCCTTTAAATCAGAAGCTGAGAAGCAGAAAGTCCTCGATGCCGGGCCATGGTCTTTTTCCAGCAACCTACTAGTGCTCCAGCAATGTGATCTTGACATTCCCGATATTTGCTATGATTTCTCTCACTATGCCTTTTGGGTGCAACTATTTGGCTTACCTTTTGGTAGAGTTATAACGGCGGTAGTTAGAGAGATAGCCTCCAAGCTTGGCGAAGTTCTTGAGGTGAAACTGGAAGCAAAAGGAAACAGTAACTATAAGGTCAGAAAAGCAAGAATCAAGCTGAATCTAGCTACATCTCTGAAAACAGGGCTAGTTGTCAACTTGGGAAGCAAAAAGTTGTGGATTGAATTCAAATATGAAAGGTTGCCACATTGCTGCTACTCTTGTGGTCGACTTGGCCATTATGCCACTGCCTATAAAGAAATACCATACAAACAAACAAGGTTGGAGGAAGATATACCGGGTAACTATGGTAACTGGTTACGAGCTAAGGTTCGGGAACTCAGCCCGTATGGAAAAATTTTCTATGGCAAACAAATCCAACTCAGGGAAGACATAGAAATGGTGCCGGAATCTCCCCTAGCAGCGGATACCCATGAAACACAGCAAGCACATAAAGCAGTAGAGCAGCCCTTCCTACCCCTCCACATTCAGCATCTCTCGGAGGAGGGGCCCGAGCAGCAGGCCGAACATCCCCTCTCTTCTCAAGCCATAATCATTAAGGAAGGCAAAGCTCCACAAAAGCGAGACAGTAGCTACTTAGATGCGGATTCCATGCTGACGTTGCACAATGAACATATCAAAGAAGTCTAGAAAGAGAGGCAATTCTATCTAGAGTCAGAAAGAGGCCTAGCTAGGGGCAAAACTAGATCTACCAAGCTCTCCACATCAAAGAAAGGTAAGCGTTTTTGCCCGTATGGAGCCCAAGCCTCCAAAACAGCATCTGCTGACCACCTACAACTAGTGGACATCCTTGTGACAGAGGAGGAAAAATCAACTCGATGGGCTTTGGTGGCTAGCCCTAATAAGCCACCGGTGCACCCATGAAACTTCTAAGTTGGAATTGTCAGGGGTTGGGTTCTCCCCTGACAATTCAGGCTCTTAGGGTCCTTGTGATTCAGGAAAGACCCAATCTAATATTTATTATGGAAACTAAAAATCAAGAGCAGGCAGTGCAAAGATTAAAAAGACAACTCAAGTTTTCTCACAACTTTTTAGTGAATCCAGCAGGGTTATCAGGGGGTTTGGCTCTTTTTTGGGACAACCAAGTAACCATTTTCATAGACTCACACTCTGAATATCTTATCAACGTGCAATGCTTTCCTCATGATAGTAGACAGAATATGCGGATTACTTTTCTCCACGCTCCTAGTGCTTTCAATGATAGAATCAAACTCTAGGAGGAAATTCAAAGAGCAAGTGCCTATAAACACCTTCCTTGGTTGTGTATTGGAGACTTTAATGAGATCCTTTACCATTGGGGAAAAGTGGGAAAGAGGATGGCTTAACACTACCGACTTACTGCATTCAGGGATTTTTTATATGCGTGTTCATTAATGGACCTGGAAAGTAAGGGGTGTGCTTTTACCTGGATGAATAGAAGAGAGGGAGACGAAAATGTTAAAGAAAGGTTGGACAAAGCTCTCTGTACCATGGACTAGAGAATAGCTTACCCAAATGCCGAAGTTACAGCCCTACCAGCTATTGGTTCCGACCACAGTCCTCTCATTCTATCCACTCTACCCATCCTGGCACGCAAGTGGCATGAGTTTAGATACGAGGCATATTGGGCGGAAGATGAAGATTACAAGAGAATTGTTAAGCAAACATGGGAGGACTCTCACACGAAGAATATGGTTGAGAAACTGCATAGAGTGGCTACTCGACTAGAGGCGTGGAGTAAAAAACGATTTCCCAATGCTTATAAGAAAATCGAAGGGCTGAAAAATGAGTTTCAGATTCGGATGAATAACCCTACATTGAAGTATGATCAATGCAGAATTAAGAATATACATAAAGAGATCGAGGCACTATGGCAACAAGAAGAAATGTTTTTGGGGTTTAAGATCTAGAATTAAGTGGCTTAAATGGGGGGATAGGAATACAAAATTTTTTCATGCTACCACTATACAACGGAGAAATAGAAACCGCATTACCATGCTGATGAATACCGAAGGAGACTGGGTGAGGGATAATGAGACTCTCAAACACATGACAACGGATTTCTTTAAAAAGTTATATACAACAGTAGGTCCTCAGAATTTCCAGCCTATCCTCAACCACATACCATCGTCAGTTGATGCAGTTATGAACCTTAAACTCACTGAAGCTGTAACTATGGAAGAACTTTATCATGCAACTCACCAATTAGGTGCTACCAAAGCTTCGGGGCCGGATGGACTAAACAGACTATTTTTTCAGCAGCATTGGGAAGTCATTGGCGGGGATATTCTTAAGGAAGTGCAGCTTTTCTTTGAGTCTGGAACCCTTAGCTCAGCCCTCAACAAAACCCAAATCATTCTTATCCCCAAGAACCAAAATCCAGAAAAGTTAGAACATTTCCGACCCATAAGCCTGTGTAATTATGCTTACAAGATCATCTCTAAAATCCTTACAAACAGACTAAAACCATTACTACCAGACCTAATTGCTGCGGAACAAAGTGCTTTCGTGGGGAGTCCCCAAATTCAGGATAATATTTTGATTGTTCAAGAAGTTCTCCATAGATTAAGAACTCGAGACAGGAGGAAAAAATTTCAAGCCATCCTTAAACTCGACATGCAGAAAGCTTATGATCGAATAGAGTGGGACTTCCTGCAGGAGTGTCTAAGAAAGATGGGCTTTAGCGACAAATGAGTGCAGTGGGTTATGCAATGCGTCACTACAGTGTCCTACAGCATTAAGTTTAATGGAGAGTCCTCACACTATTTCAAGCCATCTCGGGATATTCGCCAGGGAGATCCTCTATCCCCGTATCTATTTATTATTGTAGCCAATGTCTTATCCCACATGATGAAACAAGCAATTGCAGCAGATACCATCCATGGCATTAAATTGAACGGAAACTGCCCAACTCTCTCTCATTTACTATTTGTAGATGACTCTATCTTTTTCTAGATGGTATAGTTCTGGAATGTCAAAACCTGGCAACTATACTCCACCAGTATTGTTATGCATCAGGTCAGGCCATAAACCTCAACAAATCAAGATTATTTTTCAACAAAGGGTGCCCAAAAAGCCTTCAAAGAAACATGGTGTTGATGCTGAGAGTTCCCGAAATAGCGAAAACAGGAAAATATTTAGGAATCCCTTCGGATTGGGGGGCCTCAAAAAAAGATATGTTCGCCTGGATACTTGCCAGGGTAAACTCAAAGCTGGAGAGTTGGAAAGAAAACTTGCTTTCGTGAGCTGGTAGGGAAATTCTCCTCAAGTTAGTAGTTCAAGCAATACCTCAATATGAATGTCAATTTTCAAAATCCCAGTTTCCATTATCAAAGCCATTGAGAAGAAAAATGCTAATTTTTGGTGGAAAAATAATAACAAGACAGCTGGTTTGCACTGGAGAAAACGGGATCTACTAAAACTTCGAAAGGAGGAAGGCGGTCTTGGCTTTAAGGACCTACTTGCTTTCAACATCGCCATGTTGGGAAAACAAGCCTAGAGAATTTCTTAGCATCTGAACACACTTTGGAGCCAACTCATGAAAGGCCTTTACTTCCCAAACTGTGACTTTTGGCGAGCAGGGAAAGGCTCACGTCCATCGTGGGGCTGGCAAAGCTTATTAGCAGGAAGAGATGCTATTGCTCCCCAAGTTATAGGGGCAGTGGGTAATGATCAACAAATTTCAATTCGAGAAGATAAGTGGCTGAAGAAAGGAACGATTGGAGGAATAGTGAGACCGAATGAACCAAGCAAAGCTGCTGACTTGATTGATTTTGAAGCCGCAACATGGAAGGAAGACCTCTTGCAGTCCATGTTCGATGACTCCCTAGTGAAAGAAATCAAAGCAATTCCCATCGGCCTCCCAGCTATAGAAGACAAACTGGTTTGGGCAAATAACAAATCGGGGACCTATACTGTGAAAAGCGGTTACTTTTCGATCAAAAAAGAATAGAAATGCTATTATGTACCAAGAAATCCCGCTAAAATATATTTTATTAAGAGCCCGCGCTCCATAGCGACCGAGAATGTAGATCCTTGCTCTGAGATGGAGACTCTCAAATCCTTCGCCGGGGCTCTCGTCGGAAGCTCCATTTTCCTTCGTTTTGAGGTTCGCCGGAGGGGAATCGTCGCCGCCGATTCAAGTGTCCTGACATCTCTGCGCACCAGTTTCTCCGGCGGTTTGATGTTGGCTCGCGGTTCCGTGGTCACTCCGCACCTTCCATCGTTGTCGTCGTCGCTGCTCTTCTTAATCGCCCGTGCCTCTATTCGCTCCTTCGATTGCGATTCCACTGGGAGTAACGATGACTCCGGCGGCTTTATCTCCGATCCTCCACTGCGTCTTCAGCTCCGCCGCCGTATATCTTGCTCCACGACGCTCCGGCGATGACGAAATCCATCAACTGAGAGCCACACTCGCCAGGTCGCTTCGTCTCCGATTAATTTTAGAATTGATTTCGATTGCTTTCGGATTTGTCTTTTGATTTCTGTTCTGTCTTGTGTCAATTCTGATGTTGTTCATATGAAAACAGTGGGACCAATGAGCTTGAGGGCGTTCCGTGGAGATGAAGTCGGGGCATTGGAACGTGAACCATAGCAACGGCCGCCTCATGATTGCCGTGCGTGTCATCATCTTATCACCGCCAAGTTGTTTCTTTTCCAATTAAAGTGGTAAGAATTGCTTGTATGCATGGATATTCCACTCTGTGTATCTGTTCTGTATTTACTTATGCCATTCTGGTATTAATAGTACTCCACAGTTCACACCACATGCTCACAACATTTTTGACAGAATGCCTGACTCCATTGCCCATAGTTCCTATCGCATTCTGTTTACCAACGTCTTGATGTCCAATTGAAGTTGCGTTGGTTGTGTCTTTGCTGGATTTCCTGTATATAGTTTATTGAAATGTGAACTACTTAGATATATAGGTGATGGATATCGAATGCTATTCATAAGTATTTGTGTGGATCAAATCCTGTTCATATGTGATTGTGTATGTCAAATGGTGCTCCTGCATGTTACTTTGAGATGGTGAGGTGCTGAAGGAAAGAGCAGAATGCTGGGATTACTATTTTCTATTTTGATATGAGGCTACTTATGATTGTATGCATGAGTAGTCCATGCTTGTTGCAAATATCAAAAGAGTACGTGTCTGGAGCATGTGAGCTGCATGTATATGCGATTTGAGGGGAAACGAGAGCTGTAAATGAGTTGAAACTAAACAATGAAATGAAAGCCAAATGAGATTTGAAGATTTGATTGGATGAGAACCGAACAAAAAGAAATTAGAACTGTTGTTGCATAAACTCAACTGAATGCTCAACGTCAGACTCTTGAGAATTGAGAAGACGTAGTCAGTAGTATCTGCCTTTGCTTCTGCCACCACAACCTCATCCTAGAAGAAATTTGAATGGCTTGTAGATAATCTTCTAATTAGTCTCTTCTACCAACCGTTTTGCCCACTTAACAGACATTGGCACAGTGAAGACTAATATTTTCTCCTGTTAGATCTAGTCTTCTCTGACAGAATAATGCTAGGGCCAAGGATTGCACGTGCTAGTAATCTTGACAAATTTTTTGGAGGTGATCGGGCAATATTGATCTACTGATCACCATTTGGGACATCCCACAATTGCCTACTTCAGCTTGTTCTCTCTTCATTTCTCCTCTTGGTTTTTTGCACTCGTTGCACTTGTAAGTTATTTGAGAAATTTTGGTACAATCATTCATTTACCCAGATAAAATATCATATGCATTGGAAACTATTGTCTAGGTTGTTGAAAATCTTGACGATGCTTCCATGTGGCAAACAATCTGATATTCACAAAGGGAATGACTTACCTCTCAACGAATGGACAGTTAGCAAATCCTCAAAGCAGAGTAGATTCCATATGCAAATTGCATTCCCGTTTCCAGGAAACTTGTCCTTGACCACAATGCACATGAGTTTATCAAGAAGAGTGCAAGTATTCCCTTGGAGCCACGAGCCACGATTTAGCTTTTATTCCCTTAACCATAATGCATAGAGATCCATTCAGTTTTTCCTGACACCACGTCTGCATTGTCCTGCAAGACATACTTTTCCTGTCTGCCTGCGAGGACTTCTCACTTGGAAAAACCCCAAGGGCTTGCAGATACATGGCAATATGCCTACGGAACAATCAATGCTGTCTTTTTTGATTTTTTACTTTCCGGATTTTTCTCCATCTCATCATCCTAGAACAGGATTCTAACGGGAAGTTAAATTCATTTCTTCATCAAACTAAGCTAGGGATCAACTTTTTGCTGCAGCAACTTGGACCCTTCGATGCTAGACCTTTACTAGTACCTTAGCGACCTGCTTTGTTATCAAGTTATGTCTCGAGATTTGAGATGTGCATGAAACTTGAAGGATTTTGATTTGTTCAAATTCGGTATTCGCTTTAATCCAAGTCAAATTTGGAGTTTTTGGGCTTTGGAAAATTTGATTTTGTTTTCTGTTCGATGGAGAGTATTTATGTTTGACAGGTTCGACTTCTTGGGCTCCTTGTTTAAATCGGATATGGAGGAGGGACTTCTTTTGGCTGTACAAAAGAAGAAGGGGCTCTCATATTCAACATATACTTGTGGGGTTAGTAGATTTGTCAGAGGAAGAAAAATGAAAAGGCGTGGGTTCTAATTTTCTCATCCCCTTCAGCCACGCAAGAAGAACAGTAAAAAGGTGGAGTTGCCCTTCTAGCCATGCGGAGAGGAAGAGGAACACACGGTGATCGTTTTTTGCACGAAGAGTTTACATCCTCGTTCTCTTTCCGGAGATGCGGGTGTTTCAAACCGTAATTCTCCATAAGGCTTAAACACTGTGCTTTTGGTGGAATCCAAGGTTGAGAAGCGCTTGAATATGTGAGCTATTGTACTTTATAATCCTTCAATTAGTTGCAAGTGATCTCCCTATAAAGTAGATAGCCACATCATGCGTTTCTTATTGTTCGTTGTTGATTTATCTGGTTAATTCATGCTCAGGCATTGATTTAATAACAGGATCCCATTAGCTTATGCATTAATTTTATAACAATTGGTATTAGAGCTAAGTATAGGATCTCTCTAGATTTGGTTTGGGGTTTTTGCTTGAAAATGAGACATTGGATGGCAAGGCTAAGTTGCTGAAAATGATAAAAGGTGCCAATAAAGATGAGTTAATGGAGAGGGCAAATAGTATAATCATGCTGATATCATTGGATGAGGTTTTAATAGAAGTGGTTGATGTTGGGAAAAATATTTATGGAGAACGCCCAGAAAATTTTTCCCATTACTATTTCTGTGAAAAGTAAATAGGATAAAATACTAACTAAAAGCAGTAAAGATGAATAATAAATAACACCAGAATTTTAACGTGGAAAACCCTCCAAGGCGAAGGGAAAAACCACAGGACCGTAGTCCACTTCAAACTTCCACTATGATAAATAATGGGATACAACTTTACCCAAAGGTGGATCTCTCTCTGTCTTCAATTTGTGGATCTGAACCTCTCACAAATTGGATAACTCACTCAAAGATAACTCTCTTTCTTGGAAAAAGAAAACTGTTTCTTCCGCTATGCTCTATGATATTCTTGCTTTTGTGTGTAACCTCTTCTCCGTTGAGGAGGACTCCTATTTATAGGAGCAAATACAATCCCAAATAGGAATTATACGATACAAAATCACGTAGATTTATCTCATAATCTCTCGTGATTTTGTATATATGAGAATATCACTTTGATTTCTTTTCCAATCTCCCTTGATTTTCTAGATGTGGAAAATCACGTTGATTTATCTCCCCATCTCTTTTTCCCTTTTTTTTTTCTTTTTCTTTTACACACTCACTACCATACTACTACAAATATACATAATTGCATTGGCCTCTCCAATTGGGAGTGACCTACTCAACAAATCTCCCCCTCACGAGCAATTTGGAGAAGGTGTCAAACCTGCAAAAGTTCGACAGGCTTGCACCTTCACTGTAGATAGGGATTTTGTCATCTTATTTAAGCCGTTGTTGTTAGTGTGTATCTTCTTTAGTTGTAGGGCTTTTTCTTCCAACACATCACCTATCCAATGATATCTGATGTCAATGTGTTTGGATTGGGAGTGGAAAGTTGCATTTTTGCTGAGGTGTATTGCGCTTTGACTATCTGAATACAAGATATACTCCTCTTGGTTGTGGCCCACTTCTTGTAGAAACTTCTTCATCTACAAGAGTTCTTTACATGCTTCCATTATTGCAATATACTCTGCTTCAGCAGTAGATTGGGCAACACATTTTTGTAGTCGAGATTGCCATGAAACTGCTCCCCCTGCAAAAGTCATTAAATATCCCGATGTAGACTTTCTTGAGTCCACGTCCCCTGCCATGTCTGAATCCGAAAAACCTTCTAACACAGTTTTACCATCACCAAAACGTATGCAGTTATTAGATGTACCACGAAGATACCTGAATATCCATTTGACTGCTGGCCAATGTTCCTTACCAGGATTGGATAGAAATCTACTTACCACACTGCATACGCGATATCAAGCCTCGTACATACCATCGCGCACATTTGACTGACAACCGTCGATGCATAAGGAACCTTTTCCATTTCCTTCTTTTCTATCTCATCTTTTGGGCACTGCTCTAAGCTGAGTTTGAAATGATTTGCAAGTGGAGAACAAACTGCTTTGGAGTTATTCATATTAAATCTTTCAAGAACTTTATTAACATACCGTTCTTGAGATAACCAGAGTTTACGATTCTGTCTGTCTCGCAAGATTTCCATCCCAAGAATTCATTTTGCGGGTCCCAAATCCTTTATTGCAAAGGACTTGCTCAATTCTTTCTTTAAGTTGTTGATCTTGCTTTTATCCTGGCCAACAATTAGCATGTCATCAACGTAAAGCAAAAGAATGAGGAAATTACCATCAGTAAATTTCTTGACGAAAACGCAGTGATCAGCAGTGGTTTTGTTGAACCCGTTTTCTTCCATGAAGGAATCGAATTTTCTGTACCACTGTCTTGGTGCCTGCTTGAGCCCATAAAGACTCTTCCTCAATCTACACACAAGATTTTCTTTGCCTTTGATTTTGAAACCTTCTGGCTGATCCATGTAGATCTCCTCATTTAGATCTCCATGTAAAAACGCAGTCTTCATGTCAAGTTGCTCGACCTCCAGGTTCAAGCTTGTTGCCAAGCCAAGGACAACTCGAATAGAGGACATTTTAACTACAGGAGAAAATACCTCATCGAAGTCGATATCTCTCTTCTGAGCAAATCCCTTCACAACCAACCTTGCTTTGTATCGTGGCTGTGAGTTACCTTCTTCAGTCTTTAATCTGAACACACACTTGTTTTTGAGAGCTTTTCTTTCATGTGGCAACTTGACTAAATCATAAGTATGATTTTCGTCTAAGGATTTCTTCTCCTTCTGCATAGCTTTTAACCACTCCTCTTTATGCTCGTGGTATACAGCTTCTTGGTAGTTCTCTAGTTCTCCCCCGTCAGTGAGCATCACGTACTCATTGGGAGAATACCTACGACTAGATTGTCGTTCACGAGTTGATCTCCTCAATTGAGGTTCTGATGGGACCTGTTCAACAATTGGTTCAAGTTCAGTTGAAGTAGTCATACCTTCAATCCTAGATTTAGCTTGCTTGTTGATAGGAGGAGCGACTGGGCCAAGATCAACTGGGTATTCGTATGTTGATGGAGATTTCTCATGCTTCTCGAAGTCCTCAATTGTCTGATCTTCAAGAAATACCACGTCCCTGCTTCTGACTATTTTTCGGTTAACAGGATCCCAGAGTCTGTAGCCGAATTCTTCATGTGCGTACCCCAAAAAAAATACATTGCTTTGATTTCCCATCAAGCTTTGATCTCTCATCCTTTGGAATGTGAACAAATGCTCTACAGCCAAACACCTTCAAGTGGCCATAAGAAATATCCTTACCAGTCCAAACACTTTGTGGTACATCACCGTTAAGTGGAGCTGAAGGTGATAGGTTGATTAAATCAACTGTCGTTCTCATTGCCTCACCCCAAAAGTGGTTTGGTAGCTTTGCATTGGAGAGCATACATCTGATTCTTTCACATATGGTTCTATTTATCCGCTCTACAACACCGTCGTGTTGAGGTGTTTTTGGTACGGATCTTTCTAGTTTGATCCCAAGGTTTTTGCAATAATCTTCAAAAGGTCCTCGGTATTCGCTACCGTTGTCAGAGCATACACACTTCAATCGCTTGCCTGTTTCTCTTTCAACCTTCATATGAAATTGCTTGAAGATTTCCTACACTTGATCTTTAGTTTTCAAGGCAAATGCCCACACTTTTCTAGAATGGTCATCAATAAATGTTACAAAATAAAGCGCACCTCCAAGTGTCTTAGTTTGCATTGTGCATACATCAGTATGTCACGCCCCGATCCTCGGGCACGCACACATCCTTCACACTCGGTCGATTTTATAATACGATATCCCAGGACTATGTATCGCCGACCCTTAATTTATTAAGCACATGCGGAAGCAGTTAAAATCCCCAGACAATAAAACGATGTAATAGCAAAGTAGGGTCATATTTTTCATATTGAAATTTATAACCAAACTTTCATACAAAACACAAACCGATTCATAACTATTCACTTCAAAAGGAATTCTCAAAAGAAGATAGACTCTCAGTCCATCCAGGCCATACTTAAGGCCCCTCTCGGGATTATCTTTTTCTTCCAAAAATCCTTCTCCTCAAGTTTCACCTCCGAGTTCTCCTTCTTAGACTCCTTCTCATCAGCTCATCATCGGGGTCCTGAAATGTTTTCCTCAAACTGGGATGAGACTACGTTTCAGCGAGTTCTACCCCACTAAGCCCGATTAGTAAACTATTATACTATAGGCTGTCTATACACGCACAGGGCAGAAGACGTACCTTGGCATCAATCTCAACCTGCAATTCAATGTTATATACATATTCTTCAAATATCTCAAAGCACAATCAATCAAATCACAATTCAATTGACTTAGTTGATTACATGTCAGTCGGACCATTTCTAGGTCGATTCGATTATTCCATCTTAATCCCCAATTACGAATCACGATCCTCAGATCACATCTTAAGCAAAGGTGGAAGACACAGTCCCACTCGACAACATTAAATATTTAATGGCTTTACGGTCCCACTCGACCACTTTCAATATTCAATGGCTTTACGGTCCCACTCGACCACTTTTGAAATTCAATTGCTTTACGATCCCACTCGACCACTTTCAATATTCAATGGCTTTACGGTCCCACTCGACCACATGCTCTTCAAAATGTCATTTTGAATCAACGAGCCCACGTGCATTCTCCAAGGCGATGCATCAAGTCACCGAGCCCACGTGTCTCTTCAAGATGCCAAATGTACTCATTGAGACCACGTGCATTCTCCGAGGTAATGCATCAAATTACCGAGCCCACGTGTCTCTTTCAAGATGCCACACTTAATCACCGAGCCACATGCATTCTCCAAGGCGACATACTTCGTCACTGAGCCATGTGCATTCTCCGAGGTGATATATACATTTAGTCACAGAACCACATGCATTCTCTGAGGTGACATATCTATTCATCAAGCCCCGTGCCTTTCATGATGATTAATCACATTTCTAAAGTAATTATCAACAACCTTAATTCGTACTCAATTTACCCAAATAATCAATTTAGGAACATATCCTAAATATCCACCATTAAATCAATTTGGCACAATCCAAAGCTCAAATAAATAAACGGACTGTGCCACGACAATCAGCACGAGATTTCGGTCGCCGGCCATCTCAATCTTAATTTCTGAAAAATAATTAATTATTAAATATTAAAAATTCCGTTTAGCTCAAAATAAGGCCCAATTAAATAAACGGACTTCACCACAATCATCAGCATAATATTCCGGTCACGGGCCATCCCAGTTGAATTTTCAGGAAATAAATAATTAATTAATTAATTTCGAAAATTAAATAATTAATATTAAAAATTCAATTTAGCTCAAAATAAAGCCCGATTAAATAAACGGACTTCACCACAGTCATCAGCATAATATTCCGGTCCCTGGCCATCCTAGTTGAATTTTCGAAAAATAATTAATTAATTAATTAAATTCCGAAAAATAATATTTAAATGCCAATAATCCCACTTAGGCCCAAATCGCCAAATTGAATCCCGATTAGGGGTCGGAAAATTCGAGATACTTCCAATAAATAGTAGACCACGTCTACTTGCTAATTGCACAATCAATTTAACTAAATCGCATCACAATTGACTAATAATTGCTAATTTATTCTAATCTAACAACATAAACATAATTAATCAAAACTAAACCAACCTTAAGCATAATTAGCCAACTAATCATGGATTAGTGAGATTACTCACCAAATCGCGCGCAAATCGAATCAATCCAACGGGGGCGACGCGAGGAATAATTTTTCCCAAAGCACGGCTCGGGTTCGGGGCCCGGAAACAGCCCAAAAGTGGGCCCGAACCAGCTGGAAACCCACTCCGTGGGTTGCTGGTTGGCTGCGAAACAAAGGAAAACATGGATGGTTAGGGGCGGAGAAGGGTTCGGGGGAGCAGGTGGAGCTCCGGGGAGAGCCGGTGGAGGTCCTGCGGCTTCAAACGGTGGCCAGAGGTGGCCGGATCGAGCTGGACAGAGGCCAAACAGGGCTGGGTCGCGCGGGGGAGAGACGGCCGCGAGTGACGGACGTGGGGCGGAGCGCGCGGCGTGCACGGGTGGGCGTCGCGCGAAGGTAGGCCCAGCTCCGGCGCGGCGGCGACAAGCGACTGGCTGCTGCTCCCGCTTCAATCCGCTTCTGGTTCGCACGAATAGAGAGGGGAAGAAAGGAGTCGGTTCCATGAGAGAGATGAGGGAAGAAGAGAGAGAAGAGAGAGAGAGAGAGAGAGTTTGAATGGTCAAAGGGAGAAGGGTGGGTGACAGCCCACAATTCGATGGA
Organism: Eucalyptus polyanthemos subsp. polyanthemos; assembly: GCA_017140185.1. Taxonomy (NCBI): domain Eukaryota; kingdom Viridiplantae; phylum Streptophyta; class Magnoliopsida; order Myrtales; family Myrtaceae; genus Eucalyptus; species Eucalyptus polyanthemos. The sequence continues at coordinate 18,930,649 of CM029459.1, read as the reverse complement.
AAAGGGGGTAATTCGCACAAAGGGGAGAGGGAAGAGGAGAGAGAGAAGAGAGAGAAAAGAAAGAAAAAGAAAGAAAAGAAAAGAAAAGAGGTTTCTTTTCTTTTCTCTTTCCCTTTCTATTTCTTTTCGGGCTTCAAATTTTCTTCTGATAATTTCTTTCTTGAAATTTCGGACTCGTCAATAAATTGACGAACGATGAGACAGATCCTAAAAATAAGAATTATGTCGTGCTTAAAATTCGATTTCCGAAATCGAGTTCAATTTCGTGGTTAAAAATCAATCAGACGTGATTTTAATCCAATCCAACAAATTGAGTAGCTTTTAAGGATTTTACTGCAGATACATCCCTTAACGGCTTCACTCAATAGGTTAGTTAACTCGTGAGTGATCAACTTAGAGAAAAAGGACCGTAAACACGTTGACGAAATGCCCATTTCAATTTATCGAAAACGGGATCGAATTTCAGGATGTCACACAGTATGTATCAGATCTAAAATTTCAGCTTTTCTAGATGGTGGGGAATTGTGAAATGCTACTTTATGTTGTTTTCCCATAATGCAATCGACACAAGTATTCAACGGTGTACCTTTTATTCCAGGTAGAAGTTGCTTTCTAGTGAGAATCTTAAGTCCTTTCTCACTCATGTGTCCGAGTCCCTTATGCCATAACTCGGTGGTGACTCCTTTTCCGGTTACATTCACCTCTCCTCTACACGGCTTGAATTGTGTGATATAGAGAGAGAGAGTTAATCTTTTCTCCTTTGGCTAACACCAAATTACCTTTGGTGAGCTTCCATTTTCCATCACTAAAGAAATTGATGTAGCCTTCGTCATTAAGCTTACCGGCAGATATAAGATTGTGGCGTATGTCCGGAACATGTCTCACATCTTTGAGTAGTAGCCTACATCCAACATTAGTCTCCAAATAAATATTACCCATACCAATAATTTTGGACGTACCTTCGTTTCCCATCTTTACGAGTCCAAAATCACTAGTGGTGTAAGATATAAAAAGATCTTGATAAGCCGTGACATGGTAGGATGCGCGAGAATCAACTACCCATGTCGAATCTTGGGATGCAAGATTAATGGAATCATCACTTTGAATAATGATCACCTCATCCGCAATATTTGCAGTGTCATTCGTTTGGTTCTCGTTAGCTTTGTTGACGTTATGACCTTTTGATTTTTCTACCTTTAGCTTTCTGCATTCTTGGATGAAGTGTCCCAATTTACCACAATGATGGCACTTCTTGTCTCGTCTGAAGTTGGATTGGGACCTTCCTCGTTGCTGATTCCGGAAGTTTCGGCTTTTGCTTCTCCCTCTCTGTTCTTGATTTTCTTGTCGATTAATGACAAGAGCCTCGGATGCAGGGTTCACTCCACTCTCTTTTCACCGGGATTCTTCATTCAACATTCTATCTTTTACCACGTCCATGGTAAGCTTGCCGTCAAGAGCCGAGTTGCTGACCGACACAACAAGTGTGTCCCAGCTATTTGGCAAAGAGCTAAGCAGCAGTAATGCCTGCAATTCATCATCTAATGTCATCTTCATAGAATTGAGTTGGTCTACTATACCTTGGAACTCGCTCATGTGTTCTGAGACACTGCTCCCGTCTTTGTATTTCAGATTCACGAGCCACCACATGTGATTTGCTTTAGTTTGCGCCGTTGTTCTTGCATACATTTTCTCTAATTTTTGCCAAAGAACACCAGCATCATGTTCATTAGCAAAATTTTGAAAAATACTCTTATCAATCCATTGTCGGATTTGAGCAGCACACTTCTGATTGAGCACCATCCATTCGCTATCAGACATTGTCGTTGGTTTGCCACCAGAAGATGATGCCAATTTGGCTTCTGCTACAGGATCTGACTCCTTGGACACTGGTACTTGCACCTCCGTCGGTATCACAATTGGCCTCCAAAGATCTTTAATGTATAGCAGATCCTCCATCTTTGGTTTCCATATTGCATAATTGAATGCAATCAATTTTATCACGTTGCCAAAATTTTCCTCCATTTAATTATACACAGAAAAATAATAAATAAATATTTATGGAGAACGCCCAGAAAATTTTTCCCACTACTATTTTTGTGAAAATTAAATAGGATAAAATACTAACTGGAAGCAGTAAAGATGAATAATAAATAACACCAAAATTTTAACGTGGAAAACCCTCCAAGGCGAAGGGAAAAACCACGGGACCGTAGTCCACTTCAAACTTCCACTATGATAAATAATGGGATACAACTTCATCAAAAGGTGGATCTCTCTTTGTCTTCAATTTGTGGATCCGAACCTCTCACAAATTGGATAACTCACTCAAAGATAACTCTCTTTCTTGGAAGAAGAAAACTGTTTCTTCCGCTATGCTCTATGATATTCTTGCTTTTGTGTGTAACCTCTTCTCCGTTGAGGAGGACTCCTATTTATAGGAGCAAATACAATCCCAAATAGGAATTATACGATACAAAATCACGTAGATTTATCTCATAATCTCTCGTGATTTTGTATATATGAGAATATCACTTTGATTTCTTTTCCAATCTCCCTTGATTTTCTAGATGTGGAAAATCACGTTGATTTATCTCCCCATCTCTTTTTCTCCTTTATTTTTTCTTTTTCTTTTACACACTCACTACCATGCTACTACAAATATACATAATTGCATTGGCCTCTCCAATTGGGAGTGACCTACTCAACAGTTGAGAAGAGACATGCTGCAGCATTATGAGAAAAATTTGAGCTCTTTACATGAGAAAGGGTTTAAATAATAATCATATATGTTGAAGATGATGTTTCAGTTTCAACATGCTGAACTTACTTCCACCAGAGACTACTCAGATGAGTTTAACAAGCTCTGATAGATTTGAAGAACGTAGGTGAGATCCTAGTTGATAAAAATTAGGGCATGATATTGTTGGCTTTTCTATCAGAGTCATGAGATCACTATACCGATTCATTATTATAGGGGCGTTTCTCTAATAAATGATAGAGGAAGTTGCAAGATACAATCTGACGCAAGATGTAGCATGGAGTCAATCACTTGCCTCTGCTAATCTCAAGCTTCATCAATTATGATCAGGATGGTCTGAAAGGTAACTAAACTTTTGGAAATGTGTCGATCACATTCTTAGCATGCAAAACTTACCCAGTAAGTTAAGCCCATTGTTGTTCCCTACCTTTGGATCAAACTATTTCAATCTGGGATCGTTTGATCACGACACTAATCGACGCTCATGATGTCACCCTTCCTATTGCCCATCCTACCTAGTCCGTTTTGGCAGAATTCATTGAATTGATCCCAACCCTTGCTTTTCTCAAATGGTCCGATCTCCACCGTTCAAGAGGAAGTTCACCGTGTAACTCCCTACAATCATCAACATAACTCTTCCAAACCACTTGAATTATTGTTTAGTTAATCAGGATATTTCGTTTTTGTGGTGATAATTAACACGTGACCAGAATCATTTTGTGGTGATAATCATTGTTTAGTGAATCAATGAAACCTAAATACATCAAATTCCAGCTTTTCAAACTCAAGACCAACCCAAAAAAGATAAAAAAATAAATAAATAAATAAATAAAGAACCCTTGAGACCTATCATCCTCAAAGTTGATTCATCCAAGATCTCCATCAAATTGTCCACTCAATATAATTTATCCAAACCTAACAGTATCGTTAGCACACTACTCAAGCAACAATCTTAGCTCCAACTAGAACATGAACACTAACTGCCCAAATATCCAAAACGGTTACAAGACTAGCTATTAAAGGCCAAGCATACCAATACACTTCAGGCAAATGCCAAATCAGAATAACTTTTGTCTGCAGCAGCTTATGCACCCTTCGATACTCTATATCTTACAGCAAACACGAGGGGATTCATCCCAACATCAACAGGAGGAGCAACTTGATTATGCAGCAAGTCATTCCTAGCTCTCCATATATTGCATAAGGAAACCATTCCACAGTAGCTTCAGCGTAATTAGCCCGAAACTAGTCCCTCAGCGGCCTGCTTTATCCAGTGAAGTCCAAAAATCCAATTCCCGGGAACTCAATCGGTGGTACATAGCAATAGAGCTCTCCCCCACATCTGGGAAGAGAGAAGAGTTTTGTCAAGAGGCATGTTGTCTCCACTTTCCTTATTCCAGTTTCCTTTTTATTTTCAAGTTCATGTGATGATCAACACAGCCCCAGATACCGTCTATTTCCAGCTTGATTTTTTTTTTTTTTTTGGTTATTTTGGCATTCTTTAGTTATTTGAGCAACTTTGGTAGAACCATCGATCTACCAAAATGGAAAAAGAAACAGAGCCTTGCTGTATATGACCAAAAAATTGGATAACAATTACCACAACTTACTCTGAAATACTGGATTATCTGGAGAATTAGACCGTCTTCTTCTTTAACTGCTTAAAAATGACTACTTACGTTACAGAAAGAAAGAGTGACCTATTAGTAGAACATACGGATACCTAGACTGATACCTAGAGCTTCCCCTGGGCCGAGTATTTTCATATTACGCACATTTGAGAAAAGTATCACATGCAGCGAAAATTGATGAGGCAAACAAATGGTTTTCACAAAACAAAATATTTACCTTGGACAAATCGACAACAAATGGTGCTGACATAAACAAATTTTAATAATATTTAAATATTTTTTATTTTTGAATTTATTATTTTTTCTTTTTTTTCCCTCCCCTCCTCTAGCCGATCGCCGGAACTTGGCGACCGGCCAGAGGCGACGGTCAGCCAGGTTGACCTCGTCGGACCTCGCCAGCCACCTCGCCCTCACCACTCAGAACGACAGTGGGTGGCGAGGCTCGCCCTCGCCAAATTTGGTGAAGGTCGAGCCTCGCCAGCACCCCAAGCCACAAGGTGACCTAGCATTGGGTTGGCAAGGTTGAGCCTCGCCAGCCATGGGTGAGGCTCGACCCTCACCAGATCCGACATGGGTGAGCCTCGTTGCCCAACGCGAGGCTGCCCTCACGGCCATTGGCAAGGTGGCTGGCGAGGGTCAAGCCTCACCCATGGCTGGCAAGGTTTGACCGCGCTAGCTCGGTGCTAGGTCGCCCTCATGGCCTGGGGCACTAGCAAGGCTCGACCTCGCTGCCTAGCACGAGGCCGCCCTCGCTGCCACTGTCGCGCTGCGCGGTGAGGGCGAGGTGGCAAGGTCCAGCAAGGTGGCCTCTGGCCGGTCGCCAAGGTTCAGCAACCAGCTGGAGGAGGGGAGGGAAAAAAGAAAAAAAAAATGAAAGTTAAAAATAAAAAATAAATTCAAAAATATTAAAATATTATTAAAATTTGTCAACGTCAACACCAATTATGCCACGTCAATCAGCTAGCGTCCAGTCAGCAAAATCCAGCCAAAATTGGCTGGAAAGAATTGAATCGGCACTAAGTAAAAAAGTTTAGGACTAAATTGGCACTAAGAAAATGGTTTATGACTAAATTGACACAAATAGAAAAGGTTTAGGACTTTGTAAGCACTTTTCCCGAGTCCAAACTCCAAATCTTTGCTGGGAAAGGAGAACCAGAAACAAGGATATTCACAGCACACAAATAAGAGGACACATGAACCTACTGCTTCAATTTTGCTGCTGAAGAGCGCCCCATTAATTTTGGAATCCCCGATACGGCCACAGCTAACACAATCTCCTTCAAGTGATTAGCAGTATGAATTCATCTCCGAAAGCTTGCCCTCGTTTTTGATTGATTAAGCCGGTGAACGTAAGTGTCCCCAACATAATCCCAAATTTGCTATGTTCTTAAATCTAGAGAATAGCAATGTTGCGTATTTTTCCAATGGCTGATTGCGTACTTATCTTTGTATCTACAAAGCCAGAAAAGAAAAGCTATAATAAAGACAGCCTATCCAATCTCTAGAAATATAGAGTGAGCGAAATTCCAGCACATCATGACTGGATCTATCACCTTCCACATCCAACAAAGCCACGTATCAGACAAACCCAAAGATTTTCCATTGTTCCACAAATAATGCAGGATGGCACCTCATCTTGCTGTTGGCATAGTCGGCGAACCTGATAAAGGACAGAAACAGAATCTTCTTCACAATCAGTTAACAGACGGGCATACCTGATGATGTTGCAAAACCAAACTACATTTCCGATAAAGGTAATCTCTTGCAATCAAATCAAGATATGTGCCGTAATTGACATCTTTAGCAATGTAATTGGATCTTGCAATAAAATCAAAGTAAGACCCTTGGGACATCACCAGCATGGGAAAACATCATGTTGACTTATTTTAACCATAAAGATTGACAAATCAAGCAAAAGTCAATATGCACAAGTCCGTCAATATATCTCCTAGATTGCACTTTTTCACCTTTCGATATTACATGAGTTCGAAGGTACTTTTTTTACTACAAATTCACATGAACAGAGCATATTAGAACATAACTTGAAATGTAAAATATGACCATGTAACATCTGTCGAGAATCTTCCTTCTTCCTCCGAATCTGGGAACTGCAGCCGCCACCTCGGAGGTCGCGTTCGCGGATTTTTCCTCTCATCTTCTTTACTTTTTTCCCGATAAAGATCGGTCAGGAGTAAAGGGTCTCCGAGCTGAGGGGAGATAGAGCGGGAGGGATGGGGATACTGTACGCGATGGTGGCCCGTGGCCACGTCATGCTGGCGGAGTTCAGCGCCGCCGCGACGTCGAACGCGGGCATGGTGGCGAGGTAGGTCCTGGAGAAGCTGGCCCCGGGGAACGCCAACAGCAACGTCTCCTACTCCCAGGATCGATACGTGTTCCACGTCAAGAGGACAGATGGGCTCTTCCTCTGTATGGCCGACGACGCCTCCGAAAGTACGCTCCTTTTTCTTTCTCCTTCTTCTTCCTTTTTTTTCCTCCCCTGGGGAAATGGGATCGTGCGTTTTTTTTACGGCAATGCGCGTGTGCGGCCGTGTGCCATCGTGGGTCGTGGCGATTTCGAGATTTTTCGTCAAGGGCGATCGTGATCGTGGATCGGGGAGCTAGACAGGCCACGTTTTTAGCGCGCGTCGATGTTGTTCTTCTTGTTGATGATAATGGGGGCGTGCTGGAGAAGAGTCGTCGATTGACGTTTTTTTTAAGGGAATTCTTTATTCAGATTTATGCAGGACTTTTTCATTTTTTGGATCTTATATCACTTTGCGAAAATCAAATGCGTCTGCTTTTGTTGTTATGCCGAAACTGAAATGGATGCTCGAAGGAGAGCATGCCTGGTTTGTCCCGTATGGATCTGCAGACTCCATGAAACTGCTCTGATCAATTCTCTGTTTTGGGGAAGCTGGTGTTTTTGAATTTTGGCAATCTGGATGCTTAGGGTTGTGATTCAAAAGATGGCCCTGACCAGTTTGAGCTCTCCATTTTCCATTATCTTGGCTGTCAAAGCTTTTCCATCTGATCTGTCATTCGGCGGCTTGTTTCGGAGTCCTTAGAAGTTGCCAAGCTAGTGGTAGAAGAGAGGTGAGACGCGTCCTGTTCTGTAGAGGCATTGATGGTGTGCCCCAATCAGTAAATCTGGGCACATGGTTTTTCATGCTTTTGTCAAACTAGATGTGATCTGGATAAATTTAGTCAACATAGAATGCGGCGCTTTTTCTGCATGGTGAATGTTCTGTTCTCTTAAACAAAGTGGCTCTTCTGAATTACTAGTCCTTAATTGCAGAGGTAATATAGAAGAACGATAATAATGTTCCGCATAATGGATATATGCATGATCAAATTTGACTCCTTTTAGCTTGTGTCATTTGTGCACGAGTTAACATCTATCAAAATACACAGATTCTTTTGTCTTTTTATCCTCACGTTGCCACTTGCTCCTTGTATATCAGCATCTAGCAAAAGCTAATTGTCTACAATACTTGAGAGCGTTTCTTTGAGGGGAAAGTTGTGCATTGATTTGGTTTTTAGCAACTGCCTGCACATTCTGTAACCCAATTCACCTACGATTTGAGGCCTTGAATGATGATGTTTGTGAATGTCTTGGCTGCTTGTGATATGCAGGAAGAATCCCTTTGCATTTCTGGAAGATATCCACCGGAGATTTGTGAAGACTTACAGTCGGGCCATCCTCACAGCTCCTCCTTATGCCATTAATGATGAATTTTCTAGGATCCTGAGCCAGGAGATGGACCGGTACTCAAATGATCCTAATGCAGATAGATTAAATCGTTTGAAAGGTGAAATGAGTCAGGTAAGATGAGCAATATGGCGAAGTCCATGTTTCCTCTGTTTTCTCCGTATGATTGTTGATTTTCTGGAAGTAGAGATTGTTTTCATTGAAAAGAGTTGCTTGTTTCTATCTACCTCTCATTGCCCCATTGAGAAGATGACTGGAAATTGCATAAGGAAGAATCTTTTTCTCTTTTTCTTTTCTTTTCTTTTTTTCTTTTTTGGCGACAAGGACAGAACTAGTTAACATACGTTGCTTAACAATTGAAATCTTATAATGGGAGGAAAATGCTGCGAATTTTGAAAAATTATTATGGTGAATCTAGTGACTTAGGAGCCGCAAATATTATTGAGTCATAATCATAAAAGATGGAGCAACTGTTTGCCTATTATCTTTTAGTTACACTGCATCCTCAATTATATGTGCAGTACGTGATGTTAGACAACTAATATGCTGTGTTAAAGTTTATTTTTGGAAAACATGTAGACATTTAGCTTCGTAAAGAGTAGCATGCTTTATCTACTGCTGATTATTGAAATCGGTATACTGAAAGTCTATTATGAACGGTACACTGTTCCATAACGAGGCAAGATCTCTCTTTTGTTGTCTTTTCTTCTTTTATTCAATTACTTGATGAGCTCTTTTAATCACTCGGAGTTCATCTGAGTAATAGCACTTTTCATCACCAAGTAGGTATAGACAAATTTCTCGATCTTCAGAATTCTTCGGTTTCATTGAGATTCTTCTCACATAATGATCATAGGTGCGAACCGTCATGATAAACAACATTGAGAAAGTTCTCGAAAGGGGTGACCGCTTGGCTCTGCTCATCGAGAAAGCTTCGACAATGCAAGGAAACACACTCCGTTTCAGAAAACAGTCCCGTCGTTTCAAGAACGTTGTATGGTGGGGAAGCTTATGAAGGAAAAGCACAGGAAAGTCAACGTGCTTATGCAGGATTGTGATGAGCGACATCCAGAGATCAAGAACCAATCATCCATCAGGCACCGATATATAGAAACCTATAGAAAAATGGAGGAATGCCTTCCAAAAATTATAACTACTGTAGAGGAATGACTTTGACCCAAAGCAATAGAACATCAATGAAGATTTTCTTTTGATCATTACTCGCCGGTTTGTGTTTTATTTTCCTGCATCTCTTGCATTTCCCACATTGTTGGATGAAAATTTTTTAGTTACTTTCCATTTATTGACCAAGACAGCAAAATTCCTTCTAAGTACATCAGTGGATCTTACGCCAGTACTATGCTCAAGTGTCTTCATCCAACTCATCTAAATTCATATACATCGACTGTTCGCAGTCTTTCATTAACATGTTGCTCCGTAACCTAACTCTCAGGGATTGAGCATTTATCTCCAAAAGAATAACAGCTTCTTGCCCATACGTTAACATGTAAAGACTTATATTTGAGTAGAACCTTTGATGAGGCGATGATGTGGGGTCAAAGGCCTCCCTAAATTTTTTCAAGTTTCTAGTCCATTTTGCTGATTGGTGTCTGGCATCAAGTATCCTCCAAAATATTGCATAAAGTCACATTGGAATTGTTTTGTCGCTCCAAAGTAAGGGTGCTAATAGAAGTATCCGAGTGTACTCTTTGGACAAATTTTAGGATTTTATGAAACCATTCAAAAAGCTTTAAATCTTGATTATACTTTAGTCCACCATAACCCTTAGGAAATGTGGTTTTCATCCCCTAACAAAAGTAAATCATTATCGAAAATGCTTGTATCCACTAACACGACTAGACTGCTAATGGTCGAGAATCTCAATCCACTGTTGTGTCCTACTCTTATTAAGATGAAGTGAACTTTGTTCCTTCAACATAGTTGCATTTAGCTTGTATAAAAAATATCAAGATTTAGTTGAATCGTAGGCCAATTATCTTGAATATTGGACTTTCACTCATAAGCCATCGCATTTCTTAAATATTGTCACGATGCTTCAACATGGACTGCATAATGAATTGAATACGTATCTACTGCTCATAAGTTGGTGCTTCCCTTTAATATTTCCCATGTTCACTATTAGATTCGAAATAATAACTAATTTGCGCAGAAATTATAGAAATAGTGGGAATCGGGGAAGTTGGACTAGAAGATCAAGGACATGCATACATTATTACTTTTGAGATAGAAATGCTATTATGTACCAAGAAATCCCGCTAAAATATATTTTATTAAGAACCCGCGCTCCATAGCAACCCAGAGTGTAGCTCCTTGCTCTGAGATGGAGAACTCTCAAATCCTTCGTCGGGGCTCTTGCCGGAAGCTCCATTTTCCTTCGATTCGAGGTTTGCCGGAGGGGAATCGTCTCCCCGCACCAGTTTCTCCGGCAGTTTGATGTCGGCTCACGGTTCCACGGTCGCTACGCACCTTCCATCGTTGTCGTCACGGCTCTTCTTAATCGTCCACGACTCTGTTCGCTCCTTCAATTGCAATTCCACTGGGGAAGCGATGGCTCCGGCGGCTTTATCCCCAATCCTCCACTGCGTCTTCAGCTCCGCTGCCGTATATCCTGCTCCACGACACTTCGGCAATGACGAAATCAATCAACTAAGAGCCACACCTGCCAGGTCGCTTCGTCTCGGACAAATTTTAGAATTGGTTTCGATTGATTCTGGATTTGTCTTTTGGTTTTTGTTCTGTTTTGACGTCGTTTCTGTTGTCCTTCATAAGAAAACAGAGGAACCAATGAACTTGAGGGCGTTAGGTGGAAATGAAGTCAGGGCGTTGGAGTGGAGATGAAGTCGGGGCGTTGGAACGTGAGCCATAGCAGGAGTTGCTTGTAATATTCTACTCGGATGTTTCTGCTCTGTTTTGTTTTGAGGATTATCTGGAACAGAGCCACAAACATACCCGGATCATCTCTCACTTTGCTGATTGAAGCTAACTCATCACTGCCTGACCATCAGGTCGTTTTGCATCGCTCAAATTCGCTGTCTCCACTATTGGCTAGCTGAGCATCCTTCATCATATTGGTTTTGAATTGTTAGCTTTTATCGAGAACTTCACACCACATGCTGACAACCTGTTCGACAGAATTCCTGCCCAAATGTCTTGATGTCCAATTGAAGTTGCGTTGGTTGTCTTTGGAGGATTTCCTGTATATAGTTGATTGAAATGTGAACTAATTAGATATATAGGTGATGTAAGTCTAATGCTGTTCATATGTCTGTGTGGATCAAATCCTGTTCATATGTGATTGTGTATGTGAAACGGTGCTCCTACATGTTACTTTGAGATGGTGAGGTGCTGAAGGAAAGAGAAGAATGCTGGGAGTACTATTTTCTATTTCGACATGAGGCTACTTATGATCGTATACATAAGTAGTCCATGCTTGTTGCAAATATCAAAAGAGTTCGTGTCTGGAGCGTGCGAGCTGCAAGTATGCATGATTTGAGGAGAAACAAGAGCTGTAAATGAGTTGAAGATAAATAATGAAATGAAAGCCAAATGAGATTTGATGATTTGATTGGATGAGAACCGAACAAAAAGAAATTAGAATTGTTGTTGCATAAACTCAAGTGAATGCTCCACGTCAGACTCTTGAGAATTGAGAAGACGTAATCAGTAGTGTCTGCTTTTGCTTCTACCACTACAACCTCATCCTAGAAGAAATTACAATGGCTTGCAGATAATCTTCTAATTAGTCTCTTCTACCATCAGTTTTGCCCACTTCACACATTGGCACAGGAAAGACTAATATTTTCTCCCATTAGATCTAGTCAACCGTGACAGCATGATGCTAGGGCCAAGGATTGCACTTGTTAGTAATCTTGACATAATTTGGGGGTGTTCATGCAATATTTGATCTAATGATCACCGTTTGGGACATCCCAAAATTGCCTACTTCAGCTTGTTTCTCTTCTTTTCCCCTCTTGGTTTTTTGCACTCGTCAGTTATTTGAGAAATTTTGGTAGAATCATTCATTTACCCAGATAAAAGTATCATATGCATTGGAAACTATTGTCTAAGTTGTCAAGAATCTTGACAATGCTTCTATGTGGCAAGCAATTTGATATTCACAAAGGGAATGACTTACCTCTCAACGAATGGACAGTTAGCAAATCCTCAAAGCAGAGTAAATCCACATGCAAACTGCATTCCTGTTTCCAGGAAACTCGTCCCTCGACCTCTGTACACTTGAGTTTATCAAAAAGAGTGCAAGCATTCTCTTGGAGCCATCGATTTAGTTTTTGTACCCGTAACCAAAATGCATAGAGATCAATTCAATTTTTCTTGAATCCACGTCTGCATTATCCTGCAAGACAATTTACTTATCCTGTCTGCCTTCGAAGACTCCTCCCTTGAAAAAACGATAAGGGATTGCAGATACATTCTAATATGCCCGTGGAACAATCAATGCGGTCGTCCTGCTCCATTTCATCCTCCTAGAACGGGAAAAATATGAATTAGTCTTCTACCTATATTGGAGGACAAGAAAATGCAAATATGATCTAATCGGCCTGCCCTAAAGTCCAACCATTACAGTCGTTCGCTTCACAAGCATTTATGAACGTAGGGCAAAGCCAGTCACACGACCAAGTCTATGATGGTACAATCATCGGGCATGAGAGGATCGATGATTGCTTTAGATAAAAATGTGCCAATTACGAAGTCTACTGTTACTCCCATGACATAATTGATCCGTAGTTGCAATAACTACTGTCGAGTGGGTTAGACCGCCCATTAGTGAGTCACCATCTCACTAACAATTAAAGGTGAAATGCCCGTTCTTACACCAAACAGTTATAGTTTGTTAGGCATAGCTCGATAAGTAGAACATGTTGACTAGTGGGTATTGCATATAAGCTCTGCTCTTGGTACACCTTTTTACACTATTTTTCCTTTTCTCATGGCTCATCCAAAAAGTACCACTTCAAATTTTTCATAATACATAAATCGTATATTTGTTTTAATATAATTTACTAGTTCATTTTAAACTCTAATGGATAAGTGTAGAGAGTGTGATTTTTACCTTTTCTTGGTGAAATATTAATATAATCGTTGTTTAGTTATGTAAAGGATCTTTAATAAGCCCATTGCTCTTGTAAGAAACAATTTACACATACACAACATTGGATGGTTGACTCGTTGAAAAATTTCGATTACAAAATTAAGTTCAGACAGTAAAATAATGAATGTTTCTTTTACACTAATAGTGGACCAAACAATAATCCAAAGATTTATATAAAAAGGTAAGAATTAAGACATGCAAGACAGAGATAGACAGAGAGACAAGGAAGCAAACGGAACAAGCGAAAATGAGGAAATGTGATGCCTACCGCATGGCATTTCTGAAAAATAAGTGAAAGATAGAAGGAAGCCGCACCTCGTTGAATGTCATTCTCATCCTGACAAGAATCATCTCTTTATAACCCCAATAAGTGCCCTCATAACTGCTTAGTTTCATGCAACCCCATACTTCTATCATGCATTCATTTGGTATCTTTGAGTTGGATACATCAGTCAACCTTTCCAACGATCCACACCTGGAAAAATACAAAAAACCCAAAAGCTCCAATTCTTCAAGGCCCTCAACAACCTGTAGCCCATTGCATCGGTAGATTCGCAGTGCCTTCAGCTTTTTCGAGTTTGATAAACCGCGCAACCCTCCCAAGGAATCGCAGTAGCCAACTCGAAGTTCCTCTAATGATTCCATTATACTGGGAAATTGAATTTCAAGTAGCTGTGGGCAATCTAAGACTTCCATTTTATAGAGCTTCCTCAAGCTTGATGAAATAATTGACAATCGCTCGAGAAACTCGCATTCTCTCACACCTAAATTTCTCAATAGTTCAAGCCCATCCAATTGAATTTCCCTCAATGGAGAGCTATGAATACACAATATGGACAGATTTTTCAAGTTGGAAAATTGTGGTCCAACAACTACTGAGTCGAAATTGTCCATGCTAGATAAAGTGAGTTCTCTAAGTCGAGGTAGGCAACCCAATTCCGTTGACGAAAGGGGAACATTTGAAAAGCCCCAGCTCAACTTCTCCAGCTTAGATAACTTTCCAAGCCATTGCAATTGGAAAGTTTGCATTGGGTTTGATGGTTGGTTAGGTGCTTGTCCAAAGCCATTAGACAAAAGCATTTCCACTAGATTCGTGAGGTTACTAAGATCTGGAACTAACCACAATGATGTTGAGTGAACACGTAGACAACGCAAACTCGAGGGAAGTTTTGGCAACTCTTGAAGCTCATTGCAATGTGTTAAATCCAGCTTTTGGAGTCGCGTGAGGTAATTGATTGCCATTGGTACTGCACTAATATGGGTATATGAAATGTCTAGGACACTCAAAGACAATAGTTTGCCAATTTTAGCCGGAAGTTTGCCTGCAAGTTGTTCACAATGTTCAGCATAGAGCTCCTCCAACTTCTCTAGCATTTCAATATTGGCGGGTAACCTCCTAACTAGACTAAATCCCATCCTCATCACCTTCAATTGCTTGAGATTTTTTAACAAATTAGGTAACTCAACAATGTTTGTCCCCAAGAGATTCAACTTCTGTAATGATGTCAAGTTGCCTATAGATTTTGGAAGGTCCCCCAAGTTTCGACAATATTTGAGTGAAAGAAACTTGAGTTGGGTAAGCTCTCCGATAGAAATTGGAAGTTCCTCAATTGGCGTGCGTGATAGATTTAGGAATGACAAATGTTTTACATTGCCAATTGAATCAGGTAAACTTGTAATTCTTGAGGATGATAAATCCAATTTAGACAATGATCCTAATTTCCTTATAGAGTGTGGAAGTTTCTCCATTTGAGAGCACTTTTTGATAGAGAAGTGCATCAACTTCACCAGCCCTCAAAATCCGAAGATTAGTACACCAAATAATGTGCAAGTGAGTAAGAACTTTCATCTTCCCAATAGAGGAGTCAAATTTTCGCGAGTTCAGACAGTAATGAAAATATAGTGTCTCCAAACTCGGGTATCTAGTCCATTTCAATAATTCACCCCTTTTTTTCATAAAAATGATTTTTTATTTGGTATTGAACTTTCAATTTTTTTAACATCTGCAAAAGTAGCCAAAACATTATCAGTGAGGGGTCAAAGAAAAAAAAAATACTATGTTAAGAGAACAAAAGTACAAATTCAGACTTCAAAATTTTTCATCAGCCCCAGTTTTTGGTGTTTCAATTGTGCGAAGTTCGAAAATTGCTAGATTTTTCAAGTGTAAATTGGGCATTCTACAATCTAGGGGAGTATAATCCCAAGAAAGCTATCTTAGCTTCAGGCGATGATTATTGATGTCTTCGACAAAAGTCCCTACTTTTATTAGCTTTTGACATGTTTTCATAAAAAAAGAACTTGCTGAACTCAACATAATTATCCAACAATTTAGCAGTATAATGATTCAATGTCCATGAAGTACGTGCATATTTCAGCCAAATTTTACTGGCTACTCCGTATTTCACGTTAATCAGATTCAGCTATCAGGAAAAGAAAACAAAACTAAATGTTTCGCTGTGTGATTAGATAAATAGATATCATGAATTATATGTTTTCTACATGTGTTTAATAGAAAACTGGAATAAATCCTTTGACAAGAAAAAAATTCTAATATCAAGTAATAAGTAAAATTTGGGCAAATGATAGAGTTGTACTATTTTCACATGCTTGCCTTCTTATGGAGAATGCCAAACCGTTCAGTTAGTCTGACAGGAGAAGCAGGACAAGTAGAACATTGTTACAAGTGGGTACTGCATATAAGCTACCTCTGTTTTCGGTGTATGTTTTTCACTGTTATTCCTTTTCTTGTGGCTCATCTAATTGTAACACCTCAAAATTTTCAAAATACACTAATTATATATTCGTTTTCTATATATTTATTTTTTTCATTTTAAAATATGAAGAGAAAGTGTAGTTGTTTAAAAGAAATCTATTCGAACAATTAACTACAGCTGAGCTTCTACTTTTGTGCTCAAGCTCGAGTTTTTTTTATCTTTGGTTGGGGAAATATTGACACAATCACTTCCTCGTTTATATGAAGGATCTTTATTACGTCAATTGTCAGTGTAAGAGATAATTATACTCATAATTGTACGGTTGACATGTGAAAGAGTTAACAATCATCTTAGGTGTCTACCTTCTAGACTATTCACAAAGTGCATCTACGCGTCTAATTTAATGAGGCTACTCCCTATAGGCAAAAATTCTGTAATTGAAATTTAATTTGACTCAAGTGATATTTTAGGATCTCTATCTTCTACCTTAAACTCATCTCTCTGCTTACGAATTCCCCCATATTTGAAAGAAAATTTCGAGTTAATTTGATTTTAGGGAACTTTTATTATTTTCCTTTTAGCACAAAGATCTCTAGAGACTGCAACTTATTTTCTGAAAACGACCTTAATTTCATTTTACAATACTTAAGCTCTTTGATATTTGAGAATATATTGAGTTCACGACAGATAAAATTTTCATCCAACGCATTCGGGAAAAAGAAATTTTCTCACTTTACAGACATGAGGAGAATTTTGGTTCCGTAGAAGAGACCATACCTATTTGATGAGCCGTCGGCCACGTTTCAAGAATTGCGCCGCACCCTCCTGAAAGGATGAAGGCCGAGTATTGAGAAATGTTAACAGAGAAAGAACCACACCACGCGGCTGTCTACAGAACATAGAGAGGGAGAGAGAGAGAGAGAGAGATGAAAGTAAACGGAACGAGGGAAAGAAAAGTCATCCCTACCGCCTGCGTTTCCGAAAAATTAAAATTTGAAAAATAAGTGAAGGGTAGAAGGAAGGCGAACCTGGTTTAATCCCCTCCTCGTCCAGTCAAGAATCTCCTCTCTATAATCCCCGTAACGCACATAACCACAATTTGGTAACTTCTCGCAGTCCCATACGTCTATTCTGCATTCATTTGGTATCTTTGAGTTGGATGGATCAGTCAAGAGTTTCGACGATGGACACATGATGAAATACAAGCACCGTAAAAGCTCCAATTCTTCAAGGCCCTCAATAACCCGTAGCACAGGGCACGTGTTGAATGTTAAATACTTCAGCTTCTTCGAGTTTGATAAACCATACAACCCTCCTAGGGTTTCGCAGTCATAACTCTGAGACTCTCCAATGATTCCGTGGTACTGAGATATCGAATTTGAAGTAGCTTTGGGCAACTTTTAACTTCCATTTGAGAGAGCTTTTTCAAGCTTGATGAAATAACTAACAATACCTCGAGAAACTCACAATATGTCAAAGTCAAATCTCCCAATAGTTCAAGCCCATCGAGTTGAATTTCTCTCAATGGACAATGATCATGACATCCTGATTTTCAGAAATTGAAAATTTTGTCATGTCACATGTCATTTTAAGAACGTCGAATCAATCTCAGAAGATTTTTCGGAGATTCCGAGATTTTTACGGAAAATCATTCGGACGTCGCGAAAAATTAACAGAAATTCGTTAGGACTGAATTTAAGCGAGTTTGGACTTTCAAGCCAAGCCTTTGGGTGTTGGGTAGCTACTAAAAATTCTACGGGATTTATCTTCATCAAAATTGGACTTCGATTTGGAGATTGGGTGGATAAATTGAAGATTAAAATTGAAGAATTCGGATCTATGGTACGGGCAGCATATTTTGGCATCAATATTAGATTTATTGGTGGAAAATTGGTGGGAAAGTATTGGGGACCAAGCATTTATGTAAGTAGATATTTTATTTGACGTTGGGTCCATCCTCATCCATTCCTTTCCACCTTCTCGAGCAAGTTTCACTCGCCGACTTTTCCCCCTCCTTTCTCTCGAGCGACCATCCCCTCCATCAATTTTCCTGCAGCCTTGTTTTCTTTCTCTTTGCATTCGCTGCTCCCATTTTTAATTCACTTTCTCTGTAGCCCCATCTTTGTTCAATCCCCCACCGAAAACCAGTTGTTCCCCACTTACGCTTCAGCCCTACTAATCCCTGCTCACCACCGAAGCATCCCTCTCTCTTCATGCCGTTCCACCGAAGTCCCTTGCACCTTCAACGAGTCCAACGCTAGCGAGCTGCTTCCTTCGTCCATCTCCACGTCGATGCTGCAGCTCCACTTCGGTCTTGCCACGCCGGTTGAAGCCCAGCGAAGCCACAACAGCCCACGCCTCGGTCAGCTCGGCGATTATCTCAGCGAGTTGTTGACTCCTCCACGCGTCCGAGTCACCACCAACGCAGCTGCTTCACTTCCTCCTTGATGATTCCTTCGCGGGCCGCGCCAGACCACGTTGTTGCTACCAGACGTTCCGGCTTCTGTCAGCGACGCCTGCCCATCCGTGTGATGACCGAAACCCGTGATTCCTCTTCAATCTGCCAGCTTCTCTATCTACTTCGTTCAACAAGAGGAGTTGAAGACCGCCGAATGAAGCCGCACGTTCCACCGAGAACTACCGTCCACCGAGCTCTCTTCCCTGCCACGTTTCGGTCCATTTAACCGGCCAAAACCCAGCTGAAAACCGCTGAAGATTGACCGAAGAAATCCCCCACCGAGCGAAGCTGCATCTCGTCCCCTTGTTGCCAGCGAAGCTTGAAGATTCCAACGCACGCTAGCAGCTGCTTCTCCAGTTCGTGGGCCAGCCGCAGCAGCCCAGCCCGCGCGTGACACCAGCTCCAGCAGTCTTCGGTCTTCTCCAGCGGCGTGCCCTTAGCCCAACACTTTCAGTCATTTGGGCCCAGTAAAATTCAGTCCAGCTGAGGGCCATTTCAAGCCCAGTCGAATTACTTCAGCTGCAGCCCAACCCAGTCCACGTGAGTTAATTGGCCAAGCCCAATTTCCAGCAAAGCAATTGAAGTCCAGCCCATATCTTGAAGCCCAGTTCAGTTTTGTTTCAAGCCCATCTCAGCCCAAGTTTCAAGCCCAGCATCATTTGTATTTCAACGAGGCCCAGCAAGTTCAGCCCATCTTGGGCCCGTGAAGCAAGTTCGGCCTAAGGCCAGCTTTTTCTGTGGGCTTGCAAAGCTTGTAGGTCCGGCCCGAGTGTCCGTCGACACCGCCGAAAATTCGGATTTCGGCCGCCGTCGCGTCGCCATCGCGGTGTCCCGATCCCCGCTTGTACCTAGTGAGTTTTACTCACTAATGCTTTATTAGTTTTCTAATTATGCTTAAGGTTGATTAGATTTAATTATTTGCAATTAGGTGGATAGATTAGATTAAAGTAATTAAATTAAAGGCTCATTGATGCATGTTAATTAAATTGATTGTGCATTTAGCTAGTAAACATGTCCTATTATTTATTGGATGCTTCTTGGGATTTTTCCCGTCCCTTATCGGGTGTTAATTAAGCAAATCGGGCCTAGGTGGAATTTTTAGGAATTAAATATTAATTTTGGAAATTAATTATTTAATGATTTATTTCTCGGAAATTCAACTAGGATGGCTAGTGACCGGGATTTTATGCTGATGATGGTGGCGCAGACCGTTTATTTAATTGAGCTTTGTATTGTGCTAAATTGAATTTATTGTATTTATTTATTTAATTTTCGAAATTAATTATTTAATTATTTATTTTCCGGAAATTCAACCTGGGATGGCCATGACCGGAATTTCGTGCTGATTGTCGTGGTGTAGTCCTTTTATTTAATTGAACCATATTTCATGCTGAATTGAATTATTTGTGAAAGAATGAATTATTCTTTAATTGAATAATCTTTGGTTATTAATTGAAAAAGAATTGGGCTTCAGTTGATAATGCCAAAAGGATCTGAGTGGGCTACAGAAAATGATGGAATTTATAAAAAGGAAATTATTATGTTTTGGCTAAGGCCATTCAAGCTCATGGCGTTTTATCGGAAATGAGAAAAACTGGTTATTTGATTATTTGCTTGGAATGATATGATCTACTGGCTCGATGCCTCTACGGAGCATTTGGAGACAGGACGGTATGATGAATTATGTGTATACCGGTTCGATGACTCTACGGAGCATATGGAGACAGGACGGTATGATGAATTGTGTGTATACCGGCTCGATGACTCTACGGAGCATTTGGAGACAGGACGGTATGATAAATTGTGTGTATACCGGCTCGATGACTCCACGGAGCATCTTGAGACAGGACGGTATGATCTACCGGCTCGGTGACTCTACAGATTATCTTGAGATAGTACGGTATGATATACCGGCTCGATAATCCTATAGATCATCTTGAGACAGTACGGTATGATAAAGGGTTGATCAAGAGATAATTTGGATGACGTGTGATCGACTAGGTCGATTGATCGATGATTCGATCTGAGAGTGACTTGATGTGATTCATTGCCTTGGTTTGATGTTGTGAATTGAATGATTGAATAGAGAGGACCGTGAGGGGTCTTCTTGGTGTGTAATCGACTAGGTCGATTAGATCGATGCTTCGATCTATAATATGATTGCTTGGTGCCTATATGATCTGTGCTAATATGCAGGTGGAATCTGAGGCCAAGGTAAGTCCTCTGACTTATGTTGTGCATAGGCAGCCCTAAGGTGTATTAGTTTACTAATCGGGTCTTAGAGGGTAGAACTTGCTGAGACGTTGTCTCAGTGGTTATTGAATAACCATTTCAGGACTTGGATGAGGAGCCTAAGGAGCATGAACTTGATGAGGAAAACCCCTGATGAGGAACCTGAAGAGGAGTATCAGAAGGAGAACCTCGAGAATGATCCAGAGTAGGATCCTGATGACGTTTGCTATAGAATCAATTTGAGTAGAAACCAATTGTTTTAGTATGGCTTGTTTATGATCATAAGGGTGTTGGTTTTCAGGTTCAATTTCCTAGTCCTACTTGTATATCCCATTGCTTTATTGTCTGGGGATTTATAACTGCTTCCGCATGTGCATATATAAATGAAAGGGTCAGCGATACATAGTCCTGGGATATCGCAAATTTAAAATCGACCAAAAGTTAAGGGATGTGCGCGTGCCTGAGGATCGGGGTGTGACAGCGACAAAGATGCAATGTGGACAAATTTTTCAAGTGTGAAAATTGTGGTCCAACAACTACCGAGTCGAAATTATCCATGCAAGGCAAGGTGAATTTTTTAAGTCGAGGTAGGCAACCCAACTCCGTTGATGGCACAGGAAGATCTAAAAGGCACAACTCCAACTGCTCCAGCTTAGATAACTTCCCAACCCATTGCAATTGAAGAGTTGATGCCTGGGCAAGTGCTTGTCCAGAGTTGTTGGAAAGCTCCAAAGTCACTAGATTCGTGAGGTAACTAAGATCCGGAACTAACCGCAATGATGTCGATTTAACGCGTAGGCAATTCAAACTTGAGGGAAGTTTTGGCAGCTCTTGAAGCTCATTACAAAATGATAGATCCAGCTCTTGGAGTTGCGTGAGGGAATTAATTGTCATTGGGATTGCACCAACACTAGTTTGCGATATGTCTAGGATACTTGGGGGCAATAGTTCGCTAGTTGTAGTTGGGAGTTCGCCCGCAAGTTGTTGACAATTTCGGACATTGAGCTCCTTCATGCCCTCTAGCATTCCAATACCAACTTGCAACCTCTGTATTGGACAGGATGCCATCCTCAGCACCTTCAACTGCTTGAGATTCTTTATCGAATTAGGTAACTCAACAATTTTTGTCCCTGAGAGATACAACATATGTAATTTTGTCAAATAACCTAATGATTCTGGAAGATCTACAAAATTATGACAACCAAAGAGTGAAAGGAATTCGAGTTGCATAAGCTCTCCAATAGAAATTGGAAGTTCTGCGATTGACGTGCATGATAGATCAAGGAATGATAGCTTCTTTGCATTGCCAATAGAATTGGGTAAAATTGTAATTTTTGTTTGTGCTATATTCAACTTAGACAATGATGCTAATTTCCCGATGTCTGGAAGCTTGTTGATTTTGGAGCACCCGTAGAGAGAAAAGTGCTTCAGATTCACTAGTCCTCCAATCTCTTTCGGCAAATTTCGAAGATTTTTGCACCAATTAATTTTCAAGTGAGTAAGATCTTTTAGTTTCCCAATAGAGGAGTCAACTTCTTGCAAGGATTGACAGTGAGCAAGAGAGAGTATCTCCAAACTCACGCATCTAGAAAAGTCTAGAGTCTGTTTCAATCCATCACAACCGATGAGAGAAAGAACTTTCAATTTGTTTTCCATCTGCAAAGGTCACTGAAACATTATCAAAGAGGATCAAACAAAGAATACTATGTCTATGTTAAGAGAACAAAAGTACGAATTCACACCTTCAAAATGTTCCATCCACCCCAATTATCGGTGTTGTCATTGTCTGAAAGTTCAAAAAGTGCTAGATTTTTCAAGTGTAAATTGGCCATTCCAGGATCTAAAGGAGGATAATGCCAAGAAAGCCGTCTTAGCTCTTGGAGATTATTGTTGATGTCTCCAACAAAAGTCCCTTTATATAACTTGAGAAATTTTAGATTTGGCATCCTCTCAAGTTCTTCATCCATAATGCTGATGGGATCTGAATTATATTGACCTAAATTGAGTGCTTTAATTTTGTCCTTTCTCTGCCAATAGAAACCATCAATGAGTATGAGCTTGCAAACATTAAATTTGTCCTTTAGAATGCCTAAAAGGAATATCTTAAATGGGAAGTGGGAAAATAATTTCATGATGGATAATGTATGGATCCTACTTTTACCTTACCTCTTTTGATCTCATTACTTCCAAAGCTTCTCTGTCATTCCACAACCTACTAAGGGTACATTCTTTTTTAACAATTTCTCTTCCAAGTTCTCTCAATTGATCATGCATCCACATAGTATCACCCTCAACAATTTTAATTAGACACAAATCTGTAAGTTTTTTCAATGACTTATGGGGGTAAAGATGGCAAGCATCCCGAAATAGGCTGCCCATAATTTCTTTCCGATATGAAGAAGCATGCAATATTAAGAAAAACTTCTTTTTCCTCCTCCCGTAATGCATCATAACTTAATTTCAACTTATCCCAGACTTCATCATGAGGTATATTCTTCAACCTTTCTAGCATTTCTTTCCATATCTCCTCGTTTTGGTGATGAAGATAGGAACCTATTACTTCAAGAGCCAATGGGAGTCCCCCGGTCGTAGATACAACTTTCCGAGAGAGATTTTGATGAGTATCGGGAGGAGAGACGTTGTTAAAGGCATGCAAACTAAAAAGCTCCATCGCTTTATCAGGATCCATTTGCTTTACTTCATAAGGTAAGATTCCCATCTCTTCATCTAGAATCCCTCTATTTCTTGTTGTTATGATAATCCTACTCCCATAACCAAAAGTGTTAGGCCCCCCCACTAGTTTCTTAAGTAGTTCTTTCTTGTCTACATCATCTAGAACAATGAGAACTTTTTTAGAACTAGCTATCCTTGTTATGCTGTCTATCCCTTCATCGGTGTTACCAAAATTTTCTACAAATCTGGAATCAGAGATGTCAGATGCCAACTGTTTCTGCAGATTCACTAGGCCATTTCCTTTTGATGATTCTCGGATGTTCCCAATGAAGCTGCATTGGCCATCAAACTGAAGATATAATTCATTGAAAACATTCTTAGCAAGAGTGGTTTTACCGATCCCGCCCATTCCATGGATTCCAACAAAATGCACACTCGTGCCAGAGTCAACATCTAACGACTCCATTATGGCTTCTACTTGTTTTTCTACCCCAACCAATTTGTTGTCCAAAGGTCTTTGTTTTACTTTCAGCTTACACAGAATCTCTTTCACAACGTGTTCAATGACTTCACCTTGTCTGCCACATACCAAACACTTTTAGTTAAAGAAAACAAATAACAATCTCACTACTACTTCCTAGCAGATAGCATTTGAGTTGGATCACTATTTTTAAGTCTCAGACAAATTCTATAGAGCCACAAGAATTTTGTTGCAATAGACTCCATAGGATATGATTAGTACGATAAACTTACAATTTGACCCTATTTCTGAGAAAGAAGATGTTCATTTGCGGTCCGAATTACAAACATCATTCCATAATTAGATCGAATTCACTCATGTAACTGTCACTAGTCAAAATGGCCCTGCTTATGTATGAGAATTAGCGAATTGCCTTAGTTTTTTCCTCCCCGGTGAGAAATGAAATTTATTGCTCATATACCAAAAACCGGTTTGTATATGCCACGTCAACCAATATATTTCAACAACATACACCCCTCCAGCTAGTTTTCACTGCCATTTACAAGAACAATAAGAGAATAGCATTTGGACTGAAGCTTGCAAAAAGTTCCATAAATAAGCATTTACTTACGCTTTCCCATGGACTTCCCATCCCTTGATCTCAGCCACTTTTCCCAGAGCCGCCTCCCACTGTTGCCTCATCTCGGCACCGTGCCTCTGCTCATGCTTCTCCAAGTCCTTCAGGTACATTTCTGTCCTGAGCTTGACGTCGGTGGGCTTGACATCAAAGAAGATGGGTAGGATCTCCGGCTTTCCAGTCGATTCATGGAGCTCCGTCACTCGAGCGAGCTCGCGGAGGCACCAAGCGCTCGAAGCATAGCCTCTGGAGAGGACCAGTATGCAGATCTTGGAGTTGCTGACCGCTCTCAGGAGATCGTCGATCCGATCACCAGCGTGAAGCTCTTCGCTGTCTCTGTAGGCGACGATCCCTTGGCCGACCATGGTCCGGTAGAGGTAGTCGGTGAAAGTGTTGCGAGGGTCGGGCCCTCTGAAACTCAAGAACACGTCGTACTGGGTCGCCGACACGCTGGAACCATCAGTTGCTGCCATGTTTTTGGGGAGCTTTCTCTCGCAAAAGGTCTCTCTGTCGAGCTCTGGTTTTTGCTTGTTCAGAGTTGGAGCTGCGTCTTCGTTAGGGTTAGAAAGTAGAACTCATGTGTGAATGCACAGACCCATCTCAAAGAATCCCTCAAAAGCCCTCTTCCTCGAAATGGACCCACGCCCACGCGCAAGATCTGGAAATTCGAGCTTTTGGCCTTGATGGGCATCCGATGCTTAAAGTAAACAGAGAAGGACGTTTGACCCGGTCAAGCTCCAAAAATATTCCGAAATTCAAATTTTTTTTTTCTTGTTTTTTGGACGGTCAGGTTAAATTCAATTCATCGTCAGATTACGTTGGGTAGCCAAACCCATAACAAGTGATCCCATTCAGCAAACCATTACTAGTGATCAATAAACTGCTCAAGCAACGACACTAGCTCCATTTTTGTTTTTATGGTCTTTTTATTAGTTACTTGGTGTACATTTCACTTGAACATGTCTTTTCTTACAAATTTTCGATCATAAATAACCTATGATAAAGGAAATGCGATGCAAGGGAGGAGTCGAGGGTCATTTGAATAGTAATATTCATAACTTCTTAGATGAATATAATAATTTAAGAGTCAAAATACTGATAAGAGGAGGAAAATGCATCATAACACTGTACTCTTGATATGGGGAAATATGGCAAAGTAAACTTATAACTGTATTTTTGTCTTGGATTGTATTAACCTAAAGATATGTTATAAGGAAATTAGTGATGCAATAAGTGCAGAAAATTGGATTCTAGAGCAAATTTCCTTTTTTGTTTCACAGGTAAATTAAAGTTAAATTGAGAAAACATATACACATTAGAAAATATAAATAAGTTTTGCCTAGCTTATTTATTTCTTTAAGTAATGTTGCATTTGGCAGTCAAGATAAAATTTGAGATATGATATGATTTATCATATCCTACGTTTGGTGCTTGCTCAGGACAGGATAAAGTCGGATATAAGGGGGATATATACATAATAAAATTATCCCATGGGGGAGGTGGGATAAATGTGAATAGGATTTAATGTCCATATTAGGAAAGTTATTTTTCTCGAATAATAAATTTATTAAATTAATAAAATTAAAATTATATTTCAATATAAATAATATTTGAATTATAATTTAAGAAATTAAAAATTAAAAATGATTATTTTAATTATAATTTAAGAAATTAAAAATTAAAAATAAAAATCATTTTTAATTTATCCTATTTTAATGTATATATTCAACTATAATTCTATCTTATAATAAACATTCAATCTATAAATTAAATGTTTATATTATATATATTTATAGGTATTTTTGTATTTTAGGTATGTTAGTACAATTTACTATTTGATAAAATTTATTAAAGAATGATGAAAAGGGGAAAAATAAATAATAAAGAAAATAATATAAAAAGAAGAAAAATAAAATAAAAATAAATTAAGGAATAGTGTTACGAGAGATTTTCACCATCTCTCGTTTATGAACATTTAGGTTCATTTATAATAATATGCCATTTATATTAAAAAAAATGTACGTGATATGATGTTATATCCGACTTTAATATCAAGATTCACCAAACAATTGATAGGATATATATAAAAAAAAAATCCAAGGATTTCATATCATATCCTATCCAATCCTATCCTGATTAGAAATCCGAACGACCAAACGTAGCCTAACATTCTTTCTTCTAAAGGTTCTGAATCCATAGTATCATGGATTACTGAAGAAATTTTTTATATATGTGTACATGAACACTTGTAAGTATTGTCCCTGAAGATGACATGTACTTGTAGACCTATAAATAGCTCAAAAAGTCACATTCTGATTGCAAAGATCGGCTTTCTTGCATTCTCCATCAGGAAAAAAAAACAAAAAAAAAGAAATGCTGCCACGTAAGCTTTTCTTTGGGAAGACCAATTAAAATTACTTGACCATGGAGAGTCGGAGACCACCTAAAAGAGTACTAGGATCGATTTGAACAAAAGTAGAAATTCAACAACCAACTTCGAACATCCACTAAGAGTTTGATTGCTAAAACTAATCTTATCCTAAAAGTTTCGTTTCACATCCACATACATATTTAGATTCAACAAGCATTTGCCCACCAATGTACTTATCCAATTATATGTAATCTTACGTAATTACATAATAATTATACTTATATCATTGGACGTGGGTGATGTCATCCTTGTGAATATGACATTAGCCTTCACATGCGTGAGCGTATCAATTTCGAGGCAAGTTCGTCCGTCCAACATTGCTTGAAAAGAGGGGAAAATAAATTAATCATTTTTTCATTAAATTAATTAGTTCATTTAATCAATTACTTATTAACAAAAAAAAAAAAAAAGAGGATTAAGCATTTCCATTTGATATGGGCATTGGGCACCCATAAAATGACACGCCGTCCACTTCGTCACCCACCTAGCCAGTCCTCTTTCTCTTTTCCCAATTTTTCGTTCCGTTCCGCCAATTCCAAATACTCCAAAACGACGTCGCTTTCTCGCTCTGCTTCTTTTCCTTCTTCTTCTATGTCCAATGCTCGTTTGCGAAGACCTGCAATCATCTGCGTGGACTCCAATTCCAAGCCATCCATCTTCCCCCTCCCACTACCACCAGTACACCTCCGAGTTCACTAACCGGCCTAGATCCTCCACACCTCCGACACCGTCAATGATTACTCACCGACTACCACCAGTATACCTCCGAGTTTGCTAACCGGCCTAGATCCTCCACACCTCCGACACCGTCAACGATTACTCAAGCAACTTGTCCAGCTTCAGCTTTGATGCGCAAACTCAATGTTCAGTGGCTCCAACGACTAATAATGTGCAAGATGGGCGTAGTGATTCTCCAATTCATGTTGATAATGGAATGGGCGTTCAGTATGATTTTTCTCGTCTAAGCTAGGGGTGCACAAGAATTGCCAGAATTTTAAAGAGACGAAAAA
Organism: Eucalyptus polyanthemos subsp. polyanthemos; assembly: GCA_017140185.1. Taxonomy (NCBI): domain Eukaryota; kingdom Viridiplantae; phylum Streptophyta; class Magnoliopsida; order Myrtales; family Myrtaceae; genus Eucalyptus; species Eucalyptus polyanthemos. The sequence goes on along the minus strand of CM029459.1, from coordinate 18,902,805 downwards.
AAAAAAAAAACGCAGAACAAAACAAAGAACTTAAATTGACCGTGCTTGGGCGGACTAGGAAGGAGGAGAAAGTAGAAGAAGAAGACGAAACAAATAAAAAAGAGGGACACCAATGGGCACCACGTATGATCATGCTAACATTTGAGAAAGCAAGGGGTAATATGGTCAGAACACAGTGGAATGACTTGTGCAAGCCAAATGAGGAGCTGGAAAAGCCTGACCCTTTAAAAAAGGAGGGGAACATGTGATGTGGGACAAGGGAGAAGAAATTGAGGGCACAAGAAAACAAAGGAGAGAAAGAGAAGGGAAAAGAAGAGCTGAGTGTAAAGACGATAATAAAATAAGGGTGCGCCGTTGAGCAAAGACCCCATCACTGCCCGTCGTCGTTGAGTTTACTCCAACGCTTCTCGCAATTTCACAAGATTCCCAAATTCGATCTCCATTGTAGATTTATTCACCTGTCCGTCACTTGAATTGGTCACCTTTTGTTTATATAACCGAGCACGAACACTTGGAAACATCTGAAAATGTGGTCTGTGGAGGAAAATGTCAAATTATGTTTCGATATGAGTCTTAAAAGTTAAAAGTCTTTAGACTTTGATTTGGCCTGCCCTTCGATTATAATTTGGTTTTCTGTTGGATATATAATCTGAGATTTGGTCAACAAGATATCCAAGGGCAGTTATTTTACATATACACCCAAGATTTGACCTAACTGAAGCATAAAGTGAAGGACTCTATTTCGCACAAGAGATAGAGCTAAAAGGCTGCACAGTAAAGTTCCTGTCTTTAAGAGGAGCAAGAAACACAGAGATTTGTGCAGAAAATTCGACATCTAATTGAGGCATTTTTTCTTTGTGGATACATAAGTGTATCAATTCGTGAGGCAATTTTTAATGATTTATATATTGAACAATTACGTGAGACTAAATATTTTAAGATTATGTGTAATCTAGGATTAGGAAATTCTTGAGTATGTGGGGAGATTGTAACTCTATAATTCTCCGATTAAGTAATAGATTATCCGCGGCTGACTCTTCATAAGAAATAAGTACGGATCATTGAACCAAAATACATAAATCTTTTTTTGTTCTTTATTGTTGCTTGTTGATTTCTCCCGTGGTTTCATTCTCTCACTTTAATTTAATTGCAAAAATTTGTTAACTACCAAATTATTTTACAAAGAATTTTCTTGGAATTGCTTTGAGGCTATTGCTTGTTTGATCGATCTCTGGAAACACTGTTGTTGCAATTATATTGGAGCAAAAATAGATTTAAAAAGTTTAACGGGACAAACAATTTTGAATTGCGAAGTGACAAGATACTTACACCATCAACAACTACGTATTGTCTAAGGTGTTGAATGGTAAGACTAAGGCTGTGTTTGTTTTCATTTCTTTTTTCTGTTTTTAAACAACTTTTTTGTTTTTTTTGTAAAAAGGAACAAAAACGCGTTTGTTTGCATTTTTGTTCCAAAATCACTTTTTTGTTCCTAGAAACACATTTGGAACAGAAACAAGAAACAAAAAAAAAAAAAACTGTTTCTTGTTTCTGGAACACTTTTTTTTTTTTTGGTAAGGTAAATGGTATTATAGCTTTGAACAAATATACAAAAAAACTCGACCGGCTCCTAATCTTGCACTCTCGATACAATGTAGGGAGAGTGGAAGGGAGCACAATCAAGAAACTAGAAAAGAAGAACAACACAGACTAAACAGTGCAAGGACCGAAGGTCTAGGAGAGACAACAAATAGCTAAGATTAGCAAAGACCCTCCGCTGCTAGAAGAGAAGCCAACACCCGGATACCGAAGAGGCAGGGTGTTGAAGGACGCCGATCTAAGCTTGTTCCTGTCAATCGCTGAAGATAGCTGGGTGGAAGCCCCAACTCCGCTGGAGACGTCTATTCCTCGAGATATCAGGGATATTAGAAAAACTTGCAGCTTTGTCCTTCACACTTTTGATAATGTGATTTTTTATTGAAGTAAGGACGACCAACTCTCCACGAAAGATAATGGCATTCCTTTTCTTTCAAATGATATAGCACATAGCAGCAAAAGAATGCCGTGCTATAATGTGAAAAAAATCTTTGCCTTTGAGGAACCGCATAGGCCAGAGGAGGTTATCCTTCCAAGGCCTAGGACGCTAGGGAAGATTGCAGCGAGTGGCCCAAAAATAAGCGACAGAAGCCGTTAGATGGCAATCAAAAAATAAGTGGTCAGTGGAATCAGGGACTTCATTACAAAAAGCACATGTGGTGTAGTCAATTCTACCATATGATAGAAGGAGTTGTTGCGTGGGTAGACGATTTTTAGCAATCAACCGAGAAATGAATTGGAACACGGGAGTAATGTTGCCTGCCCAAATGAGAGAAGCCCAAGGAGCAGGGGTTCTCTTCCTTCTGAGGCGGTCCCATGCGGACCCAATGGTGAAGCGACCCAAAGGGTGCCATCTCCAAGAAAAGCAATCCGGAGAGGAGTTAGGCACCGGAGAAGAGAGACCCCAGCTCAATAGAAGGAGGCGCGTGGAACAACCCAGGGGCGAAAGAAGATCCACCACCATTGCATTTCCTGAAAGCTCGGATCTCCGGATGATTTGTTCCGGTAATAGGATGTGGAGAGGCCCTTTTGGATGCCAGTGGTCATACCACAGGGAAACTGAGAGGCCATTCCCAATTTTCCAAAGGAAGGATAGGCGAGACTCGCTTCTTAATTGCAAAATCTTCTTCCAAGCCCAAGAACAAACTGTGGGAGTGGTGGCAATCCAAAAGTTTTGCCACTTTAAGAAGTTGGAATGAATCCAACGACACCACAAAGATACCTTGTCCGTGAAAAGGATCAAGATATACTTCATCATGGCTGCTTTGTTAGAGTCTCTTAATTTTCGAATGCCGAGACCTCCTTCATTTTTTGGCAGACAAATGTCTTCCCAAGAGACCTTTGCCCCTCCCTTACCAAGATGAGCACCTTTCCATAAGAATTGGCACAACATTTGTTTAATGTCATTTAGGACCGAGATTGGTAAGGTGAAAACACTCGACCAGAAAGCCTGAATTGAATGTAGGACTGATCTGATTAGTTGAAGTCTTCCAGCATAGGAGAGAAGGCGATGGGCCCAGGACTTGGCTCTAGAAGTAATCCACTCAATCAAGGCAATACAATCAGTCTTCCGAAGCCTGGAGGAAATAATAGGTACTCCAAGGTAACACACCGGGAGTGAACCTTCCTGAAATCCAAAAGCTAGCAATATGTAGTTGCGGATAAACGGAGAGCCTCCTGAAATGAAGACTTCGCTCTTGTTCTTGTTTGGAAGTAATCCACTCCAAGAGGAGAATAAGTCGAGTCCTTTCTTCAGTAATGTGATCGAACCCCAATCTGCCAGGCTAAATAGGAAAACATCATCTGCGAAGGATAGGTGAGAAAGCCTAACTGGTTTGCATCGCCAGAAATACTTGAAATTTGCATGGGATGTGCGGGCACTCAATATTCCCGAAAATACCTCCATTACTAGGGTAAAGAGGTAAGGGGACATGGGGTCGCCCTGGCGAAGGCCCCTCCCGCTTGAGAAGAATCTGTGCAGCTCACCATTAATCGAGATTGAGTACTTGGGGGTTTGAACGCACACCATAATCAGCTTGATCATAAACTGAGGGAATCCAAAGGCTAAGAGTGTCAGCTGAAGGAAGTCCCAGTCGACAGTGTCGTAGGCCTTTTGGAAATCCACCTTAACAGCACATTTGGGGAGATAGGGTTGCAGGTGAAAGCCAGCAAAGAGTTCCTAGGCAATCATAATATTATCTCTAATCCTCCTACCTTTTACAAAGGCATTCTACGTCGGATCTACCACATCTCCCAAGACCGAGGCTAGGCGATTTGATAAGATTTTCGTGATGACCTTATAGATGGTATTGCAGCATGTAATTGGTCTGTAGTCTGTGACCGCACACGCATTTGGCACTTTTGGAACTAAGGTGAGGATAGTATTATTGACTTCCTTAAGGAGTCGCCCAGAGGAAAAAAATTCCTTGACCGCGTCGAGGACAAATGGGCCAACTATGTCCCAATTACTCTTGAAGAATTCCACTGTGAACCCATCAGGACCTGGGGCTTTACCTCTCGGGAGAGAGAAAAGCGTATCACGAATTTCCATATCAAGAACCGGCCTAGAAAGAGTACTGACCTGGTCCATAGTCAAAGGCCTCCGGATGTAATCTGTAACCTCCTGTAAGGAGGGCTTAGATAGGGCTAAGTGAGGAGCAAGTAAGTTAGTGAAGAAGGAAACAAAGACCTGTGGAACCATAAGAGGGTCAGTGATCAATTCCCCTGCCACATTTGTAACTGATAAAATCTTATTACGGAGCTCTCTCTTCTTGACCGAGAGGTGGAAAAATCTTGTATTACTATCGCCTTCTTTAAGCCACCGAATTCTGGACTTTTGCCTGTAGAAGCATTCTTCATCACGGCGCAAGTCCACGAAGTTACAGCGTCGTGTCTGCTCGAGCTCAGCCAACTGTGGGTTTAGCGGATCAAGGACTAGTTCAGTTTGTACCAACCGAAGGCTCTCCCTAGCTTCCTCTGCTCTAGCCGAGATATTGGAAAAAGTGTCCCTGTTGAGTTGCTTAAGTTTGCCCTTGAGCAATTTCAGCTTGGAAACTAGTATGCACATATAAATGCCCTGTATGTGTGAATCCCAAATCTGATGCACAATAGAGGTAAAGTTTGGATGCTCCGACCAAAAGTCAAAGTATTTGAAGGGTCTTTGCCTAATCACAGGGTCAAGAATTCTGACCACCATGGGAGAGTGATCAGAAATGCCTGGATTGAGGAAGGATGCTTCAGAGAAAGAGAACTCAAAGTTCCATTTGGAATTTACCAAAACTCTATCAATTTTCCTCATTTTTCTAGCTTGGCCAGAAGACGTCGACCAAGTGAACCGAAGGCCTACAAATCTGAGATCCTCTAATTCTGATTAGGCCAGGCAAATGGCAAATTCATCAAAGTACGGGATCCAGGCATTAGAGCCCCCCATTCTGTCAGATGGATCCTTTATGGCATTAAAGTCTCCAGCAACAAGCCAGGGTGAATCCTGCAGAAGATTACTCATATGTAGGAGGTTTGCCCAAAGAGGACGACGTCGTAAGAATGAGTGTTCACCATACACAACTAAAAGACAACAACACTTTCCAGAGAGATTGATAGTTATCCACCCGTGGATAGCCTGGTCGGTGATGTCCATTGATTCAAATCTTATAAAGTCCGGGTTCCATCCAACCCATATTCGACCCTTAGGAGAGTACTCATAATTTGCGACCCATTTCCAGCCAGTAAGCAAAGACGAGGACAAAGAATCAAAATCCGCTTCAGAGACTTTCGTCTCAACAAGACCAACAAAAGAAAGATTATATTTGGAAACTAACTTTCTAACTTCCGCCCGCTTTAACGGGTCATGAAGGCCTCTAATGTTCCATATTCTTATATACATGAAGAAAGAGAGAAGGTCACTTACCTCATTTAGAGGCCTTTTTCTTCGCCGGCACGGATTTGAGATCCAAGGATGGGGCCAGGTCGAGGCGAAGTAACAGGAGCTTATCCTGGATAGTAGCCAAATCAGTCGCAGGAGAGGATGTTGGGGATGGGCACCCAACCGAAAGAAGGTCCTCATCTTCAATTCCAGTGTGCACGCTGGAGATTTCATCAGAGCATTTTCTGGAACACATTTTAAGAACAAAAAATGAACAAAAACATCAGCTCTTTCTGTTTCTTGCTCAGCCGTTCGAACACCGCCTCTTCTCCTGCATCTTCTCCACCGTCGTCTTCTCCGGCGCCTCCCACTCTCCGATGCTGATAGCCGCCTCTATCTCGAGACCATCAGGCTTCTCCACCATCATCCTCTCCGGCGCTGACAGCCGCTGCTCCTTCACCAGGTCGGCGCCTGGCGGTGGCCCGACGAGGCCGAGCTTGCCCAGCGGCCGGCGAGGCTCGACGTCGTCGGGCCACCGCTAGGTTGGCGTCGCCTGGCAATGGCCCAGCGAGACCGAGCTCACCCAGAGGCCGGCAAGGCCGGGGGCCGGCGAGCCTCACCGTGGCTGGGTGAGGCCGCCGGCCCTCGTCGGCCGGTCGCCGCGCCCAAAAGAAGAAAAAAAAAAAAAAGAAAAAGAAAAAAGAAAAAAAAAAAAAAGGAAAAAAGAAAGAAAATAGAAAAAATTAAATAAAAATATTTAAAAAATAAAAAAAATAAAAAAAATTATACAAATTTACCAAACGTGTTTCTATTCTTTTTATATTTCTCGGAATCGCATTTACCAAACGCATTTTTTTTTCAAAAATTGTTTTTTGGAACAAACACTTTTTTTCTATTTCTCGTTTCTGGAACAATTTTTAAACGAAACGTTACCAAACGCATCCTAAATAGTCGAAACGATGAAAGATGTCAATAAAGGATGAATTAATGGAGGGGGCAAAGAGTATAATTATGTTAAACACATAAACGGTATGCCTTCAAGACAACGTATCAAACAGCCCCTTAAAACAAAAATCTGAAAATGGCGTGATACAAACCCTAGAGGAAGGGGCATTGAGAATTAGTAAGTCAGTTCGCTAAGTTTAAAAAGTCCAAAAAGCGTAGACTAGCCATGGAGCTTGGATGCAGTTTCCCGATCGAGATCCATGGATCACAGACAGCGTCTTCCCATGGCCTTTCGCATCTGAAAGCATCCTGAGTTTAGTGGAGTATTTTATGGCATCCCTTGCTCTTTTTTTATATCACAACTATTGCTTCACTGGGCACTTGGTCACCCGATGGTATGGAGGGTCTCGCTCCAGTATCCGCTTTGATTCATGCAGCGTCACCCTCATGAACTTCTACAAGTTGCCGTCATCTCTAGACGCTGCTAAAACAAAAGCACCTGTTTCAACTTAACCTGTGTCAACGAGCCCTCAGAAAATATTGAAAAATGAAGCTGATGGAGAAATTGGTCTGCAACTTCGTTCGCTAATCACCGTCTAATGAGGAAAAGAGAGAGAGAGAGAGAAAGGGGAAAGTTTAGTCAAAAGGAGGGGAACATGTGGGACAAAGAAGAAGAAAATGAGGCATAAGAAGACAAAAGAAAGACAGAGATAAAAGAGAGAGGGAGACAGAAACGTCGGAAAGGATAGAACAAAACAAGGGAGAGAGTGAGCGCCCGAAAGCAAGAGAGGAAAAGGGAAGAAGAAAATAGTGTTGCAGCTTAGAGAGAGAGAGAGAGAGAGAGGAAGCTACATGGGTGCTTTCTCTGTTTGAACTGCATATGAAATTGACCCGGTTGGAGGATTTTGATTTGTTCAAATTCGGCACGCGATTTGGTCCGAGTCAAATTTGGGTTTCTTGGGTGGGGGAACTTAATTTTGTTTTATGTTGGAAATAGGCCGAGTATTGAGAAATGTTAACAGAAAAAGAACCACACGACATGGCTGTCTGCAGAACCTAGAGAGAGAGAGAGATGAAAGTAACGGAACAAGGGAAAGAAAAGTCATGCCTACCGCCTGCATTTCCGAAAAATTAAAATTTGAAAAAATAAGTGAAGGGTAGAAGGAAGGCGCACCTGGTTTAATCCCCTCCTCGTCCAGTCAAGAATCTCCTCTCTATAATCCCTGTAACGGCCCTTACCGCAAAATGGTAATTTCTTGCAGCCATATACAAGTATCGTGCATCCATTTGGTATCTTTGAGTTGGATAAATTAGTCAACACTTTCAACAATGGACACCTGAAGAATTTCAAGCGCTGCAAAAGCTCCAATTCTTCAAGGCCCTCAATAACCCATAGCACGGGGCACATGTTGAGAAATAAACTCTTCAACTTCTTCAAGTTTGATAAACCATACAACCCTCCTAAGGATTCGCAGTGGCCAACATTGAGACACTCCAATGATTCCATCGTAATGAGAAATTGAATTTGAAGTAGCTTTGAGCAATTTCCAACATACATTTGAGAAAGCTTCCTCAAGCTCGATGAAATAACAGACAATCTCTCGAGAAACTCGCAATATGTCACAGTCAAAATTTTCAATAGTTCAAGCCCATCAAGTTGAATTTCCCTTAGTGGACAGCGACAAAGATGCAATGTGGACAAATTTTTCAAGTGCAAAAATTGTGGCCCAACGACTATTGAGTTGAAACTATCCATGCGAGGTAAGGTGAGTGTTTTAAGTTGAGGTAGGTGACCCAACTCCGTTGACGGCACAGGAAGATCCGAAAGGCACAACTCCAACCACTCCAGCTTAGATAACTTCCCAACCCATTGCAATTGAAGAGTTGATGCCTGCGCAAGTACTTGTCCAAAGTTGTTGGATAGTTCCAAATCCACTAGATTTGTGAGGTTACTAAGATCCGAAACTAACCGCAATGATGCCGATCGAACATGTAGATAATTCAAACTCGAGGGAAGTTTTGGCAGCTCTTGAAGCTCATTACAAAATGATAGATCCAGCTTTTGGAGTTGCGTGAGAGAATTGATTGTCGCCGGCACTGCACAAACACAGGTATGTTTGACATTGAGCTCCTCCAAGCTCTCTAGCATTCCAATACCGTTAGGCAACCTCCGTATTGGACAGTGTCTTATCTTCATCACCTTCAATTGCTCGAGACTCTTTACTGAATCAGGTAACTCAACAATTTTTGTCGATGAGAGATCCAAATTCTGTAATGTTGTCAAATTACCTATTGATTCCGAAAGCTCCACAAAATTTTGACAACGATGGAGTGAAAGGAATTTGAGTTGCGTAAGCTCTCCAATAGAAATTGGAAGTTTCGCAATTGGCATGTCTGATAGATCAAGGGATGATAGGTTCTTTGCATTACCAATAGAATCGGGTAAACTCGTAATTTTTCTGTCTGATACATCCAACTTAGACAATGATGCTAATTTCCCGATGTTTGGAAGTTTCTTGATTTTGGAGCACCCCCTGATAGAAAAGTGCTTCAAATTTACTAGTCTACCAATCTCTTTAGGCAAATTTCATAGTAAAGAAGACCCATTAATTTGCAAGTGAGTAAGACCTTTTAGTTTCCCAATAGAGGAGTCAACTTCTTGCAAGTTTGAACATCTATGAAGAGACAGTATCTCCAAACTCGGGCATCCAGAAAAGTCTAGGGTCCGTTTCAATCCATAACAATATGAGAGAGAAAGCACTTTCAATTTGTTTGCCACCTGCATAAGTCACTGAAATATTATCAAAGAGGATCAAAGAGAGAATATTGTGTGTATGCTAAGAGAACAAAAGTATGAATTCACACCTTTAAAATGTTCCATCCGGCCCAGTTTTCGGTGCTTTGATTGTTTGAAAGTATGAAAACTACTAGATTTTTCAAGTGCATATTGACCATTTTACAATTTAAAGGAGGAGAATCCCAAGAAAGCCATCTTAGCTCTTGGAGATAATTGTTGATGTCTCCAGCAAAAGTCACTGCATATAGCCTAAGGAATTTTAGATTTGGCACCTCTCAAGTTCTTCATCCCTGACACTAATGGGAACCAAATGATATCCACCTAAATCGAGTGCTTGAATGTTATCCTTTCTCTGCCAATAGAAACCATCAATGGGTATTAGCTTGCAAACATTAATTTGTCCTTTAGAATGCCCAAAAGGAATCTCTTAAATGGGAAGTGGGAAAATAATTTCACGGTGGATAATGTAAGGATCCTACTTTTACTTTACCTTTTTTGATCTCATTACTTCCCGAGCTTCTTCGTTATTCCACAACCTATTGAGGGTACATTCTTTTCGAACAATGTCTCTTCCAAGGTCTCTCAGTTGATCATGCATCCATATATCATCATCTTTAACAATTTTAATTAGACACAAGTTGGTAAGTTTTTTCAATGAGTTATGGGGGTAAAGATGGCAAGCATCCCACAAATAGGTTGCCCATGATTTCTTTTCATATCTAAAGAAGCATGCGATATCAAGAAAATTTTCTTTTTCTGCATCTCCTAATGCATCATAACTTATCTTTAACTTACCCCGGACTTCATCATGAGGTACGTTCTTCAACATTTCTAGCATTTCTTTCCATATTTCCTCTTTTTGGTCATGAAGATGGGAACCTATGACTTCAAGAGCCAATGGGAGTCCCCCCATCATATATACAACTTCTTGAGAGAGACTTTGATAAGCATTGGGAGGAGAGACCCTATTAAATGCATGCAAACTGAAAAGTTCTAGCGATTTATCACAATCCATTTCCTTCACTTCATAAGCTAATATTCCCTTCTCTTCAGCCAAAATTCGTTTGTCCCTTGTTGTAATGATAATCCTACTCCCAGAACATAAAGTGTTAGGGTCCCCAGCTAGTTTCTTAAGTTGTTCTTTATTGTCTAGATCGTCTAGAACAATGAGAACTTTCTTAGAACTAGCTCTCCTTCTTATGCTGTCTATTCCTTCATCAGTGTTACTAAAATTTTCTACAAATCTAGAATCAGAGAAGTCGGATGCCAACTGTTTCTGCAGATTTACTAGGCCATTTCCTTTTGATGATTCTCGGATGTTCCCAATGAAGCTGCATTAGTCATCAAACTGAAGACATAATTCATTGAAAACAATCTTAGCAAGAGTAGTTTTACCGATCCCACCCATTCCATGGATTCTAACAAAACGCACACCCGTGCCAGAGCCAACATCTAACAAATCCATTATGGCTTCTACTTGTTTGTCTACCCCAACCAATTTGTTGTCCAGAGGTCTTTGTTTTACTTTCAGCTTACGCAAAACCTCTTTCACAACGAGTTCAATGACTTCACCTTGTCTGCCACATACCCTGCCACATACCAAACACTTTTAGTCAAAGAAAACAAATAACAATCTCACTACTACTTCTTAGCAGATAGCATTCGAGTTGGATCACTATTTTTAAGTCTTAGGTAAATTCTATAGAGCCACAAGAATTTTGGTGTAATAGACTCCACAAGATATGATTGGTATGATAAACTTATAATTTGACCCTATTTCTAAGAAAGAAGATGTTCCTTTGCAGTCCGAATTACAAACATCATTCTAGAATTAGATCAAATTCACTCATAAAACTGTCACTAGCCAAAAGGGCCTGCTTATGTATGAGAATTAGTGAATGCCTCTGTTCCCCCCCCCCCAATGAGAAATGAAATTTACTGCTCATATACCAAAAACCGATTTGTATATGCCACGTCAACCAATATATTTCAACAATATACACCCCTCCAGCTAGTTTTCACTGCCATTTAGAAGAACAACAAGAGAATAGCATTTGGAATGAATCTTGAAAAAAGTTCCATAAATAAGCATTTACTTACGCTTTCCCATGGACTTCCCATCCCGTGATCTTAGCCACTTTTCCCAGAGCCGCCTCCCACCGTTGCCTCATCTCGGCACCCTGCCTCTGCTCATGCTTCTCCAAGTCCTTCAAGTACAGTTCCGTCCTGAGCTTGACGTCGGTGGGCGTGACATCAAAGAAGATGGGTAGGATCTCCGGTTTCCCAATCGATTCATGGAGCTCCGTCACTCGAGCGAGCTCGCGGAGGCACCAAGTGCTCGAAGCATAGCCTCTGGAGAGGACCGGTATGCAGATCTTGGAGTTGCCGACCGCTCTCAGGAGATCGTCGATCCGATCACCAGCGTGAAGCTCTTCACTGTCTCTGTAGGCGACGATCCCCTGGCCGAACATGGTCCGGTAGAGCCAGTCGGTGAAGGTGTCGCGAGTGTCGGGGCCTCTGAAACTCAAGAACACGTCGTACCGGGTCACCGACGCGCTGGAACCACCGGTTGCTGCCATGTTTTTGGGAGGCTTCCCTCGCAAAAGGTCTCTCTGTCTCGCTCTGGTTTTTGCCTGCTCGGAGTTGGAGCCGCGTCTTCGTTACGGTTAGAAAGTAGAAATCATGTGTGAATGCACAAACCGATCTCACAGAATCCCTCAAAAGCCCTCTTCCTCGAAATAGACCCGTGCCCACACGCAAGATCTGGATATTTGAGCTTTCGGCCTGTATCGGCATCCGATGCTTAAAGTAAACAGAGAAGGACGTTTGCCCCGGTCAAGCTCCAAAAATATTCCGAAATTCAATTTTTTTTTCCTGTTTTTTGGACGGGCAGATTAAATTCAATTTATCATCAGACTAAGCTGGGTAGCCAAACACATAACAAGTGATCCCATTCAGCAAATCATTACTAGCAACTTAGTAACTTCATAAGTAAGGGCGCGTTTAATAATATTTTTATTTAAAAATTGTTCCGGAAAACAAAAATAAAAAAAAAAGTATTTCTATTCTAACAATTTTTAAACAAAAAAATGATTTGATAAACTTGTTCGGAAATAAAAAATTAACAAAACACGTTTGATAAATTTATATAATTTTTTTATTTCTTTTGATTTTTTAATATTTTTATTTTATTTTTTATATTTTATTTTTTATATTTTATATTTTATTTTTCTTTTTTTTTCCTTATTTTTTTCTCTTTTCTTTTTTTTCTTTTTTCTTCTTTTGGCGGCGGCCTCGCCCAGCCACGCTTCCATGTTGTGTCCGACACGTGTCAGAGCGTGTCGGACACGTTGGCATGCTCGGATACAGTCGGACACGCGGTCACTTTTCCGACATGCGGTCAACTTTTATTGACACGCATGTCGACGCGTGTCCGGAAGACTGATGGAGGGTGGAGGCGAGGGAGGGGGAGGGAGCAGGGGTCGCAAGCGCTGGCGAGACAGAGTAGAGGCCGCGAGCGCCGGCGAGACGAAGCGACGAACGGACTACCGAACCACCGCGACGGCGAGAGACAGCTAGAGAAAGAGCCGAAAAGAGAGAAAGAAAAGAGAAGGCAAACTCCCGCCGGCGAGGCGAAGCCACGAACGGACCACCACGATGGCGAGAGATGGCCAGAGAGAGGTGAGGGCTACCACTGTTGCAATGGATCGGCGACGAGAGGAAGAGGAGAGGAGGGAAGGGGGTCGTGCGGCACGGCAAGGAGGATAGGAAAAGGAGGGCTCGGCGGCTCGCTAGAGTTTTTCATAAAGAAATCCAAAAAGAAAAAAGAAAGGAGGTCTGATGGCATGAGAGAGAGGGGGGGGGGGGAAGTGACAACTCACTTGTCACTGTCAAGTGGGGGGAGGGAAAAAAGTAAAATAAACGTGGGGTGGAGGGAAAAGGACGAACGAAAGAAGGGTTAGATTTCGGGGATTGTTTTTTTAATCGGAAAATTAAATAAATGAAATTAAAAATGATTTTGAAAAATAAAAATATTAAAGTTTGAATAATGATCAATTTTGGTTATTGTAGAAAATCATGGATTTATTTAAATAAATTGATTCTAATTTCTTATTAATTTTAGTTTCATCGATAACTTTTTGTTAAAATTAAAAAAATATTTCGCATTAATTATGAATATATCTTTCGAATTTCAAATGAATTGATTTGTTAATATTATTAGTATAAATTTATTATAGGCTCTTTTTTTAATTATTTATTTATTTATGAATTTGAGTCAAATTAATTAAAAATAAAAATATTCATTTAATATGTAACGTGTCGCAACATGTCGAAATTTTCTCTTTTTTAGAAATGACATGTCGACGTGTCATGTCGTGTCGGATACTCGTGTCGTGTCGCGTATTGGTGCTACATAGGCCACGACAAGGCTCGCCATAGCTAGGCGAGCTCGGCCTCGCCGGATCTAGGCGAGCTCGAGCTTGCCCAGCCAAGGTAAGGCCAAACTTCGCCAGGGGCCAATGACGCTCAGCCTCGTCCAAGGGCCGGCGACGCTCGGTGAGGTCACCGACCAAAGAAAAAAGAAGAAGAAAAAGAAAAAGAAAAAAGAGAGAAGAAAATGGAAAGTATTCCTAAATTTTGTTCTAGAAACAAAAAACAACTTTTTTTTTTTTATTTATTATTTATGTTCCAAATGTATTTTAAACAAAAAAATAATTTTGGAACAAAAACGCAAACAACACGTTTACTGTTTTTTGTTCCTGGAACAAAAAAAAAATTATTTAGAAATAGAAAAAAGAAATCAAAACAAACGCAGCCTAAACAGCTCAAGCAACGACACTAGCTCCATTATTGTTTTTATGACCTTTTTGTCAGTTACTCGGTGCGTGCTTCACTCGAACATGTCTTTTCTTGCAAGTTTTCAACCATGAATAACCTACGGTAAAAGGAACTGTGATGCAAAGGAGGAGTCAAAGGTCGTTGAATAATAATATTTATAATTTCTTAGATGAATATAATAATTTAAGAGTCAAGATACTGATAAGAGGAAGAAAATGCATCATAATATTATACTTGTGATATGGGGAGATATAGCAAAGTAAACTTATAACAAAATTTTTGTCTTGGATTGTATTAATCTAAAGATATGTTATAAGGAAATTAGCAGTGTAATAAACACAGAAAATTGGATTCTAGAGCAAATTTTCTTTTTTGTTTCACATGTAAATTAAAGTTAAATTGAGAAAATGTATACGCAATAGAAAATATAAATAAATTCTGCCTAGCTTATTTTTTTTTTAAGTAATATTATTTCTTCTAAAGGTTCTGAATTCATTGCATCATGGATTACTGAAGAAATTCTTTATATATGTGTAAATGAACACTTGTAAGTATTGTCTCTGAAGATGTACTTCTAGACCTATAAATAGCTCAAAAAGTCACCTCCTAATTGCAAAAATCGGCTTTCTTGCATTCTCCATCAGGAAAAAACAAAAAAAAGAAATGCTGCCACGTAAGTTTTTCTTTGGGAAGACCAATTAAAATTACTTGACCATGGAGAGTCGGAGACCACCTAAAAGAGTACATGGTACTAGGATCAATTTGAACAAAAGTAGAAATTCGATGACCAACTTCGAACATTTACTAAGAGTTTGATTGCTAAAAACAATCTTATCCTAAAAGTTTCGTTTCACGTCCACTTACATATTTAGATTCAACAAGCATTTGCCCATCAGTGTACTTATCCAATTATATATAATCCTATGTGATTACATAATAATTATACTTATATCATTGGATGTGGCTAATGTTATCCTCGTGAATATGATGTCGGCCTTCACATGCGTGAGCGCATCAATTTCGAGGCAAGTTTGTCCGTTCAACATTGCTTAAAAATAGGGGAAAATAAATTAATCATTTTTTATTAAATTAATGAGTTCATTTAATCAATTACTTATTAACAAAAAAAAAGAAAAAAGGATTAAGTATTTCCATTTTATATGGGCACCCATAAAACGACAAGCTGTCCACTTCGTCGCCCACCCAGCCGGTCCTCTTTTTCTCTTTTCCCAATTTTTCGTTCCGTTCCGCCAATTCCCGATACTCCAAAACGACGTCGCTCTCTCGATCTGCTTCTTTTTCTTCTTCTATGTCCAATGCTCGTCTAATCAAACGGCGAAGACCTGCAATCATCTGCGTGGACTCCCATTCCAAGCCATCCATCTTCCCCCACCCACTACCACCAGTGCACCTTCGAGTTCGCTAACCGACCCAGATCCTCCACACCTCCGACACCGTCAACGATTACTCAAGCAACTTGTCCAGCTTCAGCTTTGATGCGTAAACTCGATGTTCGGTGGCTCCGACGACTAATAATGTGCAAGATTGGCGTAGTGATGCTCCAAGTCATGTTATTAATGGAATGGGCGTTCGGTATGATTTTTCTCGTCTAAGCTAGGGGTGCACAAGAATTGCCAGAATTCCAAAGAGACGGAAAAAAAAAAAAAAAAAAGAATGCAGAACAAAACAAAGAACTTAAATTGACCGTGCTTGGGCGGACTAAGAAGGAGGAGAAAGTGGAAGAAGAAGACGAAACAAATAAAAATAGAGGGACACCAATGGGCACCACGTATGAGCATGCTAACAATTGAAAAAGCAAGGAGTAAAATGGTCAGAACACAGTTGAATGACTTGTACAAGCCAAAGAAGGAGCGGGAAAAGCCTGACCCTTTCAAAAAAGAGGGGAACATGTGGGTAGGGGTGAGTAGTGGTCTAGGGTCGACCCTGGACCGACCCGGACGCCCACCTGCTCGGTCTGTGTGCAGTTCGAGGGACGGTCGGTCCCCGTCAGAATCCCGAAGGACCAACACTGTACGGGTTGGTCACTCGATCCTAGAAGTTTTGGGTCGGTCCAACCCCGGCCAACCCCGTATATTATATTATATTAATTATAATTCTTTTATATATTCAAACCTAAGTAAAATGTCTGTTATATTATATTATATTGATATGTTCTATCAATAGCACTAATAGTAATTTCAATTTAAAACTTTTGTTAAGTATTAATTACGTGTTGTTTGTTTTGTTTTTAAGTGTATAGAAGTTCAAGTAAATTAACAAGATGTGAAGTTATATATTCATGGTTTATATTAAGTATTTTAAAATTTTTATGGTTTAATTGTATTTTACTAATGAATTTCAGTTGCACTTTGCTTTTCAATTCGTGTCAAATTGTCGATGAATGTGTAATTTAAATTTGTAGGTTTACTTTTTTAGGGAGTATAAAAAATAAGACGAAAAAAATTATCGATCGGTCCTGGGTTGACCATGGAACCGAACCGAACCCATTAGGTCGGTCCGGTCCTTGGTCCTAGGCTTAATAGGGTTGGTCCTCGGTCCTAAAAATTGAGGACCGACACTGTATGGGTGGGTCCTAGGGTTAGGGGGTGGCCCGTGTTAGACGCAAATTGCGCAACCCCAAGATCTCCATAACCAGAACAAGAACATGCATAATCGAGTAGAAAGATTAACGCACCTGGATCCATCGAACATAGAGCGGAAGCATAAAAAGGGATTACCCACATATAAAAGGGGATCCACGCATCAAGTCCTTCTCCTCTATTGCCCTCCGTATCACTGGCTCAATGAGGCAGCCCCCCTCAAGTGTAGCGTTAGGTAAACGCCCATTAGGTGAGGATACAGGTGAGAATTAGGGTTAGAGGAGAGACTTGAGCACTATTTATAGAGTTTCCAGCCAGTCCCCCTCATTACGGGCCAGGCTCAACTCGGCCCACACTAGCCAGCCCATATTAGACTAATTAAGAAACCTTCTATATCTCTTTAGACCAACCCTGTTTTACGATAACCGTAAAAACAGTAAATTACAATATCAATTAATTTAGTCCACATTAAGAAAACTCTTACATTCTCCCACTTGGACTATATTAATTGAAATCGTACCTTATGCGCGCGCATTGGTCCAGAGATAATTCTTAATAGTCAATCCTATCCCATAAAGTCTTAAACACCGAATCATGGCGGCTTTGCATGTATACACACAGAGCCTTCCATGGTCACGAGTGCTCTCAACTTTATTGATATGGATTCAATATGGTAGTGTGGCAAATGGATAACATCTCTCATAGAGATCCCATTTGTCAGTCACCATTCTCTTACCTTAGGTGTCACAAAAACTTGTACCACAAGAGAATGCTTTATGGTTCCAATGAACCCACATATGTCTTGTCCTTATAGTTAACCTTTCTTTATGTATTACAAGACATATGCACAAGGCTAATAACCGGATACCCGGATGCCCCTAGCCTTCACTCAAGGTCCATAAAATCCCTTGAGACTTTATCAATATGTATTCAATATAATAACAACACATTCAAAACATTTTATTGAATGCAAAAGTTGATACATATCAAACCGTTACTAAGTGTAACGAACCACAGATGTGAACTTTATCAGAATAAAGCCAAAATAGCTCCCATTAAACAACAGTATCCGAAGATACTCCTAGGCCCATGTTAACAATATGTTACTAAAATATACATGGGCGTAGGCCTTTAGTTTGTGGATCTGCAACCACATCATCTGTGAAAATATGTTATATCATAAGTCACCTTTCTGTACCGTTTCTTTATGGTCAAAAATATCTAACCACCACATATTTAGACCCCTTGAGACCTCTGTAGTAAATAAATAATACTACAAATTTGTTATCTCAATACAACCGTATGGGTCTATCCATCAAGTTAAAACGATCAATTCCGTCATGAGGTTTTGGAGTCTAAAAGCCCAAGTAACAGCCTAAAAGAATGTTACAAACACTGCTTACATAGCAGAAGATGACATAAGACTTTATTTACTGCACTTACTGCTAACATAAATATGTATTTTGTTATTGATTGCATGTCATCAGAACAGCCAGCAAAGTTTACATCTAAATACCCTACTAACTGTAAGAATTGAACATGGCTATAAATTAGCATATAATCTCTTGTCTTCTTTAAGTACCTTAAAACCTTCTTGACAGCAACCCAGTGATCATGTCCTGGATTTAACCGATATCTGTCTAGAAGTCCCATCACAAAGACAACATTTAGTCTAGTGCAAATTCGAGCATACATTATACTTTTAAGTGCACTGACACAAGGTACACCATTTAATTAGATTTTCTCAATATCCAAATAAGGACAATGTGATAGATTTAGTCCATCACCCTTAACAACGGAGCAATTCCTGGCTTGCAATGATGTATATTGAATATTTTCAATATACAATCAGCAAATGTCCTCCGAGAAAATCTAATATAATATGGCAAAAACAATCCTTATAGATCTCAGTATTATCTCAAGGTCACAACTTGTGAGCAAAATATCATGTACATAAAGTATGAAAATAAATTTCCTCCCACCGACCTTGCAAGATATTGAATTACTTTGTTCCCAATTGAACAAAATAACAACACTATGAAACTTTAATAATATTGTCTGGAAACTTGCTTAAGACCATGAATTAGAACTTTTCGGTCTACACACAAGTTTACTTGAATCTCGCTGCAAAATCATCCAATTGCACAATATAGATTTTGTATCTATTTGGTGTAACTTTATATCAAAATAAATTATTAATGCCACATTCACTCTGAAAGAATCTTTTAAAGAAATAGTTATTTCTTCAATATAAACAATCCACCCCTCTTTCAGAGTGAAAACTTTAGTTACCAATTTGGCTTTAAATTCCACAATCTTTGTTTGAAATTCTTTTAGTTTTGTATGCCAATTTGTAACTAATAAACTTGTGATCTTTAGACAAGTCAGTAAGTTTCCAAACATGTTTCATAGATTGTATATCGCCTTTTATGGCATCTAATCACATACTTAATTGAGAATAAGAAACGACATTTATAAATATGGCATTACATCAACCATATAGTGGATATTGTAATCATGCTCTCATAAATAGACTATATAGTCGATGGTATAACGATCGTCTTTCCTTAACAAATCTCCTTAACAAAGCTGCAACCACTTCATTCGCACTTGAGAGGTTTAAGAAATTTCATTATAAACTATATCAAGAATAGTACCTTGAACCTCAGCAAGTTTAGTCTATGGTACAGAGATTCCATAATTATCTCAGTATAGGTAAAGACAAAAACACAAAGAACCTCCATCATATTATTATCTTTAATAATCTCGAGAGCAGCTATCTTCTATAATTACGTCAATATTTAGAAACTTTAGAGTATGTGATTCCATAATTCTTGTACCTTCTTTAGGGTCATAAAATCAATACCCCTTTTGTATATGAAAAATTGCTTTCATAATATCAGCCCACAAAAGACCAGATAAATTAGTCTTACTAATCATACTCATCATCATGTTCAATATGGTGCATTTATGCCTTTCGCCCAAATCTTTTTGTCAGAATTTTCAGGTATAGTAATTAAACTACCACCCTAGAATCTACCAAGTATTTGACAAATGACCATTTAAGCTATTTCGCATTGTCATACTTGCCAAAATACTCATTACCATTGTTAAACCTGACAACATTTTTAATCATATACGAGATGTATATGTCATTAGGATTTAAACACAATTTTTGCAGATGTGTCCTAATTTCAATATCGACAAGACATAATTTCAAGCAACTAAGGCTTCCTTCATCTTATAGCAAAGTGCGGTTCGCGAGCAAACCTCTTTTCAAGTGTTCCAGAATGGAACGCTTCATGGACAATAAGCAAATTCAATTGCTCTTTTCTCAAGTAACAAATCATATGTCCACAACTTAAAATTTGAAGCAGTAAAAACCTCAATGATGACGGAATTACCATTTACAGAAAAGGTGACTGAAAAACAAGCAGTATATAATTAGCATCATGTGAGCATTGTGTAACTTGACGTACAAGTACACATCCAGAGAGTTACATCCAAAATCACATAATCACCTTTGGGTAGAATATATGACATGCAATAGTACACTCCCCACATGATAAGGGTTATGAGAATATGTTCCAATTTTTCATGAATTCATCACCTTTGGGCATATGAATCACTAGAATCAGTCACTCCTCCACCACACTATCATGTATCCCTCCATGAACTAATACACAATCACCTCCTTTGGGAGTATGATACGTATTAGACCAGGAGACATCCCAATCATCATACGAGACCGAAATTTCTCAAACCCAATCAAGCGTGCCACTTTGGCGGTCACTATTCAATTGAATCATTGAAATTCTCTCATACCAGGGATATAAGCTTTACTCCTCACATTCACCATATATATGTGATTTTAACTTTAGTGATAGGGGCATCATATCACCAAAATCACATATCATGCTAATTATATTGCTTTATTCATTAATATATATATATATATATATATATATATATATATATATATATATAGCGAACCTGAAAGACAGATTCCAATGAGATCATTGATCACAGTAACACAAGAAATTTCTCATAACAGAGAATAAAACATCTCTTATGCACCCCAATTACATATTACCAGAACAACATAAAAAGAATGTTGATCTATAATATCTCTCACAAATTAACATCAATAGTAATATAGGGTACACCAAATCAACAAGCACTATTGCTCATGAGTTTCATACGGCAAAACATGACTCCAAAGCCAACATCTGATTTATTAGCCAATTTTAAGCAACAAATTATCATTGTAATCAACCAGTGGCCTATTAATTGAGTCAAACCAGAGAACCAAATATCTAAAATTTAACAGTAGATACGATTGCTCTGCATAAATATTGCCATACTCCTTAACCATAAAAAATATTCAACTTGATAGACATTAACAAGTGACCAGATGAATTCATGTACAATATGCAGTAACTTAATTGACATGCATTACCCATATTCAACAGATGTATTAATCAGTACATCAGTTTAGTCACGAGTCCTTAAGTCGTCTATCATTCAAAAATTACCAGTGTGTAAAGGAGTATACTTGAGTAACAAAAGTTTCATAATCTTTATTGTTTCTCATCACCAATACAAAGCTCAAATACAATCTTATATGAATTGTATCTCATTAAGCCAACTTTAGTTCACAATAAAGTTTAATTTTTATTTATGAATCACACCTTTATGTGATAACATACCTTTAACCCAACACTTATATTTCCAAAATCACAGAAAATATAAGAAAAATACGCAAAGTACACTAAAAATACACGTATTTAGGGTTCCGTATGTATTTTCACATCCATAAAACTATCAAAGATATAAAATAAATATACCACAAGATAGAAAATCACCATATGAATCCATCGACGCCAGCCACACGCCAATCCGACACTCCACGCGCCCTCACGCGCCGCCTGAGTGCGCGGCCCGTGGAGCTCACGCGCGGCGCGCGTTCGACGCCCAGGCGGCGCGTGGACGCGCGTGGGAGCGCGTGCGGCCTCCCCCGGCGACGTGCCGCCAACCGTCTTGCTCGTCTCGTCGAGCCCGGTCCGAATTTGTGATTTAATTTTATTTTTATTGAACAAAAAATCTCGAAAATCACAAATTAGGGCAAAATCCGTACTAATTAGGGCAAAACCTTTATGCGTTCAAGTTCTAGGGTTATGGTTGCTCTGATACCACATGTTAGACGCAAATTACGCAACCCCAAGATCTCCATAACCAGAACAAGAACATGCATAATCGAGTAGAAAGATTAACGCACCTGGATCCATCGAATATAGAGCGGAAGCATAAAAAGGGATTACCCACATATAAAAGGGGATCCACGCATCAAGTCCTTCTCCTCTATTGCCCTCCGTATCACTGGCTCAATGAGGCGGCCCCCCTCACGTGTAGCGTTAGGTAAACGCCCCTTAGGTGAGGATACAGGTGAGAATTAGGGTTAGAGGAGAGACTTGAGCACTATTTATAGAGTTTCCAGCCAGTCCCCCTCATTACGGGCCAAGCTCAACTCGGCCCACACTAGCCAGCCCATATTAGACTAATTAAGAAACCTTCTATCTCTCTTTAAACCAACCCTGTTTTACGATAACCGTAAAAACAATAAATTACAATATCAATTAATTTAGTCCACATTAAGAAAACTCTTACAGCCCGGACCATGCTCACCCCTACATGTGGGACAAGGGAGAAGAAATTGAGGGCACAAGAAAACGAAGGAGAGAAAGAGAAGGGAAAAGAAGAGTGAGCGTAAAGAAGAGAATAAAATAAGGGTGCGCCGTTGAGCAAAGACCCCATCACCACCCGTCGTCGTTGAGTAAACTCCAACGCTTCTCCCAATTTCGCAAGATCCCCAAATTCGATCTCCATTGTAGATTTATTCACCTGTTCGTCACTTGAATTGGTCACCTTTTGTTTATATAACTGAGCACGAACACTTGGAAACATCTGAAAATGTGGTTTGTGGAGGAAAATGTCAGATTATGTTTCGATATGAGTCTTAAAAGTTAAAAGTCTTTAGACTTTGATTTGGCCTGCCCTTCGATTATAATTTGGTTTTCTGTTGGATATATAATCCAAGTTTTCGTTAAGAAGATATCCAAGGGCAGTGATTTTGCATATACATCCAAGATTG
This sequence comes from Eucalyptus polyanthemos subsp. polyanthemos, assembly GCA_017140185.1. Taxonomy (NCBI): domain Eukaryota; kingdom Viridiplantae; phylum Streptophyta; class Magnoliopsida; order Myrtales; family Myrtaceae; genus Eucalyptus; species Eucalyptus polyanthemos. The sequence continues at coordinate 18,880,015 of CM029459.1, read as the reverse complement.
GCCTAACTGAGGCATAAAGTGAAGGACTCTATTTCGCATAAGAGATGGAGCTAAAAGGCCGCACAGTAAAGTTCTGTCTTTAAGAGGAGCAAGAAACACAGAGATTTGTGCAGAAAATTCGACATCTAATTGAGGCATTTTATAAGTGTTTCAATTCGTGAGGTAATTTTTAATGATTTATATATTGAACAATTACGTGAGACTAAATACTGTACGATTATGTGTAATCTAGGATTAGGAAATTCTTGAGTATGTGGGGAGATTGTAACTCTATAATTCTCTGATTGAGTAATAAATTATTTGCGACCGGCTCTTCCTAAGAAATAAATATGGATTATGGGACTGAAATACATAAATCCTTTTGTGTTCATTATTGTTGCTTGTTGATTTCTCCTGTGGTTTTATTCTCTCGCTTTGATTTAATTGCAAAAAATTGTTAACTACCGAATTATTTTACAAAGGATTTTCTGGAATTTCTTTGAGACTATTGCTTGTTTGATCGATCTCTAGAAACACTGTCGTTGCAACTATATTGGAGCAAAAATAGATTTGAAAAGTTTAACGGGACAAATAACTTTGAATTGTAGAGTGTTAAGATACTTACACCATCAACAACCAAGATTGTCTAAGGTGTTGAATGGCAAGACTAAGTAGCCAGAAATAATGAAAGATGTCAATAAAGGATGAGTTAATGGAGGGGACAAAGAGTATAATTATGTCAAACCTTTCGGATGCGGTCCAAATTATGGATATCAATCTAAAATTATATCAAATTCACTCATATAACTATCACTAGCTAAAATGGGCCTACTTATGTATAAGAATTGGTGAATTTGGCTCTGCTTTTTTTTTTTACTTGGTGAGAAAGGAATTTAATTTGTTCGAATTTGATGTGGCGCTTTGATCCACGTCAAATTTGGATACTTGATTTTGTTTCTTTGTTAGAGACAATTATCTAAGTTTTGACCGGTTTGACTTTTTGGACTCTCTATTTATATTGTGCATAGAGGAGGTGCATCCTTCGGTCTTTTAATTATACTCGTGGGGTTGGTAAGTTTGTGGGAGGAAGAAAAATGAAAAGCCGGTGGGTTCTATTTTTCTCATCCCCCTCAACTGCAGAGCCGCGCAAAAGGAAAAGGAAAAGATGGAGTTCTCCTTTTAGCCCGCAGAGGAAGAGAAAAACACAACGATCATTTTTTTTTTACTTTTTTTCCGCAAAGAGTTCACATCCTCCGTTTTCTTTGTGGTGCGACACAAGTGTTTTAATTTGTAAACTAATTCTTAGTGTTTAGGTATAATTTACTATGGGGAAGTATTTAAGCATGTGAATGATTATACTCTATAATTCTCCTAACTCTGTGAACTATTCTCTTATTAGTACTGATTCTTCTCACATCACGTTAAGAAATAAGCTTGCATATGTGTTTCATGCAGAAAAATTGCAATTCATATTCATCCTAAAATGTATTTCATTTTATCTTTGCTATCTACTCTTGATTATTATATTCAAGTTTATTTCTTCAATATGGAAACATGTATCTTGTAAACCGACATCCTTATGAACTCCAATGTCCAACATACTATCATATCTCATTTTCTTTCCAATTTGTAATTTGAGGTAGTGCATTACGCATGTTAACAAAAGTGTTTCTATTTAGGAAACAGAAAAAGAGAACACCATTTGCTGATGATGCAATTTTATACAACAACATAATTGACCAAAGTCATGGAATTGTAATATAGTCCATTCATCAAGCCTAATCGCTTATGACAAACATGTAAACGGTACGCCACCACCCTCATGAACTTCTACAAGTTGCCGCCATCTCTAGACATTGCTAAAACAATAGCAGCTATTTCAACTTAACTTGTGTCAACTAGCCCTCAGAAAAGATTAAAAGATGAAGCTGATGGAGAAATTGGACTGCAACTTCGTTCGCTAATCACTGTCTAATGAGGAAAAGAAAAAGGAGGGAGAGAAAGGGAAGAGTCTAGTCAAAAGGAGGGGAACATGCGGGACAAAGAAGAAGAAAATGAGGCATAAGAAGACAAAGGAAAGAGATAAAAGAGATAGGGAGACAGAAACGTCGGAAAGAATAGAAGAAAATAAGGGAGAGAATGAGCGCCCGAAAGCAAGAGAGGAAAAGGGAAGAAGAAAATAGTGAGCGGAGCAGCTTAGAGAGAGAGAGAGAGAGAGAGAGAGAGAGAGAGAGAGAGAGAGAGAGAAGCTACATGGGCGCTTTCTCGGTTTGAACTGCGTATGAAACCGACCCGGTTGAAGGATTTTGATTTGTTCAAGTTCGGTACGCGCTTTGGTCCGAGTCAAATTTGGATTTCTTGGGTGGGGGAACTTTATTTTGTTTTATGTTGAAGACGATTATCTAAATTTAACCGGTTTGACAACTTAGCCTGTCTGCTCATATTGTGTATAAAGGAGGGTCTTCTTTTGGTCTTTTATATATTCTCACTTGTGGGGTCGGTAGGTTTGTCGTTGGAAGAAAAATGGACTCAGAAAGGCATAGATAAAAGGTGGAGTTCTCCTTTTAGCCGCGGAGGAAGAGGAACACGCAGCTTAACTTTTATTTATTTATTTTGGCGCAAAGAGTTTACATCCTTCATAAACAAAGAGTATATGGAATGCAAAATAGCCTCCTTGCCTGCACAATTGAGTTCAATGATTTGCAGCATGCAAATCGTCATAAATCGTCGTTTTCTCCTTAATTTTTTGTTTTCTGCTTGAGCAACTGCCGTTTTGTTGCTTGCTTATCACCTGACTGGCCTCTGTGACTTGGTGCACAATTCCCTCATTATCTATGTACGTGCCAATTTGTACAAGCAGAAGTGTCTTCTTGTCTGTTTATTGGTCAATGTCATCTCGCCCTCATTTCAAAATGAATCTGTCATCCTGTCAAACTTTGCAGGGTTTATTTTATTGCAGTGTTAAAATCCAACTTGGAATGGAACACTCCTTTCGTGTACAGTAGAAGCACTAGTAGCATATTTTGTGCTTATGAGAATTGCTTTCAGACATGATTTGAGAATGGAGTATGTTTGATTACCTCATGGTGTGGGAATATCCAACACATTGGAAGAAAACTGAGAGTTAGATTTCAAACGTTAGGAGAAAAGGAAGCCTCGATAGTTAGAATCCCGATTCCTCCTCAAATTTTAATGTGGATTGAAATGTAGTAAAACGCCACCATCAAGCTCTTAATTTCAGAGATTGACAGAAATCAGAAAGGGCCCGAGATTGATAGATGCGAAATAGAGAAATTATGGTGATGGATGCAAAATCAGATGGAGATAAGGATGGGTGACGGCAGGGATGTGCTGATGGTGGTGTCGATCTGGAGCAGTGGCTACGGCTTCGTGGGGGCGATGAGGAGACGGTGGAGGGTTACGATAATAGTGGGGGAGAGAAACGTTAACAGCGAGAGAGCGTAGCATTTTTCTTCAAATTGCTGTAGCAAAACCTCTTTCATGAACATGGCACAAAAAGAAAATCTTAAATTAAATAAGACTGAAAAAGGGGAAAAATAGGAGTGGAAGCGACTATTGGGGAACGCTACTATTGTTCCCAAGAGCCGTCCCTCCTAGCCGTTGAGGGAATAACCAAATTGTAAAATTAGAATCTGCTGCTGCATCACCGAACCTGATTATTGCCGGTAGAATATTTTCATAATACGATACAAGCACTCATCGACAAGTAATAAAAAGAAAACACTTGGATTTACCTAACATGGCCCCATATAAAACAAACAAAATGGAAGCAAAATGCGCGTTCCGTCACGAATCTCGAGTGTATCCAACCTTGATTGATTGCATATCCTACAGAAGTTCTGTACAGCTATCTACGCTTCGTAAAAGCAGAAAACTTGTCACCAGAGATGCCGTGCCGTTGTCAGCATCTTCGTTTCCTCCCTTCCTTTCGAACAAGAAATATACTTCAACATGACATAATACATACAATTCCCAGATGAACAAGACGTGGTTAACGCAAGCAGAATAAAGACACCATAAAATCAGTTGCAGCCCAAGACCATTCGCGAGGACTCACATTCTTCTCCAATTTAACAGATGGCCTTCACTGCCAAAGGCATGCCCATCTGGCCAAAAAAAGCATCACATCGTAAGCTTGGCGCTGCCATGGAAGTGTTTGCTGGTCATCAATATGCCGCTGACCACTGAGGGTTCAGAGAGTTGCAGCAGCATTGCGAGTGCACTAACAACAACTTAAGTAGAGGAAAACCTATGATCACGTAAACACCAGAGGAACCTGAGTCTCGCTGCAATCTGTTTCTCCTAGCGGAATGTCTAGCATAATGATTATACTCACGGTTGGCTGGAAGGACTCGCTTTACAATCAAAACACAAACGGAGGAATCCATAAATTAAGAATTTTGACACTATCAATGTGGCTAAGAAAAGTCGAACGCAACATGAAATATATCTATCCGCCATCGTGCCCGTCCCGATGCCCTTCAACACGAGACCATTTAATTTAGGGAGGCAACGCGCTTCCAAAATATACGAACCCACAAAAGAAGGTGAGGCCATTCAATTAAGTTGGTCCCTGGAATAGTCTGGGCTTGCATCCAGTGTGCAATAAAAGCTCTTAGGATAAAAGCATATTTTATCCACTCTCGTTTCTCAAATTGTCATTGTCACGGTCCTACTATCGAAACTTTCATTTTGATTTTCCTAAACACTAAGGCTCCATTCATTTTACAAAAATAACTTTTAAGAAAATATTTTCGGATTTTCTAACGTTTATTTCATGAAAATGAACTAATAAAAAAAAACAGATGTTTTCAATTATTGAAAAAAACACCTTTAAAAGTGAGGAATATTTTTTCCACTTTTTCACTTCTCAAAAGTGGAAAACATTTTTCATAATTTTTTCCATGTTACTTTTTTCACCAATTTATGCTTTTTTTTTCTTTTTTTTAAATCGAGTTTTTAATAGTTTCCCTTTTTTCTTTTTTTTCTTTTCTTTCTTTCCTTTTTATCTTCTTCCTTTGCGTTGGTCGACCTACCGCGAGCTAGTTCGAGCCTCGCCCTAGGCCAACAAGGCTCGAGCTCGTCACATCCGGCGAGATTAAGCCTCACCCAATCTGGCAAATTCGAGCTCGCTTGAGCTTGGGCCTCACCTGAGCTTGTCGGAGGTTTGTTGGGCTTTAAGCTTGCTAGATCTAGCAACGGAGCTCGAGCTTGCTTGGCCAAGCCTTAAGTTTGTCGTTCTAAACAGAGCTCGAGCTCGCTGAATGTGGCAATTCGTGTCTTGGTCGATCGTTGGGCACCAACCCATCATCAAGCATGTGGCGGCGAGGAAGGAGGAGGAAGAAAAAAAAAAAAGAAAAAAAAATAAAATTCAAATTTTTAAAATAAAAATAATTAAAATAATTAAAATAATTAAAAAATTCATTTTTAAAAATATATAAAAATAAAATAAATTATTTTGGTCAACAAAAAAATACTAAATTCAATTTGTTGGTAATTTTTCCTATAAATCAAATAAGATAATAAATAGCGAAAAATATTTTATATTCAAATTTCAGATTTGAGCCGTGTATCGGAAAATATGATTTTTTTAACTTGAAAAATGACTTTCGGAGAAATATTTTTTGAAAACGTGATATTTTCTATTAAACGAATGGACCTTAACATGATTGTTTTCATGGCATGATTATCAATTGCACTTCTCCCCTAGGGAAAGATAAATTAATCCATAGAGCGCCAATTAACCATTATGGATTGTCAATGGTCGGTTCGGTTCGATTCACCGGACCAATCCATACACAAATGAAATATACATTTTATGACCCGAACCAAAAGTTGGTTGGGTTCGGTTTTGGGTTTTCCTCTTTCGTTCTTTTTTGGCTTCTTCTTCCTCCCTCGGCATCGGTTGCAGCAAAACTCACAGAAACAAAACTCCATGGACAGATCTTAAGATTGCCTGCAACAAGACCTATCTCGAGAACGCCATGATTGCGCGGGCTCCGAACGTCGTTGACGTTCATTGACGACGACAGCGCGCTTCTGGATATGGCAATGATGAGACTCCATGACGCCGATCTTGTCAAGAACCGGACGGCCACAAAGAAGAGGCGCAGTATCACCTCGTGGGCCAGCCAAAAGAGTGGCTCTTCGGCAAACTCGTACATCCTCGGTAGAGTGGCAGCAAATGAGAAAGACAAAAGAAGCTCGACTGTGAACGAGATCTTCGTCTGGAGGTTGCGCGTGGTACACCCATGGAGGACTGAGGACTCGGCATCTCTACTTTTGGGATCCGCCATTTTCATTGTGAGAATCGAACATTCTTTGTTTTTTTTTTTTTAATACTTACACTGAGACGTAAATTGAGAAAAATTTGGAGGAAATTAGGAAGAACTAGAATTGGTGGGATCATAACCTCTCTGAGAATCGGGCAGGTTCACCGGTTGTCGACATGTTTCCAGTGACAATTCCAGCCGCCGATGGTGCTGGAGAGGGCGAGGGAGGAGGCTGAGGTGCTGGGATCGTAATCTCTCTGAAATGGAAAAGATGAGAGACGTGTCTTCAAGCACCGAGTGAAGAGAGAGACTGAAGTTCTTTTGGTTTGGTTTGGCGATATGACCTGAATATACCCGAGCCGAGGTAAATCATCAAAATACACAAGTTTCTTTACTCATTACTCGAATCAAACGAGACCTGACCCTACAAGATCCGAAAATTTTCGATATGGGTCGGCCTGATATGGGTTTTTTGACACCTGACGCGGTATCTCACTCAAAGAATTTCTGGACAATCTGGTGGAAATATTAAAGCTTCCGGAGAAACTGTAAAATGTGAAGTTTGCAAGTGAATAGGGAAACTGACCATAGATCCTATGAACACGTGGACTGTTTGCTCCAATTTAAAAGTTTAATGCAGACAGTTAAAATTTATAAATTTATTGAGTAAACAGCAAAAAGGTAGTAAGTTAATGAAGCTATTTTGCTTGGACCCAAAAAAGATAAAAATGAAGCTATCTTGCCATTAGCCCAAAAGAAGAACACTCCCACTAGCAATGCAACAGCAAAATAACAAAGAGTGTAAAATTACCTTCAGCAATGGACCAAAAGGGATGGCCTAGCAAAACCTTATGACCATGTGTTGTTGAAACGAGGTGAGGCAAAACCAGAAGAAGTAGGTGGCTTTGTCACAAAGGGATGGTCTAGCAACTGTGCTGCAGAAGGCCGATTATTCGGGTTTACTTGGAAGCATCTGAGGATGAAGTCTCGAGCATTTCTTGATAAAGAAACTGGAACTGGAGGAGGTTCACCCTTGTCAATTCTGAACAACGCTTGCATCTGCCACAATAAGAAAAAAAATGTAGCTGAGGCTGGTATTAACCATAAATCCAGGGGGGGACTAACAGTTGATAGCTGCATAAATCAATAAGATCCATAGACAGATCTAAGTGCACCATGCCTCAGGCAATCATCTGCCACAATCATTTTAGAATCACAGTTATTGCTGAAGTGGGAGACCATGGATGACATGCAACAGTTCAAAGGGACAAACGACTCCCAATAAAGCATAAGTATCTATTGCTTTTTGCTCAAAGTTTTGAAGTGTCCTAAATTAACAGAATAGTAAAAAGAAAGAGGGCGTTAATTGCATGTTTTAGGATGGCTTTGAGTAGGATGGTACTATTTTTTTCTCCATTCTATCAACAAAAGGGATAACATCATAAGGTGATTTACTGGCTAGAGCCAGGAACTACCAACCCAGATGGAAAACTGACTACTCGTATGGAGAAGTTATCATTAATATTGAAAGTAACTAACTCTAACAGAGGAGATAACCATGTAGGTCAATGATTGAATCAGAGAAGAGCAGCAAAGGATCAACACTCGAGGGCAATGAGGGAAACGCCAAGGTTGATAATGGTGTGACGGATTAGAGGACAATTACGCGACTAAAGGATGCACCCAGTAACACAAAGCAATCGATGTCAGTGCTGCTCTCTGGACTGGAGCAGAGATGGCGTTGCCAATATTAGGGTTTCAATCTCTTTTGGTTGCTCAAGTAGCACGTGACAGTGAAGGAGAAGATAGAGAGATTCTACTGAATGTTAAGGTACCCCATATCTACTGGTGTGATACTATATACATATGTCCAGTATGCGATTATCTAAATTTACACCACCGTACACTTATACTAGTAATTAAAAGTATCAGATAACAATGCCAAATTACTTAAATGAGAAAGTCAAGATTCAAATATTCTACCAAGTTTTTATACCATGTTACATAACCATCTGCTTCAGAATTTCCCGCAACTGTTGGCCATAAATACTATGCATATCCTTTAACACAACCATACTTTTGATAAATATAATTGAATTCTCTGTCCTCTCTCTTTTCTATGTAGTGCTCCTACTCGTTATTTTTTTTGTCAGAATGCCAGCCTAATTGACTCATCATGACATGCGCTTCACTTAGCTAGCTCACACAAACAGTAGCAATAACAAAAAAGTTGCGACTAGTTAGTAATTCTGGCAAAACATAAAAAGAAGGTTCTTAATTACATACTTCTTGTAAGTGGGAATATGGAGGCTGGCGGATTAACATCTCTAAAACAGAGCACCCAAGGCTCCAAATATCAGCTGCCAGCCCATAGCCTCTGTTCTTTAGGTTGACGACCTGCATTTACGACCAACAAGGATGAAAAAAACGAAAAGATATGTGCCTACTACAGCTAATGATAGTATGCTAAAAAATGGCAGCAGAGGGTATAAACCTCAGGTGCCATCCATAAAGCAGATTCTTTGCAGGATTTAGCATCATTCATTTTGATTGCCTGTATGAATAAACACAGAAAGTTGATATATAATTTTGGAAAAGTAAAGGACAATACATCTGTCACTTTTGTGCATGTCTATAAGTGTGGTTGTCGTGCGCTCATCCAATTGTATGTGTCTTGCACAACTTCAATGCCCGTGCATATTCCTGCACGCATGTGTAGTTGTGTGTGCATCTTTGTTGACTGAGAGAGAGAGAGATCACTTTTGCTGATGAGACACACCTTTGCCAATCCAAAGTCCGCAAGTTTCACAGATCCCCACGCATCAACCAGTATGTTAGCACATCTTATATCCCTACATAACGAAGAAACTGGAAGCATGAGAAACCAGCATAACTGTCAGTAGAATATATAAAATGTTATAATCTCCCTCAGAGTCACCTACATTGGAAATTTCCATTTCCACCTTCAAGCATTCACGTAGTAAAATAATATTGTCTTAGATAAATATTGCTGTGCAAGCTCATACTGTTGCTTCTTAGTTTTGTTGTGATCTCTTTCCTCAACAAAATCAACCTTCCATCAGAATGCTAAGTGTGAATCACTATTTCAATTAGTATAAACTACAAATGCAAAGTCAAGCATCTTTCCTATACCTGAGGACCGCATTTTGGTCATGAAGATACTTTAAACCATTTATAATTTGCCTAGTGTATGCAGAGACATGGGAATCACTCAATTTGTCATAATGCTTTGCAAGTGAACCTTTGGTCATGAGCTCAATAAATATGTAAATCTTGTCATCATCCTACAAGAGATTGAAGAAAATTAGATTTAACATATATCCAACCCAGTGGTGGAAGACGAAATGTTTACAAGGCACATTGAAAACACATAAATAAGCACTGTTGAATACTTTAAGACCTCCTCTCAAGTGAAAACCGGTCTGAGAAGTGGAATTGATGCAGAGAGCCACGCACAGAAATAAATTAAGGCAGCACATAGCTCTGAAACCATGTCCAAATGCAAAAGATTATAGCAGAACATAGCTTTGAAACCATGCCCAAACACAAAAAATTAAGCTATTAGTTGGAAGGAGTCTACATAGATATGAGACCCATTGAGTACTTCTCAATGACCGATCAGTGTTTAGTGAGAATTTGTTTGATTGGGTTTAATTTAGTAGAAGTGTCCATCATATCACAATTGAAAATCAATTTTGTGAACTTAAAAGGAACAACAAGGCAAGAACATAGGACTGAGCTCCTTTTTGTTTTTTTTTTTTTTTTTTTTTTTAAGTTTCCTCATGCAACACAAATATCCAAGTTATCAGTGTTCACCACGATTTTAAATTGCAGCGGTGCCAACAAAAACAGTTGCATAGTGCACCCGGCGGAAGAAGTCATATTGCATTAATCCCTCATTCCCACAAAACAATGTGGTGATTATACGTGTAGCAAACCAAAACTTGTTTAAAAGCAACAGTCTTTGCATGTTTCGTCTCCAACAAGAAGTTACGCCATGGCACTTTCTTAGAATCTGATGCTTCCTGCGAAACTATGTTTATAAAAAAATAACTGGAAGGTAAAGAACTAGGATTAGGATAGGATATACTTCCCCTCACTTGGTACTGCTGGCTAGTTTTAGTCACTAAAGTGGCGGAGTAAAAAAAAAAAAAAAAAAAGTTAATGTCATCATAATGCACTTTCACTGCATTTGCTAACACATTTGCAAAACCCCCTACAAAATCATACGTTTACCAAATAACATTTCTCTTAAAATTATTTTTCAAAATATTTTTCAATTTATTTTACCAAATGGTCTTTACTTTTGGACCTGAGCAGGAGAAAAGTCAAATCAAACACAGCCTATCATTACCATAGGTCCTCAGCCACCAAAGCTACTCCTATCGTCCAGAATCGACCATGGACAGTGGGCCAGTGGGCCAGTGGTAGAAAATCTGCGTGGCGCAACTCAAAATAGATTACACTGTAGTCCATGATAGAAATTCAAGCAAACCGCTCAACTTGTTATTTAATCTTCTTAAAGTTTTCTATAGGCTCATTTAGCACCTCCGTAGCCCCACATCAGTGCTAAATGTCCTTAAATTGCACAATAAAAAAGTCGAAACAATAAACAAGGTCACGCTATATATTTTCATTGTCTAAAATCAACGGACTTATCAAATATACTACTAGTACTTGATTGCACATTTTGACAAGCTCTAGAACTCAATGGCATGATGCAACAATTTTGGCGAACCTCATTTGTGAAGATTGTCATATAAAATCAACAGACTTATCGAATATACTTGAAATTCTGACTTATGAAATTGTGGAGTAGGATTCTCTTATGTCTTTGCTCCCACAGCTTATATCAAAAAAATCTTTGGAAAAAAAGGATTCGGCTCCTAATGACTCATTTAAACGTTCGATGGTCCATTCTTCATTTCAAACATTCTGCATTAATTTAAAATCATGAGAATTGACAACAAATGTCATCAAATTATTATAAGAAAAAAACTCAATTCCTTTTATATCTGGAAAATTACGAATTTCTCAGCGTTTCCAAAACATGAGACTCACTGGAATTGTGTGCATGACTGACTTTTCAGGCGGTACATGCGTTTCTTTATTTTCCAAGTGAGGCACGAGGATCTTGTATGCGGCATTTTAATCACCTGTGGTTGCAAAGCCTCTGTATGAGGTTGCTTAGTTTGTAGCGTCTCATCGCACTGCTGACATTTATATTTGCACATCTTCACAATCAAGAAGACAAAATTAAAATTGAAATGGAGGGAGATGACCTCCATTTACCGACTGCTCCTAAAAAACTCGTCGGAGGTATCTGACGAATATAGATTCATTTTTACTATGTTTCAAATAGCTTGCTCAAGAAAAGAGGAAATACTGCCCCGTTGAACACTTGAAATTTACAGGCTGCTTTAGACTTAGTTACGAGAGAAGCGAGAGAAGCGCCCTCATCTAACTGGCCAAGCGGATCAGCGAGCGTACAGGAGGTGACCCAGGGAAGCGCTCTCATCTAACAGACAAACATGCTCTTGTTAAGGAGATCTTTGTTACTACAAAGCTCTCGCTGGTTTATTTGATTTTGCAGACCTCCATCATCATTGACTTCGGGCGACTTATAGCCCTTGCCTCCGTCACGGATCGCTTCCTTCAATTCCACGCTGCGACCTCTCTGTTTGCCCCTGTTCCACGGCGGGGGAGTCCCAAAAAATCAGATCTCACTCGAGATTTCTTCCCCGGCACCGGCCATCAGTGAAGACGCTTCCAGGACTTCACTTATTCGTTTGATCATTGTTTGTGACCATCTACTGCATCCCCAAGGTAATTGCATAGTGGCAATCCATAAGAAAACACCGATATACTGCTCTGCTCTGGGAGGTTGAGTTCAAGTAATTTGATCGAAGGCTGAGAGGAAAACGATACCGATTGAGGATCTAACGGTAGTCTAAACACTCTTTGATGCCAGTCGCCGTAGGGAATCGCCTTTTGCTATTCTTTTGTTTGAAGCCGATCTGAAAGAAACCGAAGGTGAAAAGAGAGTGATCGAGAGAGGAGTAAAGCTTTTCTGTATTTCCTCTATGAATAATGTAATCTGTACAAATCCTATGTAAATAGAGCTAGAGATGTACAATTAATGGAAATAAAGAATCCTATGTATCAATCTAGATATGTATCTAATCTTTAATTGATATGTACATAATCAGATCAAATTATAATCTCCAAAGAGAATATTGCAGATCTTCAAACACTCCCCCTCAAGCCGGTGGCTTGTAGACATCCAAGACGCCTAGCTTGCTCAGTAAATATGCATGTTGTCGATGACATAGGGGTTTGGTGAAGATGTATGCTGGCTGCTCTGCTGTGCCAATTCCTTCTGTCTCAATTACCCCTTCTTGAATCTTGTCTCCTATGAAGTGACCGTCTACTTCTATGTGCTTAGTTCTCTCGTGCACTATAGGATTTGCTGCCAATTTGAGAGCTGCATCGTTGTTGCAGAATAATTTTGTCGCTCCTTGTACTTGTATTCCGAGGTCCTTAAGTAACCCTCGTATCCACACTACTTGACAAGTAGTTTTTGCCATAGATCGATACTCAGCTTCGGCCGAAGACAAGGATACAGTAGGCTGTTTCTTGGTCTTCCATGAGAGGAGCGAATCTCCTAATTTGATGCAATATCTAGTGACTGATCTTCGACTAGTAGGACATGTAGCATAATCAGCATCACAGTATGCTCTCATCTTCATGTCACATTGTTTAGACAAAAGAATTCCAAGTCCTGGACACCTTTTCAAGTACTTCACAACCTTCAATGCAGCTTCCAAATGAGATCGTTTTGGACTGTGCATGAACTAACTAAGAGTCTGTACTGCATAAGAAATGTCATGTCTAGTCATGGTCAGGTATATGAGCTTCCCGACAAGTCTTTGATAACCTGATGGATCTTTGAGTATGGGATCGTCATTTTGTGATACACTCCTATCATATTCTACAGTAGTCAACTTAGTGTTCTGCTCAATAGGAATCATAGCTGGTCTGCATCCTAATAGACCTGCTTCTGATATAATTTCTAAGACAAACTTTCGTTGACTAAGAGAAATTCCTTGATCAGATCGAGCAATTTCAATTCCAAGGAAATATTTAGGTGCTCCTAAGTCGTTAATGTGAAAGGTAGCATGTAAATAATCCTTGAAATTGTCTATGGCAGCCTTATCATTTCCCATAACAAGTATGTCATCGACATATATCATTAAATAAATGGATGACATACCTTTAGTCCGTGTGAATAAAGCATAGTCATGTTTAGACTGCTTGAAGCCTGCTGTTATTAGAGCATTTGCAAATTTGGCATACCATTGTTTGGATGCTTGCTTCAATCCGTAGAGGGATTTGCGGAGACGACATACTCTATTCTCCCCCTATCTCCGTAAACCTTGAGGAATGTTCATATAAATCTCCTCATCAAGATCCCCGTGCAAAAAAGCATTATGCACATCCATTTGGTGTAGACTCCAATTATTAATAGCAGCAACAAACAAAAAAAGAACGAACCGTGACATCGGTAGCAACCGGAGAGAAGGTCTCGTGGTAGTCAAAGCCTTCCTTTTGTGTGAAACCTTTGGCAACCAACCGTGCCTTGTATCTTTCAACGGAACCATCAGCACGATATTTAATCTTGTAGACCCATTTGCAGCCAATTGGCTTGCGACCAGAGGGTAATGAAACAAGATCCCATGTTTCATTTTCAATCAAAGCTTGTAGTTCCGCTTTCATGGCCTGTTGCCATTTTGGTTTAATGGATGCCTCATCATAACTAGATGGCTCCTGTTCTTCTGATAGGCGACTAATGCAACATCTATGTTCCTGTGATAATCTATGAAAGGAAACATATGATGAGACTGGATATTGAGTACCTGGAGAATGAGTTGCACAGATATAGTCTTTAGTCCAGGTAGGAGGTCGTGTGGTGTGACCAAAACGCCTTGGAGGAGTCATGTCTGTATTTGGCGCACTGGTAGGTGCCGACTCTATATGCTGATTTTCTTCAGCATCATGGGAATCTTCAAGTCGTGATTCTAAAATTTCTTATGAGCGATTGGTGCTCTCAACAGGTGTTGGTGTTGATACTGGAAGGATTGAATCAGTGGAAGGAATGTACCTTGATTCTTCCATGGGTATATAGGTAGGACCTTGAGGGACTGTTTCATCAGATAAAATACTATGGGGAGGAGCTATCATCCCTGTATTTGCATCTGAAGTTGTCTGCTCAGAAAAAGGAAAAATGTCTTCATGAAAGATGACGTCACGACTTACCAGAAATTCCTTTGTGGAAATGTCTAGAACCCGATATCCCTTTTTTAAATTGGGATATCCCATGAAGATGCATTTCCTAGCTCGTGGACTAAATTTGTCTCTTGGCCCCACTGTTGCAACAAAACAAAGACATCCGAAGACCTTGAGATGCTGGAGTTCTGGTTTCTTCCGAAATAGTAATTCAAAAGGAGTTTTCCCTTTAAGAATCCGAGTTGGCATTCGGTTGATTAGATAAGTGGCTGTGACCACACAATCTCCCCAATAATTGTCTGGAACTGACGCTTGGAACTTTAAGGCTCGTGCGACTTCTAATAGATGACGGTGTTTCCGTTCTACCACGCCATTATGTTGTGGTGAATAGACACAAGAGCTTTCATGTTGTATGCCATGTGTAGTAAATAGTGAGGAGCAATCATGGCTGAAGAATTCTCTCCCATTATCGAAACGGATCCGCTTTGTATGGATTTGCCAAACGATTCTTTGAGAGTGAGATAAAACTCTTCAAATGAGAATATGTCGATTCTTAGACTGCATCAAGAAAGTCCAAGTCGCACGAGAGTAATCATCGACTATAGTGAGAAAATATTGAGATCCGTCATGATTTAATGTGTGGTATGGTCCCCAGATATCCACATGAATTAAAGAAAAAATCTCACTAGTCCGAGTGTTACTAGACGGAAAAGGCGAACAGGATTGTTTAGCAAGAGGACATATATGACAATGTGAATTTGGAAAAGAAGCACCGTGGCCCAATCTCAAATGCATAATGGAATTTCTATCATTAGTAGTCAAGTTACATAATGATGACTTATTCAAATAATTGCAGGGAAAATTACTTGAAAAACTATTCCAGAAAAATAGACCTTTAGAGAGGCTACCCAAGCCCATCAGTTTCCTACTCGAAAGGTCCTGAAAGAAACATGTGTCAGTATTGAAAATGACTCGGCATGAGTTCTCTTGGCAAGCTTTGGACACAGAGATCAGGTTAAACTGGAATTCTGGGACATAAAGAACATTTCTAAGAATAATTTGTGAGCTGAGATTGACTGTTCCTGTTTCATGAACATGAGTAATATTCCCGTTGGGCAATTGCACAGAAATAGGGAAATTCAATCTGTCATTTATACTTGAGAAAAATCCCCTGTCACATATAATATGGTCGCTTGCCCCTGAATCAATTATCCAAGTCTTTTTGGATATTGAATTAATCAAGCAATGAATAATACCTGAGAAACTTGCTCCTCTGTTGGTTGTGTCCATTTTTTGAAGTGCCTCCATCAACTGATTATACTGACTGTATGAGATAGGCTGGTCAAATTTTTTACCAGTCGGCCCAGTAACTTGGTAAGCTACTGAAATCCTTTTTTCTTTTTCACCAGGCTTTCCATGCAACTTCCAGCAATTATCAATTGAGTGATTGGTACGTTTGCAGTAATCACAAAATAATTTATTCTTGCCTTTAAAATTTCTTCCGAAATTTCTTGATGATGTGGCAAGCATCTGACCGTCCGTTCCTTTGATCGCAGTGAAGATCTGGCCGTCCGATCCTTTTGTCGCGAGCGGCTATCCACCGTTGGATCCGATCGAGGGATCAAAAGCTTGCAAGCCGTCCGATCCTCGTGACAGATCCTGACCATCCATCCGCTCTGATTTAAATACCCTGGATTCCTCCTCAGCAAACCCTAATTTCGCCACTCGCCTTTCTCTCTCGCGATTTAGGTTTAGGGTTCTGGAGGCCGCGTCTCACCGATCTCCGAGTGCTGCGAGTGCGATGCTCTCGCCGCTCCTAGTGTGGTCTGGCGACATCGCGTGTCGCTGACTCTCTTCCTGCACGGCCAATTGAAAGATCCGCCCAATCGGCGGCATGGGATCCATGGCGAGGATCTGCGAGCGAAATCCGAGGTAAGTCTCGTTCAAAATAAGGAGAAAGCGCGTAGCTTTCTCCCTATCTTTGATGGATCTGTATTGCTTGAGGGTGGACTCCGGTCCCACGAGCTTCTCCTCGGCCACCTTGAGATTATTCCACAGAGAGGAAAGTTTATTGAAAACGGCTATGACCGTCATATTACCCTGTTTCAATTCACTGAGATCTTGCATGAGGTTGAAAATCTTTGCCTGGTCCAGCTTCCCGTACATTTCCTGTATGTTTTCCCACATTTCTTTTGCGTCTTCGGTTGGTGGGAGTCCGGCCACGACCTCGGAGGAGACGCAATTGCCGATCCAAGTTCGGATCAGGCGGTTGCTCTTCCTTCAAAGTCGGGCCAAACGTTCATCTATGGGGACTGGAATGGTTCCGTCGAGGAAACCATCTTTATCTTTGGTTGCTAGGGCGCGCCGGAATTCCTGCGACCATCTTGTGTAATTTTCTGTCCCGGTTAATTGCTGGCTGATGAGCCGCAATTCTGGTCCGTCGGCATTAGAGATGAACAATGGATCGCCGGGTTCTAGTCGTCTGACGAGCGCCGCCGCCGGAAAAAGGTAGAAAGCCGGGTGCGAGGTTCGGGTAGGTATTTCCTTGACCCGATTCGTTAGCCCCAATTGGATTCCCTGCATGATAAAAACCCGGGTAGGGATTTGTTCCCATATCCGGCTCTCCCGACCCGCTCAACTGCTCCGATCCGATGGCTGAGCTTGCCCCGTTTGTGATTGGTGGGCCTCCATCGGTTTGGACGTAGCTCTGGTGACCCACATATGAAGACGATGATGGATTTGGGCTTGCCCCGAAATAAAGTGGATATGGAATCCACTGGTATGGTTGACCCGCCAAGGGTTGCCCCACATTGAGCTGAGTCTGCGTGGGTCGCCACTGAGGGGGTTGAAATTGAGTTTGCTGACTTGTGGCTGCAAGTGTTGTAGGTTGGAGATTAGCCTGCGGATCATGGGGAATCACTTCTTCAGTCGGTGAGTTCCTAGAGACAGAGATGCTGGCTTGCGGGGAGGTCATGGTGAGTAAAAAGAAATCCTTCGGATATTAATTCTTATGCCAAACAAGCCTCCCTTTTTTTGTAGGTTGAGGAACTGTTTTGACAGAAGAAGAGAGCGGAAGCAAATCAGAAGCCTGGAAGCTCTGATACCATGAAAGAAACCGAAGGTGAAAAGAGAGTGATCGAGAGAGGAGTAAAGCTTTTCTGTATTTCCTCTATGAATAATGTAATCTGTACAAATCCTATGTAAATAGAGCTAGAGATGTACAATTAATGGAAATAAAGAATCCTATGTATCAATCTAGATATGTATCTAATCTTTAATTGATATGTACATAATTAGATCAAATTATAATCTCCAAAGAGAATATTGCATATCTTCTAACACGATCGGCCATAGCTGCCGGTATTCACCTTTTACAAGATCGAAATGAGTATCTTCTGTTTTGGATGTGCGAGAATGAAAACAGAGGCTGAGAATCTAGTTCTCGCTAACTTGAAAATAGTACATGTGAGGGATTACATCCGTGATTGCGATTAATCCATTATAGTTTCATGTTGAACCGGTTTTGACCTCCACTAATTCGTCGTTGTTTTGTTAGTCAACTTAGAGTTAAATTTCCGAGAATCTTGAATTTTAAATGCCTCACATGTTTGCGTACGCGTTTGTCGTAACATATTAGATCACGGATTGTCTTTGCTGGAGGCTTCTTCTCTGCGGGTCATTTGAGCGAATGCATTTTCAGCATATGCGAATACATGCGTCCTCTATCTACATGTCTTCTGGGTTTACATGTCATTGCTACACAACACTTACTTCCATATACATGGGTTCTACGATGCGAATATATGAGCTCCGGCAGTGCAGATACACGAGTGAATGGATGAAGAATGACGAGCGAGTTGAGCAAGAATGAAAGGAAGTGTAATGGAGGTTTGAAGAGATGGAAGCTTCCTGAACTTGAGAGTGATGTTATCTTTTTCTTGGTTTTCAGGCTTACTTGATCTGCTAGATAGTTATTGAGATTTTTTTTTATTTTTTTTAAAAAGGCAAAAAAGACAGAAATTATAAAAACAAAAAATGGAGTAATAATTAAAATATAAAAAATCATTAGCAAATCTCTTAGATCTACGTCTAGGAAATATTTTATATTTAGCATTGAATGCCATCAATGAAGACCTCTATTAGGAGATTTCTATTAGTCAAAATTAAACTTCGGTTTAAATTTTAGGGACTTAGCTCACAGGACTTCAGAAGTCTTGGGCTTTCAACTTTCCTGATGATGACATTTTCCCAAAGCAATCCATTTTTTTTTTTTTTTATCAAATACTCAATTTGTTGATAAGGGGTTTTAAAAGCCTAAAGTCTCTTGGGCCATTTTCTTCATCCGGCCCCTCTTCATGGGCTTCACTCCCAACTATGGCTCCTTCCTATTGAGCTGCTTCATTAGTGTTGGCGTCAGTTATACCTTTTGAGTAAATCGCCAATGTCTTCTTTGCCTTCTCTCGTGGGTTTCAGAACCTGTGAGAAAAGGTGAGGAAGACCTCTGAGATCACGAGGGCATAGCCGATGCTGACATTGGTGAAGCGGCCCAACAAGAAGGAAGCATAGCTGGCGGTGAATCCCATGAGGAAGGGCATGGTGAAGAATATGGCCCCCGCCAACATGATCATGTAGCAGATGTCAATCCAATTAGAGGTCCGCTTCGCCATCATCCACCCAAGTGAGATCACATTGAGCATCCCTATTAGGACTTAACTTGCATGTCAATTATCGTGTCCTTCTTTATGTATGCCACTACTTCGCTCATTGATCCTTCGCCTTCCCAAATTTAAAAAAAAAAATAGAAAAGAAAATCTTATTTATCATCACAATGTTCCCACGTAAACCGTAACTATATATACAAGAAGTTCAAAAAATAAAAATAAAAAATATTTCGAGCCCTATTTTCCTCCATTTCCTTGAATTATTTTCCTTATTTTGTAGTTGAGCTATGAATTTAGATTCATTCAAATTCCAAGTTGTTGAATTCATTCGAAAGAAGTTTACCTAATGCTGCAAGTATCAAGTTAAATAAGTATTTCTTTCAAGTTCTTTATTAGATACAGTGCCCTATTGCATAATTTGATATGTGAAGAACATATTAAGAAGAATAGATCAGTATGATAGTCTAATTAGTAGGAGTAAGCTTTGTTGATGCACGATTTGGGCGGATCCTCAAGGAGACGATAATGGACCTGAATGCTTTGAAGTATTTGCACCGCCAAAAATTAAAAAAGTGGTCGGGTGTTTGTCCGCCGTGGATCTCCAATGCCCAGAACAATGTCTCTTTCTGGAAGGAGATGCTAAATATCGAGAAGGCATATATTGCCAAAGGACATTCGTACATTGTAGAGGGAGATCATGGGCTTTCTGTAGTGGGCTTATTAACAAGTTAATGTGAACTATAACCTTTTTCTTACCAGTAGGCCCAATTTTTTTCTTGTATTGGTCAAGGTTGGCCCAACCCATGCGATGAATCAAGCAGAATGCTCTTCCTACTTTAGTACAGTTCCACGAGAAGCGACAGCTTATTCAAGCTACCACGCAACGCATAACGAAGCAACGTGACAACATTCGAGAAAAGTGACAGGTTACGAGTGGTAGGTCAATATTCAGGACAAGTGATCCATACACATGATCTTGTAGAGCTAAATGCAACTTTATCAAAGTAAAAAAGTTTGCTCTATCTTAAAATAACAACAAAGCAATCTAATGAAATAGTGATCAATTAGAAGTTAAAAAAAAAAAAAAAAAATACTTTTCTCCCGTGCTTTTATGCTTTTTCTAATTAAATCCTGATATTTTTAATTTTCTGAAAAAATCCTTGCACAAATAGTTAAATGAAGATCTTCCAACACCATATTTGGCCAAACTCATCCGATATGATTGTCCAACAACATCAGGACATTTTATTGACATGGATGCTACCATGGAAAAAGAAAAGAAAAGAAAATAATAGAATTCATCAACATTGATAAAATTGTGTCCACGTCATGCTCTAATGTCATTCAATAGTCGCGTCCCCAAATTTGGCATGGGGAGACTTAATTAAATAATTTTTGCAAGTGAAATAATTTGATTAAAAAAATTAAGAATAAAAAAATTTGTGAAAGTATAGGAGCGGAAAGCAAAATTTTTCCAGAATTCAAATATGGAGAAGTATCGTCGGAGGGGAAATTCTCACATAGATTGAGTTCAAGGCCCGACCACATACAACCATACCGAGTTCGTACAAAAAGAAACAAGAAGGATGATTTCTAAACTCCCAACATGACCACGACCGCGCGCACAAATAAGGTGGCTCATCCCCAAGCCTTGCTCGTCCATGGCTCGTGAGGCAGCTCATCCACATATCTAGCGGCCTCGGCTCATCCGTCGCTGTGAGCCTTGACTGCGAGCTCAAATAGCAAATAATAAACAGATGAACGAAGTCGGGAGCTTCAGCATGGCATGGGTAGCAACGCCAACGACACTTAAACGTGCTCGGCCATGGATGGACTGTGCTAACGAGCAGCCAAGGACGAACTATATGCTGACGGCAGCCTTGAACGCCTTCGGCCATCGACAGCCAAATATGGACAGTGACACCAGTGGAGGCTAGAAGCGACACCAGCAGAGGCTAGACACGGCACCGGCAAAGTGAAGGAGGAGCTAAAATTAGGTGAACACACTCTTGAGAATTGAGATTACATGGTCAGTAGTCTGTGCCCTTTTCTTCTGCCACTAAAATCTCATCCTAGAAGAAATTAAAATTGCTTGTAGATATCATCTAGAGTCTCTTCTACCATCAGTTTTGTCCACTTCACAAACATTGGCACAGGAAAGACAAATATCTTCTCCTTTTAGATCTAGTCATCCATGACAGCACAATGCTAGGATCAAGGATTGAACGTCTTAGTAATCTTGACAGATTTTGGAGGCGTTCGTGCAAGATTGATTTAATGATCATCATTTGGGACATCCCAAAATTGCCTACTTCAGCTTGTTTTATCTAAAAGCAGAGTAGATTCCATATGCAAATTGCATTCCGGTTTCTAGGAAACTTGTCACTCGACCACAAATCACTTGAGCGGTTTATTAAGAAGAGTGCTAGTATTCACATGGAGCCATCGATTCAGCTTCTATACCCTTAACCATAATGCATACAGATCCATTCAGTTTTTCCTGACACCACGTCTGCATTATCCTGCAAGACATGTACGTTTCCTGTCCCGGCTGCGAAGACTTCTCACTTGGAAAAACCCCAAGGGCTTGCAGATTCAATGTAATACGCCTACGGAACAATCAATGCTGTCTTTATACATTTTTTGTTTTCCGGATTTTTCTCCATCTCATCAACCTAGAGCAGGAAAAGATGAGTTTAGTCTTCTAACGGGCAAGTTAAATTCATTTCTTCATCAAACTAAGCTGGGGATTAACTTTTTGCTGCAACAACTTGTGCCCTGCGATGCTAGATCTTTACTAATACCTTAGTGACCTGCTTTGTTGTTAAATTATATATCGAGTTTGAGATGTTTACGAAACCTTTAAGGATTTTGATTTGTTCAAATTCGGTGTGCGCTTTAATCAAGTCAAATTTGGATTTTTCTGGGCAATGGAAAATTTGATTTTGTTTTCTGTTCGAGGAAGAGTATTATTTATTTTTGACCGTTTCGACTTCGTGGGCTCTTTGATTATATCGCATATGGAGGAAAGACTTCTTTATTATATATATATGCACTTGTGGGGTCAGTAGATTTGTCGAAGGAAATCAAATGAAAAGGCGTGGGTTCTAATTTTCTCATCCCCTTCAACCACAGCAGCGCAAAAAGAAAAGAAAAAGGTGGAGTTATCCTTCTGGCCATGCGGAGAGGAAGAGGAAGAGGAACACACGGTGATCGTTTTTTGCACGAAGAGTTTACATCCTCGTTCTCTTTCCGGAGATACGGGTGTTTAAAACTGTAATTCTCCACAAGGCTAAACACTGTGATTTAGGTGGAATCTAAGGTTCATAAGAACATGAGTATGTGAGCTATTGTACTTTATACTCATTCAATTGATTAGTGTGGATTATTTGCAACTGATCTCCCTATAAAGTAGCTATCCACATTGGGACCTCATGCGTTCCTTATTGTTCATCGTGGATTTATCTGGTTATTTTGTTCTTGCACTTTGATTTAATAATAGGATTCAATTAGCTTCCACATTAATTTTACAACAATTGGTATCAGAGCTAAGTTTAGAATCTTTTGTGGATTTGATTTGGAGTTTTTGCTTGTATGATCGTTGTTCGGAAATTTTGTTGTTGCAACTATGCCTAGAGCAAAATAGAAATTCAAAAATTTAACGGGAGAAACAACTCGGGCGGTGAAGCGAGATGAGACATTGGATGGCAAGGCTTAGTTGTCGGAAATGATAAAAGATGCCAATAAAGATGAGCTAATGGAGAGGGCAAAAAGTATAATCATGTTGATAACATCAGATGAGATTTTAATAGAAGTGGTGGAAAAAAGAGATGCCGCAACGTTATGAGGAAAATTTCGGGCTCTCTATATGAAAAAGGGTTTAAATAATTATCATATATGTTGAAGATGATGTTTCTATTTCAAGAGTCTGAACAAACTTCCACCAAAGACCACTTAAATGAGTTTAATAAGCTCATGATGGATTTCAAGAACGCAGGTGAGATCCTAATTGATAAAAAAAAAAATAGGACATGATGTTGCTGGCATCTTTAACAGAGACATGAGATCATTTTATTTATTCATTGTTACCGGGCTGTTTCTCCAATGAATGGCAGAGGAAGTTGCAAGATATCGGTCTGATGCAAAATGTAGCATGAGGTTAATTACTTGCCCCTACTAGTCTCAAGCTTCATCGATTATGATCTGGATGGTCTAAAAGGTAAATAAACTTTTGGAAATGCGTCGATCGTGTCCTTAACATGCAAAACTTGCCGAGGAAGTCAAGCCTATCGTTATTCCCCACCTTTGGATTAGAATGTTTCAATTTAGGACCATTTGATCATGATATTAGCGACGCTCACGACGTCACCCTTGCTGCCCATCCTACCTAGTCCGTTTCGGCAGAACTCAACAAATTGATCCCAACCCTTGCTTTTCTCAAATGGTTCGATCTCCACCGTTTAAGAGGAAGTTCACTGTGTAGCTCCCTACAATGATCGGCATAACTCTTCCAAACCACTTGAATAATTGTTTAGTTAATCAAGATATTTCGTTTTTGTAGTGATAACTAACAGGTGACCAGAATCATTTTTGTAGTGATAATATTTGTTTAGTGAATCAATGAAACCTAAATACATCGAATTCCACCTTTTCAAACTTGAGACCTACTGAAATTAAAATAAAATAAAATAAATTGAGACATACCATCCTCAAAGTTGATTAATCAAAGATCTCAATCAAATTGTCCACTCTATAATTTATCCAAACCTAACAATATTATTAGCACACTACTCAAGCAACAACCTTAGCCCCAACTAGAACGTGAACACTAACCGCCAAAATATCCAAAACAGTAACAAGACTAGTTATTAAAGGCCTAGCATACCAATACACCTCAGGCAAATGCCAAATTAGAATAACCTTTTTTCTGCAGCAGCTTAGGCACCCTTCGATGCTATATCTTGCTGTAAACACAAGGGGATTCATCCCAACGTCAACAGGAGGAGCAACTTGATTATGTAGCAAGTCTGTCGTGACCTAATTTTTTTTCGGTGAACCACCTAAAATTTGGCTAATGGATTATTAAGCCTAGACTTAATTCGGGCTCTCCCAAGCCCATACCAATTCGCGACTTAAGTTTAAGTTCTTAACATGCAATTACTTTTTTAATCAGGAGTCGTCACTAATCTATTTTTTGGTGGGTCGATTAGAAACCAAAGTAAAGTAACGGGAGTTTTACTTTACTCCTATGAACCAGAGATTATGGGTACGGGGACTTGGTTACACTAGCCCTTTCGGCACCATTCTTTTATTTTCAAAAATGTTTTTGCAGGCGGCTTAAATTAATTTTAAATCTATTTTCCTAACATGTGAGGTAATCATGCGGGTGCGCAATCCACCAATTTAACACCCAAATAAACAATAAATAAATTGCAAAAACTTAGTAACGAAAGCATCTGCAATGTTAAGTTAAAAACCACATCAACAATCCTAGATATGGTTTCTAATTAACATGCAATTTCTTTTTTGTTTTCACTTAATTAATGAAAATCATGCAATATGCAATGCGCTAATTCTAACGACATGTGATTCATGCATCTTAGTGAATCTAGCCCTAATGATGTGCATATGACATTTTTTTCTTTTTCCTAAAAGAATGCATTTTATCCTAAATAATAAAACTAATTTAACCTATGACATTTTTTGTATTTTTCACGAAATTCGAAATTTGGTGAAACATGAAAATTACCTAATTAAATTAAGATCCTATTTAATTTATATTAGGAATTAGGTTGAGCCAAATCCTAATTTAAACTAAAACATTATCTTAACCTAAATAATTCTAAAATGCAATATATCTAAAAAATACCTAAACTTATAATAAATTAAGAAAAAAATATTATCTAAAATTAAACTAAGTGCAATTTAACCCTAATATGCAATGACGTACAAAATATGTACCAATTCTACATGACATATGCATGATGACTTTTTGTTTTTTTATATTAATTTTCGAAATTAATAATTGTCAAATAATTAAACATGCAATTCAAATTAATGAAATGAAAATCTAACATCCCAAATTCATGTTTTTGGTATTTTTTTTATTTCGAAAATTCAGAATAAATAAAATGCTTAGTCTAAATATGTAAATTACCCTAAAGCATGCGATATTATAATTCAAACACATTTCAAGATAAATAAAACAATTAAGATAAAACAGATCATCTAAAATCATCGAAAATATTACACATCATTCAGTCAAAATCGATAAATTCATCTTAAGCCTTAAAGATTAGAATATCAATTTTATTCCGCGATTAATTACTTCATCTAAAACCTTATAGATGAAAATAAAAAACTCAAGTAGCGGTTGCGAATCAGGTAATATGTTGGAATTTCCAATCATATATTAAAGACTAATTATACTAAAAAAACGAGATAAAGTAAAATAAAATAAAATAAACTAAAAAGAAAAAACTACCTAATATGTTTTTTTTTTTTTTTTTCCAAGCAAAGATGATGGTTGCTCTGGTAAGGGGATTCGCCGGCAACGGACTCCGGCGAGAGCAGAAAGGGTAGCTACCGGCGAGGGACTCCGGCGAAGCAGGGCGATGGCGAGGGGCGTCGCGGGGGAGGCTGCGATGTTGGAGCAGAGGAGGGTCGCGGGCGCCGGGCGCTGGTGCAGACGCGGGTGAGGTTTGCAGCGGCGGCGTGGGCGCGAGGCTGGCTGTCGGGCACCGGGCGAAGGCGAGCAGCGGCGGTGCGGGCTCCGGTGGCGTCGGGTTGCGGCGGCTGAGCGTTGGGCAGAGGCGAGCAGGGGCGGTGTGGTCTCCGGTGCTGCAGATCGACGACGGCAGAGGCGGAGCTGGGGCGCTCGGGTCGCGGAGGCGGCTGGTGTCGCGGTGGCGCGGCTCCGGCTAGGCTGGCGAAGAACGGATGCGCGGTGGCGATGTCGAGGGGCAGAGCCGGCGGAATGAAGATGGCGGAGGGGCAAGCCGCTGGTTGAGCGGGCGCTTTGCAGGCGAAGGGGAAGCTCCGGCGGCAATGGGCGGCGGGCGTTCCGGCGTCGGGTTGCAGGGGGGGGCAGCCGTGAAGCTGCAGACGTCGGCTCGGTGCAACGATGGGCAAGGGCGTCGGCTAGGGCGCGGGTTGTTGCAGGTGGAGAACAGCGTGCGGCTTCGTGGAGAAGGAACCCACGAAGAAGAAGCACAGTGCACGTCCTTTTCTTTTGTTTTTTTTTTTTTGTTTTTCTCTCTCTCACCTAACGTCACTCACGCCTCTCTCTGTCGCTGCACTCCTCGCCCTCACGTCTTTTCTCTCTTTCTCTTTTTCTTTTTTTTGACCTTTTGACTTTTCCCTTCTCCGAAGCGTTTTCTTTTGTGTCGCTCCTTCCCTAAGAACGAATTCTCTCAATTTTTTCGAATATTCCTCGACCAAAGCCCCCCTTTTTTCTCACGAATTTTTCTCTTGATTTTTTTTTGCTCTGAAAATTTTTCTGAATACGCTCCCCCTCTGCTCGAAAATTTTTTGGTCTCATTTTATAGTGATTTCGACCACCCTCTTCTATGGCAATTTTCAAACTTCCTTTTTCGTTGCTTTAATTCATGTAAATTGGAACAAATTCTTGCAATAGGTTTGATTTTTCCTTGAATATTTCGATTCCTTCCATTTTATTAAACTCCTTACTTTTTCATTCATCTGATTTCTTTGATTGAGATTTTTTTTTTGGTAAAAGTAAGAATTTTGATTGAGAATTTGCTTCCATATTTACTATGATTTAAATATTCACAGGAGCAAGGATCAGAATTTTCACATTCCATTCATAAACAAATCATATTGATCCTTCCCTTATTTTACTTTTTTTTTATGCTATGCAAATTTTATTTCTTTAAGATCGCTAAAATTTAGGTGTCAACAAAGTCATTCCTAGCTCTCCAAATATTGCATATGGAAGCCATTCTACAGTAGCTTCAGCATAATCAACTCGAAAACTACTCCCTGGGCAGCCTGCTTTATCCAGTGAAGCCCAAAAATCCATTTCTCAGGAACTCGATCGGTAGCACATAGGACTAGAGGTCTCCTCCACATCTGCGAAAGGAGAAGAGTTTTGTCAAGAGGCTTGCTGTCACCACTTTCTTATTTCACTGTCTTTTTTCTTTTCAAGTTCATGTGTACGGTGAGCTAGTTTAGATTAATGATCAACAGCCCAAAATACAGTCTATTTCCAGCTTGATTGTTTCGTTCATTTTATTTTTATTTTTTTCGTATTTTGGCATTCTTTACTTATTTGAGCAACTTTGATAGAACCATTAATCTACCAAAAATGGATAAAGAAACAGTGCCTTGCTGTATATGACCAAAAAATTGATAACAATCACCGCAACTGACTCTGAAATACTGAGTTATCTGGAGAATTAGGTCGTCTTCTTCTTTAACTGCTTAAAAATGACTTCTCACGGCATTAAAAAAAAAAGGAGGGACCTAAGGCACAAATAATTAGAAGAACGTACCGATTCCTAGAGCTTGACCAGGTCCGTTATTGCGCACCTTTGAGAAAAGTATCATATGTATCAGAAATCGATGTGGCACACAAATGGGTTTTCACAAAATGGAATTAATTACCTCGGACAAAACCACATAAAGTTTCTCTTGTGATGGACCTGGGAGAGGGGGGACATGTCCTTAGAGCAAACTCCATTACTTCTGGCAATTTCACAAATTTCCAAACTCGATCACGTTGTGAATTCATTCATCTCTCCATTGCTAGAATCAGTCACATTTTGCTTATAGAATTGAGCATGAACTTCTGGAAACATCCGAAGATGTGGTTCGTGGAGGAACTTGGGAATTATGCAAGCCTGCAAGAATAGTTTGTACTATTGAGGGAAGCTAATAGATGATATTATATCCAAAATAGCAGCAGAACATCCAAAGATTAGTTCAATTCCTGCTAGTTTTTGTATGTTGACAAGCTAATAGATGTTAATTTGTGTGACAGGATGACAGTATATTCATTTTAACAGCAGTGACTTACTTGCAGAATCGAGCTCAGTGTCGGGTTCTGTAGACCATAGAAAACCTATAGTCAATGGCAAGTTCTGAGAATAGTAGTTATTGGTGTCCATCACTGATTCTTCTGCATCCGTTTCCCTTGCATCTTCCTGGTACAAGAAAAAATGAATCAGTCTTCGTATCCAATCCATCTGCTTTGAAGTCCGACCATTCCAATGCTTCATATCATAGTTAAGGTAAAATGCGTATTTTATTTTATTTATGGATCATGCGTAAACCAAGGTGTACATTATACACATCACGTTGAAAACTAAATATGCAAACGACTGCTAGCATATCTATCATAATCAATAGCTTTATTAATTTCTGGCAAATATCTATATGAAAGGACTTGATGAACTTAACATAATTATCCAACTATTCGGCAGTACAATGATTATATCTATTAATTATGTAGATCTTTCACCAACAATTTATTGGCTACTTCATATTTCGCTCTAATTAGATTTAGCTATCAGGAAAAAAAAAAACATACGCTCTGCCATTTGATTAGAAAAGATGTACATGACATCATGAACTATTCGTTTTGTACTGGCATGTTCTTCCTTTTTTTTTTTCACGAATTTCTCTGTTTAATAAACCTTAGACAAGAAAAAAAAAATGAATATCAAGCAATATTTAAAGTTTTGACAAATGATAGAGTTGTACTATTTTCATGTTTGCCTTTCTAAGGTGACTGCAAACCAAACAGTTACAGTTTGCTAGGCATAGCTCGACAAGTAGAACATTGTTTTACTAGCGGGTATTGCATGTAAGCTCTGTTCCTGGTTTACCTTTTTTCACTATTTTTCCTTTTCTCATGGCTCATCTAATAAGTACCACTCCAAATTTTTCATAATACATAAATCGTATATTTGTTTTTATATAATTTACTAGTTCATTTTAAACTCTAATGGATAAGTGTAGAGAGCATGATTTTTATCTTTGCTTGGTGAAATATTAATAATTGTTGTTTAGTTATGTAAAGGATCTTTATTAAGACCACTGCTCGTGTAAGAAACAATTTACGCACTCATCATTGGATGGTTGACACGTTGAAAAATTCGATTACAAAATTAAGTTCAGACAGTAAAATAATGAATGTTTCTTTTACACTAATAGTGGACCTAACCATAATCCAAACATTTATATATATATATATAAAAAAAAAGTATGAATTAAGACATGCAAGAGAGAGACAGAGATTAGGACGCAAATGGAACAAGCGAAAATGAGGAAATGTGATGCCTCCTACATGCGTTTCTGAAAAATGAAAATTTGAAAAATAAGTAAAGGGTAGAAGGAAGGCGCACCTTGTTGAATGTCATTCTTGTCATGACAAGAATCATCTCTTTGTAACCCTGGTAAGTACCCTCATAACTACTTAGTTTCATGCAACCCCATACTTCTATCCTGCATTCATTTGGTATCTTTGAGTCGGATACATCAGTCAATCTTTCCAACGATCCACAACTAGAAAGATACAAAAAACCTAAAAGCTCCAATTCCTCAAGGCCCTCAACAACCCGTAGCCCATTGCATTGGTAGATCCGCAAAGCCTTTAGCTTCTTCGAGTTTGATAAATCATGCAACACTCCCAGGGAATCGCAATAGCCAACTCGAAGTTCCTCTAATGATTCCATTGTACTGGGAAATTGAATTTCAAGTAGCTTTGGGCAATCTAAAACTTCCATTTTATAGAGCTTTCTCAGACTTGATGAAATTACTGACAGTCGCTCGAGAAACTCACATTCTCTCACACCTAAATTACTCAATAGTTCAAGCCCATCCAATTGAATTTCCCTTAGTGGAGAGCTATGAAGACACAATATGGACAGATTTTTCAAGTTGGAAAATTGTGGTCCAACAACTATTGAGTCAAAATTGTCCATGCCAGATAAAGTGAGTTCTCTAAGCCGCGGTAGGCAACCCAACTCTATTGACGAAATGGGAAAATCTGAAAGGCCCCAACTCAACTTCTCCAGCTTAGATAACTTTCCAACCCACTGCAGTTGGAAAGTTTGCATTGGGTTTGATGGTTGGGTAGGTGCTTGTCCAAAGCCGTTAGACAAAAGCATTTCCACTAGATTCGTGAGGTTACTAAGATCCGGAACTAACCGCAATGATGCTGAGTGAACACGTAGACAGTGCAAACTCGAGGGAAGCTTTGGCAACTCTTGAAGCTCATTACAATGTGTTAAATCCAGCTTTTGGAGTCGTGTGAGGTAATTGATTGCCATCGGCACTACACTAATTTGGGTATATGAAATGTCTATGATAGTCAGAGACAATAGTTTGCCAATTTCAGTCAGAAGTTCGCCTGCAAGTTGTTTGCAATGTTCGGCATGGAGCTCCTCCAACTTCTCTAGCATTTCAATACTGGCTGGTAACCTCCTTATTGGACTAAATCCCATCCTCATCACCTTCAATTGCTTGAGATTTTTTATTGAATCAGGTAACTCAACAATGTTTGTCCCCAAGAGATTCAGCTTTTGTAATGATGTCAAGTTGCCTATTGATTCTGGAAGCTCCCCCAAATTTCGACAATATTTGAGTGAAAGTAACTCGAGTTGTGTAAGCTCTCCGATAGAAATTGGAAGTTCCACAATTGGCGTGCCTGATAGATTTAGGAATGACAGATGTCTTGCATTGCCAATTGAATTAGATAAACTTGTAATTCTTGAGGATGATATATCCGACTTAGACAATGATCCTAATTTCCCTATAGAGTATGGAAGTTTCTCCATTTGGGAGCACTTTTTGATAGAGAAGTGCTTCAGATTCACCAGTCCTCCAATCTCTTCGGGTAAAGTTCGAAGATTCGTACACCAAATGATGTCCAAGTGAGTAAGAATTTTCATCTTCCCAATTGAGGAGTCAAATTTTTGTAAGTTTAGATAGTAGTGAAAATACAATGTCTCTAAACTCGGGTATCCAATCCATTTCAATCCATACCATTCTTCGTGATAAGGAACCTTCAATTCTTGTAGCATCTACAAAAGTAGCTGAAACATTATCAAAGGGGCATCAAAGGAAAAAATAAAAAATAAAATTCTATGTTGAGAGAACAAAAGTACAAATTCAGACTTTCAAAAATTTTCAACTTCCCTGGTTTTTGGTGTTTTAATTGTGTGAAAGTTTGGAAGTTACTAGATTTTTAAATTGCAAATTGGCCATTCTACAATCTAGAGGAGGAAAACCTCAAGAAAGCCATCTTAACTTCAGGCGATGATTGTTGATGTCTCATCAAAAGTCCCTGCTTTTATTAGCTTTTGACATGTATTCATAAAAAAGAACTTGATGAACATAATTACCCAATAATATAGCAGTATAATGATTCAATGTCCATGAAGTATGTGCATATTTCAGCCAGATTTCATTGGCTACTTCGTATTTCACTCTAATCAGATTCAGCTACCAGGAAAAGAAAACAAAACAATATGTTTCGCTGTATGATTAGATAAATAGATATCATTAATTATCTGTTTTCTACATGTGTTTAATAGAAATCTGGAGTAAATCCTTTGACAAGAAAAAATTGTAATATCAAGCAATAAGTAAAATATGGGCAAATGATAGAGTTGTACTATTTTCACATGCTTGCCTTCTTATGGAGAATGCCAAACCATTCAGTTAGTCTGACAGGCGTAGCAGGACAAGTAGAACATTGTTACAAAGGGTACTGCTTATAAGCTACCTCTGTTTTCGGTATATGTTTTTTCACTACTATTCCTTTTTCTCATGGCTCACCCAATTGTAACATCTCAAATACATTAATTATATATTCGTTTCTATATATTTATTATTTCATTTAAAATACGAAGGGAAAGTTTAGTTATTTAAAAGAAATTTATTCGAACAATTAACTACAATTGAGCTACTACTTTTGTGCCCACGTGCGAGATTTTTATCTTTGGTTGGGGAAATATTGACGCAATCACTTTCTTGTTTATATGAAAGATTTTTATTACATCAATTGCCAGTGTAAGAAATTATTATACTCATAATTGTATGGTTGACTTGTGAAAGAGTTAATGATCATCTCAGGCGTCTACCTTTTAGACTATTCACAAAGTGCATCTATGTGTCTAGATTAACAAGGCTACTCCCTGTAGGTCAAAATTTTGTAATTGAAATTTAATTTGACTCAAGTGATATTTTAGGATCTCTATCTTCTACCTTAAACTCATCTCTCTACTTACGGATTCCCCCGTATTTGAAAGAAAATTTCAAGTTAATTTGGTTTTAGGGAATGTTTATTATTTTCGTTTTAGCACAAAGATCTCTAGAGACTGCAACTTATTTTTGAAAACGACCTTAATTTCATTTTACAATACTTAAGCTCTTCGATATTTGAAAATATATTGAGTTCACGAAAGATAAAATTTTCATCCAACACATTCGAGAAAAAGAAATTTTCTCACTTCATCGACGCGAGAAGAATTTCAGGTCCGTAGAAGAGACCGTACCTGTACGATGAGCGGTCGGCCACATTTCAAGAACTGTGCTGCACCCTCCTAAAAGGAAGAAGGCCAAGTATTGAGAAATGTTAACAGAGAAAGAACCACACGACGCGGTTGCCTGCGGAACGTAGAGAGAGAGAAAGATGAAAGTAAACGGAACAAGGGAAAGAAAAGTCATGCCTACCGCCTGTGTTTCCGAAAATTTAAAATTTGAGAAATAAGAGAAGGGTCGAAGGAAGGTGCACCTGGTTTAATCCCCTCCTTGTCCAGTCAAGAATCTCCTCTCTATAATCCCCGTAATAGCCATAACTGCAATCTGGTAACTTCTTGCAAATCGATACATCTATGATGCATTCATTTGGTATCTTTGAGTTGGGTAGATTAGTCAACACTTTCAACGATGGACACCTCAAGAACTCCAAGTACTGCAAAAGCTCCAATTCTTCAAGGCCCTCAATAACCGGTAGCACACGGCATGTGTGGAATTTTAAAGTCTCAAGCTTCTTCAAGTTTGATAAACCATACAACCCTCCTAGGGATTCACAGTCTACAACTAAGAGCCTCTCCAATGATTCCATCGTACCAAGAAATCGAATTTGAAGTAGCTCTGGGCACTCTGCAACTTCCATTCTAGACAGCTTCCTCAAGCTCAATGAATTAACTGACAATCCCTCAAGAAACTTGCAATATGTCACAGTCAAATTTCCTAATAGTTCAAGCCCATCGAGTTGAATTTCCCTTAGTGGACATTGACCAAGATGCAATTCGGACAAATTTTTCAAGCGCGAAAATTGTGGTCCAATGACTACCGAGTCGAAACTATCCACGCAAGGTAAGGTGAGTGTTTTAAGTTGAGGTAGGCAACCCAACTCCGTTGACGGCACATGAAGATTTGAAAGGCACAACTCCAATTGCTCCAACTTAGATAACTTCCCAACCCATTGCAATTGAAGAGTTGATGCCTGGGCAAGTGCTTGTCCATAGTTGGACAGTTTCAAAGACACCAAATTCGTGAGGTAACTAAGATCTGGAACTAACTGCAATGATATTGATTTAACACATAGGCAATTCAAACTTGAGGGAAGTTTTGGCAGCTCTTGAAGCTTATAACAAAATGATAGATCCAGCTCTTGGAGTTGCGTGAGGGAATTGATTGTCGTTGGGACTGCACAAACACTAGTTTGTGATATGTCTAGGATACTTGGAGACAACAGTTTGCCAATTGCAGTTGGGAGTTTGCCTGCAAGTTGTTGACAATTTTGGACATTGAGCTCCTCCATGCTCTCTAGCATTCCAATACCGGCAGGCAACCTCTGTATTGGACAAGATGCCATCCTCATCACCTTCAATTTCTTGAGATTCTTTATCGAATCAAGTAACTCAACAATTTTTGTCCTTGAGAGATCCAACTCCAGTAATTTTGTCAAATAACCTATTGATTGTGGAAGCTCCACAAAATTTTGACAATCAGAGAGTGAAAGGAACTTGACTTCTGTAAGCTCTCCAATAGAAATCGGAAGTTTTACAATTGACGTGTATGATAGATCAAGGAATGATAGGTTCTTTGCATTACAAATAGAATCAGGTAAACTTGTAATTTTTGTGCTTGATATATCCAACTTAGACAATGATGCTAATTTCCAGATGTTTGGAAGTTTCTTGATTTTGGAGCACTCCTGGATAGAAAAGTGATTCAGATTCACTAGTCCTCCAATCTCTTTAGGCAAATTTCGTAATAAATGAGACCCACGAATTTGCAAGTGAGTAAGACCTTTTAGTTTCCCAATAGAGGAGTCAACTTCTTGCAAGTTTCCACAAACATCGAGAGATAGTATCTCCAAACTCACACATCCAGAAAAGTCTGGAGTCCGTTTCAATCCATCACAATAGAAGAGAGAAAGAACTTTCAATTTGTTTTCCATCTTCAAAGATCATTGAAATATTATCATAGAGGATCAAATAGAGAATACTATGTCTATGTTAAGAGAACAAAAGTACGAATTCACACATTGAGAATGTTCCATCCACCCTAGTTTTCGGTGTTCCTATTGTTTGAAAGTTCGAAAATGACTAGATTTTTCATGTGCAAATTGGCCATTCTACAATCTAAAGGAGGAGAATGCCAAGAAAGCCAACTTAGCTCTTGGAGATAATTGTTGATGTCTCCGGCAAAAGTCCCTTCGTATAAACGGAGAAATTTTAGATTTGGCATCCTCTCAAGTTCTTCATCCACAATGCTGAGGGTATTCAAACCATATCGAACTAAATTGAGTGCTTTAACTTTGCCCTTTCTCTGCCAATAGAAACCATCAATGAGTATGAGCTTGCAAACATTAAATTTGTCCTTTAGAATGCCTAACAGGATTATCTTAAATGGGAAGTGGGAAAATGATTTCACAGTGGATAATGTATGGATCCTACTTTTAACTTACCTCTTTTGATCTCATTACTTCCAAAGCTTCTCGGTCATTCCACAACCTACTAAGGGTACATTCCTTTTTAACAATGTCTCTTCCAAGGTCTCTCAATTGATCATGCATCCATATAGTATCACCATCAACAATTTTAATTAGACATAAATCGGTAAGTTTTTTCAATGACTTATAGGGGTAAAGATGGCAAGCATCCCAGAAATAGGCTGCCCATAATTTCTTTCTAGATATGAAGAAGCATGCGATATCAAGAAAAACTTCTTTTTCCACATCTCCTAATGCATCATAACTTATCTTCAACTTATCCCAAACTTCATCATGAGGTACCTTCTTCAACATTTCTAGCGTTTCTTTCCATATTTCCTCTTTTTCGTCATGAAGATAGGAACCTATGAGTTCAAGAGCCAATGGGAGTCCCCCGGTCATAAATACAACTTCTTGAGAGAGACTTCGATAAGCATTGGGAAGAGAGTCCCCGTTAAATGCATGCAACTGAAAAGTTCTAGCGCTTTATCACAATCCATTTCCTTCACTTCATAAGCTAATATTCCCTTCTCTTCATCCAAAATTCGTTTGTCTCGTGTTGTGATGATAATCCTACTCCCAAAACAGAAAGTGTTAGGGTGCCCAGCTAGTTTCTTAAGTTGCTCTTTCTTGTCTATATCATCTAGAACAATGAGAACTTTCTTAGAACTAACTCTCCTTCTTATGCTGTCTATCCCTTCATCAGTGTTACTAAAATTTTCTACAAATCTAGAATCAGAGATGTCGGATGCCAACTGTTTCTGCAGATCTACTAGGCCATTTCCTTTCGATGATTCTCAGATGTTCCCAATGAAGCTGCATTGGCAATCAAACTGAAGACATAATTCATTGAAAACAATCTTAGCAAGAGTAGTTTTACCGATCCCGCCCATTCCATAGATTCCAACGAAACGCACACCCGTGCCAGAGTCAACATCTAACAAATCCATTATGGCTTCTACTTGTT
Source organism: Eucalyptus polyanthemos subsp. polyanthemos (assembly GCA_017140185.1). Classification (NCBI taxonomy): domain Eukaryota; kingdom Viridiplantae; phylum Streptophyta; class Magnoliopsida; order Myrtales; family Myrtaceae; genus Eucalyptus; species Eucalyptus polyanthemos. The sequence continues at coordinate 18,843,835 of CM029459.1, read as the reverse complement.
TGTCTACCCCAACCGATTTGTTGTCCAGAGGTCTTTGTTTTACTTTCAGCTTATGCAGAACCTCTTTCACAACGAGTTCAATGACTTCACCTTGTCTGCCACATACCAAACACTTTTAGTCAAAGAAAACAAATAACAATCTCACTACTACTTCCTAGTAGAGCATTTGAGTTGGATCACTATTTTTAAGTCTCAAGTAAATTCTATAGAGCCACAAGAATTTTGGATTAATAGACTCCACAAGATATGATTGGTACGGTAAACTTACAATTTGACCCTATTTTTGAGAAAGAAGATGTTCCTTTGCGGTCCGAATTACAGACATCATTCTAGAATTAGATCAAATTCACTCATATAACTGTCACCAGCCAAAATGGCCCTATTTATGTATGAGAATTAGTGAATTGCCTCTGTTTTTTCCTCCCTGGTGAGAAATGAATTATTGCTCATATACCAAAAAAGGGTTTGTATATGCCATGTCAACCAATATATTTCAACAACATACACCCCTTCAGCTAGTTTTCACTGCCATTTACAAGAACAATAAGAGAATAGCATTTGGACTGAAGCTTTAAAAAAGTTCCATAAATAAGCATTGACTTACGCTTTCCCTCGGACTTCCAATCCCTTGATCTCAGCCACTTTTCCCAAAGCCGCCTCCCACCGTTGCCTGATCTCAGAATCGTGCCTCTGCCCATGCTTCTTTAAGTCCTTGAGGTACAGTTTCGTCATGAGCTTGACGTCGGTGGGCGTTGTTAGATATATGCCCTAAAGTTGCTATGTAATATGTACATATTAGGGATTCCATTTGTACATATAATGATTATGTTATTATTGTTATTTTTTTTAATGAAATTGATTAATTATTAATTAATTGATTAATTGATTAATTAATGTGGAAATGGTCAGCAAATTTTTGCTGACCACTTCGCACGAATTCGTGCATGATGGTCAGCGGTTGTTGACCATCGTGCACGAAATCGTGCATAAACGGTCAGCGGTTGCTGATCGTTCCATTCATGCACGATCGTGCTCGATCGTGCATGAGAACGAGGATCAGCAACGGTTGCTGATCCCACGATCGTGCATGAGAACGAGGATCAGTAGCGGTTGCTGATCGGCAACCGTTGCTGATTCATGTATAAATATTAAAAAGAAAGGTTGCAAAAAGGTTGCAACTAAGAGAGATTTTCTGTGGGTGTGCGTCTTGTTTTTGGCGACACTTCAAGGGGTTGAAATACAGAGAAAGGTGGGCGTGTGCTATTTTGTTTTTAGGGAAAAATGAGTTGCTGAAAACAAAGAGAAATGTGTGTGTTCTTGTATTCTTTGAGAGATACGAGAAAGTAGAGTGTTTTTCTCATTTGGGCCGTGACTATAATACATTGAGGATACGTTGGATCATTTCCACGTGATTGCTAGCACAATCGAAGTGGTGAATATCCGAAAGTTCTCTCTACCGAGCGACGTTCGTTGTTGGTGTGTCTGAACTAGAGGTCCGACACTTGTGGAACTTGAACTGTAGAACATTCGAACCGACTTGTTTAAAGCACGCTTTGAGAGGTAATTCGTTTAACTCCCTTTTATGATTAGATTTTTGATTAAAACGCATGAACAATGCCTAAGGAGAATCATGAGTAAAATATATCTTTGTTTCCGCTGTGTTTATTTCGTTAATTTTCTTATACATGATTCATGAAACACCAACAGTGGTATCAGAGCCAACCTTAGGCGTTTTCGTGCATTTAATTGATTTATAGTTTAAATATATTTTGGCATTCTAATGGCCAATTTACTTTTGTTAAGAGAATTGGTTCTCTTGCTCTTATGTAGCCTATAGAAGTTGATTGATTTATGTGATAAATTTAATCAACAAAGCAAAAATTAGAACTAAATCAATTTTGAATCAAAAATCCGTAACTTGTTATACTTGATGTTTATATTTTGCAAATGATAAGCAGAATTTTATGCATGCCTTCCAGAGCTTTAAATTTTGAATTTATGGCTCGTAAAGAAGGGTGGTGATCATGGAAAAATCCTTAATTATTGTGATTGTTGTATGGATGAATGTATGATGATTACAGGTATTCTTTTTGGGGATGTAATTATTAAATGGAGGCTGCGTCCTTCCTTTTATTTTACTTTAATTTTTCTTGATATGTAATTTTTAGTATAGTTTAGTATTTCAATTGTTGATGTAAATACTGCAAGAGAGGAGGAGCCATTGGAGGAGCCATTAAACCGGTGAGCTCTTTGGGCCCGGTCTTTGAAGAGTTCAAAGATTGAAGAAAAAGTGAAGAGCATGTCCATATAATTAAAACATTAAAATGGTTAAATGGGTCTCTTTGGCTCGAGACCCATTGAACCATAATTCCATGATCACCACATATGATAGATGTTTATGTGATATCTATTTATTTATTGTGTTTATGATATCGTGCATGTTAAACCGGTTAATGTGCAAAGTGAGACCGTTAATAACGACCCAAATCTCCTTACAAAGAATATTAAGTCGAAACGGGTTTCGGACTCGTGGCCTTCCATCGTCGTGGTTTGATCCAATATTATAGTGGTTAACTAACCGGTTATGGATACATAGGGGTTAATTACCATTTATAATATTGGACCACTCCATTATGCATATGATATTGTGGGGTTGGAGCCAAATGATTTCTAATAACTGTCAGGTGAGGGAATCATTTGTGTTTTCAATACTTACATGAGATGATGGGCTAGACTTAACTATGATCATGATGCCAATAACTGTTAGGTGAGGCTTTTCATGGTCTAGAGGCCGAAGTTATGATCGGGACTCGCATATGATGCGTTGAACAAGCTGGTTCACTCACTAAGTTCATAGGACACCAATAACTGTTAGGTGAGGTGGACTTTGGACTAGTGGGACTCCAATCCCCACTAGTAATCTTTACCCAACAAAGATTACCGCTTCCAATTTTAAGGAGTATGGGATTCGAAGATAAATTTAGTGGGAGGATCTATTTCATTTAAAGACCAAAATGAAATAGTTATTATGAAAAGTACAACGGCTAACAATTTATTTTCTGTAACAGATATATTATTACTCTGAAAAATGGTGACCACAAACCCACTCGCTTCTATACTTGACAAGAATTGTTTGACTGGACCCAATTTCACTGACTAGGTGAGGAATTTGAGAATTGTTCTCAATTCAGAAAAAATTGGGTATGTGCTTGATGAAAAGATGCCAACCTCCTTTCCTGAGGGTGGGACCCAAGAGGAGCGTGTCACTTATGATAAGTGGCATGATGATGACTTAAAAGTTAGGTCATAAATGCTTGCTTCAATGAATAATGAATTACGTAAGAAGTATGAATCTATGGAAGATGCTTTGCGTCGATCATTTTGCACTTAAAGAAATACTTTGATGAGAATGGTCGAACCTCTAGATATGAGATATCTAAGGCATTGTACCGTATGAGGATGGTTGAAGGATCATCTGTTAATGATCATGCTTTGAAAATGATCTGGCACATTGAAGAATTGGCTAGGCTGAATCTCGTTATGGACAATGAGTTAGCTGTGGATTTGATCCTCCAATCTTTACCCGATTCCTTCTCTGGTTTTGTCCAAAACTTCCACATGCATAAGATAGAGAAAATTCTTGCTGAGTTACATAGCATGCTGGTAGTTTATGAGAAGGAAATGCATAACACGAGGCCAAATGTAGTGGCTATGGCTAAGGCTTCTTCTTCAAAGGGTAAGACTGTTTTAAAGAAAAATAAATAGAAGAGGCCTGCCAAACCTGTTGTGCAACCAAAACCCATGATTGATAAAGGGAAATGTCATTACTATGGTGTCAAAGGGCACTGGAGGAGAAACTATAAGAGGTATCTCGCGAGCTTGAAGGTCAAGCCCAAGAACCGACCTTATGAAGGTATGGTGTCTATGCTTGAAACTAATCTTATGGTTAGTGCTGAATCCAGCTCATGGGTTCTAGATTCTGCTACAACTTCACATATTTGTATGTCTTTACAAAATCTGGAAATAAGCAGGATGCTAGGGCGAAATGAGATTGTCCTGACGTTTGCCAATGGAGCAAGAGTTGCTGCATTAGCTATAGGGACTTTTCGTTTATGTTTGCCTTCTGGACATGTATTGGTTTTAAAGAAATGTTTGCATTATAAGAATGATGTTAGGAACATCATCTATATACCTCGTCTGGGTAAAGAGAATTATGAATTTTCTTTTGCTGATGATGTATGTTCTATTTATCATAATAGAATATGTGTTGGTTCTAGCTTATTAACCAACAATCTTTATACCATTACAATGTCCGGTAATGCGATTACCAATGTCAATAAGCAAAATAGAATTGATATAAATGCCATAACTAATAAACGCCCTAGAGACGGTCCAAATAAAAAGTATGCTTGGCATCTCCGATTAGGTCATATTGGAGAAGACAGAATTAACAAGTTGAGTAATGATGGATACATTGATCCTTCAAATTTTGAGTCATACTCGACTTGTGAGGCATGTCTTCTAGGAAAAATGACCAAAGCGCCTTTTGTGGGACAAAATGCGCGAGCTGCTGACATATTAGGATTAATACATACAGATGTATGTGGACCAATTAATGAAACTGCTAGAGGTGGTTATAATTACTTCATTACCTTCACCGATGATCAGTCACGGTATGGTTATTTATACCTCATGAAGTATAAATCTGAATCCTTTGAAAAGTTCAAGGAATTCAAGGCTGAAGTTGAGAAACAAACAGAAAATGTATTAAGGCTCTTCGATCGATCGAGGATGTGAATACCTTAGTACCGAATTCCTGGACTTTTTTAAAGAGAATGGCATTTTATCACAATGGACACCTCCTGGAGCTCCGAACATAATGGTGTATCGAACGAAGAAATCGTACTTTATTAGATATGGTACGATCTATGATGAGTTACACCGATTTGCCTATATCCCTTTGGGGATATGCCCTTGAGACAGCTGTATATATACTGAATAGAGTGCCGTCCAAATCTGTTCCAACTACGCCCTATGAGATATGGCATAGTAGGAAACCTAGTCTTAATCATATTAAGATTTGGGGTTGTCCGGCTTTTGTAAAAAAGTTGAAAGTGGAAAAATTAGAGGTAAGATCTGAACAAGGTCGCTTCATTGGATATCTAAAGGAAACTCTTGGATATTATTTCTATTTTCATTCAGACCAAAGAATTTTGGTATGCAAACACGCTTCTTTCTTGGAAAATCAGTTCATCCAAGAAAGTGATGTCTTTGGAAAATAGTCTTACAAGAAGAAAATAATGAAGTATCAAACAACCAAGTTCGATACCAATCTCGATTCGGGGAGCTTCGATACACAACCTCTTAGGAGAAGTGCGAGAATGTCTCGCCCACCTGCTCGTTATAGACACTCGGTATCATATTGAACCATTATTCATTGTGAATGATAGTGATCAACCCGGTGATCCTAAAACCTATGAGGAGGCGATGTTGCACATCGATTCTGGTAAATGGCTAGAAGCCATGAAATCCGAAATGGATTCAATGTATTCCAATGAGGTATGGACCTTGACGACTCGCTGATGGTATTGTACCAATTGGCTGTAAATGGATCTTCAAGAGGAAGATGAATGTTGAAGGTCAAATTGGAATTTACAAAGCACGGCTGGTGGCGAAAGGATATCGTCAAAAAGAAGGAATTGATTATGACGAAACTTTCTCACTCTCGTGGCCATGCTAAAATCCATTCAAATTATGTTGGCTATAGCTGCACACCATGATTATGAGATATTCCAGATGGATGTCAAAACGGCTTTTCTAAATGGTTTTCTCGATGAGGACATCTATATGGAACAGTCACAGGGTTTTGAATCCAATAGTGAAAAACAGAAGATGTGTAAGCTTAAGAGATCAATTTATGGACTCAAACAAGCCTCCAGAAGTTGGAACATCCATTTTGATGAGGTAGACAAATCATTTGGCTTCATCAAAAATCCGGATGAACCTTGCGTAAATAAGAAGATTAGTGGGAGTGCAATTGCATTTCTGGTTTTGTATGTCGACGATATACTTTTGATTGGAAATGATGTACCAATGATATCATCGATAAAACTATTCTTGTCACATAAATTCTCCATGAAAGATTTAGGAGAGGCAACCTACATTTTAGGTATCAAGATCTGTAGAGATAGATCAAGACGATTGATTGGCCTCTCACAATCTACGTACATAGACAAAGTGTTAACTCGGTTTAACATGCAATGTTCCAAGAGAAGATTATTGCCTTTTAGGCAAGGGATCCATCTTTCTAAGGAGATGTGTCCCAACACTCCTGAAAAAAGAGAGCGGATGGCAAAGATACCATATGCATCTGCTATTGGAAGCATAATGTATGCTATGCTATGTACTAGACCTAATATCGTGCATACTGTAAGTATTACTAGCAGATATCAGTCTGATCCAGGAGAAGAGCACTGGATATCAGTCAAGAATATTCTTAAGTACTTGCGAAGGACTAAAGATTTATTCTTGATATATGGAGAAGGAGAATTTGAAGCTGTAGCTTATACTGATTCTGATTTTCAATTGGATCCTAATGATTATAAGTCTACGTCTGGGTTTGTCTTCACATTCAATGGTGGTGCGCTTAGTTGGAAAAGTTCCAAACAAAGTATAACCGCCGATTCCACCACCGAGGCGAGTATGTAGTCGCTTCGAAGCAAAGGAAGCTGCTTGGATGAAGAAATTTATTTCTGAACTTGGAGTCGTTCCTTCAATTGAGCAACCGATCACATTGTTCTCGTGACAACAATGGAGCGATAGCTCAAGCTAAGGAACCGAGGTCTCACCAGAAGTCCAAGCATATTGAGAGACGCTTCCATCTCATCAGAGAAATTGTTGGGAGAGGTGATATCGCCTTGCAAAAAATTGCCTCAGCAGAAAACGTGGCAGATCCCTTCACTAAGGCCTTACCTCAGTCTTCTTTTGAAAGACATATTGACAAAATGGGTTTGAGGAACCAGACAAGTTGGCTTTAGTGCAAGTGGGAAATTGTTGGATGTATGGCCTAAAGCTACTATGTAATGGTTACATATTAAGGATTTCAGTTGTACTTTCATTATTATTATTTAATTAATAGCAACGACGTATTCATTCATTTGTCCAATTATTTTATATTGATGAATGATTCCATAAGATCAATTGCAACTAGACCTATTCTTGAGACGTCAAGAATATATATATGTGACAGGTTCATAGTTAGACTGAATCTTTAAATTGTTCCCAGTCGATGGATTATTAAGTGGATATTAATAATCCTGTTGAGACCGGTGTGTTCTTAACTTCGCCATTAAGTATTGGATACTTAAGGGAATGATGAGTCACATGGCATTGGGTATTATGATGCCTGAGTTAGAACACAGGTGTTTGTATTAGACAAATTCACTGAACGTGACGCATATGGAACGATTAGCGACATGGAAGCTTTTAGCGTGGTCAATGTTTAATTGTTCATGCCTTGGTCTTGTGTAAATAATCCTTAGACCTGAGGCACAGTATTAACTTGTGTATCGAACAACTATGGTTCACGGGTGCACATAATGCCAGGTCGTCGATCCGTCTTTATATTTGATGGTCATAGTTTGTTCATATACGAAGTTACACGTGTGCGCAATATGGAATCTGTCTCCTTGTTACATGCAAGGTATGATAATGATGTCCTATGTGATCTAATTGTGACATTGCATTGAAATCCTTGGCCAGGGTTGTAACCGAGAATAAATTATTTATGTCTCGAATAAAATGCATGTCAATTAGATTTGTGCATATGATCGAATTAATGACTTGACAAATATTCCATGGTCTTTGTTTGATCGGGACATAGTAAAACAGAGGGATTGAATTACATTGTAGCCAAAGCTAACAGGTTCATTATGTTTTTAAAGCATTCACACTATCTGGGTAGCCATGACATATTGCTAGATGTCAATCGTGGCTTGTAGGACCTAAAAGATTAATCGGGACAATTAATTCTTTTGGAAGTACAAATGTGTTAGTACAAGTCTTACTACCAGCTTAGTGATGAACCTAGGGATGTCACACATCATAAACAACTAAGATAACGTGGAACAAGAGAGAAATATTATTGCAAATGTGTTTGCAATTACTACAATCGAATTGAGTCGATTTAAAATTAAATTAAATGAGATTTAATTTAATTTGTATCATAGTCACGAGCCTATTTGCATATGATGCACACGCATGCCCAAAGTGGATATATGTTAACATACCAAACAAGTTGGCTTTAGTGCAAGTGAGAGATTGTTAGATATATGCCCTAAAACTGCTATGTAATATGTACATATTAGGGATTCCATTTGTACATATAATGATTATGTTATTATTGTTATTTTTTTAATGAAATTGATTAATTATTAATTAATTGATTAATTGATTAATTAATGTGGAAATGGTCAGCAAATTTTTGCTGACCACTTCTCAAATTCGTGCATGATGGTCAGCGGTTGCTGACCATCATGCACGCTTTTTGTTCATGCATGGATGGTCAACAACCGCTGACCATCGTGCACGAAATCGTGCATAAACGGTCAGCGGTTGCTGACGTTCCATTCATGCACCATCGTGCTCGATCGTGCATGAGAATCGAGGATCAGCAACGGTTGCTGATCCCACGATCGGCAACCGTTGCTGATTCATGTATAAATATTAAAAAGAAAGGTTGCAAAAAGGTTGCAACTAAGAGAGATTTTCTATGGGTGTGCGTCTTCTTTTTGGCGACACTTCAAGGGGTTGAAATACAGAGGAAGGTGGGCGTGCGCTATTTTGTTTTTAGGAAAAAATGAGTTGCTGAAAACAAAGAGAAATGTGTGTGTTCTTGTATTCTTTGAGAGATACAAGAAAGTAGAGTGTTTTTCTCATTCGGGCCGTGACTATAATACATTGAGGATACGTTGGATCATTTCCACGTGATTGCTAGCACAATCGAAGTGGTGAATATCCGAAAGTTCTCTCTACCGAGCGACGTTCGTTGTTGGTGTGTCTGAACTAGAGGTCCGACGCTTGTGGGACTCGAACTATAGAACATCCGGACCGACTTGTTTAAAGCACGCTTCGAGAGGTAATTCGTTTAACTCCCTTTTATGTTTAGATTTTTGATTAAAACGCATGAACAACGCCTAAGGAGAATCATGAGTAAAATATATCTTTGTTTCCGCTGCGTTTATTTCGTTAATTTTCTTATACATGATTTATGAAACACCAACAGGCGTGACATCAAAGAAGATGGGTAGGATCTCGGGCTTCCCAGTCGATTCATGGAGCTCCGTCACTCGAGCGAGCTCGCGGAGGCACCAAGCACTCGAAGCATAGCCTCTGGAGAGGACCGGTATGCAGATCTTGGATTCGCCGACCGCTCTCAGAAGATCGTCGATCCGATCACCAGCGTGAAGCTCTTCGCTGTCTCTGTAGGCGACGATCCCCTGGCCGACCATGTCCCCGTAGAGGCAATCGGTGAAGGTGTCGCGAGTGTCGGGCCCTCTGAAACTCAAGAACACGTCGTACTGGGTCACCGACGCGCTGGAACCACCGGTTGCTACCATGTTTTTGGGGGGCTTCCCTTGCAAAAGGTCTCTCTGTCTCGGTCTAGTTTTTGCCTGCTCGGAGTTGGAGCTGCGTCTTCGTTAGGGTTAGAAAGTAGAAATCATGTGTGAATGCACAAACCGATCTCAAGGAATCCCTCAAAAGCCCTCTTTCCTTGAAATGGACCCACGCCCACACGCAAGATCTAGAAATTCGAGCTTTTGGCCTTGATCGGCATCCGATGCTTAAAGTAAATAGAGAAGGACGTTTGACCCAGGTCAAGCTCGAAAAATATTCCGAAATTCAATTTTTTTTCTTCTTTTTTTGGATGAGTAGGTTAAATTCAATTCATCATCAGACTAAGCTGGGTAACCAAACCCATAACAAGTGATCCCATTCAACAAACCATTACTAGCAGCTTAGGCTGCGCATGATAAAATTTATGTTTCTTGATTTCTCTATTTCTCTGTTCCCCGGAATAGGTTTGGAATAGAAATCCGTTTAGTAATGCAATTTGATTTCTCTATTTCTGAAACAGATTTCTATTTCAGAAATAGATTTAAAGAATAAATCAGAAGCTAAAATTTTTAGCTTCTCAGTTTCTGAAATAGAAATTGAGAAATCAATTTCTAGCCAGAAATCAATTTCTGTTCCAGAAATTTTGTTATGCGCACCCTTAGTAACTTGATTAGTAAGGGGGCGCATGACAACATTTCATTCCTGAAATAGTTTTTGGAACATAAATGAATTTTTCTATTTCTATTTCTGGATGAGTTTCTAAGGAAAAAATCTGTTTGATAACGATACAAAATTTCTATTTCAAAAATAGAAATTCGTTTAATAACTGAATAAAATTTATATTTCTTAAAATAAATTTTTCTTTTTTTTTGGAGCAAATGAGATGTACATTCTTACAAATTTCATATGCTTATGAAACCATTGATCCAAATATAAAGTATGACTTTTTTTTTTAGTAAAGTCTCCCTTTTTTGCAAAAAAAAAAAATACAAAGTAAGAGATGTTATGTCAAATTTTTAAAATTTTCACACAAAATTCTTTAGCATCCACGTAGATAGGTAATTACGATCAAACAATATACTTATCAATAGTCTCAATACAATAGAAAAAATAGATCAATATGCATTACTCTTGAATATGATAGAAGGTTCCCAAAATTCTAGTAGAATGAAGGCGGGCAACCATATTCTAATCCCCTTCATGCTAGTGTGTCACGTTGATCACCGCCACGGTTTACGATATCAAGCAATCGTTTTAGAAAGAAACACAAAAAAGTGTATTGGGTACTTTGCGGCAAATTTTACAAAATCGGCGAATTTTACGAAGTGTAACAAGGACCATTACAAATAAGGGAAATCATCAAGTAGAACATCACATTACAAGAATTGAGATAGGAATCATCAAATACATTATCATAATACAAAAGCAAAGATTGTAAATCCCCAAATACAAAATAATAGAGCGGCTCAAGTGTTGCTTCTTTGCGCACTTCGCGGTCCTGGGCCTCGTCGGACGAACTCAAGCGGCTCAAGTGTCTGCTGCAATAACATTTATATGATGGTTAGAGTTATATCCATAGACCAGTCACAATTTGATGTGAATTAAATATTACAACAAAGAAAGCTTATAACAAAAAGAAAGCTTATACAATCATATCGAACCCAAGCAGCAAACTGTGGTGGATTAACAAAAGCAAGTCATAGCATCAATCAGATGGAGGGAAGTAGATAACACAGGCTCCAATAAAATTTGATTGCCAATCCACAGTTGTAACTTCAGGCCAAGTACAAATATAATCATCCCAGTATTGGACTACGTAGGTAATTGGTTTACAAACAGCATTCAGCCAATGAAAACAATTAATAATACAGATCCATCTTCAGTTTCGATCGAAAGCTTCCTTTAAATTGAAGGAAAATCACTTATACGGCTAGAAAAACCAAACTATATGAATCCTAAATAATCTCTTTCAGTCTCTTAAAAGCTAGATCACTAAAGGCTCTATCCAGCTTTAGTATAATTCAAAGAATAGCAATGATGAAAATAATGAGAATAATAGCAGTAGCAATTATATTATTAACAATAAGAATAAACTATTCACTTCCTGGCATCAAGCCAAATCCCCATGTTCCAGATGTGGCTTAAGAGATCGCAAAAATTTACATTTGCCAGGGCTTCCTTCTCCTATAAGTTTTTAGCAAATGGAATCAGTGCGTACAAAACTGAACAATATACATGGTCTACAAGGTTATTGGCTAAAATGAGCTAATATCTTTATCCCAATTTTCATTAGATAATCAAATTAACGAGATTAAGAATTCTTTAGACACACTTTCCATTCGTCAGCACCATTGCAGAGATCAACTAAGATACTAAGCACAAAATTTTCATTCATTTTAGCAAAACAACAACGCTGACGCAATCACATTCCCACAGTTTTGTGAGCATTAGTATACGCTGCACGAGACCAAATAACACGGAGCGACACTAAAGTGACCTCTTCATCATTCACGAAGTTTCAGGTTTATTCGGTTCAGCTTCCGAAGCAGCAAACGATCCCGAACCAAAAGGCTAGCGAGAGAATGAAGGAACCGCATGCGCGCGATTCGCAGCACACGAGCTCGAAAGCTTCCAAAAGGAGCAATGAAGCACTCCTTCGCCTAAAATCTCCCGATAACAACCCCGATCATCCAGAATCGCGGCACCGAATTCGGTATCTCGGCCCATCGCTCCCGCCTCAAACTCAACGCGACCAAAGCGCAATGCAGCAGAGCACTCAACAGAGAGAGAAAAAGAAGAGGAATCGGCACGAACCAGAGAAGGGAGGAGAAAGGTAGTTCTGCTTCTTTGCGCACTTCACGGTCGTGGGCCTCGTCGGACGAACTCGAGTGGCTTCGGTGTCTGTTGCAGAGGGCTTCTGGATGAGGCGAAGGGGCGGATTCGTGAGCAGCTCGTCACTGGATGAGGAGAGGGCACGCGGCGGCGTTGCTGAGGTCTCGAGGCGATGGCGGCTTTTGGTGAGACGGAGTGGAGCAGGAGCGACTTGGGTCATCGGTGCTCAGATTTGTTGCAGAGGGCTTCTGGCGTTGCAGGGGAACGAGCGGCGGGGGTGCAGGCGCGAGATCTGTTGTCGAGGGGTGCTCGGACAATAAGCGGGGACAGTGGGTCGCGACGAGGGGGTGGATTCGCGAGCATATGTGGATGAGCAAGAGGAGAGGCAGAGAGCGTCCAGTGGAGGAGATGATCCGAGCGTCCAATGGAGAAGACGATGTCTCGAGGAGATGAGGAGAGGCGGAGGACAGGCAGAGGAGACGATGTCTCGAGGAGATGATCAGAGGCGGAGGAGGAGGAGGAGGCAGAGACGTACGAGGGAGGACCGAGTGAAATTACGGCTTTTAGTGGGAGAAATCAGAAACTGATTTCTCCTCCATTTCTATTTCTGGAATAGAAATCTATTCCAGAAATAGAAAATTTAAGTAGCCTTATCAAACAAGTTTCTGTTTCAAAAATTGGTCTGGAATAGAAAAATCATTTTTGGAACAGAAATAATTTTTATCATGCACCCCCTAAACTACTCAAGCAACGACACTAGCTCCATTTTCGTTTTTATGGTCTTTTTATTAGTTACTTGGTGTACATTTCACTCGGACATGTCTTTTCTTATAAATTTTCAATGATGAAGGAAATGTGATGCAAGGGAGGAGTTGAAGGTCATTTGAATAATAATATTTATAACTTCTTAGATGAATATGATAATTTAAGTGTCAAAATACTGATAAGAGGAAGAAAATATGTCATAATACTATACTCGTGATCTGGGGAAATATGGCAAAGTAAACTTATAACTAAATTTTCATCTTGGATTATAATAACCTAAAGATATGTCATAAGGAAATTAGCAGTGCAATAAATGCAGAAAATTGGATTCTAGAGCAAATTTCCTTTTTTGTCTCACATGTAAATTAAAGTTAAATTGAGAAAATGTATAGGCAATAGTAATTATAAACAAGTTCTGCCTAGCTTATTTATTTTTTTAAGTAACATTCTTTCTTCTAAAGGGTCCGAATCCATTGCGTCATGGATTACTGAAGAAATTTTTTATATGTGTACATGAACACTTGTACGCATTGTCTCTGAAGATGACATGTACTTATAGACCTATAAATAGCTCAAAAAGTCACCTTCTAATTGCAAAGATCGTCTTTCTTGCATTCTCCATCAGGAAAAACCGAAAAAAGAAATGTTGACACGTAAGCTTTTCTTTGGGAAGACCAATTAAAATTACTTGACCATGGAGAGTGGGAGATCACCTAAATGAGTACACCGTACAAGGATCAATTTGAACAAAAGTAGAAATTCAACAACCAACTTCGAACATTCACTAAGAGTTTGATTGCTGAAAACAATCTTATCCTAAAAGCTTTGTTTCACATCCACATACATTTTTAGATTCAACAAGCATTTACCCATCAGTGTACTTATCCAATTATATGTAATATTATGTAATTACATAATAATTATATTTATATCGTTGGACGTGGGTAATATTATCCTCGTGAATATGATGTCGGCCTTCACATGCGTGAGCGCATCAATTTTGAGACAAGTTTGTCCATCCAACATTGCTTAAAAATAGGGGAAAATAAATTAATCATTTTTATTAAATTAATTAGTTCATTTAATCAATTACTTATTAACAAAAAAAAAAAAGGATTAATCATTTCCATTTGATATGGGCACCCATAAAGCGACAAGCTGTCCACTTCGTCACCCACCCAGCCGGTCCTCTTTTTCTCTTTTCCCAATTTTTCGTTCCGTTCCGCCAATTCTAGATACTCCAAAACGACGTCACTCTCTCGCTCTGCTTCTTTTTCTTCTTCTATGTCCAATGCTCGTGTAATCAAACGGAGAAGGCCTGCAATCATTTGCGTGGACTCCCATTCCAAGCCGTCCATCTTCCCCCACCCACTACCACCGGTACACCTCCGACTTCACTAACCGGCCCGAATCCTCCACACCTCCAACACCGTTGACGATTACTCGAGCAACTTGTCCGGCTTCAGCATTGATGCGCAAACTCAATGTTCGGTGGCTGTGACGGCTAAAAATGTGCAAGATTGGTGTAGTGATGCTTCAAGTCATGTTGATAATGGAATGGAATTTTTCTCATCTAAGCTAGGGGTGCACAAGAATTGACAGAATTCTAAAGAGACGGAAAAAAAAAAGAAAAAGAAAAAAGAACGCAAAACTAAACAAAGAACTTAAATTGACCATGCTTGGGCGGACTAAGAAGGAGGAGAAAGTGGAAGAAGAAGACGAAACAAATAAAAAAGAGGGACACCAATGGGCACCACGTATGAGCATGCTAACATTTGAAAAAGCAAAGGGTAATATGGTCAGAACACAGTGGAATGACTTGTACAAGCCAAATGAGGAGCGGAAAAAGCCTGACCCTTTAAAAAAGGAGGGGAACATGTGGGACAAGGGAGAAGAAATTGAGGGCACAAGAAAACAAAGGAGAGAAAGAGAAGGGAAAAGAAGAGCGAGCGTAAAGACGATAATAAAATGAGGGTGCGCCGTTGAGCAAATACCCCATCACCTCCCATCGTCATCGAGTAAACTCCAACGCTTCTCGCAATTTCATAAGATTCCCAAATTCGATCTCCATTGTAGATTTATTCACCTGTCCGTCACTTGAATTGGTCACCTTTTGTTTATATAACCGAGCACGAACACTTGGAAACATCTGAAAATGTCAAATTATATTTCGATATGAGTCTTAAAAGTTAAAAGTATTTAGACTTTGATTTAGCCTGCCCTTCGATTATAATTTGGTTTTCTGTTGGATATATAATCCAAGATTTGGTTAAGAAGATATCCAAGGGCGGTGATTTTACATATACATCCAAGGTTTGACCTAACTGAGGCATAAAGTGAAGGACTCTATTTTGCACAAGAGATAGAGCTAAAAGGCCACACAGTAAAGTTCCTGTCTTTAAGAGGAGCAAGAAATGCAGTGATTTGTGCAGAAAATTCGACATCTAATTGAGGCATTTTTTTTTTTTTTTTGTGGATACATAAGTGTTTCAATTCGTGAGGTAACTTTTAATGATTTATATATTGAACAATTGCGTGAGACTAAATACTATAAGATTTTGTGTAATCTAGGATTAGGAAATTCTTAAGTATGTGGAGAGATTGTAACTCTATAATTCTCCAATTAAGTAATAGATTATTTGTGGCTAGCTCTTCCTAAGAAATAAGTATGGATCATCGGACCAAAATACATAAATCATTTTGTGTTCTTTATTGTTGCTTGTTGATTTCTCCTGTGGTTTCATTCTCTCGCTTTGATTAATTGCAAAAATTTGTTAACTACTGAATTATTTTACGAAGGATTTTCTGGAATTGCTTTGATGCTATTGCTTGTTTGACCGATCTCTAGAAACACTATTGGTGCAATTATATTGGAGCAAAAATAGATTTGAAAAGTTTAACGGAACAAACAACTTTGAATTGTAGAGTGTTAGGATACTTACACCATCAACAACCAAGATTGTCTAAGGTGTTGAATGGCAAGACTAAGTAGCCAGAAACAATGAAAGATGTCAATAAAGGATGAGTCAATGGTGGGGGAAAAGAGTATAATTATGTTGAACATTTCAGATGTGGTCCAAATTATGGATATCAATCTTAAATTATATCAAATTCACTCATATAACTATCACTAGCTAAAATGGCCCTACTTATATATAAGAATTGGTGAATTTGGCTCTTTTTTTTTTTTTTTGCTTGGTGAGAAAGGAATTTAATTTGTTCCAATTTGATGTGGCGCTTTGATCCGAGGGTATACTGTTCATATACCAGCAGGTTCTTGTGCTGATTTGACCTGCGTCCCACGGTCCTGTTAAGTCTCGACCAGTTTATACTAAATCGGCACTTCTGCCCCTTGAAAAATTATCCACTACACTCTAATCAAATTTGGATACTTGATTTTGTTTCTTTGTTAGAGACGGTTATCTAAGTTTTGACCGGTTTGACTTTTTGGACTCTCTATTTATATTGTGCATAGAGGAGGTGCATCCTGTGGTCTTTTAAATGTACTTGTAGGGTCGGTAGGTTTGTGGGAGGAAGAAAAATGAAAAGCCGGTGGGTTTTATTTTTCTCATCCCCCTCAACTGCAGAGCCGCGCAAAAGGAAAAGAAAAAGATGGGAGTTCTTTTTTAAGCCCGCGGAGGAAGAGAAACACACAATGATCTTTTCTTTTCTTTTTTCCCCTCGCAACGAGTTCACATCCTCCGTTTTCTTTGTGGCGTGACATAAGTATTTTGATTTGTGAAGTAATTCTTAGTGTTTAGGTATAATTTACTATGGGGAAGCACTTAAGCATGTGAATGATTATACTCTATAATTCTCCTTACTCTGTGAACTATTCTGTTATTAGTACTAATTCTTCTCACATTACGTTAAGAAATAAGCTTGCATATGTGTTTCATATAGAAAAATTGCAATTCATATTCGTTCTAAAATGTATTCCATTTTATCTTTGCTATCTACTCTTTATTATTATATGCAATTTTATTTCTTCAATATCGAAACATGTATCTTGTAAACTGACATCCTTATGAACTCCAATGTCCAACATACTATCATATCTCATTTTCTTCCCAATTTGTAATTTGAGGTAGTGCATTATGCATGTTAACAAAAGTGTTTCTATTTAGGAAACAAAAAAAGAGAACACCATTTGCTTATGATGCAATATTATACGACAATATAATTGACCAAAGTCATGGAATTGTAGTATAGTCCATTCATCAAGTCTAATCGCTAATGACAAACATGTAAACGGTACGCCACCACCCTCATGAACTTCTACAAGTTGCCGCCATCTCTAGACATTGCTAAAACAATAGCAGCTATTTCAACTTAACCTGTGTCAGCTAGCCCTCAGAAAAGATTAAAAAATGAAGCTGATGGAGAAATTGGACTGCAACTTCGTTCGCTAATCACTGTCTAATGAGGAAAAGAAAAAAGAGGGAGAGAAAGGGAGGAGTTTAGTCAAAAGGAGGGGAACATGTGGGACAAAGAAGAAGAAAATGAGGCATAAGAAGACAAAGGAAAGAGATAAATGATAGAGGGAGATGGAAACGTCGGAAAGAATAGAAGAAAATAAGGGAGAGAATGAGCGCCCGAAAGCAAGAGAGGAAAAGGGAAGAAGAAAATAGTGAGCGGAGCAGCTTAGAGAGAGAGAGAGAGAGAGAGAGAGAGAGAGAGAGAGAGAGAGAGGAAGCTACATGGGCTCTTTCTCTGTTTGAACTGCGTATGAAATCGACCCGATTGGAGGATTTTGATGTGTTCAAATTCGGTACGCGCTTTGGTCCGAGTCAAATTTGGATTTCTTGGGTGGGGGAACTTGATTTTGTTTTATGTTGGAGACGATTATCTAAATTTAACTGGTTTGACAACTTAGCCTCTCTGTTCATATTGTGTATAAAGGAGGGTCTTCTTTTGGTCTTTTACGTATTCTCACTTGTGGGGTCGGTAGGTTTGTCGTTGGAAGGAAAATGGACTCAGAAAAGCAAAGATAAAAGGTGGAATTCTCCTTTTAGCCGCGGAGGAAGAGGAACACGCAGCTTAACTTTTTTTTTTTTTGCGCAAAGAGTTTACGTCCTCATATACAAAGAGTATTTGGAATGCAAAATAGCCTCCTTGCCTGCACAATTGAGCTCAATGATTTGCATCCTCATTTTCTCGGTCATTTTTTGTTTTCTGCTTAAGCAGCTGCCATTTTATTGCTTGCTTCTCACCTGACTGGTCTCTACGATTTCGATGCACAATTCCCTCATTATGTACGTGCCATTTTGTACTTAAACAAAGCAGAAGTTTCTTCTAGTCTTGTTCATTCGTCAATGTCCTCTTGCCCTCATTTGAAAATGAGTCGGTCATCCAGTCAAACTTTGCAGGGTTTGATTCATTGCGATGTTCGAATCCAACTTGGAATGGAACACACGTTTCGTTTGCAATAGAAGCACTAGCAGCATATTTTGTGCTTTGAGAATTGCTTTTAGACATGATGGGAGAATAGAGCATGTTCGATTACCTCATGGTGTGGGAATATCCAACAAACTGAAGAAAATTAAGAGTTGATTTCAAATGCTAGGAGAAAAGGAAGCCTCGATAGTTAGAATCCTATTTCCCACCTCAAATTTTAATGTGGATTAAAACATAGTAAAACGCTGTCATTCAGCTCTTAATTCCAGAGATCGACAGAAATCAGAAAGGGGGCCGCGATTGATAGATGCAAAAGAGAAATTATGGTGATGGACGAATAATCAGAGGGAGATGGAAATTGCGACGATAGGGACGTGCTGATGGTGGTGTCGATCAGGAGTAGCGACTACAGCCTTGCGGGGCCGATGACGAGGCAGTGGCTGCTAAGTTGAGCCCTTTTCTTTTCGCAAAGTGCAATTGGTTCTTCATATTGGTGTTTGTGACCAGTGGATGACGAAAACCATTTTCAAGTACTAAGGTGTCCAGGCAGCAGGCTGTGTAGCAAAAACCTCTCTTCCTTATAAACATTGTGCAAAAAAAAAAAAAAATCTAAATTAAACAAGACTGAAAAAAAAAAAAAAAAAAAAAAAAGCACCACTATTGTTCCCAAGAGTCCTCCCTCCTAGATGTCTAAGTGTACACCGAACCTGATTGTTGTCACTTTTCAGTACAATCATACGATACAAATGCTCATCGGCATGTTGGGACAAGTATAGTATAAGCATATTGGGATAAGTATAGTATAAGTTCATAACTTATTTTTCACTCACTTAAATATCATAAATTTAAAAAATCGATCACTTAATTGCCATCGGCAATTTGCCTTGCTGGAGAATTCGATGTGGATGCCGCGGCCCGGTTGCTTCCATGTTTTTGCGGGTTTCCCTCACAAAAGGTCTCTCGTCTCCCTTTGGTGTTTGCTTGAATTGGAGCTGTGCCTCCGCGTTATGTTAAAAAGTAGAAATCATGTGAGTGCACATACTGATTTCAAGGAATCCGTCGAAGTCGCTTGCTTGAAAGGGACCCGTCACCCGAAAGCGAGAATGAATGTTCCTGGATTAGCCTCCGACGCTTAAATTAAAAAAAAAAAAAAGACGGCCCTCGAAACATCCCCTTTCAGATAAGACTTAAGTCCCTATCAAGCACGAAAAATATTCCCAAGTTTAATTTTTTAAGACCTAATTCCATAATAAAGCACCAACTTTACATAAAATCAAGCAAATTATTACTGAGTACAACGGATATTACTAGTAAACTCCTTGAGCAACAACCACAAGATATATAGTAACTGCCCAAATATCCAAGAGTCTCAGGACTTGTAACTGAAGGCCAAGCACACCAATTCGTGCTTGGCTAAACTGAACCTGCCAGCTAGAATTTAAGGCCAATCCCAAATCAGAATAACTTTTTACTGCAATAGTTTGTGCCCTTCAATGCTAAGTTGTACCGCAAACTCGGGAGACTTCGTCACAACGTCAACACGAGGTGTAATCATTGAGAAACGGGGAGAAAGGGGAGAAAGGGGAGAGCTTAGTCAAAAGGAGGGGAACATGTGGGCCACGGAAGAATAAAATGAGGGCATAAGAAGACAAAGGAAAGAAAGAGAAAAAAGACAGGGAGACGTAAAGACGAGAAGAAAGTAAGGGGGGAGAGAATGAGCGTCACAAAGCAAGAGAGGAAAGGGAATAAGAAAATAGAGGGAACGGAGCAGTTGAGGGAAAGAGAGAGGAAGCTGCATGCGCTTCGTCATTTTAAGTTGGGTACAGAAACCGACCCATTTTGGAGGATTTTCATTTGTTCAAATTTGGTGAAACTTGATTTTGCTTTCAATTGGAGAGAAGTATGTAAGTTTGACCAGTTTGACTACTTGGAGACTTTTGTTTGTATTGCGCACAGAGGTGGGATTTCTGTCGGCCCCACAAAAGAAGGGACCATATATACTCTTGAGGAAAGAAAAAAAAAAAAGAAAGGCGTGGCCATTTTCTTTATGGAGACGGGCGTTTCAAGCTATGAGCTAACTCCCCGTGAGGCCAAAATACCGTAGGTTTAAATGTAATCTACTGTTGGGAAGAACTTGAACATGTGAAGTGGATTATTTGTGACTCACTCTCTTTATGGAATAAAATTCAAACCGAACCGCGTAAATTTCTTATATTCGTTATTTTTCCTTATTGATTTGTTGGGTTATATCATTTTCTCACATTGATTTAAAGGCAAGACCCAATTGGCTTCCACTTTAATTTTACAACAATTAACATCAAAGTTAAGATTAGGATTTTTCGAGATTTGATTTGGAGCTTTCCTTTGTCTAACTGTTGTCTAGAAATTCTGTTATTCTAATTTTGTGTGGAACAAAAATAGAAATTGAGAAGTTTAATGGGAAACATGGTGGAGCGGGATGGGTGTGCTATTAATAACCAAGGTTTGGCCTAGATATTGGATGGCAAAGCTAATTGCCGAAAAATGCTGATAAAGATGAGTTAATGGAGATAGCAAAGAGTATGGAGGACTAGCTACAAAGGGCCAAGCACCCCAAGTCACGTTTCGCTAAACTGAATTGCCATTTAGAACTTAAGGTTCAATCTTAAATCAGAATCAACTTTTTGCTAAAGCAGCTTGTTTCCTTTGATGCTAAGTCTTTACTACAAACATAAGAAACTTCATCACAACATCAACGGGGAAAGAGAGGAGGAAAAAGACAAGAAGAAAGGAAGGAGAGGCTTTAGTCAAAATGAGGGGAACATGTGGGACAAGAAGAAGAATTTGAGGGCATAAGAAAACAAAGGACAGAGAGTAGGAAAAAGAGAGGGGAAGCGTAAAGAAGAGAACAAAATAAGGCAGTGAGACAAGCGCATGAAGCAAGAGAAGAAAAGGGAAGAACAAAATAGAGAGTGAGCAGAGCAACTAAGAGCCTGTTTGGTAACACTCCCAAAACAACTGATTCTACTTTTTTAAATTTTTTATTCCTGAGAACAAAAAAAAAATAGTTTATTCTACTACTTTTTATTCCCAAAAGAATATAAATCCGTTTGATAAATTTTTTATTCTCAAGAATAAAAATCAATTTTTTTGTTCCTTCTTGGAAATAGATATGGAACAAAATCAAGAAGTAGAAAAAAGTTACGTCTTAATTCCCGATAATAATTCCTAAAATCAAGTCTAATTTTTTTTTCTTTTTCTTCTATTTTCTTTCTTCTTTTCCTTTTCTTCTTCTTCTTTTTGGCCGGTCGACGACCTCGACCATGACCGACGACCGGCCAAACAAGGGCCAACGATCTTGCTAGCTAGGCCTTCCTAGGCCAGGGCAAGGCCGACCTTGCGCCACCTAGGCGAGGTCGAGCCTCACCGAACCTAATAAAAAAATTTGGCAATCTTACCAAACGTATTTCTATCCTAGAAATAAAAATTTAATGCAGTTACCAAACACGCTCTTTTACTCAGAAATTGTTGCCGAAAACAGAATAAAAAAAAACCATTTCTAATAAAAAATTGTTCTTGGGAACAAAATCATTACCCAATGCACCCTAAGAGAGAGAGAGAGAGAGATAGGAGCTACGTGTGTGCTCCCAATATCCGATAAACCATAATACAAACTTTATTGAAATTTCATAGTTAAGTTATAAATTCAGATCCATTCAAATTCTGAGTTGTTAGAGTCATTCGATAGAAGTTTACCCGATGATGCAAGTGTCAAGATAAATAAGTCTTTGTTTCATGTTCTTCATTATATGGTATGCCCTATTGCATAATTTGATATGTGAAGAACATACTAAGAAGAGTAGATCAGTATGATAAAATCTAATTAGTGGGACTAAGCTTTGTTGATGCACGAATTGTGCAGATCCGCAACTGGACAGTAACGGACCCAAATGCTTTGAAGAATTCGCACTGCCAATAAAAAAAGAAGTGGTCGGACGTTTATCTTTAGCGTCTCGTTTTTGCAGAAGGAGGATAAAGATAGAGAAGGCATACGTTGCTAAAGGACTTGTGTATAATGTAGAATGAGGTCACGGGGCTTATTATAGTGGGCTTATCCACAAGTTAGTGTGCTCTATGAGCTTTTTTCTTACCTATAGGGCCCAATGTTTCTTGTATTTATCAAGCTTGGCCCAACCAATGCAATGAATCAAGCAGAATTCTCTTCCTTCGTTAGTCCAGTTCCAAGAGAAGTGACAGGTTTATGAGTAGTAAATACATATTCGGGCTACTACGCAATGCATAACGAAGCAATATGACGATATTCAAGGAGAGTGACATGTCATGAGTGGTAGGTAAATATTCAGGACAAGTGGTCCATTTAGATGATCTTGTAGAGCTAAATACAGCTCTATCGAAATAAATTAGTTTGGTCCATCTTGAAATAACAACAGAGCATTCTAATGAAATAGTCATTAATTAGAAGTACAAATATATATATAGTTTTCGTCCCATGCTTCTACGTTTTTTTCTAATCAAATGCCGGTACTTCTATTTTTCTAACAAAAAAACCTTCTACTTGCACAATAGTCAAATGAAGATCTTCCAACACCATATTTGGCCAAACTTAGCTGCTATAATCGTCTAACAACATGAGGACATTTTATTGACATGGTAGAAGGAAAAGAAAGGAAAAGAATTCGTCAACATTGACAAAATATGCCCACATCACACTCTAATGTCGTCTAACAGTCGCATCCCCAAATTTTGCATTGGAAGACTTGATTAATTAATTTGTGCAAATGGAAAAATTTGGTTATAAAAATTAAAAATTGATTAAAAAAATTTCATGAAAGCGTAGGAGCGGAAAGCAAAATTTTTCCAGAATTAAAATATCCAAACGGAAAAGCATCGCAGGAGGGAAAATTCTCGCATAGATTGAGTTCGAGGCCCGACCACATATAATCACATGGAGTTCATACAAAAACAAAAAAGAAGGATCATTTCTAACCTCCCAACATGACCATGACCGCGTGCACAAATATGTTGGCTCATCCACAAGCCTTGCTCGTCCGTGGCTTGTGAGGTGGCTCATCCGTGGCTGTGAGCCTTGACAGCAAGCTCGATATCCCAATGGCCATCAACTGCGAGCTCAAGCAAATAAAAAACAGATGCGCGAAGTCGGGGGCTTGAGCGCAGCATGGGCGAGTGATGCCAATGATGAACTCCGCTAATGACAGCCAAGGACGAACTATAGGCTAACAGCAGCCTTGAATGCGTTGGGCCATCGACAGCCAAATCTGGAGAGCGGCGCTGCCAGAAGAGGTCAGACACAGTGCCGGCAAAGTGAAGGTGGAACTAAAATTAGTTGAACAAACTCTTGAGAATTGAGATGACATAGTCAGTAGTCTGTACCCTTTGCTTCTGCCACTAAAATTTCCTCCTAGAAGAAAGTAGAATTGCTTGCGGGTATCATCTAATTAGTCTCTTCTACCTTAAGTTTTGTCCACCTCATAAACATTGGCAACGGAAAGACAAATGCTTTCTCCTCTTATATCTAGTCATTCGTGACAGTGTAATGCTAGGGCCAAGGATTGCACGTGTTTGTTATCTGGACAGATTTTGGAGGAGCTCGTGCTAAATTGATTTAATGATCACCGTTAAATTGCCTACTTGTGCTTGTTTTATTCTTCATTTCTCCTCTTGGTTTTTTACAACCTTCAGTTATTTGAGAAATTTTGGTAGAATCATTCATTTACTGAGATAAATGTATCAAATGTGGCAAGCGATCTGATGTTCACAAAGGGAATGACTTACCTCTCAACGGATGGACAGTTAGCAAATCCTAAAAGCAGAGTAGATTCCATATGCAAAATGCATTCCTGTGTCCAGGAAACCTATCCCTCGACCACAATCCACTTGAGTTTATCAAGAAGAGTGCAAGTATTCCCTTGGAGCCATCGATTTAGCTTTTATTCCCTTAACCAGAATGCATAGAGATCCACTCAGTTTTTCCCGACACCATGTCTGCATTATCATGCACGACAGCGTACTTATCCTGTCTGCCTCCGAAGACTTCTCTCTTGAAAAATCACAAGGGCTTGCAGATACGTTGTACAATGCCTATGGAACAATCAATCGGTCATTTTCCTTTTTTCATTTTCTGAATTTTCTCCATTTCATCCTCCTAGAACAGGAAAAGACGAGTTAGTCTTCTACCTATATTTGAGGACAAGAAAATGTAAATATGATCTATTCAACATGCCCTAAAGTCCAAACATTACAGTCGTTTGCTTGACAAGCATTCATGAACAGTAGGGCAAAGACAGTAAGGCGACCAAGTGTATAATGGTACTATCATCGGGCATGAAGATTAAAATTTAATTTCTGTTTTTTTGTGAACCTGATTGGGATTACGGGGGGACTTGCTGTTTTGTGGAATGACGACATATCGTTCGATGTTGAATAGGCATCAACGGAGATTATTAACGTCTTATTTACTGTTCCTGCTGATAAGGTCAGAATGCAGATTTCTTTTGTTCATGCCCCAAATGATTTTAAAGACAGACTACTTCTTTGGGATAGATAAAGGCAAGTAAGCAGGTTTGATAGCCTTCTGTGGGAAGGAAAACGAATGGCAGAGAATTATCGTTAGTTGCTTTTCGGGATTGTCTAAATGACTGCTCTTTGATGGAAGTAGTTTGCAAGGGGCATGCTTATACATGCGTAAACAATAGGGAAGGAGTTGATTATGTGAAGGAAAAACTAGATTGAGTGGTTTGCAATTTATAGTGACGTCTTACATTCCCTGCAGCAGAGGCCTATGCTCTACCAACGGTGGAATATGACCATAGCCCTTTACTGCTTTCTATAGTGAATTAGCCAGTGAAAAAAGGTAAGGATTTCAAATTTGAAGCTTTCTGGGTGGAAGATCCTGAATGTCTAGATGTTTTATCCAAAGCCTGGACTATGGATGATGATGGAGATGAGAAAATAGTGGTGAAATTAGGAAGGGTGACTAAGGAATTACAGTTATGGAGTAAGCAGAAATTTACCAACAATTCTCGTAGGATAAAGGAGCTAAACCAGGAACTTCAAGTAATTACAAATAGTTCAAACTCTTCCTTTGAAAAGAATAAAATGCAAAGTATTAAACGAGAGTTGAAGGATATTTGGAGGAGAGTAAGAGATGTACTAAGGATTAAGATCAAGAGTCAATTGGCATAAGTGGGAGGACAAGACATTATTACAATTCAGCTCCGCAATAGAAATAGAATAACCATACTGAAAGGGCCTGATGATAAGTAGATTAGGGATGAAAAAATGTCGAAGCAGCGAACAACATAATATTTTCAAAACTTGTTTTCCTCAGTTGGGCCAAGAAATATTATCCTGGTAATAGACCACTTCCCATGTTTAGTCAAAGTTGAAGTAAATGAAAAACTTACTGCTGAAGTGACTTTGGAGAAGTTCGGAAGGCAGTTACAACTTGGAGCAACTAAAGCACTAGGACCGAATGGGCTGAATGGTATATTCTTTAAACACCATCGGGATATTATAAAAAGGGATGTGCTCACCACTGTCCAGTCGTTCTTTGCGACAGGAATTCTCAACCCAAGGCTAAACAGAACCCATATAACTCTTGTTCCAAAGATTCCTGACCCTGAAAAGCTCGAAGAATACCACCCAATCAACCTACGCAATTTTATTTATAAGATTATTTCAAAGATTTTAGCCAATAGACTGAAGATGTGGCTACCTGATTTGATTGTTGAAGAACAAAGTGCCTTTGTGTGTGGTCGGCCAATAAAAGACAACATTTTTATTGTACAAGAGGTCCTGCATTAGTTGAGAACCAATAATCGACAAAAGAAATTTCAAGCGATTTTAAAATTAAATATGCAAAAAGCCTATGATCGAGTAGAGTGGGATTTTTTAAAAAGCTTGTATGATCAAAATGGGTTTTGAAGACAAGTGGATCACTTGGGTTATGTAGTGTGTGACAACGGTCTCATTTAGTGTGAAGTTTAATGGGGAATCCCTCCCAGTTTTTAATCCCTCAAGAGGCATTAGGCAAGGAGATCCTCTCTCACTATACCTTTTTATTCTTGTGGCTAACTATTTATCTTTCATGATGAATAAAGCAGTGGCAAATAGAATTATTAAGGATATCAAACTGAACAAATTCAGTGCGACACTATCACCCCTTTTGTTTGCTGATGATTCCATTTTTTTCTTAGATGGAACCATAACGGAATGCCAGAATATTTCAATGATACTTAATCAATATTGTTATACATCAGGCCAAGCCATAAACTTAAACAAGTCAGGCATTTATTTTAGCAAGGAGTGCCCTCATCTACTAATAGGAAACATGGCGAAGGAGTTGAGATTGGCCACACAGGCAAATACTTAGGTATTCCTTCGGACTAGGGCACATTGAAGAGAAATATGTTTGCTTGGATTCTTGGAAGAGTAAATGCTAATTTAGAAGGTTGGAAGGAATAATTATTTTTTAAAGCTGGAAAAGAGATTCTTCTGAAAACAGTGGTACAAGCCCTTCCAAACTATGCTATGTCGATTTTCAAAATACCTATTTCAGTTTGCAAAGCAATTGAGGCAAGGATTGCCAATTTCTGGTGGAAAACAACAGATTTCAAAACAATACTTCATTGGAAAGAATGGGACATTCTGAAGCTGAGGAAGGACCAAGGGGCCATGGGGTTTAGAGATCTTATATCAGTTAATAAGGCCATGCTTGGTAAACAAGCATGGAGACTCGCATAGAATCCTAATTCTCTCCGGAGCAAGTTCTTCAAAGGCATTTACTTTCATCAAGGAGATTTTTGGCAAGCTAAAAGAGGTTCCAAGCCTTCTTGGGGACAGCAAAGTTTGTTATTAGGGAGGGATTCTATTGCCAACTCAGTTAGTTGGTCGATTGGGAATGGTAAATCAGTAATAATCAGAGAGCAGAAATGGTTAAAAAGTGGCTTAATTGGGGGATCACTAAACAGAAATGACCCAATTTTGGTGGCAAAACTGATCTTGGCTGAGGAAGGAAAATGGAGTACTTGAAAGCTAGAGGATCTTTTTGATGAGCAATTAGTGCAGGAGATTCAATTTCAAACAATCCCCGTTAGAGCATACTATGCGTAGGATAAATTGGTGTGGTTAGGCACCAAATCAGGCAGCTATGCTGTTAAAAACGGCTACAACATGATCAGAGAAAAGATTGAACAGAAGCGCAATGCTTCCTCTTCATACGAAAATCCCAAAACACTTTGGAAAGTTATATGGGACATGCAGACCTTCCATAAGGTAAAGTTTTCCTATGGTCTCTTTGTACAAATGCAATCCTTTAAAAAGAGAACCTACGGAAGAGGAATATCATACCTGACTCGTTATGCCCCCTCTATCAACGGGAAAAGGAGACGATCGAGCACATCTTTATATGGGCTGACACGAATATGAAGATCCAAATCAACTACAAGAAGATCACGAGGATTGAGGCATGGCTAATGGAATTTTCTGTAGAAGGAGCTGATTTTTCCTCTGTCTTTGGTGGCGTCCTCTTTATGGAGCATTTGGAAAGCCCAAAACAAATTCGTTTTTCAGGGTGAACATCTAAACTCGCAAGAAACGGTTGAATCATCGTTATTCTTGCAGGCAAACTACAGAAAATGGAACTCTCAAAAACCGGAATCGAGGAAAAATCCTACCTTTGCTGAGTTGAAGGCCTGGGCACCACCTAGGAAGAAAGCTCTGAAAATTAATGTTGATGCTTCCTTTGTTGATGGTTCTGTGGACGGCGCCATAGCTGGCATGTGTCGAGATTACAAGGGAGCGATTGTTACTGCTAAATCAGTGAAGGTCTCCTCGGCATCTCAAGCTAAAACCCCAGTCTTACTTGAAGCTCTCCAAATCTGATCACTATAGAATCTAATCGTGTGAATTTAGTTGAAACTTGATAAGTGGGTCTGTAGATCAGTTCAGATGGGAAGAACGCCTCCTAACTCAAGGCCCACCCCTCAAGCAGCATGGCCCATTGTCTGCGGGCCTCAAATGTAGAGGCAGATTGGATTGCGAAATACAAGCACCTTGCTTCTCTTCCACAGAATTGGTTTTATGATCCCCCGCATGCCCCCTCTTGTTTAGATTCACGTTGTTTGGGACACTTCAGAGTATCTACTTAAATGAATAAATTTTCTTCCGACCAAAAAAAAAAAAAAAATGTCCTCTCGCCATCATTTCAAAATGAATCAGCTATCCTGTCAAACTTTGCAGGGTTGATTTATAACCATATTTGAGGCATTACAATCTAATTCTTGACGCACCAATTCTAAGGTTCAAGTGAGTTGATGTAATGCCGGAAGAAATATTTCTTCATTTGCAATGTTCATATCCAACTTGGAATACACCTTCATGTACAATAAAAGCAATAGTAGCATATTTTGTGCCCTGAGAATTGCTTTTAGACATGATCTGAGAATAGAGCATCTTTGATTACTTCATGGTGTGAGAATATCCAACAAATTGAAGAAATTTAAGAGTTGATTTCAAACGCTAGGAGTAAAGGGTGCCTCAATTGTCAGAAAATTTTAAGGTGGACTGAAACATAGTAAAACTCCGCTATCAAGTCTTCATTTTAGAGATCGACAGAAACCAGAAAGAGGGGCCGTGATTGATAGATGTGAAACAGAGAAATCATCGTGATGGCCGAATGATCAAGTGGAGATGGGGATGGCGATGACAGGGAGGTGCTGATGGAGGTGTCCATATGGAGCAGCGGCTACGGCATTGCGGGGGCAAGATCAAGGCAGTGGCAGGGTGATGATGGGACTGTAATTAGGGTCAGATTAGGATTAAGTTGAGCCTTTTTATTATATTTATTTCTTTTTCTTTTTTTGTCGAAAGAAACCATGATATCATTTGAAATCAAGAGTTCTTAAACAAGAGTTATTTTTCTTCGTATTGGTGTTTGTGACCAGCGGTATCACGAAAACTATTTTCAGCATTCGAGGTGTGCAGACCGAGGTGTCCAGGCAGCAGGCTGTGACAAAACCTCTCCTATTTGTCGAATTTGGTCCTGCATCACCGAACCTTTGTCCATACAATATTTTCAATACGATACAAGCGCTTGTCACGTCATAAATAAAAAAAACACTTGAATTTACCAAACACGGTCCCATATCAAACATATAAAAAGGAAACAAAATGCACCTTTCATTGCGAATCTTAAGCGCATCCAATCTTAATTGATTACAAATCCTGTATAAGTTCTGTGCACCTATCTACGCTTCGTAAAAGCAGAAAACTTGTCATCGGAGATGCCGTCATATCGCCAACATCTTTGTTTCCTTACCTTCTTTCCAACGGGAAATATACAACATGAAATGATGTTTACAATTCCCAGATAAACAAGATGTAAACGCAAGCAAAATAAAGACGCCATAAAATCAGTTGCAGCCCAAGACCATTTGCGAGGTACCACGGTCTTCTCCGATTTATTAGATGGCCCTCGCTGCCAAAGGCATTCCCATCTGGCAAAAAGAAAGCATAACATCGTAAGCTTGGCGCTACCATGGGAGTGTTTGCCGGTTATCAATATCCCACTGACCACTGAGCGGTTCAAAGAATTGCAGCAGCATTGCGAGTACACTAACAACAATTTAAGATGAGGAAAACCTATGATAAAATCAACACCAGAGAAACCTGAATATTGCTGCATGCTGTTTCTCCTATCCAAATGTCTTGCATAATGATTAAACAGTGTGCTGTTTATCTGGGAATTGTAAATATCATGTCAAGACCACTCACGAGGTCCGTCAATTTTCCTAAGTTCTAATATATGCAAAGGGAAACCGCAATTATGGTTGTTTTCATGGCTTGATGATTAATTGCACCTACTTCTCCCCAAGGTAAAGACAAATTAACCCATGGCATACCAATTAACCACTATGAGTAACTAAGTCAAAGAGGTTCAGGACGATCTGGTGGAAACATTAAAGCTTATGGAAAGAGCTGTAAAATGTGAAATGTTTGTAAGTGAATTGGGAAACTGAACATAGACCGTGGACTATTTATTCCAAGTTAAAAGTTTAGTGCAGACCATTAAAAGTTATAAATTTATTGAGTAAACAGTAGAAATGTGCTAAGGTAATTAAGCAATTTGCCATTAGCCCAAAAGAAGAATACTCCCACTAGCAATGCAACAGCAAAATAACAAAAAGTGTAAAATTACCTTCAGCCATGGACCAAAAGGGATGGCCTAGCAAAACCTTACGACTGTACATTGTTGAAATGAGCTAAGGCAAAACCAGAAGAAGCATTCCTCACAAAGGGATGGCCAAGCAACTCCACTGCAGAAGGCCGCTTATTAGGGTCTACTTGCAAGCAAAGTAAGATGAAGTCTCGTGCATCTCTTGATAAAAAATCGGGAACTAGAGGAAGTTCATACTGGCCAATTTTGTACAATGCTGGCAGCTGCCACAATAAGAGAGAGAACGTGGCAGAGGCTCGTATTAATCATAAATCCTGGGGGAACTAACATGTGATAGCTGCATAAATCAATAAGATATGTAGACAAATCTATGTGCATCATGCTTCAGGCAATCATCTGCCAAATCATTCTAGAATCACAGTTATTGCTTAAGTGGGAGACCGTGGATGACAGGTAACCGTTCACAAGGACCAACAACATTAATGTTTTCCAACTGCTCCCAATAAAGAATAAGTATATATGGCTTTTTGCTCAAAAATTTTAAGTGTCCTAAATTAGAAAGAAAGCAAAAAGAAAGGGGGCATTAGTTGCATATTTTTACAATGGCTTTGAGTAGGATGGAATTATTTTTTTCTCCATTATAATAAATAAATCCAAGTTGAGCACGAGAGCAGTGCAACGTTCGCAATTCACTAGGAAGACAAGAGCACTCCAAACTTTAGCAGCACCCATTCTAATCACAAAAGGGCATTTCCATGCTGGCATGCCTAGAAAGGGGATAACGTCATAAAGTAAGGCTGCGTTTGTTTGTGTTCTTTTTTTTGTTTTTAAACACTTTTTCTGTTTTTTTGTTCCTGGAACAAAAAAGGAACAAAACGCGTTTGGGTGCGTTTCTCCTTTTTTGTTCTTTTGTTCCCAGGAACAAAAAAAATGTAAACAAGAAACACAAATTTTGTGTTTCTTGTTTCGAACACAAATGAGAAACACTTTTTTTTCTTTTTCTTTTTCTCTTATTTTCTTGTTCTTTTTCTTTTGGCCGGTCGCCGCTCGGCCATGGCCGGCGACCGGCCGACGAGGGGCCGGCGGCCTCGCCCGCCCAGGCGAGGCTCGCGCCCGGCGAGGCCGACGCCGCCGTCCCCTGGGCCGAGGCCGAGGCTCGCGGCGGCCGGGCGAGGTCGGCCTCGCCGATCCGGGCGAGCTCGAGCTCGCCCAGCCCATGGCGAGGCCGACCTCGCGCCCGGGCGAGCTCGATCCCGCCCGATCCGGCGAGGCCGAGGCTCGCCGGCCGGCGGCGAGCCTCGGCCGCCGCTCGGGCGGTGGCCCGGCGAGGCCGCGCCGCGCCGCCGGGCGGGCGAGGTCGGCCTCGCCGGATCCGGGCGAGCTCGAGCTCGCCCAGCCATGGCGAGGCCGACCTACGCCGGCCCGGGCGACCTCGATCTCGCGCCGATCCGGCGATGCCGAAGCTCGCCCGGCGGCCGGCGAGCCTCGGCCTCGCTCGGGCGGTGGCCGGCGAGCGAGCCTCGCCCGGCGGTGGCCGGCGAGCCTCGGCCTCGCCAAGCGGTGGCCGGCGAGGCCGCGCCGCCCGCCGGCCCGGGCGAGCTCGACCTCGCCGGCGACCGGCCAAAAGAAGAAAAAAAAAATGAAAAAGAAAAAAGAAAAAAGGAAAAATAAGAAAAAAATAGAAAAAATAAAAGAAATAAAAAAATTATCCAAATTTACCAAACATGTTTCTGTTTATTTTTTATTCCCGAACAAGTTTACCAAACGCATGTTTTTGTTCAAAATTGTTCCCTAATGGGCAATACTTTTTTTTTATTTCTGCTCCCCTGGAACAATTTTTAAACAAAACACAACCAAACGCGCCCTAATTTGCTGGCTAGAGCCAATAAATACCATCCCAGATGGAAAACTTACAAGTACAGAGAAGTTAGCATTAATATCAAAAGTAACAAAATCTAGCAGAGGAGAACCATTTAGGTCAACAATTTATCCAGAGACGAGCACCCAGGGATCAACACTCAAGGGCAATGACGGAAACGCTAAAGTTGATAATGGCGAGCGACAGATTAGAGGACAACCACACAATTAAAGGACACACTAGGGAAGAGGAAGCAATCAATGTCAGTGCTGCTCTGGAGCAGAGATGGCAGTGCCAATATTAGGATTTCAATCTCTCTCGGTTGCTCAAGTACCATGTGTCATTGAAGGAGAAGATGGAGAGATTCTTGAGCCTGAATGTTAGGGTTATATGTGTACCCCATATCTATTGGTTGGGGTACTCTATACGTATGTCAGTATGCGATTATCTAAACTTAATGCCGCTGTGAACTTATACTAGTAATTAAAAGTATTAGACAATAATGCCAAATCACTTGAATGAGAGAGTCAAGATTCAGACATTCAACCGAGGTTTCAGACCATGTTACATAACCATTTGCTCCAGAGTTTCAAACAACAATTGGCCATACATACTACGCATATCGTTTGACATTACCATAATCCTGATAAATATCATTGAATTCTCTGTCCTCTCTCTTTTCTAAGTAGGGGTCCTGCTCATTTTCTTTTGCTCAGAATGCCGACCGAATTGACTCATCACAACTTGCGCTTAACTTAGCAAGCTCACATAAAATGTAGCAATAACAAAAAAGTTGCGACTAGTTAATAATTCTAGCAAAACATGGATCTCAAGGATATAAAACATGAAAAGAAGGTTCTTCGTTACATACTACTTCTAAGTGGGAATATGGATACTGGCGGGTTAACATCTCTAAAACAGTGCACCCTAGGCTCCAAATATCAGCTGCCACTCCATAGCTTTTGCTTTTTAGATTGACGACCTGCATTTATAACCAACAAGGATGAAAGAAAAGTAAAAGCCATGCACCTACAACAACTAATTAAAGGATGCTAAAAAAATGGCAGCAGACGGTGCAAACCTCAGGTGCCATCCAAAGAAAAGATCCTTTGGAGGATTTAGCACCATTAATTTTGGTTGCCTGTATGAATAAACACAGAAAGTTGACATGTCATTTTAGAAAAGTCAAGGAAAAAATGTCACTTTGTGCGTGTCTATACGGGTGTTTGTCATGCACTCATCCAATTGTATGCGTGCTGCACTACTTCAATGCCTGTGAATATTCCTGCACACACATGTAGCTGTACATGCATCTTTGTTGATCGCACGTGTGCGA
Source organism: Eucalyptus polyanthemos subsp. polyanthemos (assembly GCA_017140185.1). Classification (NCBI taxonomy): domain Eukaryota; kingdom Viridiplantae; phylum Streptophyta; class Magnoliopsida; order Myrtales; family Myrtaceae; genus Eucalyptus; species Eucalyptus polyanthemos. The sequence goes on along the minus strand of CM029459.1, from coordinate 18,809,836 downwards.
GCCCACAAGAGAGAGAGAGAGAGACAGAGTTCACTTTCGCTGATAAGACATACCTTTGCCAATCCAAAGTCTGCAAGTTTCACAGATCCCCTTGCATCAACCAATATGTTAGCACATTTAATATCCCTACAGATTGGAGGAACCGGAAGCATGAGAATTCAGCATAGCTGTGCCTAGAATAGACAAACGGTTATAATCGCCCTCACAGTTACCAATATTGCAAATTCACATTTCCACCTTCAAGCATTCACATAGTAAGATAATCTTGTCTAAGCTGCTTTACAAAATCATTCTCATGACTACATATTGGTTCAAGGATTGGATGACTCCCTTGTTTCCAGAATGATATTTGGGTAAGTAAAATATGTATCATCAAAAGGCACCGAGTGGGCATGCCATGAAACAAAAATATAAGTTTCACGGTGCTCTTTGTTTTGTTATGAATTCTTTCCTTAACAAAATCAACCTTCCATCAGAATTGATAGATGCAAATCATTATTTCAATTAGTAAAAGCTAATAACGCAAAGTCAAGCATCTTTCTTATACCTGTGTACCACACCCTGGTCATGAAGATACTTTAGATCATTTAGAATATGCTTAGTGTATCCAGAGACTTGGACATCACTCAACGCATATTTGTTATAAAGTGTTTCAAGTGAACCTTCAGTCATGAGCTCAAGGAATATGTAAAGCTTCTCATCATCCTAGAAGAGATTAAAGAAAATTATATATGTTAGAATATCCAACCCAAAATTTAATTTACTAAGTAGTGGAAGATGAAATGTATGCAAGGCACATTGAAAACACATAAATAAGCACTGTTGAATATTTTTAAGACCTCCTCTCAAGTGAAAACTGGTCTGAGAAGTGCACACAGAATTGATGAAAAAGAGCCACGCATAGAAATAAATTAAGGCAGAACATGGCTCTAAAACCATGTCCGAACGCAAAAGATTAAATTATTAGGCGAGAAGAGTCTAAACATATATATATATATATATAAGTCCCATCAAAACCCCATAAGTTAATGATATAGGATATTTTAACAAGATTCATCAGAGACAACCATACGAAAAAGCAAATAAAATGAAACAAACCACATCAGTGATGTTTACCATTTATTCATCCTAATGAAGCCAGATGTCTACGCCTCTCATAAAACCTAACTAATCATTGGATCACCACAACACCACTCCCACAGAAATCAACTGCACCAAGGCAAGAGTCCCCTAGACAAGGCCCTGAGGTTGGTTATGCTTCCTGAAGTGCACTTTGGTAGAGTACCTTCTCAATAACCAATCAGCGTTTAGTGAGAATCTCTTTGATGGGGGTTAATTTAGTAAAATTCTACACCAGATCACAATTTAAAAGTATTTCGTAAACTTAAAAGAAAAATAAGACAAGAATGCATGAGACCAAGCTCTTCTTTTTGTTGGTTTCCCCATACAACACAAATATCCAAGTCACCACGGTTTTAAATTGCAACAGTGCCAACCAAAACAGTTGCATAGTGCACCTGGTGGAAGAAGTCATGTTGCATTAATCCCTCATTCCCACAAAATGTGGTAGATTGTAGATCTAGCAAACCAAATTTTTGCTTGACAGCAACAATCTTTTGCACGTTTCATCTCCAACAAGAAGTTACGTCATGGCACTTTCCCAGAATCTGATGCTTCTTGCAAAACTATGTTTAAAAAAGTATTACTGGAAGGAACTTGAACATTAAAACCACTAAGAAGGATATACATCCCTCACTTGAACAATGATCATTTCCAATTTCCGTCTTCTCTACTTGCAGAGGTAAAGAACTATATGATGTTGCATAAAAATGAGTGGAACTAAATGACGCTGGACTAGAATTGAAGGAAAAATTGGGCTTGTGAAGGAACTCCATTGTTGTTGCTACAGCCACAACGAGTTATAGACAGGGGAAAGGAGATTGGCACATTAGTCACGTGGAGTAACAGATGGTCAATTAAGGATATCTAATCAATTAAATGACTTCATTTCCTTATCCTTTTTCCCTTTATGTTTTATTAGTCGAGGCTGCCAATTTCTCTAACCCTCAGATTCCTCCTTTTTAGTCCTGAGAGTTTGACCTGAATCTTCAGTTTGCAAAATAAATAATTTGTATATCATCCACCACTAGAAAAGAAAGGGTTGATTACATGACAGCTCTCGTTAGATGGGAGAGAAAAAATTACGTTCATAGAGAGAGGGGGACTCCATAAACTGACCTCTACTCTGTGTATATTCTTTACTCATATAATTACTATCTTGGGTAATAGTCAATTCATCACAACCTTTTCTTGTGGTGAGAGGGCAACCTAAAATGTCTGTCTGTCATGATAGGCCGTTACTGCTAAAAAGCCGCAACTGCTGTGATCTTATTCATGCAGTGATGATGGCACTACAACTATCTTGTGGCTGCAATCACAGCCATGTCCACCTAAACATTTCACTCAGTTCCCGTGGTATCATAATCGAAGCCAAAGTGAAAGATACTGCAGAAAGCAACTTAGAAAGAAGGAACACACCTTCTTAGTGCCGTAATATTGAACTATGTTCTCATGTTGAAGCTGACTTAAAATAGAAATTTCCTGAAAAGAAAGCAGAATATCACTAAAAAAAGATTCAAAATAAAATCTATTGAACTCACACCAGATTTATGATTGTATACAACGGCACTATACATCAGTTTGGCAGTTATAAGAAAGAGATTAGTCAAGTAGTCATGCCTAGCAACCAGTTGACAAATTACAGAAAGAAAAAAGCTTTTACCTGCTCAGTATGCAATAAGCTCTCCTTGCCTCGGCTTCCTTGATCTAACAAAGAAACCTCCTTTACGGCAAAAAAGAACCCACCACTGTGGAAACAGAGAAGCGTGAGAGAAAGAAATAGAATATAAATGCCAATTCTTTCATCAATGATGCCTTGATCAGACATAGTTTAGACAATTCTTGCACTCTAGATGATATAAAGAAGCAAACGAAAAAAAAAAAATCTTTACCAAAAAAAAAAAAAAAGAGAGATAGAGAGCGAGAGAGATGCTCTCATCAATATAACTAAAATAGTTCCCTAGCTTTCAACATTTGAATTCACAATAGAATAAGACTTTCTAAAGTATGTTGTCCATACACGCCGATTCATCATGCTATCCATTTTTCGAAAATAGAACAAAAGAATTGCTCACTATTCAAGCTAGTAACGGTACAGAAATACAATGGACAACTAAATTTACGTGATTTAATGTACTAGGTCTGTACTTCATCAATTTGTTTGATGATCAAGAATGGTCTTCAATAAGGAAAATACCAATAATCTTAGAACTCCAATCCAAATATGAAGATCGAGCACTTTAAGCAATTGAATAACCATTTGCCATGTCTATTTAAGGCACCTTATGTCAACCAAATGATAACGCGTTCTACAGTATACAGAAGTCATCCTAATTCCAACCACAGAATGCAGCACTCAGAAATGCAACAAAACTGCAAGTGAACATCATAATGGGAGAAGTCTGATTGTACTTTTCCCCAGAAAATGCTTATAGCAAGAAATAGAGGGTGCTTTTGGTTTGACATTTGGAAAGCCCATTGGGAAAATGCAAAGCAGTTTAGCCTAAAGGGCTTTGGAGGGAATGCAAAGACTGTTTGGTAAATTTTACTTTGAAAAGCAACTTTGAGATAAATGCTGTTTGGTAAAAAAACACATTTAGAAAGCCCATTTGGTGATTAATCTTAATATTTTAATTTTTATTTGTTTAAAATTAAGAAAATAATGTTTGTAACATTTTTAATTTATATTTGATAACAATTTTAAAGATGTTGTGTAAATAATTTTATTAAAATTAAAATTCATTTTTTTTTAAAATAAAAATACTTTACTAAAAACATGACATCAAATAGAAAAAAAATTACAAATTTTAATTACGTGCTCTCTTTCTCAATTAAAATAAAAATACTTTAATTACAATAAAAACATAATAACATATGCTTTGAGGAAAGAGTTCATTATCCTTAAAAATTACACATATCCTTAATTACTTCATAAATGCATAGCTATTTGATCACGTAAACGTGCCATATCAAATGCTACGTCATCATTTGAAGCATTACCCTCCCCATTTACATTATCAGGATCAATTGTATATAAATTGGGATCCAAATCTACTCTAGCAAAATGTGTATCATTCAGGGCATTTCTTCGTATATAATTGTGCAAAGCCATCGTTGCTATCACAATTTTCACTTGCTTTGTATATGGATAACTTGGCATGCCCTTTAAAATTTTCCACTTCTTCTTCAATACGCCAAAAGCTCGCTCAATTTCTGATCGTGGTGAGGAGTGAGCACGATTGAACACTTCTTTATAACCTGTCGGTTGAGGACCCTGTTGAAACTCAGGTAAATGATATCTAACTTCTTTATATGGCCCCAAATAACCTGTGGGATTTGGATATCCAGCATCGACCAAATAATATTTACCTACACAAAAAAAAAAAAAATTGTAAATTTAATCAACATATAACACATACGTATATTAATGCATAAAAACTATTAATTAACTAACCTTTTGGAGGATGAGGAAATTGTAAATCATGTCTCCTGATGGCTTCATAAAAGATACGAGTGTCATGAGCTGTTCCCTCCCAACCGGCCCACACGTAAGTAAATTCCATGTTAAAATTACACACGGCCATCACATTTTGCGTCGGTGTTCCTTTTCGACCAATAAAACGAAGTTGCTCACTCGTAGGTACAACCGCTGGAATATGAGTACCATCTATAGCTCCAATACAATCCTAAAACAAGAAGAAGGATATTATTTGATTTATATTTAATTCATATTTTCTATTGTATAATCATAACTTACCTTAAATTGTGGAAAAAATCTTGTATTATTCCTGATCTTCTTTGGAACTTCCTTGAATTGTCGATCGGATGGTTGGATCAAATCTGCTCCCATTTGACATACTTTATCCAAAACTAAGCTAAATAGCCTGGATATGGTTTCCCCAGAATGCTGAAAACGCTCTTGTGCTAACCTATTACCTATATTATGTCCTATAACATGAAGAAATAATCCTAACATTTCTGCAACATCAATATTTCTAGTTCCTTTTAAACCATATTGTGTCACTAAATCATTCATTAAATTCTTAAACACAATTTTATCCATTCTAAACATTCTATAAAACCTTTCTGGATTAGCATCTATATCCATCAACTCTCTCAACCATGCATTTCCTGTATATGATGAGGTCATGCACGGTATTTTTTCACCATATATTGCTTGATAAACACTAACACCGCAAGTATGTGCAGCTACACAAAGTTGCCAATATTCTTCTTCCTCTTTTTCATGGTTTAAATTGGTTACTGCTCTTTCCACCTATATCGTCCTCTATATTATCATAAGTAAATCTTGCTCCTGCTGAACCACCAATGTCAAATTGTGTGGCGACAACATCCTCATCAATATGTAAGCCTTGTGCAGGATTCCATGTGATGCTCCCAAAGGGCAACAGTATCTCCAAACATTCTATCCAATAAAACTTGAAGATCTGGATGTATGCCTTTCATCCTAAAAGGTCTAACCTTAGGATTTTCCTGTTGTAATAAACATTTTCATGAGTTTTATAATAAAAAAATGAAATTAAAAAAATTTAATAAAAGAATGGAAAAAACCTGAATTTTCTTCTCCCACCATTCATCACTTGCATCAATGGTATTCTTTCTTGGATCCCATCCTAATCCAGTTTCCTTATGAACCAATGTCCTCCATCTTTTCCAATCTTCCTTCAGATTATCCCACTTACTTTTCATTTGACCTTTATCATACTTTTTGCCCCTTAGGTCCTCAAACTTCTTAATTATAACCGTCCATCCATCCCTTTTGTTGTTTGCAGGACGATTGCCATTGTCAATTTGTTCAACGCACAACTTACAAAATGTTTCAACATCTTCAGGGCTCCAAAATGCCTTTTCTTTTGATGAACTTGCCATCTACTAATAAATGCAATATAAACAAATGCAGGTGAGACATGTGGTGTGGACTTCATACTTAGTTCACCATTTAAGATAGCTTTCAATCACCAAACAGCAAGTAAAACCGACACCAAACATCAAGGAACACGAATACACAGCATAGATATGTTTTTTTGAAACCCCAGAAGAAAAAGATAGAATTGGGACTAACCTTTTTGGCTCTAGAAGAAGAGATTGCTGTTCAGAATCCTGGATGAGCTTATTTCCACCTCTTGAGCAGTGTATCTATTTTTTTGAAAAGTAAGCAATTGAGTTCAAATTACAAGTATTCGGGCTAGCAATAACTACATAAAAGTAATAAAGATGATAAGGATCCATGGGAAGAAGAATATAAATATCCAAAAGAAGAAAAGCAATAAAGGTGATAAGGAAGGTCAAAAGAGCAGCAAACTCAATTGTGAAAACAGCATCATTAACTTCTAGGAAATCAAACAATTATAAGATACTGACACAACCAATGGGGATCAAATTGCAGAAATGTACAAAGCATGCACAGCAAATGACTAAGAACCAAAAGCAGAATTAAGTTATCTAGGTAAGAAAACAAAAGACAGTATTTAGTCAAATTACAAACCTCTCAAGAGCAAGTAGATTGCCAAAAGTGAATGTGATACCAAATTTGATTGGATGGAAGAAAACAAGCATAGACTGCCAAGGCAAAAATGATATTAGAACTAATAAGACATAGAAATACACACCACAGAAACGAAATAAGAACTACTTTTTTTATTCTCATGAACATCACATGTTTTAAATATCCAATCAGGAAAACATATATACTTGGTGCCCAGTGCTTGGTCCAAGTCATGGATAGAAAAATCTATCTTTGTTCTTTTTCCTTGAGAATCCCTAACAATGTACAAAAATCTGGTTTCTCCTTTTCCCTGTACTCACTATTTCTTCCATATGGCATTGAAAGTTTGGACCTTTTAAATGACCCAATTAGTCCCACCAGGTCATAGCAGTCCCCAAAAGCTACCAAAACTTATAAATCACCAACGTAGGACGCCCAAGAGGTTAGCTTGAGGGAACGTGAGACAGGATTTTACAGAGTTAATTGCATAAAGGAATAGCTTCTTGAAGCCAAAAGGACTTTTCAGCATTTTTAAGACTACAGTCATGTCATATGACATGAAAGCAGCGTGACCGTGTATCAAAACACCACAAACAGCCAACAATCCTGCCATGAGCTAGCAGTATTAATAGAGTGCTAACTAAATGTCTATAAGAAAACATAGAGCTTAGCCGCTTAATAAGTCCTTTTCAAAAAGAAAGACATCTGAAAATTTGTAGCCAAAAAGAGCATTCATTTCTAAGGCAGCTTCTCCTTTGCATAGAAAAAACGCATTACTTCCACAGGTGAATCTCTTGCCCTATCCTCAAAAGAGCCATCTAGATACCAAAAAGCTGTTTGCACTCCACAGTCACAAATGCCACTGTAGAAGTCGACCAAGATTGATCTCAGTTGCATTTGCAATTGCTAAAGCATGTTTACCACCAGAATACCGACTAGGGCCACAATCATGACCACAATCATGACCACAATCACGATTGCGATCACCATCTCAGTCTCTACCTGAACCTCAAGAAATAGGGCACGGACGAAGGGCTTACCGGTTCGGCCGGCTTGATGGTGCCGATTGGAAGGAGTCGTCGGTGGAGCTGGCACGCGGGCGAGGTGTTGACTCAAGCTCTGCCGCTCTAGCTCGCCGCTTTCCCTTGGACTCTCTGTCGCTCAAGCAAGAACTGGTATCACGAGGGAGGAGAGAGCGACGGAAGGGGAGAAAGGGAGGAGAGAGTTGGAAGGAGTCGTCGGTGGAGCTGGTGCACGGGCGAGGTGTCGACTCAAGCTCTGCTGCTCTAGGTCGCTGCTTTCCCTTGGACTCTCTGTCGCTCGAGCAAGAACTGGTATCACGAGGGAGGAGAGAGTGACGGAAGGGGAGAAGGGGTGGAGAGAGTCGAAAGGAGTCGTCGATGGAGCTGGCGTGCGGGCGAGGTGTCGACTCAAGCTCTACCGCTCTAGCTCGCCGCTTTCCCTTGGACTCTCTGTCGCTCGAGCAAGAACTGGTATCACGAGGGAGGAGAGAGCGACGGAAGGGGAGAAGGGGAGGAGAGAGTCGGAAGGAGTCGTCGGTGGAGCTGGCGCGCGGGCGAGATGTTGACTCAAGCTCTGCCGCTCTAGCTCGCCACTTTCCCTTGGACTCTCTGTCGCTCGAGCAAGAACTGGTATCACGAGGGAGGAGAGAGCGACGGAAGGGGAGAAGGGGAGGAGAGAGCGAAGCGACGAGGAGAGAGCGAAGCGACGGGAAGGGGAGGAGAGAGGAGTGCGGATGAGCTAGGGTTTTTTTTTTTTTTTTTTTTCTGTTTTCAAAATGGACAAAAGTGGGTTTTCAACAAATTTTTTAGGGCAAAATCGACAACTTTAATTTTTTCATTAATTGAAGTCTTCAGCATTCCGAAAATGCTGAAAGCTCAAGGCTGGTCTCCACCAACCTTGGGCTTTCAGCATTCCCAAGGGCCAGCTTTCATTTGAAAGCTCCTTGGGAATTGGTTGCCAAACGCCTCTCTTTGGCTTAAGGGGCTTTGGGGGCTGGATGGGCTTTCTAAATGCCCATCCAAACGCACCCAGAATTTGACTTGGATCACTATTTCAAGTCCCAAATAAACCGGCAATTTCCCCCTATTACTGAGAAAGAAGATGCTTATTTGCCGTCCAGATTACAGACATCATTCTAGAATAAGATCCAATTCAATCATGTAACTATCAGTAGCCATAATGGCACTGCTTATGTATGAGAATTGGTGAATTGTCTCTGTTTTATTTTTGTTTATTATATATATATATATATATATATATATATATATATATATATATATATATATATATATATATTGTGAAAAATGAAATTTACTGCTCAGTTATCAAAATCCGGTTTGCATATGACGCATCGACCAATATATTTCCTGTCGAATTTTTGAACCGCTCCAGATAGTTTTCACTGCCATTTACAAGAACTTTAAGAGAATAGCATTTCGGCTGACGCTTGAAAAAAGGTCCATTAATAAGCATTTACTTACGCTTCATCGAGCTCCATCATTCGAGCGAGCTCGCGGAGGCACCAAGCGCTCGAAGCATAGCCTCTGGAGAAGATCGGTACGCAGATCTTGGACTCGCCGACCGCTCTCAGGAGATCGTCGATCCGATCACCAGCGTGAAGCTCTTCGCTGTCTCTGTAGGCGACGATCCCCTGGCCGACCATGGTCCGGTAGAGGTAGTCGGTGAAGGTCTTGCGAGTGTCGGGGCCTCTGAAACTCAGGAACACGTCGTACTGGGTCGCCGACGCGCTGGAACCAACGGTTGCTGCCATGTTTTTTGGGGGGCTTCTCTCGCAAAAGTTCTCTCTGTCTCGCTCTGGTTTTTGCCTGCTCGGAGTTGGCCTGGTTCGGCATACGATGCTTAAAGTAAAACGGAGAAGGACGTTTGACCTGGTCAAGCTCGAAAAATATTCCGAAATTCAATTTTTTTTTCTTGTTTTTTGGACGGGCCGGTTAAATTCAATTCATCATCAGACTAAGCTGGATAGCCAAACCCATAGCGAGTGATCCCATTCAGCAAACCATTATTAGCAGCTTAGTAACTTGATTAGTAAACTGCTCAAGCAACGACACTTGCTCTCTTTTTGGTTTTTTTGGTCTGTTTGTTAGTTACTTGATGCAGACTTCACTTGAACATGTCTTTATTTGCAAGTTTACAATCATGAGTAATCTACGATAATGGAAATGTGATTCAAAGGAAGAGTCGAAGATCATTTGAATAATAATATTTGTAACTTCTTAGATTAATACAATAATTTAAGAGTCAAAATATTGATAAGAGGAAGAAAATGTGTCATAATATTATGCTTGTGATCCCAGGAAATATTGCAAAAGCAAAATCGTAAATATGTCTTTGTCTTGGATTATATTAACCTAAAGATATGTTGTAAGGAAATTAGTGGTATAATAAATGCATAAAATTGGATTCTAGAGCAAATTTCCTTTTTTCTTTCACATGTAAATTAAGTTAAATTGAAAACATCTATACACAATAGAAAATATAAATAAGTTTAAGTTCTGCCCAGCTTATTTATTTTTTGAAGTAACATTCTTTCTTCTAAAGGTTCTGAATCCATTGCATCATGGATTACTAAATAGCGTACATCAACACTCGTAAGTATTGTCTTTGAAGATGACATGTACTTGTAGACCTCTAAATAGCTCAAAAAGTTGCCTTCTAACTGCAAAGAAAGGTTTTCTTGCATTCTCCATCAGGGAAAAAAAATTGCTGCCATGTAAGCTCTCTTTGGGAAAACCAATTAAAATTGCTTGACCATGGAGAGTCAGAGACCCCCTAAAAGAAAACATTGTACTAGGATCAATTTGAATATAAGTAGAAATTCGATGGCCAACTTCGAACATTCACTAAGAGTTTGATTGGTAAAAACAATCTTGTCCTAAAAGTTTCATTTCACATCCACATATAGATTTAGATCACATCAGTATAGTTATTCAATTATACGTAATCTTAAGATTACATAATAATTATATTTATACTGCTGGACATGGGTGACATCATCGTTGTGAATATGACATCAGCCTTCACATGTGTGAGTGCATCAATTTTGATGCAAGTTCATCCCTCCAACATCGCTTGAAAGGAGGGGAAAAGAAATCAATCATTTTCTATTAAATTAATTAGTCCATTTTTTAATTAGTCCATTTAATCATATTGAAAAAAAAAGATTCAGCATTTCCATTTGATATGGGCACCCACAAAACGACAAGCCGTCCACTTCGTCATCCGCCCAGTCTATCTCCACTCTCTCCTTTCCCAATTTTATAATCCGTTCGCGCCAATTCCCAATACTCCAAAAACAACGTTGCTCTTTCGCTGCGCTTCTTCTTCTTCTTCTTCTTCTACGTCCACTGCTTGTCTGATCAAATAGTGAAGACCTGCGTATCATCCATGTGGACTCCCGTTCCAAGCTGTCCATCTTCCCCCACCCACTACTACCAGGATGCCTCCAAGTTCGCCGATTGGCCTGGATCCTCCGCACCTCCGTCAATGTCGATGATTACTCGAGCAACTTTTCCGGCTTCAGCATTGATAAGCAAACTCAATGTTTGGTGGCTCCGATGGCTAAAGATGTGCAAGATTGGCATAGTGATGCTTCAAGTCATGTTGATAATGGAATGGACTTTCGGTATGATTTTTCTCATCCAAGCTAGGGGCGCGCAGGAATTGCCAGATTTCTAAAGAGACGGGAAAAAAAAAGAGAACGTAGAACAATACAAATAACTTAAATGGACTGTGCTTGGGCGGACTAAGGAGGAGGAGAAAGTGGAAGACGAAGACCAAACAAATAAAAAAGAGAAACACCAATGGGCACCACGTTTGAGCATGCTGACATTTGAAAAAGTAAGGGCTAATATGGTTAGAACACAGCGAAATGATTGGTACAAGTCAAAAGAGAAGCGGGAAAAGCATGACCCTTTATAAAAATGATGCCTGCGTAGTTCGAACTAAATTGGAATTTGGAAAAGGGAGTAACTTTCAAATCTTGTCGAAATTTAGATTATACAAATTGCACTTGCCTTGGCTCTTGGGTTGTACAAGATCATAAACAATTACCTAATACTAATAAAAGAAGAAATATTTTTCTAAACGATTACCTAATACTAATAAAAGAAGAAATATTTTTCTAAACGATTACCCATAATGATATAAATTTTGACGAAAAATATGAAGAATAATTTTACTTTTATTTAATGCCTAACAAAAATGCCCTCCCGTCCTAATCACAATTCGTTTTATGGTTTTAGTTAAAAAGAAAGGGACGGAAACAAACATTCATTTTTCCCTCGCAAATCTACCTCGTCAAAAAATAAAAAAGACAAGAAATCAGAAAATCATAGTGCCTTAAATCATTGACGTGAATGACTTTTTGGGCAATTTTCTTGATAACTAACAAATTATATCCCAGACATGGACAAAGAGGAAAATTTCCTTGCACTACTGAAACCAACATAGATAACTCTCCTCTTATCATTGGCTCTCTAATTGCAGAAATTATATTACATGAGCGCAGTATATATATCAAACTGAATATGGACCATTGAAATCACCGGTGGTCCACCAAATTTGGCAATCTGGATTTACTTTAGTGCATATATTAAGTACATAGGATAATTTTTCCTTTGATCGACCATTTTACGTGATCATATCTTCTTTTTGCAAAAGTGAAAAAGGAGGTTGGCACGGTTTGTACGGTTACATAAACAGTCAAGCTGCTTCCAGGGAAGGATTTTACATGAATTAAGCAACTATAGTTAAGTGGTCAAAGAAGTATTGAGGGTTGATCTCTGGCTTTGGTGCATATACAAAAGAGCCATCCTACATAGTCTATAACTCCTCTCCGAGAAGAAATTACTTAGTGAGCATGTTATATATGTCAAATTGTATGAATCTCATTTATATAAAATTCATGATGATGTGAGATGAGGATATATATACTGTATAAATGGTATACATCGTGATATTTCCATACATCAACACTAGTGGATGGCCCAATGATGGTATGAACAAAAAGTATTATCCTACAATGAAACCTCCTTATGTCAAATTCCAGCTTTTCAAATGACAACCTACCATCTTGAAAGTTGATTAATTAAAGATCTTCATCATATAGATGAATTTTTTCCAAAATTATCTACTCAATATTGTTTATCCAAAACCAACAATATTTCCAAAATTGTTGGTGTCCATTTTTCTCTTACTGTGCCCACGCCCCCATATCCACGTTTCATTTTCGTATTCAGATTAAAGGAGGGACTCCTACCACCATGATAAATAGTGGATTTGAGGACTTTTTCGAAAGGATGACTCTCGCAATGTCTCTATTCAGACACGGATGTATGTCCCTATCAAGCTCGAAAATATTTTTAAATACATATCTTTTTATGGGCAAATTAAATTTATTTATTCATCAAACCATGCTGGGAAGCCAAATCCAGTACAAGACACAAACAGGTGATCGCGTTCAGCAAACCATTGCTGGCGGCTGAGTACGACAGACAACTAGGAAAATACTCAAGCAACAACATCAGCTCCAACCAGAACATGAATAATAACTGCCCAAATATCCAAAACGGTTACAGGACTAGTTGCTAAAGATTGAGCATACCAATTTACGTTCCGTTACATTGAATATGCCAGTTACAAACTCAAGGCCAATGCCAAATTAGAATTAACTTTTTGTTGCAGCAGCTTGAGCCCTTCAATGCCTAGACTTACTGCAAATGATGGTTTTAATTGGGGATGGGCTTAAGGCCCGTCCGCCCATGCTGGGCCCAAAAGGCCCGGCCCACGGGAATAGGGCCCGTGGAAGGGGAAGGTATAAAAGGGAGGAGAGAGAGAGAGAGAAAACGTATCAGTTGGAAATAGGAAAAGACGTACGTTTTCTCTCAACGCTCTCCCTCTCTCACGTTGTTCTTCAAAGCGAAACCAGTGAGACGCTCGAAGGATTTAGCCTCCTCGGATCAAACAGGACCGTTTCTCTTCCTCTTGTCGACGTTGGTGCTTAATCTGTGGCTAACAAGGTATGCTCGAATCCGTGGTGTGCTTTACGATCGTTGATACGTGTTTTTCCTGGGCTTCGTCTTCCGCATTGATTTAGGGGTTCGATTCGGTGTCGAATCCGGTTTTCGGGGATCCGTTATTCCCAACATTGGTATCAGAGCCCTAGTTCACGTTTTTCCCGATCAATTTGATGTTTTTGATTGATTTTTTCGCGAAAGAACTTCGGCCGTACGGATCGGGGCAAAAATCCCAACACCCGAACGCTTTTCGGCCATTTTTCCGAGTTTTCGTAAGTTGAAATCAAATTGTGATGGCATAGGAAGAAAGGCAACGTCGAGACGAGTCTGGCGAGACGTCGAGCGCCGCCGAGCGACGCCGCACGCACCCACACGCGCGGCCGGAAGGCGTTGCGCGTGGGCGCGACGCGCCCGGAAGCGCTGCATCGCCAAGCGCGTGCATGCCACCGGCGGGCGAACCGGCACGTGCCGGTCCGCGGACCGACGCGTGCTGACGTCACGCGATGACGTCATCGTGACGTCATCCAACGGTCGGTAACTGCTCGGATGACGTCACCGATGACGTTTTGCCGGGCGGTCACCGGCCGGCGACCCGACCCGACCAGCGACCCAGGCACGTGTCCGGCACGTGCCGGATGACGTCTGTGTGACGTCATCCCCCGCACGCGCGCGGCACGTGCATCGGTTCACCTGAGCCGGCCCAACCGGCCCGACCGGTCTGTCCGGTCCGACCGGTCCGACGTCCGACGACTGTTGACCGTTGACCACCGTTGACCACCGTTGACCACCGTTGACCGTTGACGACCGTTGACCGACGACCGTTGACCGTTGACCAAAAAAAAAAGAGGAAAAGAATGTGTTTCTTTTTCAATTAAGTCTATGTGGATTATAATGTGATCCCTTATTTGTTCTGTATTTGTTGCAAGAACTATGCCTCCCCTGAGGTTGCGCACACCTATTCGCGCAATTACCGATGAACAAAAGGATAGGTTGTCTACGTTGATAACTGAACTAACTGATCATCGATGGGAGAGAGGTGACTTAATTGATCATGTCCTTGAAGTCAATGGGAAAATTCAACAGGTCATATGGAATGGTCGTCCTATGTCACAGTCAGAGATGGTGCGATTTTTCATAAACACTCTTCCACCTGAATGGAAAAATGTGTTGAATCGCATATGGGATGTCAACGGAGCTGCTTCCTATAAGAAAATTGTGATGGATTTTGTAAATGAATATTACTGTATTGTTTCAAAGGAAAAGATCAAGAAATTGAACAAAAGAGGATCTTTCCCGGTTGGTCAATTACTCGGTGTTAGTTGTATTGGCTGATATATTTTAAGTGTGATTTGTGGACATATTATGTAATGATTACTACCTAATAGTGTTAATTGAAAGCATTATTGTTTTTAATTGTATGTCAATTATCTGTTGCTTTCTCGTATATTGCCTTCTTGTGGGTAATTAGCTGTGGGTAGTTTTTAGAAGTTTTTGTAGCTTCATAGAATTGATTTTGCATATGACAATCATATTAATGATAGTTTTAAGTTAGGATTTTTGGAGGATGATTGGAAACGTGGTGACCTTTTGATTCTGAAGCCTTACTTGAAATTATTCATTAACATGATGGGTCTATGTAAATAGGGATGCATAAATGATAGGCATTAATAATTCGTGCATATTTGTCTGATTTGTTCAGATCAATGATTTCAGCCACAAAGAGCATAGTTGCCGAGCTGAACAAAGATGAAAAGCTCAATGGAGACAACTATGAAATTTGGCAAATGAAAATCCAGTATGTGCTGGAAGAGCAAGAAGCACTTGAGACTCTTGTCATGACCATGGTAGAACCTGAAGAGGGAACCACTGCACAGCACAAAAGAGACAAAGAAGCTTTTTCTGCATGGAAAAGAATGAACTCTCTAGCTCGCATCACATTGCTGAGCAGCATGGAAAATGACGTCATGCAAGAGTTTCGGCGTTTTGACAATGCCAAGGAAATGTGGGAGGCATTGGCAGCTAGATTTGGTCATACTTCGGTGACTAGACTGAGGCAGCTCACTATCAGGTTTGACTCTTATAAGAAGTCTCATGGTCAGACCATGAAGCAACATCTTAGAAAGATGTCAAACATGATAACTGAGCTAAGAGATGCTGGCCATGTCCTCACAGATGAGCAGCAAGTGCAAGCAGTGATTCGTTCCTTACCTCAGAGTTGGGAGCATATGAAGGTGCACCTAACTCATAATGAAAATATCAAAACCTTTGAGGATGCAATGCGTCATCTTGAGCTGGAAGAGGACCGCCTGTTGGTGGCTAAGCCGGATGCTGAACTCTATCATGCTAGTTCTAGCTCAAATGGAGCTTCGAGCTCCAAACGCAAGCGCCCTAACTGGTTTGATAAGGGGAAAAGCAAGGAAGAAGCAGGTCCTTCAGGGAAGAAACCCAAATTTAACCAACATGGAAGAGGGAAGCGTCATCGCATGAAAAAGGTTGCAAGGGTGAAATGCTTCAACTGTGACAAGAAGGGTCACTATACTCGCGACTGTCGTGAGCCAAAGAAGGTATGCACCCCTTGTACTTTTCAGAACTTTGCTTATGTGTCGAGTTCTGTGTTCTAAACTGAGTCTAATCCTTTGTGGACTGTGGATTCAGGAGCAACGGACCATGTAGCGAAGGATAGAGGATCCTTTGTGGAATTCCGATGAGTACCAATTGGAACTAAGTGGATCTATGTGAGAAACAACTCTAGATCTGAAGCGAAAGGAATTGGCACATGCCAACTGAATATGCGTGGTGAACGCACTTTGTTTCTTTATGATGTGTTGTATGCTCCGGAGATTCGTCGGAATTTAGTGTCTGTATTAGTGTTGGTTAAATTAGGTTTTAATATGAACTTCTATAGTATAGGTGTGAATTTGTTTTTGGATACAAATTACTATGGTTGTGGTTATTTTCTAGATGGTTTTATTGTATTAGATATTGATTATGTTAATGCTAATGTTTGTTATTCCATTCTCACGTCTCCTAATAAATATGATAATAATGTGAATGTGTTGCATGCTAGACTTGGTCACATTGGCCAACAACGTATGAATAGACTAGCCAAAAAGGGCTTGTTGGGCAATATTGAAAAAGTCGATTTGTCCATATGTAAGCATTTTCTAGAAGGGAAAACGACAAGGAAACCATTTGGAAAAGGAAAAATAGCTAAATTTCCTCTGCATTTAATCCATTCTGATGTCTATGGTCCAATGAATGTGAAAGGAAGGCATGGGGCTGTTTATTTCATCACATTTATAGATGATTATACTCGATTCGGATATGTCTATTTGATTTCTCATAAATCTGAAGTAATAAGTTGTTTCAAAAGGTTTATGAACTTGGTAGAGAATCAATTAGATAAGAAAATAAAAGCATTGAGATCTGATCGAGGTCGAGAATATTTATCTGATGAGTTCAGAAATTGTGTGATGAAAAAGGAATAGAAAGACAGCTGTCTATTCCGTACACTCCTCAACAAAATGGTGTTGCGGAAAGAAGAAACAGAACCCTACTGGAAATGGTTAGGTCCATGATGGCGCATGCTAACTTGCCCATCACCTTTTGGAGTGATGCATTGTTAACTCGCTGCGTATATACTTAACCGGGTGCCTTCTAAATCGCTTACTTCCACTCCATATGAGTTATGGACAGTAGAAAACCGGACTTGAGTTTTCTTAAGCCATGGGGTTGTGCTGCCTATACACATGAGTCCTCTCACAAGTTTGGGAAATTGGGTCCCAGAGGAAAGAAGAGTATTTTCATAAGATACTCGGAACACTCGAAAGGGTATGTGTTCATTGGTGAGCAGGAAAGTGGGAGTATAACTGAATTTGAATCACGAGATGTCACATTCTTAGAGGATGAATTTCCTAAGAAGGGCGAAATAGGGGAAGATTACTCCTTATTTGAGACCTTGGATCAAGATAATGATATTAGTGGAGTTCATCCAAGTGGGAGCATAATAGGGAATGATGTGCAAAGTGTACAATCTCCCATACGGCGAACAAGTCGCCAAAGTATTCCCCGTCGACGTTTTAACATTGAAGGGGAAACTTTTATGGTTGCTCCACAAGATAAGGATGAGCCAAGAAATATCAATGAGGCTCTGAATTGCCCTAGTAAGGAAAAGTGGATTCATGCAATGGAAGAGGAAATAGAGTCAATGAAATCAAACCAAGTCTGGGAGCTGGTTGATCTTCCAAAAGGATGCAGAGCTATTGGGAACAAGTGGGTTCTCAAAATAAAGCGAAAGGCCGATGGCTCGATAGAAAGACATAAGGCTCGCCTTGTGGCAAAGGGGTATAATCAACATAAAGGAATTGATTATGAAGATACGTTTTCTCCTGTAGTAAGATTTACCTCGATTCGCATTATTTTGGTAATAGTGGCTAGTCTGGATCTTGAGTTACATCAGATGGATGTAAAGACTGCTTTTCTCAATGGAGAATTAGAGGAATAAATATATATGGAACAACCTGCTGGTTTCATAGTGGAAGGCCAAAAAGAAAAAGTATGTCGACTTTTGAGGTCAATATATGGTCTTAAGCAGTCATCAAGACAATGGTATATACGTTTTCATAATGCCATAGTGGCATATGATTTTATGATGATTGATGAGGATCATTGTGTATATATCAAAAGATCCAAGGATCAATTTGTGATCATATCATTATATGTTGATGATATACTGATTGCCGGAAGCAATATGGAGTTGGTTAATACTGTCAAGAGATGGTTGTCTTCTAACTTTAAGATGAAGGATATGGGTGAAGCTGCATACATTCTTGGAGTTAAGATTTCGAGAGATCGTTCGAAGAGATCGTTGTCTCTTTCGCAAGAAACCTATATAAATAAGGTTCTTAAACGATTTCGTATGCAAGACTGTAAACCCATAGACGCTCCTATTGCAAAAGGTGAAGGATTGAGCCATAGACTGTGTCCAGGGACTCCACAAGAGAATGGACAAATGAAAAATGTTCCTTATGCTAGTGCTGTTGGGAGCTTGATGTATGCTATGATGTGTACAAGACCCGACATATGTTTTGCAGTTGGAATGGTGAGTAGATACCAATCCAATCCAGGTCCAGCACATTGGAAGGCCGTCAAGAGAATACTGAGGTATCTGAAGGGAACTGCTGATTTCAAGTTGAATTACTAAGGAAAGGATCTGCGACTTGAAGGCTATTCAGATGCTGATTGGGGAGGAGATTTAGATGAAAGAAAATCTTCCTCTGGATTTGCTTTCTTACTGAACAATGGCGCCATATCATGGAGCAGTAAGAAGCAAACGTGTATAGCCTTGTCCATGATGGAAGCTGAGTTCGTGGCATTATCAGCAGCGATACAAGAAGGAGTCTGGCTTAAAAGATTTTTGGATCATTTAGGCGTTGATGAGAAAGCTGCAAATCCATTGTTGGTTAACTGTGATAGCCAAGCAGCTATAGCATACACCAAAGATCCAAAGTATCATGGCAAGACCAAACATATAGATACTAAGTATAACTTTGTAAAAGATATGGTTGCACGAAAGGATGTGAACTTGCAGTACATATCTACGCATAGAATTGTAGCAGATCCTATGACAAAGCCGATACCTAGAGATGTGTTTTGTGGTCATGTAAAATCTCTAGGATTGCATAGAGTCTGATGTACTGGATATTGTAATTTCCCTGAGTTGTTCACATCAATGAACTTGTGTTGTTTTGTTATTAATGCCTATGAATCTTTGTATGATCTTTATGCATCTTAATGCTCAATGCATTATTTTAAATTGAGAAGTATGTCGGACCGATATAAGATTAGCCCACTCACACGGGTAATCGCCTCTGTTTACTGTGTGATAAATAGAGATGATACTATTTTAAAGCTTATTAACTAGGTAATAATCGAGAGCTCAAGCTTAAAACACGTATATCGCCTTAACTAAGTGTTAAGATAAGGACATAATACTTACTATGTCCGAAAGTAAAATAACCCACATATTTTACTTTATCTGTCTATGATGCCAGATGTGAGTTCTGATGAATTTTGTGATTGAGTAGATACGTGAACTCAAGTTAGACATTAGGTATGTCTGAACTATCATCTGTACGGTATTGAAAGATGTAGACATACGCTCCATGGGAAAGGAGTTAATACCGTAATACGTATTTCATACTACGTATGCATGAGACGACCAATAAGAGTGGCAAAAAGTGTGATCTCAACTTTTATGACGTGTGAGACTCTTGAGGAAAAGAGTTCCTCAATTTTTTAGTCCCCTCATGGACTCTTACTTATTCTCAAGATTTCTATTTAATGTTTGCTATCTTAGAGTGTTGCCAATGATCATGAGATGATTCGATCTAATGGGGCATTTCTAGAAAAGTAAGCTGGACTGAAATTGAGAGTTTGAAGGAAAGAGGAAGATTGATTTTGGAGAATCACATTGTGGTTTTGTATTCACTGGTCGACCAATTATGATTGTCTTTGTGATAATTATAATTGTGAATACAATATAAATATATCATTATTTAAAAGAGATCAAGGGAAATATAAATGTGATCGATCGATCTAGGGTACTACATACTAAATCTACTCGGAGTGTGACGCCCATTATGAGCTGCTATATATTCCTAACAGATGTATAGCAACGAGCTCTCAAAGTGTGCTAGTTGCACGGATTATTCACCAGTATGAATGTTGAAGAGAGGTAAAGAGAATCCTGTTCGGCCCACCATGTGCGAGTGGGAGATGATGGTTTTAATTGGGGATAGGCTTAAGGCCCGTCCGCCCATGCTGGGCCCAAAAGGCCCGGCCCACGGGAATAGGGCCCGTGGAAGGGGAAGGTATAAAAGGGAAGAGAGAGAGAGAGAGAAAACGTATCAGTTGGAAATAGGAAAAGACGTACGTTTTCTCTTAACGCTCTCCCTCTCTCACGTTGTTCTTCAAAGCGAAACCAATGAGATGCTCGAAGGATTTGGCCTCCTCGAATCAAACAGGACCATTTCTCTTCCTCTTGTCGGCGTTGGTGCTTAATCTGTGGCTAACAAAGTACGCTCGAATCCGTGGTATGCTTTACGATCGGTGAAACGTGTTTTTCCCGGGCTTCGTCTTCCTCATTGATTTAGGGGTTCGATTCGGTGTCGAATCCGGTTTTCGGGGATCCGTTATTCCCAACAGCAAACATAAGAGACTTCATCACAACATCAACATTCAAAGTAACTTGATTATGCAGCAAGTCACTCCTAGCTCTCCGCAGATTGTATATGGAACCTTTCTGCACTAGCTTTGGCATAACCAACCTGAAACTAGTCCCTTACTCGCCTGCTTTATCCATTGAATTCCAAAAATCCAATTCCCAGGAACTCGAACAATATCACATGGCAATAGAGCTCTCCTCTCAGTATCGGGAAGAGAGAAGAAAGTTGTCAAGAGGCATGTTGTTTCCACTTTGGTTATTCCGCTTTCTTTTTTCTTTCAAGTTCATGTGTACTATGAGCTTAGACAAATCAAGCAAGGTTCTCTTTTACACCTTCATCAGCCTAAGGCCCAAGCTTAAGGTCTAGTTGGTAATCCGATTATATCACTCAATCAATATAGTGCCCTGAGATCAAGGACCCCATTGGGCCGAAGTCCATAAATCAAGGAACCACAAACGTCTGTATCCAATACAACTGAACTCCAAATATCCTGCTTCATGCCTTAGGGAGGGGATATCTTGCTACATTTCTCATTGTTATGCCGTGATTAACTTGCTTTTGGCAGTTCTCTATTAACTCTGTGCCGGCCTTCTTCGTAATTTAGGTAGTGACATTACAATTACTTTAAAGAATCCTTCTCATATAACAAATCACACAACGGCCAAGGGAGGTGGCATCTCATGAAGAAGAACTTGTATTAGACCAGAAAGAAGCTGAAGAAGATGTTTCAATTGGAGTTCAAAGCCATCAATGCTTGACAATACACCGGCCTCAGATGATATCAGCACTGGACAAAAAGTTGTAGTACCATGTGTCAAACATCCAAAGATGCGCCAGGCAGGTGCACCTGCAAAATGATAGCAGTAAATGGAAAACATGCTGATGTACATTGCGCTACATGATAGAAGAACAGAAAATTAATAGCAGTAAATTGCTTGAATATCTGCCATCAATCCTGCATTGGCCTCTTCCACTGCCACCTATAAGAAGAAAATTCGAATGGCTCTTTGACTAGCATTCTAGGATGCAAAAATGCAGATATCATCTAATTAGTCTCTTCTGCCATTACCAGTGAATTACTTGAACAAAGGTTCTAATGAGAGTCATTACAAATGCTCTTTGACTAGCATTATGGAATGTGCAAATGCCCATATCATCCAAACATTTTTGTTTGACCATTAGCTTTGTCTAATTCGTAAACATCGGCACAGAAAAGACAGATTTTCTCCTTCTAGGTCTAGTCATCTATGGCTGAGAAATGCAGGGCCATCTATTGTGCATGTTAGTAAAATCTTGACAGATTTTCAAAGAGCTTTTACTAAGTTGATTTTGACGATCAGCAGTCCCAAAAACTGTCTATTTCCAGCTTGATTGTTTCTTCATTTTTGCCTTATTTTATTATTTGGATTCTTTAGTTACTGAGCAACTTTGGCAGAACAATCAATTTATCAAAGAAGGAAAGAGAAACAGTGGTTTGCGGTATATGACCAAAAAGTGATAACAATTGCAGCAATTGACTCTGAATTACTGAATTATGTGGAGAATTAGGTCATCTTCTTCTTTAACTGTTCAAAACTGACTTCTTACGACTTTAAAAAAGGAGCGACCTATGGCATAAAAATTATTAATTGAACATGCTGATACCTTGAGCTTGCCCTGGTCCAAGTATTTATTGCGACCTAAGGCATAAAAATTTCAACTTCTGTCCCATAGATATTCTTACTTCTCTATATACTCTTATGATGGCTCGGCCATGATTGAGAGATTATGGAGGACCGTCTTGGTCTCTGTTGATCATCCTCTTAAATTTGTCAAACAGATAAATATTCCTCCCCGATTTCTGGGTTTATCATCCTAAATATTGTGCTCAACAGTGTGGGTTGGCTCAGGGAATTCCTAGGCCAACTATATATCAAACAGAATTTCCTCTCTCCACAGATTGAGCACAGATGCGACATTGCACTACGTCGACAGCTGCCTCAATATATTCAATCGGTACATGCGTATTCCATTCCTCAAGAACCCACAGAGCACGATTTTTTTTTTTTTTAATGGGCGGTGGAATTCGTGTTCCAATTGGATGTTTGTCAAAGGCGGCGATTCATTTTTAGAGAAGGTGAAAGAAGGATGATCTGTTTGGAGTGTTTCAAACTTCTAATGCATCCCCATCGAACCCATCATTATCAATACTCAAGAGTATTTACAGGACAGGACTTGGTAAAAATTTGTTTATCATTTCCTTCCTTTCCTTTCGTCGTTTAATAACCATCTAACGTCTTTCTCTCGATTGCAGTTGAAAGCTGCAAACGAAAGTCGTCAACAGTCATTGTCAAAGAAGAAGTAGAAAAGACTCCCTTGGCCAAGCGAAACAGAACTCAAGGATTGCTCTGCATCGTCAATCCTAATATCAACCAGGAGTTGAACTCAATTACTGTCCGTATGGCTTCATCATCTGGCCATCTTAGCCCATCAATTTCTGAACAGCTGAAGCCGAGTGGGAAGAATTATATTTACGCCTTTGGTGTGGATATTCCACAGTGCCTCTGACTCAGACCTCGAAAATAAAAGAATATAAAGTTTCTGCTGGTCTAACTGATCCAGGATGAAGACAGACTTAATCTTACTGAATATCAGCACAAGTATGAAGAATTTTATACTCTCTCTGAGGATGGCATTGAAGCTTTTAGGTGCAACTGCAAGCAAAAGCAAATGAAAGTGTCAAAAGCCATAGAAGAAAGCTTCGGAGGGCTCCAAGTTCGACTTTTTTATGAGGGAGAGATCTTTGAAAGAAGGCTTAGCTTGCAGAGGGAAAAGAGAGGCTCCAAACAGTTATTGCTGATATTGAGCATCAAATTGAAGCAGCCGTCATTCATTGCGAAGGGAAGCTTATGAAGGAAAAGCAGAGGAAAGTCGACGTGCTTATGCAGAATTGTTATGAGCGACATCCAGAGATCAAGAACCGCTCATCCATCAGGCACCAATTTATAGAAACCTATAGAAAAATGGAGGAATGCCTTCCGATATTTATAACTACTGTAAAGGAATGACTTTGACCTAATGCAAAAGAACATCAAGACAGATTTTCTTCTGATCATTCCTCGCAGCTTTGTGTTTTCTTTTCCTGCATCTCTTGCATTTCCCACATTGTTGGATGAAATTTGTAGGTACTTTCCATTTATTGACCAATACAGAATAATTCCTTCTAAGTCCATCCGTGGATCTTTCCCAGTACTATACTCAAGTGTCCAATGATCTAATTACATCCAACTCATCTAAATTCATATACATCGATCGTTCACAGTCTTTCATTAACATGTCGTTTGTAACCTAACTCTCAGGGATTGAGTAGTTATTTTCAAAAGAAAAACAGCTTCTTGCCCGTACATTAACATGTAAAAGCTTACATTTGTGCTCAACCTTTGATGAGGCGATGGCGTGGTATCAAATGGGTGCCTCGTTGGGTGCCATTTTGCTGAGGTGCTTGCCCTCATGGAAACGCCTGTGGTACTCGTGTGAGTGGCCGCGAGAGGGTTGCTCGCCGCTGCTGTCCATAGAGGTGCGGCAGCGCCACCCCCCTTCTCCCCCCTCCCTAAATTTTTTCAAGTTTCTAGTCCATTTTGTTGATTGGTGTCTGGCATCGAGTATCCTCCAAAATATTGCATAAAGTCGCATTGGAATTTTTTTGTCGCTCCAAACTAAGGGTGCTAATAGAAGTATCCAATTGCACTCTTTAGACAAATTTTAGGATTTTATCAGACCATTCAAAAAGCTTTAAATCTTGATTATACTTTCTTCCATTATAACCGTTAGGAAATGTGGTTTTCATCCCACTAACAAAAGTAAATCACTATTAAAGATGCTTGTGTCTACTAACATGACTAGACTACTAATGATCGAGAATCTCAATCCACTGTTGCATCCTACTCTTATTAAGATGAAGTAAACTTTGTTCCTTCGACATAGTTGCATTTAGCTCTACAAGATCATCATGTATAAAGAATACCAAGATTTAGTTGAACCATTGGCTAGATATCTTAAATATGGACTTTTCACTCATAAGCTATTGCATTTCTTGAATATTGTCACGGTGCTTCGTCATGGACTGCATAATGGATTGAATGTGTATCTACTGCTCATAAGTTGTTGCCTCTATTTGATATTTTCCATGTTCACTGTTAGATTCGAAATGATAACTAATTTGCGCAGAAATTCGAGAAATAGTGGGAATCGGGGAAGTTGGACTGGAAGATCAAGGACATGCATACATTTTTACTTTTTAGAATAGAAATGCTATGGGTTGCTTGACTAAGTCTTCGAGAGAGCTCTCCCAAGCGTTCTGGGTTTTCTTCTACCGTATGGTAGTTTTCCTTTAACTCCTTCGTGCTGGTGCCATCTTTAGCTTTCCTTCCGCTCCAATCCTTCCCCTAACCTCAGCCCTTTCGATTCGAAGGGGCTCTCCCTCACCGACCCCAATTTCTCTTTCCCTGGTAATCGCACTCGTATTTTCAGACCTTCTTAACTCCCGTACCCTTTGCGAGCCTGTATTTCCTTATTAATCACCCCTCCAAACCCTAGCTGTGCTCTGGGCTTCTTTCCGCTCTCCCTTGCATACCTTTTCACCATCTCGCGCATCCTTTTCAAAACCCTAAACTTCGGCCCTAAGTTATCCAACCCTCTCACCAGGTCGAAACCATCCACTATCCTTGCTCGACTTCTTTCTTCTCTTTCCCCTAGCAACAGCCCAACCCTTCCGTCCGTCTTACTCTTCTTCTTACCCGTCCTTTAACTCCCCCTCGTCGGTTTCGTCTCGCCTTGCTTTACTTGGCCCGACTTCCCCTGTAGAAAAGCAGCAAATACATTGAGGAAAATTGTCTGCCAGAAACCAGAATTGCTCCACAATCAAGCATCAAAGTTCTAACCAATGAGCTCAGATGACTCACTGACATTGATTCTGGTTTCATTACAGATGCTGGTCACAAGCTCTCTCTCCTGAGGTATTCTCTTTTCCTTATCATCGCGCCTTATTGAAGCAAGCCTTATGGCAGATCCTAATTCTGAAGCGAGCAGGTTAGAGGCGCTGTGTAAAAGCTTAGGTAACTTATGGTATGAAGATAATGTTATAGACGTTACAGAGGGTATTTCTGCTGAAAAGTTAAAAGAATGCCGGCTAACATTATTTGGCAAACTCTATTCTCGACCAAATGTAAATTTCCAAGCCTTTCGCAGCACTATGAAACTGGCATGGAAAACTGAGAACATCTCCCGCACCGTGTTAGAACCAGGCTTTTTCTCATTCTCCTTTAAATCAGAAGCTGAGAAGCAGAAAGTCCTCGATGCCGGGCCATGGTCTTTTTCCAGCAACCTACTAGTGCTCTAGCAATGCGATCTTGACATTCCCGATATTTGCTATGATTTCTCTCACTGTGCCTTTTGGGTGCAACTATTTGGCTTACCTTTTGGTAGAGTTATAACGGCGGTAGTTAGAGAGATAGCCTCCAAGCTTGGCGAAGTTCTTGAGGTGAAACTAGAAGCAAAAGGAAACGGTAACTATAAGGTTGGAAAAGCAAGAATCAAGCTGAATCTAGCTACACCTCTGAAAACAGGGCTAGTTGTCAACTTGGAAAACAAAAAGTTGTGGATTGAATTCAAATATGAAAGGTTGCCACATTACTGCTACTCTTGTGGTCGACTTGGCCATTATGCCACTGCTTGTAAAGAAATACCATACAAAAAAACAAGGTTGGAGGAAGATATACTGGGTAACTATGGTAACTGGTTACGAGCTGAGGTTTGGGAACTTAGCCCGTATGGAAAAATTTTCTATGGCAAACAAATCCAACTCAATGAAGACGTAAAAATGGTGCTGGAATCTCCCCTAGCAGCGGATACCCATGAAACACAGCAAGCACAGAAAGCAGTAGAGCAGCCCCTCCTACCCCTCCATGTTCAGCATCTCTCGGAGGAGGGGCCCAAGCAGCAGGCCGAACATCCCCTCTCTTCTCGAGCCATAATCATTAAGGAAGGCAAAGCTCCACAGAAGCGAGACAGCAACTGCTTAGATGCAGATTCCATGCTGACGTTGCACAATGAACATATCAAAGAAGTTGAGAAAGAGGGGCAATTCTATCTAGAGTCAGAAAGAGGCCTAGCTAGGGGCAAAACTAGATCTACCAAACTCTCCACATCAAAGAAAGGTAAGCATTTTTGCCCGTATGGAGCCCAAGCCTCCAAAACAACATCCGCTGACCACCTACAACTAGTGGACATCCTTGTGACAGAGGAGGAAAAATCAACTCAATGGGCTTTGGTGGCTAGCCCTAATAAGCCACTGGTGCACCCATAAAACTTCTAAGTTGGAATTGTCAGGGGTTGGGTTCTCCCCTGACAATTCAGGCTCTTAGGGTCCTTGTGACTTAGGAAAGACCCAATCTAATATTTATTATGGAAACTAAAAATCAAGAGTAGGCAGTGCAAAGATTAAAAAGACAACTCAAGTTTTCTCACAGCTTTTTGGTGAATCCAACAGGGTTATCATGGGGTTTGGCTCTTTTTTGGGACAACCAAGTAACCATTTTCATAGACTCACACTCTAAATATCTTATCAATGTGCAATGCTTTCCTCATGATAGTAGACAGAATATGCGGATTACTTTTCTCCACACTCCTAATGCTTTCAATGACAGAATCAAACTCTAGGAGGAAATTCAAAGAGCAAGTGCCTATAAACACCTTCCTTGGTTGTGTATTGGAGACTTTAATGAGATTCTTTACCATTGGGGAAAAGTGGGAAAGAGGATGGCTGAACACTACCGACTTACTGCATTCAGGGATTTTTTATATGCGTGTTCATTAATGGACCTGGAAAGTAAGGGGTGCGCTTTTACTTGGATGAACAGAAGAGAGGGAGACGAAAATGTTAAAGAAATGTTGGATAGAGTTCTCTGTACCATGGACTGGAGAATAGCTTACCCAAATGCTGAAGTTATAGCCCTACCAGCTATTGGTTCTGACCACAGTCCTCTCATTCTATCCAATCTACCCATCCTGGCATGCAAGTGGCGCGAGTTTAGATACGAGGCATATTGGGCGGAAGATGAAGATTACAAGAGAATTGTTAAGCAAACATGGGAGGACTCTCACACGAAGAATATGGTTGAGAAACTGCATAGAGTGGCTACTCGACTAGAGGCGTGGAGTAAAAAATAATTTCCCAATGCTTATAAGAAAATCGAAGGGCTGAAAAATGAGT
Organism: Eucalyptus polyanthemos subsp. polyanthemos; assembly: GCA_017140185.1. Classification (NCBI taxonomy): domain Eukaryota; kingdom Viridiplantae; phylum Streptophyta; class Magnoliopsida; order Myrtales; family Myrtaceae; genus Eucalyptus; species Eucalyptus polyanthemos. Next base: position 18,781,675 of record CM029459.1, on the reverse strand, counting down.
TTCAGATTCGGATGAATAACCCTACATTGAAGTATGATCAGTGCAGAATTTAGAATATACATAAAGAGATCGAGGCATTATGGTGACAAGAAGAAATGTTCTGGGGTTTAAGATCTAAAATTAAGTGGCTTAAATGGGGGGATAGGAATACAAAATTTTTTCATGCTACCACTATACACCGAAGAAACAGAAACCGCATTACCATGCTGATGAATACCGAAGGAGACTAGGTGAGGGATAATGAGACTCTCAAGCACATGACAACGAATTTCTTTAAATAGTTATATACAACAGTAGGTCCTCGGAATTTTGAGCCTATCCTCAACCACATACTATCGTTAGTTGATGCAGTTATGAACCTTAAACTCACTGAAGCTGTGACTATGGAAGAAGTTTATCATGCAACTCACTAGTTGGGTGCTACCAAAGCTCCGGGGCTGGATGGACTAAACAAACTATTTTTTCAGCAGCATTGGGAAGTCATTGGCGGGGATATTCTTAAGGAAGTGCAGCTTTTCTTTGAGTCTAGAACCCTTAGCCCAGCCCTAAACAAAACCCAAATCATTCTTATCCCCAAGAACCAAAATCCATAAAAGTTAGAACATGTTCGACCCATAAGCCTGTGTAATTTTGCTTACAAGATCATCTCTAAAATCCTTACAAACAGACTAAAACCATTACTACCAAACCTAATTGCTACGGAACAAAGTGCTTTCGTGGGGAGTCGCCAAATTTAGGATGATATTTTGATTGTTCAAGAAGTTCTCCATAGATTAAGAACTCGAGACAGGAGGAAAAAATTTCAAGCCATCCTTAAACTTGACATGTAGAAAGCTTATGATCGAATAGAGTGGGACTTCCTGCAGGAGTGTCTAAGAAAGATGGGCTTTAGCAACAAATGAGTGCAATGGGTTATGCAATGCGTCACTATAGTGTCCTACATCATTAAGTTTAATGGAGAGTCCTCACACTATTTCAAGCCATCTCGGGATATTCGCCAAGGAGATCCTCTATCCCCGTATCTATTTATTATTGTAGCCAATGTCTTATCCCACATTATGAAACAAGCAATTGCAGCAGATACCATCCATGGCATTAAACTGAACAGAAACTGCCCAACTCTCTCTCATTTATTATTTGTAGATGACTCTATCTTTTTTCTAGATGGTACAGTTTTGGAATGTCAAAACCCGGCAACTATACTCCACCAGTATTGTTATGCATCAGGTCAGGCCATAAACCTCAACAAATCAAGATTATTTTTCAGCAAAGGGTGCCTAGAAAGCCTTCGAAGAAACATGGTGTTGGTGCTGAGAGTTCCCAAAATAGCGAAAACAGGAAAATATTTAGGAATCCCTTTGGATCGGGGGGCCTCAAAAAAAGATATGTTCACTTGGATACTTGCCAGGGTAAACTCAAAGCTGGAGAGCTGGAAAGAAAACTTGCTTTCGCAAGCTGGTAAGGAAATTCTCCTCAAGTCAGTAGTTCGAGCAATACCTCAATATGCAATGTCAATTTTCAAAATCTCAATTTCCATTATCAAAGCCATTAAGAAGAAAAATGCTAATTTCTAGTGGAGAAATAATAACAAGACAGCTGGTTTGCACTGGAGAAAATGGGATCTACTAAAACTTCGAAAGGAGGAAGGCGGTCTTGGCTTTAAGGATCTACTTGCTTTCAACATCGCCATGTTAGGAAAACAAGCCTAGAGAATTTCTTAGCATCTGAACACACTTTGGAGCCAACTCATGAAAGGCCTTTACTTCCCAAACTGTGACTTTTGGCGAGCAGGGAAAGGCTCACGTCCATTGTGGGGCTAGCAAAGCTTATTAGCTGGAAGAGATGCTATTGCTCCCCAAGTTATAGGGGCAGCGGGTAATGATCAACAAATTTCAATTCGAGAAGATAAGTGGCTGAAGAAAGGAACAATTGTAGGGAGACCGAATGAACCAAGCAAAGTTGCTCACTTGATTGATTTTGAAGCCGCAACATGGAAGGAAGACCTCTTGCGGTCCATGTTCGATGACTCCCTGGTGAAAGAAATCAAAGCAATCCCCATCAGCCTCCCAACTATAGAAGACAAACTGGTTTGAGCAAATAACAAATCGGGGACTTATACTGTGAAGAGCTGTTACTTTTCGATCAAAAAAGAATAGAAATGCTATTATGTACCAAGAAATCCCACTAAAATATATTCTATTAAGAGCCCGCGCTCCATAGCGACCGAGAATGTAGATCCTTGCTCTGAGATGGAGAACTCTCAAATCCTTCGTCGGGGCTCTCGCCGGAAGCTCCATTTTCCTTCGTTTCGAGGTTCGCCGGAGGGGAATCGTCGCGCCAATTCAAGTTTCCTGACGTCTCTGCGCACCAGTTTCTCCGGCGGTTTGATGTTGGCTCGCGGTTCCATGGTCACTTCGCACCTTCCATCGTTGTCGTCGTCGCTGCTCTTCTTAATCGCCCGCGCCTCTATTCGCTCCTTCGATTGCGATTCCACTGGGAGTAACGATGACTCCGGCGGCTTTATCTCCGATCCTCCGCTGCGTCTTCAGCTCCGCCGCCGTATATCCTGCTCCACGACGCTCCGGCGATGACGAAATCCATCAACGAGAGCCACACCCGCCGTGTCGCTTCGTCTCCGATTAATTTTAGAATTGATTTCGATTGCTTTCGGATTTGTCTTTTGATTTCTGTTCTCTTGTGTCAATTCGATGTTGTTCATATGAAAACGAGAGGGACCAATGAGCTTGAGGGCGTTCCGTGGAGATGAAGTCGGGGCATTGGAACGTGAACCATAGCAAGGGCCGCCTCATGATTGCCGTGCGTGTCATCATCTTATCACCGCCAGGTTGTTTCTTTTCCAATTAAAGTGGTAAGAATTGCTTGTATGCATGGATATTCCACTGTGTGTATCTGTTCTGAATTTACTTATGCCATTCTGGTATTAATAGTACTCCACAGTTCACACCACATGCTCACAACCTTTTTGACAGAATGCCTGACTCCATTGCCCATAGTTCCTATTGCATTCTGTTTACCAATGTCTTGATGTCCAATTGAAGTTGCGTTGGTTGTGTCTTTGCTGGATTTCCTGTATATAGTTTATTGAAATGTGAACTACTTAGATATATAGGTGATGGATATCGAATGCTGTTCATAAGTATTTGTGTGGATCAAATCCTGTTCATATGTGATTGCGTATGTCAAATGGTGCTCCGCATGTTACTTTGAGATGGTGAGGTGCTTGAAGGAAAGAGCAATGAATCTTTGGGAGTACTATTTTATATTTTGATATGAGGCTACTTATGATCGTATGCATGAGTAGTCCATGCTTGTTGCAAATATCAAAAGAGTACGTGTCTGGAGCATGTGAGCTGCATGTATATGCGATTTGAGGGGAAACGAGGGCTGCAAATGAGTTGAAACTAAACAAAATGAAAGCCAAATGAGATTTGAAGATTCGATTGGATGAGAACCGAACAAAAAGAAATTAGAATTGTTGTTGCATAAACTCAACTGAATGCTCAACGTCGGACTCTTGAGAATTGAGAAGACGTAGTTAGTAGTATCTGCCCTTGCTTCTGCCACCACAACCTCATCCTAGAAGAAATTCGAATGGCTTGTAGATAATCTTCTAATTAGTCTCTTCTACCAACCGTTTTGCCCACTTCACAGACATTGGCACAGTGAAGACTAATATTTTCTCCTGTTAGATCTAGTCTTCTGTGACAGCATAATGCTAGGGCCAAGGATTGCACATGCTAGTAATCTTGACAAAATTTTTGGAGGTGATCGGGCAATATTGATCTACTGATCACCATTTGGGACATCCCACAATTGCCTACTTCAGCATGTTCTCTCTTCATTTCTCCTCTTGGTTTTTTGCACTCGTTGCACTTGTAAGTTATTTGAGAAATTTTGGTAGAATCATTCATTTACCCAGATAAAATATCATATGCATTGGAAACTATTGTCTAGGTTGTTGAAAATCGTGACGATGCTTCCATGTGGCAAACAATCTGATATTCACAAAGGGAATGACTTACCTCTCAACAAATGGACAGTTAGCAAATCCTCAAAGCAGAGTAGACTCCATATGCAAATTGCATTCCCGTTTCCAGGAAACTTGTCCTTGACCACAATGCACATGAGTTTATCAAGAAGAGTGCAAGTATTCCCTTGGAGCCACAATTTAGCTTTTATTCCCTTAACCATAATGCATAGAGATCCATTCAGTTTTTCCTGACACCACGTCTGCATTGTCCTGCAAGACATACTTTTCCTGTCCGCCTGCGAAGACTTCTCACTTGGAAAAACCCCAAGGGCTTGCAGATACTTGGCAATATGCCTACGGAACAATCAATGCTGTCTTTTTTGATTTTTTACTTTCTGGATTTTTCTCCATCTCATCATCCTAGAACAGGATTCTAACGGGAAGTTAAATTCATTTCTTCATCAAACTAAGCTAGGGATCAACTTTTTGCTGCAGCAACTTGGACCCTTCGATGCTAGACCATTACTAGTACCTTAGCGACCTGCTTTGTTATCAAGTTATGTCTTGAGTTTTGAGATGTGCATGAAACTTGAAGGATTTTGATTTGTTCAAATTCGGTATTCGCTTTAATCCAAGTCAAATTTGGAGTTTTTGGGCTTTGGAAAATTTGATTTTGTTTTCTGTTTGATGGAGAGTATTTATGTTTGACAGGTTCGACTTCTTGGGCTCCTTGTTTATATTGGATATGGAGGAGGGACTTCTTTTGGCTGTACAAAAGAAGAAGGGGCTCTCATATTCAACATATACTTGTGGGGTCAGTAGATTTGTCAGAGGAAGAAAAATGAAAAGGCGTGGGTTCTAATTTTCTCATCCCCTTCAGCCACGCAAAAAGAACAGTAAAAAGGTGGAGTTGCCCTTCTAGCCATGCGGAGAGGAAGAGGAACACATGGTGATCGTTTTTTGCGCGAAGAGTTTACATCCTCGTTCTCTTTCCGGAGATGCGGGTGTTTCAAACCGTAATTCTCCATAAGGCTTAAACACTGTGCTTTTGGTGGAATCCAAGGTTGAGAAGCGCTTGAATATGTGAGCTATTGTCCTTTATAATCCTTCAAGTAGTTGCAGGTGATCTCCCTATAAAGTAGATAGCCACATCATGCGTTTCTTATTGTTCGTTGTTGATTTATCTGGTTAATTCATGCTCAGGCATTGATTTAATAACAGGATCCCATTAGCTTATGCATTAATTTTATAACAATTGGTATTAGAGCTAAGTATAGGATCTCTCTAGATTTGATTTGGGGTTTTTGCTTGAATGTTCGTTGTTCGGAAATTTTGTTGTTGCAACTATGTCTAGAGCAAAATAGACATTCAGAAATGGAAAACACAAATCGAGCAGCAAAGCGAGATGAGACATTGGATGGCAAGGCTAAGTTGCTGAAAATGATAAAAGGTGCCAATAAAGATGAGTTAATGGAGAGGGCAAATAGTATAATCATGTTGATATCATTGGATGATGTTTTAATAGAAGTGGTCGAGAAGAAAGAGACATGCTGCAGCATTATGAGAAAAATTTGAGCTCTTTACATGAGAAAGGGTTTAAATAATAATCATATATGTTGAAGATGATGTTTCGGTTTCAACATGCTGAACTTACTTCCACCAGAGACTACTCAGATGAGTTTAACAAGCTCTGATAGATTTGAAGAACGTAGGTGAGATCCTAGTTGATAAAAATTAGTGCATGATATTGTTGGCTTTTCTATTAGAGTCATGAGATCACTATACCGATTCATTATTATAGGGGCGTTTCTCTAATAAATGATAGAGGAAGTTGCAAGATACGATCTAACGCAAGATGTAGCATGGAGTCAATCACTTGCCTCTGCTAATCTCAAGCTTCATCAATTATGATCTGGATGGTTTGAAAGGTAACTAAACTTTTGTAACTAAACTTTTGGAAATGTGTCGATCACATTCTTAGCATGCAAAACTTGCCCAGTAAGTTAAGCGCATTGTTGTTCCCCACCTTTGGATCAAACTATTTCAATCTGGGATCGTTTGATCACGACACTAATCGACGCTCATGATGTCACCCTTCCTATTGCCCATCCTACCTAGTCTGTTTCGGCAGAATTCATCGAATTGATCCCAACCCTTGCTTTTCTCAAATGGTCCGATCTCCACCGTTCAAGAGGAAGTTCACCGTGTAACTCCCTACAATCATCAACATAACTCTTACAAACCACTTGAATTATTGTTTAGTTAATCAGGATATTTCGTTTTTGTGGTGATAATTAGCACGTGACCAGAATCATTTTGTGGTGATAATCATTATTTAGTGAATCAATGAAACCTAAATACATCAAATTCCAGCTTTTCAAACTCAAGACCAACCCAAAAAAGATCAAAATAAAATAAAATAAAGAACCCTTGAGACCTATCATCCTCAAAGTTGATTCATCCAAGATCTCCATCAAATTGTCCACTCAATATAATTTATCCAAACCTAACAGTATCGTTAGCACACTACTCAAGCAACAATCTTAGCTCCAACTAGAACATGAACACTAACTGCCCAAATATCCAAAACGGTTATAAGACTAGCTATTAAAGGCCAAGCATACCAATACACTTCAGGCAAATGCCAAATCAGAATAACTTTTGTCTGCAGCAGCTTATGCACCCTTCGATACTCTATACCTTACAGCAAACACGAGGGGATTCATCCCAACATCAACAGGAGGAGCAACTTGTCATGCCCCGATCCTCGGGCACGCACACATCCTTCAAACTTGGTCGATTTTATAATGCGATATCCCAGGACTATGTATCGCCGACCCTTTCATTTATTAAGCACATGCGGAAGCAGTTAAAATCCCTAGACAATAAAACAATGGGATAGAAAAGCAAGGCCATATTTTTCATATCGAAATTTATAACCAAACTTTTATACAAAACACCAACCATAGCACTCTACAACTTTTTACTCAAGACTTTAGTCACATCAAAGAGATCTCAAATTAAGATAAACTCTCAGCCATCCGGGCCGTACTCAAAGCTCTTCTTGGGATTATCTTCTTCTCTCAAAATCTTTCTCCTTAAGTTTCACCTCCGAGTTCTCCTTCTTAGACTCCTCCTCAGCTTCTCATCGGGTCCTGAAATGTTTTTCCCCAAACTGGGATGAGACTACGTCTCAGCGAGTTCTACCCCACTAAGCCCGATTAGTAAACCATTATACTATAGGCTGCCTATACACGCATAGGGCAGAAGACGTACCTTAGCCTCATATCCCACCTGCAAGTCAGTACAATTCATACTAGGCACCCAAGCAATCATATCACGGATCGAAGCATCAATCAAATCGACCTAGTCGATTACAAGCCAACAAGACCACTCACGGTCATTTCCATTCAGTCAATCAATTTGCAACATCAGACTTTAGGCAATGATCAATCGACTTAGTCGATTACATATCAACGATGACCTTTTCCTGGCCAATTCAGTTCAATCAGTCAATCCATGACAAACGAATCAAACCATATCGATGATTTCATCTATACTCGATAATTAATCTCAACATTCCCATTCAACATTCCCGCTCAAATATAGGCTCAAGGCGCTAGAGGTGACCCCAACACGAAGTCTCGTCATCGTGCGGTACTTAGTCCTTGACCACAAATAACAATAGTATAAGGCGCTAGAGGTAGCTCACACGAAATCTCGCTATCGTGTAGTACTTAGTCCTTAACTACAAATGACAATAATATAAGGCGCTAGAGGTAACTCACACGAAATCTCTCTATCGTGCAGTACTTAGTCCTTCACTACAAAATGCAATAGGGTAAGGCGCTAAAGGTGACTCACACGAGATCTTCCATCATGTAGCACTTAGTCCTCCACTATGCACAACAATGCAGCAAGGCGCTAGAGGTAATTCCCATGCGACTCAGGTCGCCATGTAATACTTAGTCCTTAACTACAATAAGCAATGGTATAAGGCGCTAGAGGTAACTCACACGAAGTCTTCTACTTGTGTAGTACTTAGTCCTTTACCTGCTCATGATCCATTGGTTTCCCTCAACACAACACCCATCACATCACTTCCGATAATCCTCTTGCTATAATTGTAAGTCAACATACGATTAATCCATCACGGCCCAATGACATTGTGCCTCGCACTGTCTTGGCCTCATTTCTTTGTATAAAAAAATATTCGATAAAATATCGTGCGTGGGCACACGGCTGGCCTTAGCCAAAATCTAATATTTTCCTTTCCATAACTCCCACATTTTCTGTAGTCCACCAAAACACTTTTGGTGCTGTCAACCGACACCCGGTTATTTTCCAATTATTAACCAAAGATTATTCCATTAAAGAATAATTCGCAATTTCACAAATAATTCAATTCGGCACAAAATAAAGCTCAATTAAATAATTGAACGGCGCCATGACAGTCAGCACGAGATTTCGGTCATCAGCAATCTCAATCTTAATTTCCGAAAAATAATTAATTATTAATTAATTCCGAAAATTAATTATTAAACATTATAAATTCCATTTAGCTCAAAATAAGGCCCAATTGAATAAACGAACTTCACCATGGTCATCAGCATAAATTTCCAGTCACGGGCCATCCCAGTTGAATTTTCGGAAAATAAATAAATAATTAATTAATTTCGAAAATTAAATAATTAATATTAAAAATTCCATTTAGCTCAAAATAAAGCCCGATTAAATAAACGGACTTCACCACAGTCATCCGCATAATATTCCGGTTCCGGACCATCTCCCTTGAATTTTCGGAAAATAAATAATTATTTAATTTAATTCCGAAAATTAATATTTAAATGCCCAAAAATCTCACTTAGGCCCGAATCGCCAAATTGAAGCCCAATTAGGGCTCGGAAAATTCCCGAGACACTTCCAATAAATAGTAGACCACGTCTACTTGCTAATTGCACAATCAATTTATCTAAATCGCATCACAATTGATTAATAATTGCTAATTTATTCTAATATAACAACCTAAACATAATTAATTAATACTAAACCAACCTTAAAGCATAATTAGCCAACTAATCCGAGATTAGTGAGATTACTCACCAAATCGCGCGCAAATCGGATCAATCCGACGGGTGCGACGCGAGGAACAATTTTTCCCAAAGCACGGCTCGGGTTCGGGGCCCGGAAATGGCCCAAAACGGGCCCAAACCAGCTGGAAACCCATTTCGTGGGTTTCTGCCCTTGGCTGGTTGGAGCAGATCCGGCGGCCAAAACGGCGAGGGGAGGCCGGCGAAGGGCGAGAGGGACGCGGGGGAGGCTCGGCGGTGACCGATTGGAGCTGGGCGGAGGTCCGGCGGTGGCTGAATCGAGCTGAACAGAGGGCGGCACGGGAGCTGGACGGTGCACGGCGAGGACAGCGAGCGCGAAAGGGCGGCGGCCAAGCACACGGCAAGCGGCGGACACGCGGGTGCGGGCGCGGGCGGCGGCGACGGCAAGTGGATCTCGTCTTCGTGCGGCTTCCGTTTCTGTCTTGGTTCGCTGGTTTTTCACGAACAAGAGAGGAAGAAGAAAGGAGGGCCTTCGGTCACGAGGGGTGGGAAGAAGAAAGAGGAGAGAGAGAGAGAGAGAGAAGTGATAAACTTTTGACTAGTCAAAGAGGGAAAGGAAAGAGTGGGCATGGGGAGAGCACGTCCGCACGAAAGGGGAGGGGAGAGGGGAGAGAGAAAAGAAATAAAACAATAGCCTTAATTTTCCTTTCTTTTCTCTTCCCCTTTCTATTTCTTTTTCGGGCTTCAAATTTTCTTCCGATAATTTCTTTCTTGAAATTTCGGACTCGTCAATAAATTGACAAGCGATGAGACAGGATCCTATTTATCCAGTCGAAATTAGAACTCAAAAAATCTGGATGTCACACAACTTGATTATGCAGCAAGTCATTCCTAGCTCTCCATATATTGCATAAGGAAACCGTTCCACAGTAGCTTCAGCGTAATTAGCCCGAAACTAGTCCCTCAGCGGCCTGCTTTATCCAGTGAAGTCCAAAAATCCAATTCCCGGGAACTCAATCGGTGGTACATAGCAATAGAGCTCTCCTCCACATCTGGGAAGAGAGAAGAGTTTTGTCAAGAGGCATGTTGTCTCCACTTTCCTTATTCCAGTTTCCTTTTTATTTTCAAGTTCATGTGATGATCAACACAGCCCCAGATACCGTCTATTTCCAGCTTGAATTTTTTTGTTTTTTTTGTTTTTTTTTGTTTTTTTTTTTGTTATTTTGGCATTCTTTAGTTATTTGAGCAACTTTGGTAGAACCATCGATCTACCAAAATGGAAAAAGAAACAGAGCCTTGCTGTATATGACCAAAAAATTGGATAACAATTACCACAACTTACTCTGAAATACTGGATTATCGGAGAATTAGACCGTCTTCTTCTTTAACTGCTTAAAAATGACTACTTACGTTACAGAAAAAAAGAGTGACCTATTAGTAGAACATACGGATACCTAGACTGATACCTAGAGCTTCCCCTAGGCCGAGTATTTTCATATTGCACACATTTGAGAAAAGTATCACATGCAGCAAAAATCGATGAGGCAAACAAATGGGTTTTCACAAGACAGAATAATTACCTTGGACAAATCGACAACAAATGGTGCTGACATGAACAAATTTAATAATATTTAAATATTTTTTTTATTTTTGAACTTTTTTTTCTTTTTTTTCCCTCCCCTTCTCTAGCCGATCGCCAGACCTTGGCGACCGGCTAGAGGCAACGGCCGGCCAGGTTGACCTCGCCGGACCTCGCCACTTAGCACGATAGTGGGTGGCGAGGCTCGCCCTCGCCAAATTTGGTGAGGGTCGAGCCTCGCCAGCACCCCAAGCCGCAAGGTGACCTAGCATTGGGTTGGCAAGGTTGAGCCTCGTCGGCCATGGGTGAGGCTCGACCCTCACCAAATCTGACAAGGGTGAGCCTCGTTGCCCAACGCGAGGCTGCCCTCACGGCCATTGGCAAGGTGGCTGGCGAGGGTCAAGCTCGCCCATGGCTAGCAAGGTTTGACCCCGCCAGCTCGGCGCTAGGTCGCCCTCGTGGCCTGGGGCACTAGTGAGGCTCGACCTCGCTGCCTAGCACGAGGCCGCCCTCGCAGCCACTGTCGCGCTGCGCAGTGAGGGCGAGGTGGCAAGGTCCGACAAGGTGGCCTCGGCCGGTTGCCGAGGTTCGGCGACCAACCGGAGGAGGGGAGGGAAAAAGAAAAAGAAAATGAAAGTTAAAAATAAAAATAAATTCAAAAATAAAAAATTCAAAAATATTAAAATATTATTAAAATTTGTCAACATCAGCACAATTAGGCTACGTCGGTCGGTGGCGTCCGATCATCAAAATCCAGCCAAAATTGGTTCGAAAGAATTGAATCAGCACTAAGTAAAAAAGTTTAGGACTAAATTGGCACAAAAAAATGGTTTATGACTAAATTGACACAAATAGAAAAGGTTTAGGACTTTGTAAGCACTTTTCCCGAGTCCAAACTCCAAATCTTTGCTGGGAAAGGAGAACCAGAAACAAAGATATTCACAGCACACAAATAAGAGGACACATGAACCTACTGCTGCAATTTTGCTGCTGAAGAGCGCCCCACTAATTTCGGAATCCCCGATATGGCCACAGCTACCACAATCTCCTTCAAGTGATTCGCAATATGAATTCATCTCCGAAAGCTTGCCCTAGCTTTTGATTGATTAAGCCGGTGAACGTAAGTGTCCCCAACATAATCCCAAATTTGTTGTGTTCTTAAATCTAGAGAATAGCAATGTTGCGTATTTTTCCAATGGCTGATTGCGTGCTTATCTTTTTTTTTTTTTTTTTTTTTTTTTTTGGTATTGGAGGAACCGACTTGCAGCCGACAGCCGCGCCGTAAACCCCCAAGTGACACTTAAGTAGGAGCAGGAGGACCCACCACCCCTGAGTCACACTTAATACACCTAGCGCATTCCCTGGGTTTTAAACCCTTCACCTCTTCGTTGAGGATCAGCAGAGTCTTATCCAGTGGAGCCACCGCAGCCGATGGTTGCTTATCTTTGTATCTACAAAGCCAGAAAAAGAAAAGCTATAATAAAGACAGCCTATCCAATCACTAAAAATATAGAGTGAGCGAGAATTCCAGCACATCATGACTGGATCTATCACCTTCCACATCCAACAAAGCCACATATCAGACAAACCCAAAGATTTTCCATTGTTCCACAAATAGAGCAGGATGGCACCTCATCTTGCTGTTGGCATAGTCGGCGAACTTGATAAAGGACAGAAACAGAATCTTCCTCACAATCAGTTAACAGACGGGCATCCCTGATGATGTTGCAAAACGAAACTACATTTCCAATAAAGGTAATTTCTTGCAATCAAATCAAGATATGTGCCGTAATTGACATCTTTAGCAATGTAATTGGATCTTGCAATAAAATCAAAGTAAGAAGAATTCTAATTTGTTTCAATTCGAGGAAGAGAAATGATATTCATAAAAATCCAGTATTTTGCAACAACGTAAAACACGGGGGTGAATTTTTGGATAAAAAGAAAAATTTTGATAAAAAGAAACTAATTAAATTAAAGTTCTTTCTTTGGCCTAATTATCGATTAGAAGATTTATCTTGTATGAATCGATATTCGTTTGATACCAATAATGGGGGCCGCTTCACTATGATAAGGATACATATGTATCCACGATTGCAAATTTGTTAATTATGCGTTTTTCATATATATTATGTACCATATATGTATGGTATATGAAAAAAGGAGTTGCACCTATGTATTGTCTTACCTTCCAATCTGATACATGAATACTAATTCAATGTATTTATCAATATCCAATAGATCTATAAATGATTAACGGAATCTTCTTATTTTTTTCTTTTTTTATTTATTATTCGATTTCGCCTTGGGACATCACCAGCATGGGAAAACATCATGTTGACTTATTTTAACCATAAAGATTGACAAAGCAAACAAAAGTCAGTATGCACATGGCCGTCAATATATCTCCTAGATTGCACTTTTTCACCTTTCGATATGACATGAGTTCGGAGGTACTTTTTTTACTACAAATTCACATGAACAGAACATATTATAACATAACTTGAAATGTAAAAAATGACCGTGTAACATCTGTCGAGAATCTTCCTTCTTCCTCCGAATCTGGGAACTGCAGCCGCCACCTCGGAGGTCGCGTTCGCGGATCTTTCTCTCTCATCTTCTTTACTTTTTTCCCGAGAAAGATCGGTCAGGAGTAAAGGGTCTCCGAGCTGAGGGGAGATAGAGCGGGAGGGATGGGGATACTGTACGCGATGGTGGCCCGTGGCCACGTCATGCTGGCGGAGTTCAGCGCCGCCGCGACGTCGAACGTGGGCGTGGTGGCGAGGTAGGTCCTGGAGAAGCTGGCCCCGGGGAACGCCAACAGCAACGTCTCCTACTCCCAGGATCGATACGTGTTCCACGTCAAGAGGACAGATGGGCTCGTCGTCCTCTGTATGGCTAACGACGCCTCCGAAAGTAAGCTCATTTTTTCTTCTTTCTTCTTTTTTTCACCCCCTAGGGAAATGGGATCGTTTTTTTTTTTTTTTTACGGCAATGCGCGCACACGGCCGTGTGCCATCGTAGGTCGTGGGGATTTCGAGATTTTTCGTCGAGGGTGATCGTGATCGTGGATCGGGGAGCTAGAAAGGCCACGTTTTAGCGCGCGTCGGTGTTGTTCTTCTTGTTGATGATAATGGGGGGTGTGCTGGAGAAGAGTCGTCGATTGATGTTTTTTTTTTCAGGGAATTCTTTATTCGGATTTATGCAGGACATTTTCATTTTTTGGATCTTATATCACTTTGCGAAAATCGAATGCGTCTGGTTTTGTTGTTATGTCGAAACTGAAATGGATGCTCGAAGGAGAGCATGCCTGGTTTGTCCCATATGGATCTACAGACTCCATGAAACTGCTCTGATCAATTCTTTGTTTTGTGGAAGCTGGTGTTTTTGAATTTTGGCAATCTGGATGCTTAGGGTTGTGATTCGAAAGATGGCCCTGACCAGTTTAAGCTCTCGTTTCTCCATTATTTTGGCTGTCAAAGCTTTTCCATCTGATATGTCATTCGGTGGCTTGTTTCGGCGTCCTTAGAAGTTGCCAAGCTAGTGGTGGAAGAGAGGTGAGACGCGTCCTGTTCTGTAGAGGCATTGATGGTGTGGCCCAATCAGTGGATCTGGGTACATGGTTTTTCATACTTTTGTTAAACTAGATGTGATCTGGATAAATTTAGTCAACATAGAATGCGGCGCTTTTTCTGCATGGTGAATGTTCTGTTCTCTTATACAATGGATTACTGGTCCTTAATTGCAGAGGCAATATAGAAGAAGGATAACAATGTACCGCATAATGGATATATGCATGATCAAATTGGACTCGTTTTAGTTTGTGTCATTTGTGCACGAGTTAACATCTATCAAAATACACAGATTCTTTTGTCTTTTTATCCTCGCGTTGCCACTTGCTCCTTGTATATCAGCATCTAGCAAAAGCTAATTGTCTACAATACTTGAGAGCGTCTTTGAGGGGAAAGTTGTGCATTGATTCGGTTTTTAGCAACTGCCTGCACATTCTGTAACCCAATTCACATACAATGTGAGGCCTTGAATGATGATGTTTGTGAATGTCTCGGCTGCTTGTGATATGCAGGAGGAATCCCTTTGCATTTCTGGAAGATATCCACCAGAGATTTGTGAAGACTTACAGTCGTGCCATCCTCACAGCTCCTCCTTATGCAATGAATGATGAATTTTCTAGGATCCTGAGCCAGGAGATGGGCCAGTACTCAAATGATCCGAATGGAGACAGATTAAATCGTTTGAAAGGTGAAATGAGTCAGGTAAGATGAGCAATATGGCGAAGTCCATGTTTCCTCTGTTTTCTCCGTATGATTGTTAATTTTCTGGAAGTATAGATTGTTTTCATTGAAAAGAGTTGCTTGTTTCATCTACCTCTCATTGCCCCCATTGAGAAGATGACTAGAAATTGCATAAGGAAAGAATCTTTTTCTCTTTTTCTTTTCTTCTCTTTTTTTCTTTTTTGGCAACAAGGACAGAACTAGTTAACATGCGTTGCTTAACAATTGAAATCTTATAATGGGAGGAAAATGCTGCGAATTTTGAAGAATTATTATGGTGAATCTAGTGACTTAGGAGCCGCAAATATTATTGAGTCATAATCATAAAAGATGGAGCAACTGTTTGCCTATTATCTTTTAGTTACTCTGCATCCTCAATTATATGTGCAGTACGTGATGTTAGACAACTAATATGCTGTGTTAAAGCTTATTTTCTGAAAACATGTATACATTTAGCTTCGTAAAGAGTAGCATGCTTTATCTACTGCTGATTATTGAAATTAGTATACTGAAAGTTTATTATGAACGGTACACTGTTCCATAACGAGGCAAGATTTCTCTTTTGTTGTCTTTTCTTCTTTTATTCAGTTACTCGATGAGCTCCTTTAATCACTCGGAGTTCATCTGAGTAATAGTACTTTTCATCACCAAGTAGTTATAGACAAATTTGTCAATCTTAAGAATTCTTCAGTTTCATTGAGATTGTTCTCACATAATGATCATAGGTGCGAACCGTCATGAGAAACAACATTTGAGAAAGTTCTCGAGAGGGGTGACAGCTTGGCTTCGCTCGTCGAGAAAGCTTCGACAATGCAAGGAAACACACTCCGTTTCAGAAAGCAGTCCCGTCGTTTCAAGAACACCGTATGGTGGGAAACGTCAAGCTCACGTGCTTGCAGACCTCTAAAAGCTCAAAAAGTCGCCTTCTAATTGCAAAGATCGGCTTTCTTGCATGAGAAAATATTGGGTACCCTAACAGTGCCACGTCATTCGTGCTCTGAACCATTCATTGCGCGACACGTGTCCGGATGTCAGTCCACGTCGTCCACCTCTCCGTTTCAGAGCTTCTGTCTCTCTCCTCTCTCTTCTCACGAATAAATAGGGGCGGGCTCGGCTTGGCTCGGCTCGGCTCGCTGCAGAAGAAAAGACAGGTCATGACTCCCGCCCAAAAGATTTCTCTCTCCTCAGTTAAATTTTCTGCAATTTTCTCTCTCTCACTTTCTCTCTCCTCGCAGAAGAACAAACAGAGAACGATCGAGACCTGCGTTCTCTCTCTCCCCTCCGCATCCGCCGGTTGCTTCCATCGCTCCCACGCTCTCTCCCCTCCGCATCCGCTGGTTGCTTCCATCGCTCCCACGCTGAGGCCGACACCGCCGACGTTCCTCCTCCTCCCTCTCGCGACGTTCGCTCTGCTCTCTCTCTTCCCCCCTCCGCGAAGTCGTGCCTTGCTTCCAGCAAAACACGACGCCGACGGTCCTCCACCTCCGCCGGTTGTCTCCGTCGGCGTCGGAGTCCGTCGCCCCCGTCTCCTCCGCCTCCGCCTACGCGCCCGACGCCAACGCGTCGAATCACGACGGCGAAAATGGAGGAGAGAGAAACGACGAAGTAGAAGACGGAGACGAAGAAGCAAAAGCGCACGCGTTCAGGGTTCTGGACATGGGTCGTCGCGTCGGTCGCGTTCCGGCTCGCCCTCGTCTATCTCCCAGGAACCTCCGCCTGTCCACCCGCCCCGAGGTCGCCACCCCTCTCACCAGCATTCGCCGCCGTAACGCCAGAATGATGGTGGCGACGGACGACTTCGTGGAGGCGGACAACGCGGAGGCCATCATCTCCAGGATCGAGCACAAGTCCCGCAAGATCGAGAGCTTGCTCAAGCAGTAAACTTCCCCTCCTCGATCCCTCTCTTGCCGCCTTTCCGTCCGCGATTTCGCCGGATTGATTTTGAGCTGACCCACCTCCGCATTTCCTTGTGTTTCGTTTCGTCGCGTGCAGGTCGAAGCTGGTGGACGCTCTCAAGACCGCCCTCAAAGGATTGCCTCCGAACACGCGGGACGAGCGATGCAAGGTTTGCCCTGTTTTTTTGGTGGGTTTTTGCTGCTTGTATCGGTAGATCTTTCCGGGTGGTGAAGTCGTGGTCTTTGCAGTCGACGAACTGGATAGTGGTGCACAGAGCGATAATGGCGATGAAGGATCTGGACACCTTGTTCTCTTCTCTGGATCCCGAGTACTACAACATCCTCATGAAGTGAGTGTTGCGCTGTCTTTTCCCTGTTTTCTGTACCCGTCTGTTGTCGATGCTTGTTCGGATTTATTGCTTCGTGTTTGCTTAGTAATCCTTACTGTGGAATTGAAATGTTTGGAGTGATGGTAGCAATTTAAGGCACAAGGGATGGTTTTCTTGTTTCCATTAAGTTTGTAGCGCTTGAAGGCACAAGTGATATCAATGTCGAAATGCCACTGTGTGTGGGGGGTTTGTGAAGGGCTTAATCTTTTCACTCAACTGTCTTGTTCTTTCAATGGGACATTTGAGTACTCCTGTAGTCCCTTGATACAGATTAACATAAGGATCATGGGCTCATTGGGTAGTGACGATTATGCCTAATGATTATCGGTTGTGAAGGGCTTAATTATTGAGCCATTTGTTGTGGCTGCAGCTTTTGGTAGAGATATTTAATAAAGATCAAGAATTCATGGGTGATGTAATGACTAGAAACAGCAAACTGTCTCATCAGTTCATTGGTTTATCTGTGTCATCAGGGCTGGCACGTTTTTTTTACCCCAACAACTTAGTTTGATATTCATTTTCTTATTTCTGGTGTTCAAACCTACAAATA
Organism: Eucalyptus polyanthemos subsp. polyanthemos; assembly: GCA_017140185.1. Classification (NCBI taxonomy): domain Eukaryota; kingdom Viridiplantae; phylum Streptophyta; class Magnoliopsida; order Myrtales; family Myrtaceae; genus Eucalyptus; species Eucalyptus polyanthemos. The sequence continues at coordinate 18,763,928 of CM029459.1, read as the reverse complement.
ATTGGGTGAGAATAACACAAACTAATGAAGTGATCTTGGAAGAATTACCATTTATGAAATTTGAACATAACTTTGTAAAGGAATAGCCTACCACTTTGGTTTAGGTTATCAGTTTCTCAATTTTGCTTATGAAGAATAGGTTGCGCCAGTAACTACTATTAATTGTATGCTTTGGCTGATCATAGTCTATCTATTTAAGGCCTTGTTAAAATGTTTGTGTTGTTGTATTGTGAATTCACTGAATTATGCTACTTGTGATTGCTCTACGTATTTATTGACACCCCATTTTTTGAAGGAACAAACCTTGTTAAACTATGCAAGGCAGTCAAGTTAGAGTGTATAGGGATTCCTATTCCCAAAGAAAAGCCCTTTTAGAGGCTATGCTCAGACTAAGCTGGACTTTCTTTATTGCTACAATGTGATTTGTATTAGGCATTCTAGTTGCCTCTTCCCAAGGATCGGTACCAATGCTTTGTATGGGAAGGAGGGGAGGGGAAGGAAAATTGGGGTAAAGTTTGAAACTTTGGCACAGAGAGGACAGAAATTTAAATTTTCTTTCCATTTTCATCCCATCCTTGCCTTCTAAACGAAGTATAAGAATGATAGACTGGAGAGGATAAAGGAGGGCAGGTAAGGTTGTCAATTTGGAATAGATGGTAAGATATGCTCAATGATAGTTGCTCCTGTCCTGGGGTTATATGTGTTAATGCTTGGGGTGGTTGTGGATCTAGAGTAGCAGAAGCAACTCCTGGTTTAGATTGTCTCAAAACTATGATGACGTGTAGCTTTCCCTGAATTCTAGACAAGGCATTTCATCAATTTTATCGACAAAGTCCTTATTGGTTGCTTCTTTGTTGGTTGTATTGAGTGCCAAAATCTAGTCATGCAATCTAATCCTAAAAATCTCCTTTCTAGATCAAATCCCTGAGACTTCTGAGTAGGTTGATCTAATGGTATTTTTGTTCTGAGTGATTGGAAGGAGAGAGGAATTAGCTTGACAACTTTTGGGGTTAGCTTGATCTCAAGGCCGGTTTCAAGCAGGAGTAGAATAATTTTGTTTCTACAGGATTCTGGTTTAGATTCCATTTTCACCAAGGTGCCATACTCTATTGGCTTGCCATAGTCTTCACAACTCAGCCAGAAAAAAAATAGTACCATGTTCATTCGTCTCGTGTGTTCTTCTCACTCTGAATTTTGGCATATAATGATCATACAAGACAATTGCATGCTGTTTTCCCAGTCTCCCTGCAGTAATATATTTAAAATTCCTTCATGTCCATAACAGTGTCATTTGACCAGATAAATTGTGCTTGATAGCATGATACTTTTCTTTCTGGTTGGAGAACATGTTCCTTCTTTTCATCAGCACTCGAAACCTATCTCATTCTATGGATACTGCAAATATGACTTATTGGCTTGTCAATGCTTAAGACTGGCTTAGAGCATTATCTAACTCTCCTTGAAGAATTATATGCAAATGCTCTGGGGGTGTTTCTTTATCGGTATTGGTACTTGAGTTAGTCTAAACTAACAAGATGGTATACAACAAAAATTGTCTTGAGGTCATCGTCAAAGTACTTGAATGTTCTTACGGCTGTGAACATAAATGACTGGTTATTAAGTAGATAGGATTTGATGGCATCTATTGTTTGCCTTATGCATGTACGCTTAACATGTATTTTACTTTGACCTTCAGGCTCATCATGCAACTATGGTCTCATGACCAGCAAATTGAGCATTGTCTTCTAATTTTACCATGGTTAACTGAGATTAAAGGTAGATATTTTTATTGACCAGTTGGTTTTGTTGTTTGGCTGGCCAATGCCTTTTCTGTGTAATGTGTTTCTGTTCTGCTACATTATTGGCCCCTAAATTCCTGTCAGTTCCTCATTTTAGTACTCAAAATTTGCAGGTTAGCCTAGCAGCTGTCGACATAATTCCTCTGTTCCGTGGTTCGGCCCCTGACCTAAAATTAGTGAGGAGGATTTGCTAATCTTGTGCCCATCGTCATCGCCTGAAGTAAAAGTCATTGAAGGCTAGTCTGGAGTTGTTATTCAGCATGTTCCTACTGGTTTTGTCGTCCAATCTTCGGGTTATGAGTTGTCTATTCCCTTATTTGTTAGGGTTGACCTTCCAACTCAAATTTGTTTACCAATGGTTTTTGCAATCCGGTTTTGACTTTACAAAGAAGCAAATGCCTGTTCCTGAACACACGTTCATGATTGCTTGTCTAGTACGACATTTTGTGATTGAGAAATAAGATCTCAAAATTTTTATCCCAGGTGAAAAGAGCATTTTTGCAAATAAGATTAAGGCCCTCAACCGGTTGAAGGCTAAACTTCTTGTCGCAGCTAGCAATGTAGGAGTTCCAGGCATAAATGGCTTCAAGAAAGAAAATGTGTTCGACATATGGCGAGACGAGGTCCGAAGATACGTTCTTTACCCTCGCAAGCATGTGAAAGATGTAAGAAGTGGTGTTGAAACGCCTGACCAGTATTCTGTTTTGGACGGTAATATAGAACCTCTGATTGGAGCTCATATCCAGATGAGACTCAAATGACATGCCTCCATAGTAAAGCAGTTTTTCCCAATTTCGCTCTATTAATTTATTTCTCTGCGTTGGTTCTTCGTCCCAAAGTTTTAACCCTTGAAGTTTATTTTTATGTTAAAAACAAGACAATTGTTCCTTTGTCATACATTTATCTACGGCTGAAATTTATTTTGTTGACAAAACCATAAGTGGGAAAATAGAAAGTGACCCTTTGGTAGGCATTTTGACTGGGGGCACCAAGAGATTTTAGCTAAAAAATTGAAGGTAATCTGATCAAATTCCCATCACGCGTGTGTAAACTACTCGAGATCATGACTATTGTCATGAACTAGGCATATGAAGTTACCAGTATGTCCAGGTAGTTGAGCTTCTTTGCTGGTTCACGATCTTTAGTAATTCTGACTGTCGAGCTTCAACGCTCCCCAAGACAATAGAGCCATCATAGGCCACAGAGTCACGGTGTTGGGATAAAGCAATAAGTAATTCTAATCACACCAAACATCGCTCAAAGTTTGATGAGTATGTATAAGACATGCATTCACAGAATTCGGAATAATTAAGTTTACATGTTAACATCCCAATGTTTGATTACATCCCAATGTTTGATTTGGTGTGAGGAACAGGCATGCCAATTAAACGCATGAGGTAGATTCGTTTCTCAATGTTACTGTTCCCTTCGAGCTTCGGCCTACGTCTTCTCACTTGGTTTATGAAGTCCGTGGCCATAATAAGTTCACATTATGAGCATGAATAACTAAGAATGGTTTATGAAGTCAGTGGGCATGATAAGTTCACGTTATGAGCATGAATAACCAAGAAAGAATCAATAATAAGCAGTTCAGGATTTATGAAGAAGCAATTGCAGTTCATTGATATAGATAAAAGTTTAAGGATGGCAAAAACATGTCGATGGATGATGATAATAATTAGCAGTTCAGGCTTTATCCTGGCCTTTGTGAAGTTTGCTGGGACTTCCTGGTATAACCAACATAACAATTCCAAGCAAATTTCCCTTATCATGCAAAGACAAATTCTAGGAGCCTTCGTAGTTGTCAAGGAATCAAGCAAACAGTAATACACTTGTGCAGCTGGAGGATTCCATAAATAAATGAAACTCGCTAATTACATTTGTCTAAAACATTGCCAACTTTTCGCACCTAATTATGGGAACATCACCATCTTCAAGTCTACCACGTTCATGTACAAAATTCAAGAGCCAAAAATGACATATTGCTGATACGTGCTCCTTTGAGGTTCTCTAAAAACAAGACGCAAGCATGATAAGTCATTGTACGCCCAGCCTTACTCCTTAAAAGACTTGAGCAGCAGACGGTTGTAGACAACGGTCTTTCCAGACTTCCTTTTAAATGAAAAAAAAAAACATCCACCAGATAATCAGATTGAATTGCGAACCAGAACGGTTGTACCTACAATTTGCACTCAGCATTTCAGCATTTTTCCCCTACCAACTTCAGCATCAGAATGTATGTTCAAAAACTTGCACAGATTTTTTCGAAAGTGATTTCAATGTTCCATCATAACTCTTCCTCCAAAAGATGCCTTGTAAAATAACCTAGAAAAACCCAGATCACTCCACAGGGCCCAGACAAAGTAAATACAGTCAGCCCCCTCGTCTCGTCCTTCTTTTCTTTGCCCCCTTTGCTAAGCAAATTTCATCAAAAAAACTTTCCCTTGCTAGTGGCTTCAACATGAATGACAATGACAATAAAAGCTCAATACTTTTCAGCAAATAGCATCTAGGATGATGCTGCCGGACTACCTTCACAGAATCCATTCACCAAGATCCTAAAAGAGATGACAGAACTAAAGCTTGAGAATCAGGCCAATAGGACTATGATCACTACCGGTGATATTAGGAAGGATGTACGAGTCATGAACTTTGTCTGCTATAGATTCTGAAACAAGAAAATAATCGAGCCGCCACCCTGTAGATTGCAAGAGGATAGTTAACAGGTGAGAATACCTATTTCCATATGCTTCATCTGATTAGACAACGATATGCATAATGACTCAATAAAAAGCAAAAGCTTGTCATTGCTCATATTATCACCATCACAGGAGAGAAGTGTAACATTAGATATATAATGTTCCATCAAGTAGATCTATGTATACCTTTATTTGTCTTCCTCCCACCATGCCGATAACCCCAATAAGTATAACCAACAGCATGAGGATACTGTCTTCTAAAGGTATCAACAAAGCCCCTCGACAGGAAGTTGGTCTCAAAAGATTCCCCTTCTTCAATTGTAAATTTAGCACTTCTTTTATTTCCCTAGAGTCTCATGACAATCAGATTAATGACAGAAATAAGAAACATTAGACGTATTAAGAACTTCTATTTCGGGATGCCAAACAGCCTGAATTGTGATTTTTATCAACCCCCAACACAAAACCCCAAACACCCCCCTTCCCCTCTCCCCCAACAAAAACCCAAAACAAAATTCAGTTGTATGGAGGAAAAGCCTGATTACAGTCCTCTTCTCTGTTTTGGGGTTTTTCCCCTCCTTTTAAGTGGGGTGGAGGCATATGGTGTGGCCAGGACATTGTCCTGTGACAGTTATAAAGCTCATGCAAATTATTAATGCACCTGGTCAATAAAAGGCAGAAAAGGCACATTGATTGTTTCCCTTACCGCAGGATCATAAATGTCTATTTCTTGATGGGCACAATTCAGATCGCCAGTCAAAATCACGGGCTTCGACTTTTCAAGTTCCTGTATTGCCAACAGCAAGCACAAATTTGAGTAAGAGATGAAACAATATTGCAACATAATAAAAATGGTAGTCTATCGGAAAACCTTTATAGGTTGTAGAATTGATCCATGATATGGTGAATAATGACTCCAGAACAAAAGTCTAGATAGCTTTATCAAAAAACAAAAGGGCTACATAGTTTGTGAAATGTCATTGCCTCAATTTTGGCCGGGTCATTATTAGGCAACACGACTTCACCGATGCTTGCACCAGAATTTTTCTGCAGAAAAAATGAATGCTAAATGGTCAAGTCCCCAAAACAGGGGTGATAACTTAAAAAGCAAGAACCACTCACGCATGGGAGTTCACCTAATGTGAAGCGAGAGGCCTCATGAGAAAGATCAAAAGATACTTACTGACTTCAAATTTTACGCGAAAGACATGATTGTATGACCAATAAAATACGGAAAAGTTCACTCTTTCTTTTTCATTTTACCACGAACCGGTCTGGATTTCTTCACAAGCAGTCTAAAACAACATGTCAAAGAACTTCTCAAAAAAGCAAGAACCATCTATCATCTTGTGCATTTGCAAATGAACCGAGCACTCCATCTTAATCTGACTAAAAGAAGAACTACCCACATGAAAGCATTTGAGAAAGACCAATATAATGGAATTAGGCGAGGGAGACGGACCGAGTTCTCTGTAGACCTTGCTTCTGCCGTCAATGGAGCTACAAGCCCGGACCATACAGCGTGAGACCGCGGATTTGTGCGGCTGCAAAGCCCCGCCATCTTGACCCAAACGAAGCAGATTCTCAAGACCTTGCTCTTTGTTGAAGGCAAATTCTCAAGACCTCATGGTTTTCCATCAGTAATATTCACTTCCCTGCTCAATAATCTCCCTTGCAAACATTTCGACTAGGGTTCAGGCGAAACCCCTGAACCCTAGTCGAAATGCTTGCCTCATGGATGAAAGAATGCACAGAGAATCACACTCAGAGAGAGAGGCAGTACGGTGTTGCTGAGCAAGGAAGAAGAGACGCAGCACGAGAGCATACCCGAGACCTCACCGAACTGCGAGGGAAGAACCGCCAAAAGCGAGGAGGTCGTGAGAGAGGCGAGCGAAATTGGCCGTCGGGAGAGAGCGCGATTTAGGAAGGAGTCGCCGAGAGAATGGAGCCCTAAGATGAGATGAGGCCATTGAGTGGAGAGAGAAAGGCCTTCGAGGGCGGTCTTGAGAGCGTCCACCAGCTTCGACCTGCACGCGACGAAACGAAACACGAGGAAATGCGGAGGTGGGTCAGCTCAAAATCAATCCGGCGAAATCGCGGACGGAAAGGCGGCAAGAGAGGGATCGAGGAGGGAAGTTTACTGCTTGAGCAAGCTCTCGATCTTGCGGGACTTGTGCTCGATCCTGGAGATGATGGCCTCCGCGTTGTCCGCCTCCACGAAGTCGTCCGTCGCCACCATCATTCTGGCGTTACGGCGGCGAATGCTGGTGAGAGGGGTGGCGACCTCGGGGCGGGTGGACAGGCGGAGGTTCCTAGGAGATAGACGAGGGCGAGCCGGAACGCGACCGACGCGACGACCCATGTCCAGAACCCCGAACGCGCGCGCTTCTGCTTCTTCGTCTCCGTCTTCTGCTTCGTCGTTTCTCTCTCCTCCATTTTCGCCGTCGTGGTTCGATGCGTTGGCGTCGGGCGCGTAGGCGGAGGCGGAGGAGACGGGGGCGACGGACTCCGACGCCGACGGAGGCAACCGGCGGAGGTGGAGGACCGTCGGCGTCACGTTTCGCTGGAAGCAAGGCACGACTTCGCGGAGGGGGGAAGAGAGAGAGCAGAGCGAACGTCACGAGAGGGAGGAGGACGAGCGTCGGCGGTGTCGGCCTCAGCGTGGGAGCAATGGAAGCAACCAGCGGATGCGGAGGGGAGAGAGCGTGGGAGCGATGGAAGCAACCGGCGGATGCGGAGGGGAGAGAGAGAACGCAGGTCTCGATCATTCTCTGTTTGTTCTTCTGCGAGGAGAGAGAAAGTGAGAGAGAGAAAATTGCAGAAAATTTAACTGAGGAGAGAGAAATCTTTTGGGCGGGAGTCATGACCTGTCTTTTCTTCTGCAGCGAGCCGAGCCGAGCCAAGCCGAGCCCGCCCCTATTTATTCGTGAGAAGAGAGAGGAGAGAGACAGAAGCTCTGAAACGGAGAGGTGGACGACGTGGACTGACATCCGGACACGTGTCGCGCAATGAATGGTTCAGAGCACGAATGACGTGGCACTGTTAGGGTACCCAATATTTTCTCTTTCTTGCATTCTCCATCAGGAAAAAAAACAAAAAAAGATATGCTGCCACGTAAGCTTTTCTTTGGGAAAACCAATTAAAATTGCTTGGCCATGGAGAGTCGGAGACCACCTAAGAGAGTACATTGTACTAGGATGAATTTGAAAAAAAAGTAGAAATTCCACGACCAACTTTGAACATTGACTAAGAGTTTGATTGCTAAAAACAATCTTGTCTTGAAAGTTTCATTTCACATTCACACACAGATTTAGATTCAACTAGCATTTACATATTAGTGTACTTATCCAATTTTATGTAATCTTATGTGATTACATAATAATTATATTTATATTGTTGGCCGTGGGTGACGTCAACCTTCACATGCATGAGTGCATCAATTTTGAGGTAAGTTCGTCCCTCCAACATTACTTGATAAGAGGGGAAAAGAAATTAATCATTTTTATTAAATTAATTAGTCCATTTAATAAATTACTTATTTAAAAAAAGAAAAAAGAAAGAATTCAGCATTTCCATTTGATATGGGCACCCTTCTTCTACATCCACTGCTTGTCTGATCAAACGGCGAAGACCTGCATTCATCCACGTGGACTCTCCTTCCAAGCCGTCCATCTCCCCCTACGCACTACCACCGGTACACCTCCAAGTTCGCTGACCAGCTCGGATCCTCCACACCTCTGACGCCATCGACGATTACTCGAGCAACTTGTCTTGCTTCAGCATTGTTACGCAATTGAAGTTGCGAGTTAGGAAATGTGGTTTTCATCCCCTTATCAAAACATTCAAAAAGTTTTAAATCTTGATTATACTTTATTCCACCATAACCATTAGGAAATGTGGCTTTCATCCCCTAACAAAAGTAAATCACTATCAAATATGCTTGTATCCACTAACACGACTAGATTGCTAATGGTCGAGAATCTTAATTCTCTATTGCGTCCTACTCTTATTAAGATGAAGTGAACTTTGTTCCTTCGACATACTTGCAGTTAGCTTGTATAAAAAATGTCGAGATTTAGTTGAATTATAGGCTAGTTATCTTGAATATGGACTTTCACTCATAAGCTATCGCATTTCTTAAATATTGTCATGGTGCTTCATCATGGACTACATAATGGATCAAATACGTATATACCACTTATAAGTTGTTGCTTCCCTTTAATATTTTCCCTGTTCATTATTAGATTCGAAATAATAACTAATTTGCCCAAAAATTTGAAGAAATAGTGGGAAACCGGGAAGTTGGACAAGAAGATCAAGGACATGCATACATTTTTTACTTTTTAGAATAGAAATGCTATTATGTACCAAGAAATCCCGCTAAAATATATTTTATTAAGAACCCGCGCTCCATAGCAACCGAGAATGTAGATCCTTGCTCTGAGATGGAGAACTCTCAAATCCTGCGTCGGGGCTCTCGCCGGAAGCTCCATTTTCCATCGATTCGAGGTTCGCCGGAAGGGAATCGTCGCCGCCGATTCAAGTGTCCTGACGTCTCCGTGCACCAGTTTCTCCGGCGGTTTGATGTTGGCTCGCGGTTCCATGGTCGCTACGCACCTTCCATCGTTGTCGTCGTCGCTGCTCTTCTTAATCGCCCGCGACTCTATTCGCTCCTTCGATTGCTATTCCACTGGGAGTAACGATGACTCCGCCGGCTTTATCTCCGATCCTCCGCTGCGTCTTCATCTCCGCCGCCGTATATCCTGCCCCACGACGCTCCGGCGATGACGAAATCGATCAACTGAGAGCCACACCTGCCAGGTCGCTTCGTCTCCGATTAATTTTAGAATCTATTTCGATTGCTTTCGGATTTGTTATATGATTTCTGTTCTGTTTTGTGTCAATTCTGATGTTGTTCATAAGAAAACAGAGGGACCAATGAGCTTGAGGGCGTTCCGTGGAGATGAAGTCGGGACGTTGGAACGTGAACCATAATAGCAACGGCCGCCTCATGATTGCCGTGCGTGTCATCACCTTATCACCGCCAGGTTGTTTCTAATCCAATTAAGTGGTAAGAATTGCTTGTATGCATGGATTTTCTACTCTGATGTTTCTGTTCTGTATTACTCTATGCCATTCTGGTGTTAATAGTACTTCACACCACTTGCTCACAACCTTTTCGACAGAATGCCTGACTCTATCGTAGATAGTTCCTATTGCATTCTGTTTATCAATGTCTTGATGTCCAATTGAAGTTGCGTTGGTCGTGTCTTTGCTGGATTTCCTGTATATAGTTTATTGAAATGTGAACTAATTAGATATATAGGTGATGTATATCGGATGCTGTTCATAAGTATTTGTGTGGATCAAATCCTGTTCATATGTGAAAGAGGAGAATGCTGGGAGTACTATTTTCTATTTGGACATGAGGCTACTTATGATCGTATACATGAGTAGTCCATGCTTGTTGCACGTGTTAGTAATCTTGACAAATTTTTTGGAGGTGATGGGGCAATATTGATCTAATGATCACCATTTGGGACATCCCAAAATTGCCTACTTCAGCTTGTTTTCTCTTCATTTCTCCTCTTGGTTTTTTGCACTCATTGCACTTGTAAGTTATTTGAGAAATTTTGGTAGAATCATTCATTTACGCAGATAAAATATCATATGCATTGGAAACTATTGCCTAAGTTGTCGAAAATCTTGATGATGCTTCCATGTGATATTCACAAAGGGAATGACTTACCTCTCAACGAATGGTCAGTCAGCAAATCCTCAGAGCAGAGTGGATTCCATATGCAAATTGCATTCCCATTTCCAGGAAACTTGTCCCTTGACCACAATGCACATGAGCTTATCAAGAAGAGTGCAAGTATTCCCTTGGAGCCACGATTTAGCTTTCATTCCCTTAACCATAATGCATAGAGATCCATTCAGTTTTTCCTGACACCAAGTCTGCATTGCCCTGCAAGACATATACTTTTTCTGTCTGCCTACGAAGACTTCTCACTTGGAAATAACTCAAGGGCTTGCAGATACATGGTAATATGCCTACGGAACAATCAATTCTGTCTTTTTTGATTTTTTATTTTCCGGATTTTTCTCCATCTCATCATCCTAGAACAGGAAAAGATGAGTTATTCTAATGGGTAGGTTAAATTCATTTCTTCATGAAACTAAGCTAGGGATCAACTTTTTGCTGCAGCAACTTGGGCCCTTCGATGCTAGACCTTTACTAGTACCTTAGCGACCTGCTTTGTTATTAAATTATGTCTCAAGTTCTGATAAAAATTAGGGCATGATATTGTTGGCTTTTCTATCAGAATCATGACATCATGATTCATTGTTTTAGGTTTGTTTCTCTAATAAATGACAGAGGAAGTTGTGAGATAACAATCTGACGCGAGATGACGATCTAACGCAGGATGTAGCATGGAGTCAATCACTTGCCTCCTCTAATCTCAAGTGTCATCAATTATTATCTAGATGGTCTGAAAGGTAACTAAACTTTTGGAAATGCATCAATCACATTCTCAGCATGCAAAACTTGCCCAGTAAGTTAAGCCCTTCGTTGTTCCCCACCGTTGGATCAAAATGTTTCAATCTGGGACCATTTGATCACGACACTAATCAATGTTCACGATGTCGCCCTTCCTGCTGCCCATCCTACCTAGTCCATTTCGGCAGAATTCAACGAATTGACCAACCCTTGCTTTTCTCAAATGGTCCGATCTCCACCATTCAAGAGGATGTTCACCGTGTAGCTCCCTACAATCATCAGCATAACTCTTCCAATCCACTTGAATTATTGTTTAATTAATCAAGATATTTCATTTTGTGGTGATAATTAACAGGTGACCAGCATCATTTTTGTGGTGATAATCATTGTTTAGTGAATCAATGAAACCTAAATACATCAAATTCCAGTTTTTCAAACTCAAGACCTACCCAAAAAGATAAAAAATAAAATAAAGAACCCTTGAGACCTACTATCCTCAAAGTTGATTCATCAAAGATCTCCATCAAATTGTCCACTCGATATAATTTATCCAAACCTAACAATATCGTTAGCACACTACTCAAGCAACAATCTTAGCTCCAACTAGAACATGAACACTAACTGCCCAAATATCCAAAAACAGTTACAGGACTAGTTATTAAAGGCCAAGCATACCAATACACTTCAGGCAAATGCCAAATCAGAACAACTTTTGACTGCAGCAGCTTATGCACCCTTCGATACTATATCTTACTGCAAACACGAGGGATCCATCCCAACATCAACAGGAGCAACTTGATTATGCAGCAAGTCATTCCTAGCTCTCCATATATTGCATAGGATAACCATTCCACAGTAGCTTCAGCGTAATCAACCCAAAACTAGTCCCTCGGCGGCCTGCTTTATCCATTGAAGTACAAAAATCCAATTCCTGGGGACTCGATCAGTGGTACATAGCAATAGAGCTCTCCTCCACATCTGGGAAGAGAGGAGTTTTGTCAAGAGGCATGTTGTCTCCACTTTCCTTATTCCAGTTTCCTTTTTACTTTCAAGTTCATGTGTGCTGCGAGCTAGTTTAGATTAATAATCAACAGCCCTGGATACCGTCTATTTCCAGCTTGATTTTTTCTTTCATTTTTTTTGGTATTTTGGCATTCTTTAGTTATTTGAGCAACTTTGGTAGAACCATCAATCTACCAAAATGGAAAAAGAAACAGAGCCTTGCTTTATATGACCCAAAAATTGGATAACAATTACCGCAACTGACTCTGAAATACTGGATTAGCTGGAGAATTAGATCGTCTTCTTCTTTAACTGCTTAAAAATGACTTCTTACGCCACAGAAAAAAAGAGTGACCTATTAGTAGAACATACTGATACCTAGACTGATTCCAAGGGCTTGCCCCGGTCCGAGTATTTTCATATTGCGCACATTTGAGAAAAGTATCACATGCATCGAAAATCAATGTGGCAGACAAATGGGTTTTCACAAAACAGAATAATTACCTTGGACGAATCGACAATAAGTTTCTTTTCTGATGGACCTGGAAGAGGGGCGACATGTCCTTAGAGCAAACTCCATTACTTCTCGCAATTTCCCAAGATTCCCGAACTCAAATCACATTGTGAATTCATTCATCTGTCCGTTGTTTGAATCAGTCACATTTTGTTCATAGAATTGAGCACGAACACTTGGAAACATTTGCAGATGAGGTTCGTGGAGGAGACTGAAAGTCATTCAAACCTGCGAGAATAGTTTGTACTATCAAGGTAAGCTAATAAATGACATTATATCCAAAGTAATAGCAGCAAAACATCCAAAGATTAGATCGATTCCTGTCAGCTTTTGTATGTTGGTAGCGTAAGCTAACAGATGTTACTTTGTGTGACGGGATAATAGTATACTCATTCTAACAGCAGCGACTTACTTCTAGAGTCGAGCTCAGTGCCGGGTTCTGGAGGCCCTACAGTCAATGGCGAGTTCTGAGGATAGTAGATATTGGTCTCCATCATTGATTCTTCTGCATCTGTTTCCCTCGCATCTTCCTAGCACAAGAAAAAATGAATCAGTCTTCTCTTCTCCTGGTATCGTAGCATAAGAAAATTTAAATATCATCCAATCCATCTGCTTTGAACTCCGAACATTCCAATGATCTTTATCATAGCTAAGGTACACTGCATATTTTATTTTTTTTATGGATTATGTAGGAAATTCAATGAATTGCTCATAATTAAATGGTTGATGTATAGTAGAAATGGGGGCACTAAGTACTAGAATACGATTTTGTGATAATATACTAGTCAAATGGCCATTCGTTTCATTATCATAGACTAATAGGACACTTGTCAATATGGGTTTAAAATATACGTGTTTTTTAATTCTCGATTCCCTTTATCTGAACAATTGCTAAATATTTTTAATCTAACTTAACCTTCTTGATACAAAGATCTTTATAATGTAACTTGCATCATTTTCCACATATATAAGTACATTGTACACCTTGGTTTACACGTCACGTTGGAAACTAATTACGCAAACGAGTGCTAGCAGATCTATCATAATCCATAGCTTTATTAATAATCTCCGGCAAATATCCATATTAAAGGACTGGATGAACTCAACATAACTATCCAACGATTTAGCAGTATAATGATTATATATTTATTAACTATGTACATATTCCACCAACAATTTATTAACTACTTCAATTGAATGCCAAACCACACGGTTACAGTTTGCTATGCATAGCTCGATAATTAGAACATTGTTGACTAGTGGGTATTGCATATAAGCTCTGTTTCTAGTATATCTTTTTCCACTATCTTTCCTTTTCTCATGACTCACCCAATAAGTACCACTTCAAATCTTTCATAATACATAAATCGTACATTTGTTTCTATATATTTATTTGTTCATTCTAAATTCTAAAGGAAAAGTGTAAAGAAGTATGATTTTTACCTTTACTAGGCGAAATATTAATGTGATCATTGTTCAGTTATGTAAAGGATCTTTATTAAGCACACTGCTCGTGTAAGAAACAATTGACACACTCACCATTGGATAAATGACACATGGAAAAATTCAATTACAAAACTAACTTCAGACAGTAAAATAATGAATGTTTCTTTTACACTAATAGTGGACCTAACAATAATCCACAGATTTAGTATGAATTAATACATGCAAGAGAAAGATGGACAGAGAGACAAGGAAGGAAACGGAACAAGCGAAAATGAGGAAATGTGATGCCTACTTCATGCATTTCAAAAATGAAAATTTGAAAAATAAGTGAAGGGTATGAGGAAGGTGCACCTCGTTGAATGTCATTCTCATCATGACAAGAATCATCTCTTTGTAACCCCGGTAAGTACCCTCATAACTACTTAGTTTCATGCAACCCCATACTTCTATCCTGCATTCATTTGGTATTTTTGAGTTAGATACATCAGTCAACCTTTCCAACGATCCACACCTGGAAAGATACAAAAATCCCAAAAGCTCCAATTCCTCAAGGCCCTCAACAACCCGTAGCCCATTGCATTGGTAGATCTGCAAACCCTTCAGCTTCTTCGAGTTTGATAAACCATGCAACCCTCCCAGGGAATCGCAGTAGCCAACTCGAAGTTCCTCTAATGATTCCATTGTACTGGGAAATTGAATTTCAAGTAGCTTTGGGCAATCTAAAACTTCCATTTTATAGAGCTTTCTCAGGCTTGATGAAATTATTGACAGTCGCTCAAGGAACTCGCATTCTCTCACACCTAAATTTCTCAATAATTCAAGCCCATCCAATTGAATTTCCCTCAGTGGAGAGCTATTAAGACACAATATGGACAAATTTTTCAAGTTGAAAAATTGTGGTCCAACAACTATCGAGTCAAAATTGTCCATGCTAGATAAAGTGAGTTCTCTAAGTCGAGGTAGGCAACCCAACTCTATTGACGAAATGGGAAAATTTGAAAGGCCCCAGCTCAACTTCTCTAGCTTAGATAACTTTCCAACCCATTGCAATTGGAAAGTTTGCATTGGATTTGATGGTTGGGCAAGTGCTTGTCCAAAGCCGTTAGACAAAAGCATTTCCACTAGATTCGTGAGGTTACTGAGATCGGGAACTGACTGCAATGATGCCGAGTGAACGCGTAGACAACGCAAACTCGAGGGAAGCTTTGGCAACTCTTGAAGTTCATTACAATGTGTCAAATCCAGCTTTTGGAGTCGCGTGAGATAATCGATTGCCTTCGGCATTGCACTAATACGAGTATATGAAATGTCGAGGACACTTAAAGAAAATAGTTTGCCAATTTGAGTCTGAAGTTCGCCTGCAAATTGTTCACAATTTTCGGCATAGAGTTCCTCCAACTTCTCTAGCATTTCAATACTGGCAGGTAACCTCCTTATTGGACTAAATCCCATCCTCATCACCTTGAGTTGCTTCAGATTTTTTATGGAATTAGGTAACTCAACAATGTTTGTCCTTGAGAGATTCAACTTCTGTAATGATGTCAAGTTGCCTAATGATTCTGGAAGCTCCCCCAAATTTCGACAATCTTTGAGTGAAAGAAACTCGAGTCGCGTAAGCTCTCCGATGGAAATTGGAAGTCCCACAATCGGTGTGCTTGATAGATTTAGGAATGACAGATGTTTTGCATCGCCAATTGAATCAGGTAAACTTGCAATTCTTGAGGATGATACATCCAACTTAGACAATGATACTAATTTCCCTATAGAGTGTGGAAGTTTGTCCATTTGAGAGCACTTTTTGATAGAGAAGTGCGTCAAATTCGCCAGTCCTCCAATCTCTTCAGGCAAAGTTTGAAGATTCGTACACCGAATAATGTCCAAGTGAGTAAGAACTTTCATCTTCCCAATAGAGGAGTCAAATTTTCGCAAGTTTAGACAGTAGTGAAAATACAATGTCTCCAAACTCGGGTAACCAGTCCATTTCAATGTTACGGAAGTTTCATAATATATATGTAATGTGTCATAAGGAACTTCCAATTTTTTTAACATCTACAAAAGTAGTTGAAACATTATCAGAGAGGGGTTAAAGAAAAAAAATACTATGTTGAGAGAACAAAAGCATAAATTCAGACTTTCAAAACTTTTCATCCACCCTGGTTTTTTGTGTTTCTATGGTGTGAAAGTTCGAAAATTACTAAATTTTTCAAGTGCAACTTGGCCATTCTACAATCTAGAGGAGGAAAACCCCAAGAAAGCCATCTTAGCTTCAGGCGAGGATGATTGTTGACGTCTCCACCAAAAGTCCCTGGTTTTATTAGCTTTTGACATGTATTCATAAAAGAGAACTTGCTAATATTATCCAACGATTTAGCAGTATATTGATTCAATATCCAAGAAGTATGTACATATTTCACTCAAATTTTATTGGCTACTTCGTATTTCACTCTAATAAGATTCAGCTATCAAGAAAAGAAAACAATATGTTTTGCTAGATAAGCGGATGTCATGAATTATATGTTTTGTATAGGCACCTCTATTTTTCACAGAATTCTTTCTATTTAATGGAAAACTTGAATAAATCCTTTGACAAGAAAAAATTGTAATATCAAGCAATATGTAAAATTAGGGCAAATGATAGAGTTGTACTATTTCAAATGCTTGCCTTCTAATGGAGAATGCCAAACCATATAGTTAGTCTGACAGGTGTAGCAGGATAAGTAGAACATTGTTGGCAAGCGGCTATTGCATATAAACTAACTCTATTTTTGGTGTATCTTTTTTCACTACTATTCCTTTTCTCGTGGCTCACCCAATTGTAACACCTCAAATACATTAATTATATATTCATTTCTATATATTTATTTTTTCATTTAAAATATGAAGGGAAAGTTTAGTTATTTAAAAGAAATTTATTCGAACAGTTAACTACAGTTGAGCTTCTACTTTTGTGCCCGCGTGAGAGATTTTTATCTTTGGTTGGGGAAATATCGACGCAATCACTTTCTTGTTTATATGAAAGATCTTTATTACGTCAATTGCCAGTGTAAGAAATAATTATACTCATAATTGTATGGTTGACATGTGAAAGAGTTAATGATCATCTCAGGTGTCTACCTTCTAGACTATTCACAAAGTGCATCTACGTGTCTAGTTTAACAAGGCTACTCCCTATAGGCAAAAATTCTGTAATTGAAATTTAATTTGACTCAAGTGATATTTTAGGATCTCTATCTTCTACCTTAAACTCATCTCTCTGCTTACGGATTCCCCCGTATCTGAAAGAAAATTTCAAGTTAATTTGGTTTTAGGGAACATTTATTATTTTCGTTTTAGCACAAAGATCTCTAGAGACTGCAACTTATTTTCTGAAAACAACCTTAATTTCATTTTGCAATACTTAAGTTCTTCAATATTTGAGAATATATTGAGTTCACGAAAGATAAAATTTTCACCCAACACATTCGAGAAAAAGAAATTTTCTCACTTCATCGACGCGAGAAGAATTTGGGGTCCGTAGAAGAGACCATACCTGTACGATGAGCGGTTGGCCACGTTTGAAGAACCGCGCCGCAGCCTCCTGAAAGGAAGAAGGCCGAGTATTGAGAAATGTTAACAAAGAAAGAACCACACGACACGTTGTCTGCGGAACGTAGAGAGAGAAAGAGAGATGAAAGTAAACGGAACAAGGGAAAGAAAAGTCATGCCTACCGCCTGCGTTTCCGAAAAATTAAAATTTGAAAAATAAAGTGAAGGGTAGAAGGAAGGCGCACCTGGTTTAATCCCCTCCTCGTCCAGTTAAGAATCTCCTCTCTATAACCCCCGTAACGGCCATAACCGCAATCTGGTAACTTCTCGCAGCCCAATACTTGTATCTCACATTCATTTGGTATCTTTGAGTTGGATAGATTAGTCAACACTTTCAACGATGGACACCTGATGAAAATCAATTGCTGCAAAAGCTCCAATTCTTCAAGGCCCTCCATAACCCGTAGCACAGGGCAATTAAATAAATCTAAATACTTCAGCTTCTTCAAGTTTGATAAACCATACAACCCTCCTAGGGATTTGCAGTGATATACTATGATATTCTCCAATGATTCTATCGTACTGAGAAATTGAATTTGAAGTAACTCTGGGCAATTACTAACTTTCATTCTAGAAAGCTTCTTCAAGCTCGATGAAATAACTGACAATCCCTTGAGAAACTCACAGTATGTCACAGTCAAATCTCCCAATAATTCAAGCCCATCAAGTTGAATTTCCCTCAATGGACAGCGACAAAAATGCAATGTGGACAAATTTTTCAAGTGCGAAAATTGTGGTCCAACGACTACCGAGTCAAAACTATCCATGCGAGGTAAGGTGAGTGCTTTAAGTCAAGGTAGGCAACCCAACTCCGTTGATGGCACAGGAAGATCTGAAAGGCACAACTCCAACCGCTCCAACTTAGATAACTTCCCAACCCATTGCAATTGAAGAGTTGATGCCTGGGCAAGTGCTTGTCCAGAGTCGTTGGAAAGCTCCAAAGTCACTAGACTCGTGAGGTAACTAAGATCCGGAACTAACCGCAATGATGTCGATTTAACACGTAGACAATTCAAACTCGAGGGAAGTTTTGGCAACTCTTGAAGTTCATTACAAAATGATAAATCCAGCTTTTGAAGTCGCGTGAGAGAATTGATTGCCATCAGCCCTGCACAAACACAGATATGTGATATGTCTAGGATACTTAGAGACAAAAGTTTGCCAATTTCAGTTGGGAGTTCACCTGCAAGTTGTTGACAATATCGGACATTGAGCTCCTCCAAGCTCTCTAGCATTCCAATACCGATAGGAAACCTCCATATTGGACAATATCCCATCTTCATCACCTTCAATTGGTTGAGATTCTTTATCGAATCAGGTAACTCAACAATTTTAGTACTTGAGAGATTCAAATTCTGTAATGTTGTCAAATTACCTATTGATTCCGGAAGCTCCACAAAATTTTGACAATTATGGAGTGAAAGGAAATTGAGTTGCGTAAGCTCTCCAATAGAAATTGGAAGTTCTGCAATTGATGTGTGCGATAGATCAAGGGATGATTGGTTTTTTGCATTACCAATAGAATCGGGTAAACTTGTAATTTTTGCTTGTAATATCTCCAACTTAGACAATAATATTAATTTCCCGATGTCTGGAAGTTTCTTGATTTTGGAGCACCACCTGATAGAAAAGTGCTTTAGATTCACCAATCCCCCCATCTCTTTAGGCAACTTCCGAAGTAAATAACACGAATAAATTTGCAAGTGACCTTTTAGTTTCCCAATAGAGGAGTCAACTTCTTGCAAGTTTGGACAATCATAAAGAGATAGCATCTCCAAACTCAGGCATCCAGGAAAGTCTGGAGTCCATTTCAATCCTTTACATCTTGAGAGAGAAAGAACTTTCAATTTGTTTGCCATCTGCATAAGTCACTTAAATATTATCAAAGAGAATCAAAAAGAGAATGCAATGTCTATGCTAAGAGAACAAAAGTACGAACTCACACCTTTAAAATGTTCCATCCACCCCAGTCCTCAGTGTTTTCATCGTTTGAAAGTATGAAAACTACTAGATTTTTTAAGTGCAAATTGGCCATTTTACAATCTAGAGGAGGAGAATCCCAAGAAAGCCATCTTAGCTCTTGGAGATAATTGTTGATGTCTCCAACAAAAGTCACTGCATATAGCCTAAGGAATTTTAGATTTGGCATCCTCTCAAGTTCTTCATCCATGACACTAATGGGATCCGAATGATGTCCACCTAAATTGAGTGCTTGAACGTTATCCTTTCTCTGCCAATAGAAACCATCAATGAGCATGAGCTTGCAAACATTAAATTTGTCCTTCAGAATGGTCAAAAGGAAACTTTAAAATGGGTTTTAGGAAAATAATTGTACAATTGGAACTGTATGGATCCTACTTTTACTATACCTCTTTCCACCTTACTACTTCCAAAGCTTCTTTGTCATTCCACAACCTACTGCACCCTATCAGATTTCGAGTACATTCTTGGCGAACGATGTCTCTTCCAAGGTCTCTCAATTGATCATGCATCCATATACCATCACCATTAACAATTTTAATTAGACACAAATCAGTAAGTTCATCCAATGCCATATGTGGGAATAGACCACAAGCTTCCTAGAAATAGGTTGCCCTTGATTTCTTTTCATTTATGAAGAAGCATGCGATGTCAAGAAAAATTTCTTTCTTCATTTCTTCTAATGCATCGTAACTTATCTTCAACTTATCCTGGACCTCATTATGAGGTACTTTCTTTAACCTTTCTAGCATCTCTTTCCATATTATTATATCTTTGCGATGAAGAGAGGAACCTATGACTTCAAGAGCCAATGGGAGTCCCCCAGTTGTAGATACAACTTCTTGAGAGAGACTCTGATGAGTATCGGGAGGAGACACACTTTTGAAGGCGTGCAAACTGAAAAGCTCGAGCGCTTTATCACCGTCCATTTTCTTTACTTCATAAGGGAAGATTCCCTCCTTTTCATCCAAAATCCGTTTATCCCTTGTTGTGATGAGAATCCGACTCCCGGAACCAAAAGTGTCCGGCCCCCCCACTAATTCCTTAAGTTGTTGTTTCTTGTCTAGATCATCTAGAACAATAAGAACTTTCTTAGAACTTGCTCTCCTTGTTATGCTATCTATCCCTTCATCAGTGTGGATAAAATTTTCTACAAATCTAGAATCAGAGATGTCTAATGCCAACTGTTTCTGCAGATCTACTAGGCCATATCTGTTTGATGATTCCCGAATGTTCCCAATGAAGCTGCATTTGCCATTAAACTGAGGACATAATTTGTTGAAAACAATCTTAGCAAGAGTAGTTTTGCCGATCCCGCCCATTCCATAAATTCCAACAAAATGCACTCCCATGCTAGAGTCCACATCCAACAACTTCGTTATGGCTTCTACTTGTTCATCTACCCCAACCAATTTGCTGTCCAAAGGTCTTTGTTTTAATTTCAACTTAAGTAGAACCTCTTTGACAATGAGTTCAATAACTTCACCGTATCTGCCACATGCCAAACACTTTTAGTAAAAGAAAACAAATAACAATCTCACTACTACTTCCTAGAACATAACATTTGAGTTTGGATCACTATTTTTAAGTCCTGGGTAAATTTTATAAGGCCAGAAGGATTTTGGTTAAATAGACTCCGCTGGATATGATTGGTGTTATGCCGATAAACTTACAAGTTCCCTTTATTTTTGGGAAAGAAGACGTTCCTTTGTGGTCCAAGTTATAGACATCATTCTAGAATTAAATCAAATTCACTCATATAACTGTCACTAGCCAAAAATGGCCCTGCTTATGTATGAGAATTAGTGAATTGCCTCTGTTTTTTTCCTCCCGGTGAGAAATGAAATTTACTGCTCATATACCTAAATCAATTTGTGAATTAGTGAATTTACGCCACGTCAACCATTATATTTTAACAATAAACAACCCTCCAGCTAGTTTTCACTACCATTTACAAGAAGAATAAGAGAATAGCATTTGGACTGAAGCTTGAAAAAAGTTCCATAAATAAGCATTTACTTACGCTTTTTCTTGGACTTCCCATCCCTTGATCTCAGCCACTTTTCCCAGAGCGGCCTCCCACCGTTGTCTGTTCTCGGCACCGTGCCTCTTCTCATGCTTCTCCAAGTCCTTCAGGTACAGATCCGTCCTGAGCTTGGCGTCGGTGGGCGTGACATCAAAGAAGATGGGTAGGATCTCCGGCTTCCCAGTCAATTCATGGAGCTCTGTCACTCGAGCGAGCTCGCGGAGGCACCAAGCGCTCGAAGCATAGCCTCTGGAGAGGATCGGTATGCAGATCTTGGATTCGCCGACCGCTCTCAGGAGATCGTCGATCCGATCGCCGGCGTGAAGCTCTTCGCTGTCTCTGTAAGCGGCGATCCCCTGGCCGACCATGGTTCGGTAGAGGCAGTCGGTGAAGATGTTGCGAGTGTCGGGGCCTCTGAAACTCAAGAACACGTCGTACCGGGTCGCCGACGCGCTGGAACCACCGGTTGCTGCCATGTTTTTGGGGGGCTTCTCTCGCAAAAGGTCTCTCTGTCTCGCCCTGGTTTTTGTCTGCTCAGAGTTGGAGCTGCGTCTTCGGTGGGGTTAGAAAGTAGAAATCATGATGTGAATGCACAAACCGATCTTAAGGAATCCCACGTGCAAGATCTGGATATTCGAGCTTTCGGCCTGGATCGGCATCCGATGCTTAAAGTAGACAGAGAAGGACGTTTGACCCGGTCAAGCTCGAAAAATATTCCGAAATTCAATTTTTTTTTCTTGTTTTTTAGACGAGTAAGTTAGGGCCTGCATGGAAATATTCTTTATTTCTGTTTCTGAATAATTTTTTTGTTTTTTTGTTAACAAAATAAGAACAAAAAAAAAAAACAATAAATTTTTACTTCTTGTTTCAAAAACAAAAATGAAGAAACGTTTCTCTTCTCTCTCTTCTTCTTTTTTTCTTCTTTTTTCTTTCGCCGATCGCCGACCTCAGCCATGGCCGGTAGGGGTGAGCGGTTCCAGTGTTCCGGTTCGGTTCCGTCTCGGAACTGGAACCTACTCGGTGCGGAGGTTCCTCAAAATGAGGAACCCGGAACCTACCCGTGGGCAGGAACTGGAACCTACCCCCGTCACAAGTTCCGGTGGTTCCCAGGTTCCAACAGGGTTCCTTTTTTTTTTTTTTTTTTTTTTTTTTTTCAGATTTGAACTATTACATATGCGCACGTTACAAAAAAAAAACTATAACATATGCGCACGTTACCAAAAAAACTATAACGTACACGCACGTTACCAAAAAAAAAAAAACTATAACATATGCACACGTTACCAAAAAAAATATAACGTATGCGCACGTTACCAAAAAAAAATTATAATGTACGTGTATACTACATGGTAACTTCCCATTGACATGTTATCTTGATACATTAACTTCGCACTGCACAACAATAATAGAATATAATTAGAAATTTCAAAACAAATAGCAAACTAGAAAGTAGAAATAAAACACCACTAGAACAAGAATGTCTAGAGGTACAAGTTTTGAAAACAATTTCGATTAAACCCTTAAATGAACTCAGAAAATTCTGAAATTTGGACACGTTGTATTTAAGACCTAGAGGTACAAGTTTCATGAAGAAATCGTAGTCCAATTCGTTCTGGATTAAAAGATAAAATCGATTTACTTTTCCTATTCTCTACTTGCACAATTTTTGAAATTTTTTTGGTTAAATAGGCAAATGAACTACAAAAATTACGAAATTTAAATATGTTGTAGGGAAGACATGAAGAGAGATATTTCATGCAGAACACATTTCCAAAAGAACCTCATAAAAAATGATATAGTCCACGCATTGCAACTTACAAGATCCGAACACATCAGATTGCACAGTTTTAGAAACATTTCCGATTAAATACCCAAATGACCTTAAAAATTATGAAATTCGACTATGTGATAGCCAAGACCATAAGGTAGATACTTCATGAAAACATTGAAGTCAAATTCGTCCTAGATAATTAAATATGGACGGTTAAAATCCCTGTTCATAGTACCGTAATTCCAGATCTAACCATCTCCAAAGGACCACGATTTCACCTACCTATTCTTGTTTTTTTTTCTAAATTTTTTATATGTGGTACCTCAGGATGTCCTTTACAACTTTTATTAAGAAACCGAAGTGAAATTTCGACAAAAAGGTTGCCTTACAGTCCATGCATTCATCAAGGGTCGGTCCCAAAATCTCCAGATCCAGTCTTCCCAAAGAATAACGATTTCACCCACTTATACTTGTTTGTTTTGTCCCAAATTTGAGTATGTTATACTCCAAGAAGTCCTTTACAACTTTCATTTAGAGGCCAAAGCCAAAATTCAACTAGAATATCACATACAAGTCACTAGAACATCCAAGGTCGAGTTTTTTCTGCCCTAAGTAACCGGTTCTGGTTCCGGTTCCGAAACAGGTTCCGGTTCCGGTTCTAGGACCAGTTCCGGTTCCGGTTCCGGTTCCAGGACCGGTTCCGGTTCCGGTTCTGGTTCCGGTTCCGGTTCCGCTTGGAACCGGAACCAGAACCGAAACTCCCGGTTCCTAGAAAAAAGGAACCGGAACCGGAACCGGTCCCCCTTGGAACCGGGAACCGAACCGGACCCTCCTCCGGTTCGGTTCCGGTTCCCGGGTAACCCGGGAACCGTGCTCAGCCCTAATGGCCGGCGACCGGCCGTCGAGGGCCCGCAACCTCGCCGGAGCCTCGCCCAACCTCGGCCTCGCCGTGGCTGGGCAAGGTTCTTAAACGGCCCCGTTGGCCGATCCACCGAAGGCCCGGACCGGCCGAAAAAAAAAAAATAAAAAAAAGAAAGGAAAAAATAAAAAAAATAAAAATAAAAATATTTAAAAAATTAAAAGAAACAAAAAAAGAATAAAATTTACCAAACGTGTTTCTATTCATTTTTTATTCTCGAAACAAACGTTACCAAACGCGTTCTTTTGTTAAAAAATTATTCTCCGGAACAGAAACACTTTTTTTTGTTTCTGTTCCCTAGAACAAAAAAAGAACAGAAACGTTACCATTCACACATTTAAATTCAATTCATCATCGGACAAAGCTGAGTAACCAAACCCATAACGAGTGATCCCATTCAGCAAACCATTACTAGCAGCTTAGTAACATGATTAGTAAACTGCTCAAGCAACCACACTAGCTCCATTTTTGTTTTTACGGTCTTTTTGTTAGTTACTTAGTGCGCATTTCACTCGAATATATCTTTATTTGTAAGTTTTCAATCATAAGTAACCGATGATAAATGAAATGTGATGCGAAAAAAGAATTAAAGGCCATTAGAACTTTTAGATAAATATAATAATTCAATAGTCGATGAAGAAAATGTGTCATAATACTATACTCGTGATCCAAGGAAATATGGCAAAAGCAAAATCATAACTATGTCTTTGTCTTGGATTATATTAAC
This sequence comes from Eucalyptus polyanthemos subsp. polyanthemos, assembly GCA_017140185.1. NCBI lineage: Eukaryota > Viridiplantae > Streptophyta > Magnoliopsida > Myrtales > Myrtaceae > Eucalyptus > Eucalyptus polyanthemos. Next base: position 18,738,958 of record CM029459.1, on the reverse strand, counting down.
CTAAAGATATGTTAAAAGGAAATTAGCGATATCATAAATGCATAAAATTAGAGCGTGTATGGTAACATTTCTGTTTAAAAATTGTTTTAGGAAACAGAAATAGAAAAAAGTGTTTATGTTCCAGGGAACAATTTTTGAACAAAAAAAAACGCATTTGGTAAACTTGTTTCGGGAATAAAAAATAAACAGAAACACGTTTGGTAAATTTGTATAATTTTTATTATTTCTTTTATTTTTTAATATTTTTATTTTATTTTTTCTATTTTCTTTCTTATTTTTCTTATTTATTTTTCCGTTTTTTTCTTTTTTCTTCTTTTGGCGGTCACCGGCCTCGGCCATGGCCGGCGACCGACCAAAGAAAAAAGAAAGAAAAAAGAAGAAGAAAAGAAGAAAAAAAAAAGAGAAAGAAAAAGAAGAAGAAAAAAAAAGAGAGAAGAAAAAGAAGAAGAAAAGTATTTCTAAATTTTGTTTCAGAAACAAGAAACAACTTTTTTTTTTCTTGTTTTTCGTTCCAGATGTGTTTCTAGGAACAAAAAATAATTTCGGAACAAAAACGCATCCAAACGCGTTGCTCTTTTTTGTTCCTAGGAACAAAAAAACAAAGCAAAGTTGTTTAAAAACAAAAAAAAAAAGAAACGAAAACAAACGGCCCCTTAGATTCTAGAGCAAATTTTTTTTTTCCACATGTAAATTAAGTTAAATTGAAAAAATGTATACACAATAGAAAATATAAATAAGTTAAGTTCTGCCCACCTTATTTATTTTTTTAAGTAACATTCTTTGTTCTAAAGGTTCTGAATCCATTGCATCATGGATTACTGAACAAATTTTTTACATGTGTACATGAACACTCGTAAGTATTGTCTCTGAAAATGACGTGTACTTGTAGACCTCTAAATAGCTCAAAAAGCCGCCTTCTAATTGCAAAGATCAGCTTTCTTGTATTCTCCATCGGGAAAAAAAATGTTGCCACGTAAGCTTTTCTTTGGGAAAACCAATTAAAATTGCTTGACCATGGAGAGTCAGAGACCACCTAAGAAAGTACATTCTACTAGGATCAAATTGAATAAAAGTGGAAATTCTACAACCAACTTTGAACATTCACTAAGAATTTGATTGCTAAAAACAATCTTGTCCTAAAAATTTCATTTCACATCCACATACAGAATTAGATTCAACTAGCATACTTATCCAATAATATATAATAATTATACTTTTATTGTTGGACGCGGGTGTCGTCATCCTCGCGAACATAACATCAGCTTTCACATGCATGAGAGCATCAATTTTTAGGCAAGTTCGTCCCACTAACATTGCTTGAAAAGAGGAGAAAAGAAATTAATCATTTTTTATTAAATTAATTAGTCCATGTAATCAATTACCTTTTTTTTTTTTTTAAAGAAAGGGTTCAGCATTTCCATTTGCTATGGACACCCATAAAACGACGAGCCGTCCACTTTGTCACCCGCCCAACCTGTCCTCTCTCTCTTTTCCCAATTTTTAAATATGTTCCCCCCAATTCCCGATACTCCAAAACGACATGCTCTCTCGCTCCGCTTCTTCTTCTTCTTCTTCTTCTTCTTCTACGTCCTCTGCTTGTCTGATCAAACGGCGAAGGCCTGCAATCATCTACGTGGACTCCCATTCCAAGCCGTCCATCTCCCCCCACCCACTACCGCTGGTACACCTCTGAGTTCACTGACCGGCCCGGATCCTCCACACCTCCAACACCGTTGACGATTACTCGAGCAACTTGTCCAATTTCAGCATTGATGCGCCAACTCAATGTTCGGTGGGTTCGACGGCTAATAATGTGCAAGATTTGCGTAGTAATGCTCCAAGTCATGTTGATAATGGAATGGACTTTCGGTATGATTTTCTCATCTAAGCTGGGGGGCATAAGAATTGCCAGAATTCTAAAGAGAACTTAAATGGACTGTGCTTGGGCGGACTAAGAAGGAGGAGAAAGTGGACGAAGAAGACGAAACAACTAAAAAAGAGGGACACCAATGGGCACCACGTTTGAGCATTCTAACATTTGAAAAAGCAATGGGTAATATGGTCAGAACACAATGGAATGACTTGTACAAGCCACATGAGCGGGAAAAGCCTCCCTTTAAAAAATGATGCATGTGTGGTTCCGACAAGATTGGATTTTGGAAAAGGGAGCAACTTTCAAATCTTGTCAAAATTTAGATTAACAAATTGCACTTTTATCGGCTCTTGGGTTGTGCAAGATCGTAAACAATTACCTAATACTGATAAAAGAAGAAATATCTTTTTAAACAATTACTCATAATTATATAGATTTTGATGAAAAATAAGAAGAATAATTTTTGCTTTTATTTAATGCCTAACAAACATGCCCTCCATCCTAATCACAATTCGTTTTGCAGTTTTAGTTAAAAAGAAAGGGATAGAAACAAACATTCATTTTTCCCTCGCAAATCCACCCTATCAAAAAATACTATCTATAAAAAAGATGACAAATCAGAAAATCAAAGTACCCAAAATCATTGACATAAACATCATACGATAAATTTATGACTTTTTGGATAATTTTCTTGATAACTAATGAGTCAATTAAAGTGGTATGAAATCTCATAACAAATTATACTCCGGGCACGGGCAAAGAGGATAATTTCCTTGCAATACTAAAACCAACATAGATAGCTATCCTCTTACCATTAACTTTCTCAATGCAGAAATTATATTACATGTGCACAGTATATAAAACAAACTGAATGTGGGCCGTTGAAATGATCGACGATTCACCAAATTTGGCAATCCAGATTTAGTTTAGTGTATATACCAAGTGCATAAAATAATTTCTCCTTTGATCGACCATTTTACATGATAATATTTTATTTTTGCAAAAATGAAAAAGGAGCTCGGCACGGTTTGTACAGCTACAAAAACTGAGAAGCTGCTTCCAGCAAAGGATTTTTCATAAATAAAGAAACTATAGTCAAGAAGGATTGAGGGCTCATCTCAAGTCTTGGTACTTATTCAAAGAGGCCATCGTACATAGTCTATAACTCTGCTCCGACAAGAAATTACTTAATGAGCATGTTATATGTCATATTGTATGAATCTCATTTATATAAAACTCATAATTATGTGAGATGAGGATATATGCACCATATAAATGGTATACGTCGTGGAATTTTCATGCAATACAGCTCTAGCATATGCCCTAATGATGATATGAGCGAAGAGTATTATCCTACAATGAAACCTCCATACGTTAAATTCCAACTTTTCAAACGAAAACCTACCATCCTAAAAGTTGATTAATTAAAGATCTTCATCGTATAGACGAAATTTTTCCAAAATTATCTACTCAATATTATTTATCCAAACCAAAACCAACATTATCTCAAAAATTGTTGGTGTCCAATTTTGCTCTTACTGTGCCCACGCCCCCTATATCCACATTTCATTTTTGTATTCAGAATAAAAGAGGGACTTCTACCACCACGATAAAAGTGGATTTCAGGACATTTTCAAAGGAATGACTCTCGAAATGTCTCTGTTCAGATAAGGGTGTATGTCCCTATCAAGCTCCAAAATATTTTTAAATACACATCTTTTTATGGGCAAGTAAAATTCATTTCTTCATCAAACCATGCTCGGAAGCCAAACCCAGTACAAGTCACAAACAGGTGATCGCATTTAGCAAACCATTATCGGCGGCTAAGTACAACAGACAACTAGGAAAATACTCAAGCAACAACATCAACTTCAACCAGAACATGAATAATAACTGCCCAAATATCCGAAGCAATTACAGGACTAGTTGCTAAAGGCCGAGCACACCAATTTACATTCCGCTACACTGAATTTGCCAGTTACAAACTTAAGGCCAATGCCAAATTAGAACTAACTTTTTGCTGCAGCAGCTTGGGCCCTTTGATGCCTAGTCTTACTGCAAACATAAGAGACTTCATCACAACATCAACAACCTAAGTAACTTGATTATGCAGCAAGTCACTCCTAGCTCTCCATAGATTGTATATGGAACCTTTCTGCACTAGCTTCAGCATAATCAACTTGAAACTAGTCCCTTAGCGGCCTGCTTTATCCAGTGAAGTCCAAAATCCAATTCCCGGGAACTCAAACAATAGCACATAGCAATAGAGCTCTCCTCTGTATCTGCGAAGAGAGAAGAAAGTTGTCAAGAGGCATGTTTTTTCCAATTTTGTTGTTCTGCTTTCTTTTTTCTTTCAAGTTCATGTGTACTATGAGCTTCGACAAATTAAGCAGGATTCTCTTTCCTACACCCTTATCAGCCTATGGCCAAAGCTTAAGGTCTAGTCGGTAATCAGATCATATCACTCAATCAATATAGTGCCCTGAGATCAAGGACCCCAGTGGGCAAAAGTCCATAAATCAAGGAACCGCAAAGGTTGCATCCAATACAATTGAACTCCAAGTATCTTGCTTCACGCCTTAGGGTGGGGATATCTTGCTACATTTCTCATTGTTATGCCGTGATTAACTTGCTTTTGGCATTTCTCTATTAACTCTGTGCCAGCCTTCTTCATAATTTAGGTAGTGACATTACATTTACTTGTCAAAGAATCCTATTCATATACCAAATCGCCAACGGCCAAGGGAGGCGGCATCTCATGAAGAAGAAGTTGAAATGAAGTATCAGACCAGAAAGAAGCTGAAGAAGATATTTCAATTGGAGCTCAAAGCCATCAATGCTTGACAACTCGCCGGCCTACAGATGATATCAGCACTGGACAAAAAGTTGTAGCACCATTTGTCAAACATCCAAAGATGCGCCAGGCAGGTGCACCTGCAAAATAATAGCAGTAAATGGAAAACATGCTGATGTACATTGCACTGTATGATAGCAGAACACAAAATTAATAGCAGTAAATTCCTTGAATATCCGCCATCAATCCTTCAATGGTCTCTTCCACTGCCACCTACTAGAAGAAAATTCGAATGGCTCTTTGACTAGCATTGTAGGATGAAAAATGCGGATATCATCTAATTAGTCTCTTCTGCCATTACTAGTGAATTACTTGAACAAAGGTTCTAATGATAGTCATTACAAATGCTCTTTGGCTAGCATTATGGAATGTGCAAATGCCCATATCATCCAAACATTTTTGTTTGACCATTAGCTTTGTCTAATTCGTAAACATCGGCACAGAAAAGACAGATTTTCTCCTTCTAGGTCTAGTCATCTATGGCTGAGAAATGCAGGGCCATCTATCGTGCATGTTAGTAAAATCTTGACAGATTTTCGAGGAGCTTTTACTAAGTTGATTTTGACGATCAGCAGTCCCAAAAACTGTCTATTTCCAGCTTGATTGTTTCTTCATTTTTGCCTTATTTTATTATTTGAATTCTTTAGTTATTGAGCAACTTTGGCAGAACAATCAATTTATCAAAGAAGGAAAGAGAAACAGTGGTTTGCGGTATATGACCAAAAAATTGATAACAATTGCAGCAATTGACTCTGAATTACTGAATTATGTGGAGAATTAGGTCATCTTCTTCTTTAACTGTTCAAAACTGACTTCTTACGACTTTAAAAAAGGAGCGACCTATGGCATAAAAATTATTAATTGAACATGCTGATACCTTGAGCTTGCCCTGGTCCAAGTATTTATTGCGACCTAAGGCATAAAAATTTCAACTTCTGTCCCATAGATATTCTTACTTCTCTATATACTCTTATGATGGCTCGGCCATGATTGAGAGATTCTGGAGGACCGTCTTGGTCTCTGTTGATCATCCTTTTGAATTTGTCAAACAGATAAATATTCCTCCCCGATTTCAAGGTTTATCGTGCTCAACAGTGTGAGTTGGCTCAGGGAATTCCTAGGCCAACTATATATCAAACGAAATTTCCTCTCTCCACAAATTGAGCACAGATGCGACATTGCACTACGTCGACAGCTGCCTCAATATATTCAATCGGTACATGCGTATTCCATTCCTCAAGAACCCATGGAGCACGATTTTTTTTTTTTTTTAATGGGTGGTGGAATTCGTGTTCCAATTGGATGTTTGTCAAAGGCGGCGATTCATTTTTAGAGAAGGTGAAAGAAGGATGATCTGTTTGGAGTGTTTCAAACTTCTTATGCATCCCCATCGAACCCATCATTATCAATACTCAAGAGTAATTACAGGACAGGACTTGGTAAAAATTTGTTTATCATTTCCTTCCTTTCCTTTCGTCGTTTAATAACCATCTAACGTCTTTCTCTCGATTGTAGTTGAAACCTGCAAACGAAAGTCGTCAACAGTCATTGTCAAAGAAGAAGTAGAAAAGACTCCCTTGGCCAAGCCAAACAGAACTCAAGGATTGCTCAGCATCGTCAATCCTAATATCAACCAGGAGTTGAACTCAATTACTGTCCGTATGGCTTCATCATCTGGCCATCTTAGCCCATCAATTTCTGAAGAGCTGAAGCCGAGTGGGAAGAATTATATTTACTCCTTTGGTGTGGATATTCCCACAGTGCCTCTGACTCAGACCTCGAAAATAAAAGAATATAAAGTTTCTGCTGGTCTAACTGATCCAGGATGAAGACAGACTTAATCTTACTGAATATCAGCACAAGTATGAAGAATTTTATACTCTCTCTGAGGATGGCATTGAAGCTTTTAGGTACAACCGCAAGCAAAAGCAAATGAAAGTGTCAAAAGCCATAGAAGAAAGCTTTGGAGGGCTACAGGTTCGACTTTGTTATGAGGGAGAGATCTTTGAAAAAAGGCTTAGCTTGCAGAGGGAAAAGAGAGGCTCGAAACATTTATTGTATTGAGCATCAAATTGAAGCAGCCGATTCGTACCTTTACCAAAAAAAAAAAAAAAAAAAAAAAAAAAAAAAAAAAAAAAAATTGAAGCAGCCGTCATTCATCGCGAAGGGAAGCTTATGAAGGAAAAGCAGAGGAAAGTCGACGTGCTTATGCAGAATTGTGATGAGCGACATCCAGAGATCAAGAACCACTCATCCATCAGGCACCAATTTATAGAAACCTATAGAAAAATGGAGGAATGCCTTTCGATATTTATAACTACTGTACAGGAATGACTTTGACCTAAAGCAAAAGAACATCAAGACAGATTTTCTTCTGATCATTCCTCGCGGCTTTGTGTTTTCTTTTCCTGCATCTCTTGCATTTCCCACATTGTTGGATGAAAATTTTTAGGTACTTTCCATTTATCGACCAATACAGAATAATTCCTTCTAAGTCCATCCGTGGATCTTTCCCAGTACTATACTCAAGTGTCCAGTGATCTAATTACATCCAACTCATCTAAATTCATATACATCAATCGTTCACAGTCTTTCATTAACATGTCGTTTGTAACCTAACTCTCAGGGATTGAGTAGTTTATTTTCAAAAGAAAAACAGCTTCTTGCCCGTACGTTAACATGTAAGGGCTTACATTTGTGCTCAACCTTTGATGAGGCGATGACGTGGTATCAAATGGGTGCCTCATTGGGTGCCATTTTGCTGAGGTGCTTGCCCTCATGGAAACGCCTGTGGTACTCGTGTGAGTGGCCGCGAGAGGGTTGGTCGCCGCTGCTGTCCATAGAGGTGCGGCAGCGCCACCCCCTTCTCCCACCCTCCCTAAATTTTTTCAAGTTTCTAGTCCATTTTGTTGATTGGTGTCTGGCATCGAGTATCCTCCAAAATATTGCATAAAGTTGCATTGGAATTTTTTTGTCGCTCCAAACTAAGGGTAGCTAATAGAAGTATCCAATTGCACTCTTTAGACAAATTTTAGGATTTTATCGGACCATTCAAAAAGCTTTAAATCTTGATTATACTTTCTTCCATTATAACCGTTAGGAAATGTGGTTTTCATCCCACTGACAAAAGTAAATCACTATCAAAGATGCTTGTGTCTACTAACATGACTAGACTGCTAATGATCGAGAATCTCAATCCACTGTTGCGTCCTACTTTTATTAAGATGAAGTGAACTTTGTTCCTTCGACATAGTTGCATTTAGCTCTACAAGATTATCATGTATAAAGAATATGGGTATTTAGTTGAACTGTTGGCTAGATAACTTGAATATGGACTTTTCACTCATAAGCTATTGCATTTCTTGAATATCGTCACGGTGCTTCATCATGGACTGCATAATGGATTGAATATGTATCTACTGCTCATAAGTTGTTGCCTCTACTGGATATTTTCCATGTTGACTGTTAGATTCGAAATGATAACTAATTTGCGTAGAAATTCGAGAAATAGTGGGAATCGGGGAAGTTGGACTGGAAGATCAAGGACATGCATACATTTTTTACTATTTAGAATAGAAATGCTATTATGTACCAAGAAATCCCGCTAAAATATATTTTATTAAGAGCCCGCGCTCCATAGCGACCGAGAATGGAGATCCTTGCTCTGAGATGGAGAACTCTCAAATCCTTCGTCGGGGCTCTCGCCGGAAGCTCCATTTTCCTTCGATTCGAGGTTCGCCGGAGGGGAATCGTCGCCGCCGATTCAAGTGTCCTGACGTCTCCATGCACCAGTTTCTCCGGCGGTTTGATGTTGGCTCGCGGTTCCATGGTCGCTACGCACCTTCCATCGTCGGCGTCGTCGCTGCTCTCCTTAATCGCCCGCGACTCTATTCTCTCCTTCGATTGCGATTCCACTGGGGAAGCGATGACTCCGGCGGCTTTATCCCCGATCCTCCGCTGCGTCTTCAGCTCCGCCGCCGTATATCCTGCTCCACGACGCTCCGGCGATGACGAAATCCATCAACTGAGAGCCACACCCGCCAGGTCGCTTCGTCTCCGATTAATTTTAGAATTGATTTCGATTGCTTTCGGATTTGTCTTTTGATTTCTGTTCTGTCTTGTGTCAATTCTGATGTTGTTCATATGAAAACAGAGGGACCAATGAGCTTGAGGGCGTTCCGTGGAGATGAAGTCGGGACGTTGGAACGCGAACCATAGCAACGGCCGCCTCATGATTGCCTTTGCCGCGCGGGTCATCACCTCATCTCCGCCAGGTTGTTTCTTTTCCAATTAAAGTGGTAAGAATTACTTGTACGCATGGAACTTCTACTCTGATGTCTCTGTTCTGTATTACTCTATGCCATTCTGGTGTTAATAGTACTTCACACCACATGCTTACAACCTTTTCGACAGAAACCCTGACTCCATTGCCAACAGTTCCTATTGCATTCTGTTTACCAACGTCATGACGTCCAATTGAAGTTGTGTTGGTTGTGTCTTTGTTGGATTTCCCGTATATAGTTGATTGAAATGTGAACTAATTAGATGTATAGGTCACGTACATCGAATGCTGTCCATGAGTGTTTGCATGGATCGAATTCTGATCATATGTGATTGTGTATGTCAAATGGTGCTCCTGCATGTTACTTTGAGATGGTGAGGTGCTGAAGAAAAGAGGAGAATGCTGGGAGTACTACTTTCTATTTCAACATGAGGCTACTTATGATTGTATACATGAGTAGTCCGTGCTTGTTGCAAATATCAAAAGAGTGCGTGTTTGAAGCATGCGAGCTGCACGTATGTGCGATTTGATGAGAAACAAGAGCTGTAAATGAGTTGAAAATAAACAATGAAATGAGAGCCAAATGAGATTTGAAGATTCGATTGGATGAGAACCGAACAAAAAGAAATTAGAGTTGTTGTTGCATAAACTCAAGTGAATGCTCGACGTCGGACTCTTGAGAATTGAGAAGACGTAGTCAGGTGTGTCTGCCCTTGCTGCCACTACAACCTCATCCTAGAAGAAATTAGAATGGCTTGCAGATAATCAACTAATTAGTCTCTTCTACCGTCAGTTTTGCCCACTTCACGGATATTGGCACAGGAAAGACTAATATTTTCTCCTATTGGATCTAGTCATCCGTGACAGCATAATGCTTGGGCCAAGGATTGCGTGTGTTAGTAATCTTGACAAATTTTGGAGGCGTTCGTGCAATATTGATTTAATGATCACCGTTTGGGACATCCCAAAGTTGCCTACTTCAGCTTGTTTTCTCTTCATTTCTCCTCTTGGTTTTTTGCACTCGTAAGTTATTTGAGAAATTTTGGTAGAATCATTCATTTACCTAGATAAAAGTATCATTTGCAATTGTAAACTGTTATCTAAGTTGTCAAAAATCTTGATGTTGCTTCCATGTGGCAAGCAATCTGATATTCACACAGGGAATGACTTACCTCTCAACGAATGGACAGTTAGCAAATTCTCAAAGCAGAGTAGATTCCATAGGCAAATTGCATTCCTGTTTCCAGGAAACTTGTCCCTTAACCACAATGCACGAGTTTATCAAGAAGAGTACAAGTATTCCCTTGGAGCCACGGTTTAGCTTTTATTCCCTTAACCATAATGCATAGAGATCCATTCAGTTTTTCCTGACACCACGTCTGCATTGTCCTGCAAGACATGTACTTTTCCTGTCCGCCTGCGAAGACTTCTCACTTGGAAAAACCCCAAGGGCTTGCAGATACATGGTATATGCCTACGGAACAATCGATGCTGTCTTTTTCAATTTTTTATTTTCCGGATTTTTCTTTATCTCTTCATCCTAGAACAGGAAAAGATGAGTTATTCTGACGGGTAAGTTAAATTCATTTCTTCATCAAACTAAGCTAGAATTCCACTTTTTGCTGCAGCAACTTGGACCCTTTGACGCTAGACCTTTATTAGTACCTTAGCGACCTGCTTTGTTGTTATATCTCGAGTTTTGAAATGTGCATGAAACCTCAAAGGATTTTGATTTGTTCAAATTCGGTGTTTGCTTTAGTCCAAGTGAAATTTGGACTTTTTGGGCTTTGGAAAATTTGATTTTGTTTTCTGTTCTATGAAGAGTATTTATGTTTCTGTTCGATGAAGAGTAGTTATGTTTGACAGATTTGACTTCCTGGGCTCTTTGTTTATATCGCATATGGATGAGGGACTTCTTTTGGTCGTACAAAAGAAGAAGAAGGAGCTCTCATATTCAATATTTGCTTGTGGGGTCAGTAGATTTGCCAGAGGACGAAAAATGAAAAGGCGTGGTTTCTAATTTTCTCATCCCCTTCAGCCGCGCAAAAAGAGAAGTAAGAAGGTGGAGTTGTCCTTCTAGCCACGCGGAGAGGAAGAGGAACACACGGTGATCGTTTTTTGCGCGAAGAGTTTACATCCTCGTTCTCTTTCCGGATATGTGGGTGTTTCAAACCGTAATTCTCCATAAGGCTAAACGCTATGCTTTAGGTGGAATCTAAGGTTGAGAATTGCTTGAATACGTGAGTTATTGTACTTTATAATCCTTTGATTGATTAGTGGATTATTTGCAACTGATCTCCCTATAAAGTAGACACCTACATTGGGACTTTGCGTTTCTTATTATTCCTTGTTGATTTATCTGGTTATTGCATGCTCGTGTCTTGATTTAATAACAGCATCTGATTAGCTTCCGTATTAATTTTACGACAATTGGTATTAGAGCTAAGTTTAGGATTTTTCTAAATTTGATTTTGGGTTTTTGCTTGTATGATCGTTGTTCGGAAATTTTGTTGTTGCAACTATGTCTAGAGCAAAAATATAAATTCAGAAGTTTAAAGGAAGAAACAAATCAGACGGCGAAGTGAGATGAGACATTGGACGGCAAGGCTAAGTTGCCGAAAATTGTAAAAGATGCTGATAAAGATGAGTTAATGGAGAGGTCAAATAGTATAATCATGTTGACACCATTGGATGTGGTTTTAAAAGAAGTGGCTGAGAAGAAACATGCCATGGCGTTATGAGGAAAATTCCGGGCTATTTACATGAGAAAGGGCTTAAATAATTATCATATATGTTAAAGATGATGTTTCGGTTTCAACATGCTGATCGTACTTTCACTATAGACAACTCAAATGAGTTTAACAAGTTTGTGATAGATTTGAAGAACGTAGGTGAGATCCTAGTTGATGAAAATTAGAGCATGATATTGTTGGTTTTTCTATCAAAGTCGTGAGATCACTATACCGATTCATTGTTACATGGGCATTTCTCTAATAAATGACAAAGGAAGTTGCATGATGGTGGTCTAACGCAAAACGTAGCATGAGGTTGATCACTTACCCCTGCTAGTCTCAAGCTTCATCGATTATGATCTGAATGGTCTAAAAGGTAAATAAACTTTTGGAAATGCGTCGGTCGCCTCCTTAGCGTGCCAAACTTGCCGAGGAAGTTAAGCCGGTTGTTATTCCCCACCTTTGGATCAAATTATTTCAATCTGGGACCGTTTGATCACGATATTAACCGACGTTCACGATGTCACCCTTTCTTGCTGCCCATCCCGCCTAGTCCGTTTTGGCAGAATTCAAAGATTTGATCCCAACCCTCGCTTTTCTCAAATGGTCCGATCTCCACCGTTCAAGAAGAAGTTTACCATGTGGCTCCCTACAATCATCGGCATAACTCTTCCAAACCACTTGAATTATTGTTTAGTTAATCAATATATTTTGTTTTTGTGGTGATAATTAACAAGTGACCAGAATCATTTTTGTGGAGATAATCATTGTTTAGTGAATTAATGAAAACCTAAATACATCAAATTCCACCTTTTCAAACTTGAGACTTACCGAGATTATTAAAAAAAAAAAAACTTGAGACTTACCATTCTCAAAGTTGATTAATCAAAGATCTCCATCAAATTGTCCACTCAATATAATTTATCCAAACCTAACAGTATTATTAGCACACTACTCAAGCAAGAACCTTAGCTCCAACTAGAATGTGAACACTGACTGCCCATATATCCAAAACAATCACAAGACTAGTTATTAAATGCCAAGCATACCGATACACTTAGGCAAATGCCAAATCAGAATTAACTTTTTTCTGCAGCAGCTTATGCACCCTTCCATTCTCAATCTTACTGCAAACATAAGGGACATCCCAACATCAACAGGAGGAGCAACTTGATTATGCAGCAATTCATTCATAGCTCTCCATATATTGCACATGGAAACCTTTCCACAGTAGCTTCAGTGTAATCAACTCGAAAACTGGTCCCTCGGCGACCTGCTTTATCCAGTGAAGTCCAAAAATCCATTTCCCGGTAACTTGATCGGTAGCACACAGGACTAGAGGTCTCCTCCACATCTGCAAAGGGAGAAGAGTTCTGTCAAGAGGCTTGCTGTCACCACTTTCTTATTTCACTGTCTTTTTTCTTTTCAAGTTCATGTGTACTGTGAGCTAGTTTAGATTAATAATCAACAGCCCCAGATACAGTCCATTTCCAGCTTGATTGTTTCGTTCATTTTTTTTTAATTTATTTTTTTCGTATTTTGGCTTTCTTTAGTTATTTGAGCAACTTTGATAGAACCATTAATCTACTAAAAATGGATAAAGAAAGAGTGCCTTGCTGTATACGACCAAAAAAATTGATAACAGTCACCGCAATTGAATCTGAAATACTGGATTATCTGGAGAATTAGGTCGTCTTCTTCTTTAACTGCTTAAAAATGACTTCCTACGGCATGAAAAAAAAGAGGGACCTACTGCACAAATAATTAGAAGAACATACCGATACCTAGAGCTTGACCTGGTCCAATATTGCGCACCTTTGAGAAAAGTATCGTATGTATCGGAAATCGATGTGGCACACAAATGGGTTTTCACAAAATGGAATAAATTACCTCGGACAAATCCACATAAAGTTTCTCTTGTGATGGACCTGGGAGAGGGGGGACATGTCCTTAGAGCAAACTCTATTACTTCTAGCAATTTCACAGATTCCCAAACTCGATCACATTGTGAATTCAGTCATCTCTCCATTGCTAGAATCAGTCACATTTTGCTTATAGAATTGAGCATGAACTTCCAGAAACATCCGAAGATGTGGTTCGTGGAGGAACTTGGGAATTATTCAAGCCTGCAAAAATAGTTTGTACTATTGAGGGAAGCTAATGGACGATATTATATCCAAAATAGCAGCAGAACATCCAAAGATTAGTTCAATTCCTGTTGGTTTTCGTACGTTGATAAGCTAACAGATGTTAATTTGTGTGACAGGATGACAGTATATTCATTTTAACAGCAGTGACTTACCTGTAGAATCGAGCTTAGTGTCGGGTTCTGGAGACCATAGAAAACCTATAGTCAATGGCAAGTTCTGAGAATAGTAGTTATTGGTGTCCATCACTGATTCTTCTGCATCTGTTTCCCCTGCATCTTCCTGGTACAAGAAAAAATGAATCAGTCTTCTTATCCAATCCATCTGCTTTGAAGTCCGACCATTCCAATGCTTCATATCATAGTTAAGGTACAATGCATATTATATTTTATTTATATATCATGCGTAAACCAAGGCGTACATTATACACCTGGGTTTACACATCACGTTGAAAACTAATTATGCAAACGAGTGCTAGCAGATCTATCATAATCCACAGCTTTATTAATTTCCAGCAAATATCTGTATGAAAGGACTCGATGAACTCAACATAATTATCCAACTATTAGCAGTATGATGATTATATATCTATTAACTATGTAGATATTTCACCAATAATTTATTGGCTACTTCATATTTTGCTCCAATTAGATTTAGCTCAGGAAAAAAAAAAATACGTTCCACCATTTGATTAGATAAAGATGTACGTGATATCATGAACTATTCGTTTTGTACAGGCATCTTCTTCTTCTTTTTCACGAATTTTTCTGTTTAATAAACCTTAGACAAGGAAAAAAAATGAATATCAAGCAATATTTAAAGTTCTGACAAATGATAGAGTTCTACTATTTCGCATGCTTGCCTTTCTAAGGTGACTGCAAACCAAACAGTTATATTTCGCATGATAGAGTTCTACTATTGTTGACTAGTGGGTATTGCACATAAACTCTGTTCCTGGTATACCTTTTTTCACTATTTTTCCTTTTCTCATGGCTCACCCAATAAGTACCACTACAAATTTTTCATAATACATAAATCCTATATTTATTTTCATATAATTTACTAGTTCATTTTAAACTCTAATGGATTAGTGTAGAGAGCGTGATTTCTATCTTTGCTTGGTGAAATATTAATATAATCGTCGTTTAGTTATGTAAAGGATCTTTATTAAGCCCATTGCTCATGTAAGAAACAATTTACACACACAACATTGGATGGTTGACACGTTGAAAAATTTCGATTACAAAATTAAGTTCAGACAGTAAAATAGTTAATGTTTCTTAATAGTGGACCAAACAATAATCCATAGATTTATATAGAAAAGTATGAATTAAGACATGCAATACAGACTATGTAGCACGGACACGGACACGTGACACGCAACACGACACGACACGACACCTAATACCTACACGGCGCCGACACGTTATATATTAAATATATTTTTATATATAAATACATAAATAATAATAATAATAATAATAATAATAATAATAATAATAATAATAATAATAATAATAATAATAATAATAATAATAATAATAATAATAATAATAATAGCCTAGAATTAATTTACAAGAAAAATATTAAATAATATCATTCATTATTTTAATTTGTTACAATAATACACAAAACTTAGAGGAAAAAACATTGTTTAAAGAAAAATGCTGAAATGATATTTTTAAATTTATTTATTTATTATATATAGCATTTTTGATTACTTCTTTCATAGTAAAAGACTTTTAAAAAAAATAAAACAATTCTATAAAAAAAACTGAAAAAAATTGACCCCGTGCATGTATATTTATAGCAATTTTATTACTTCTTTTATTACTTCTTTTATTACTTCTTTTGTGTATATTTATATTTTGACCCCTCAAGTATTAGAAATTTTTAAAATTAACCCCGTGCGTGTCGGAATCGCGTGTCAGAATTCTGGACTCGCGTGTCAGAGCGTGTTGGAAAGAGTTGACCGCGTGTCAGATTTTTCGACACTCGTTGACCGCGTGTCGGGACGTGTCGGAGCGTGTCAGACGCGTGTCAGAGTGTCGGACACGACACGAAGGCTTCTGGAGAGTGTCCGTGCTACATAGAATACAGAGATAGACAAAGAAACAAGGAAGCAAACGGAACAAGCGAAAATGAGGAAATGTGACGCCTACTGCATGCGTTTCTGAAAAATAAGTGAAAGGTAGAAGGAAGCCGCACCTCGTTGAATGTCATTCTCATCCTGACAAGAATAATCTCTTTGTAACCCTGGTAAGTGCCCTCATAACTACTTAGTTTCATGCAACTGCATACTTCTATCATGCATTCATTTGGTATCTTTGAGTCAGATACATTAGTCAACCTTTCCAATGATCCACACCTAGAAAGATACAAAAAACCTAAAAGCTCCAATTCCTCAAGGCCCTCAACAACCCGTAACCCATTGCATTGGAAGATTCGCAAAGCCTTTAGCTTCTTCGAGTTTGATAAACCCTGCAACCCTCCTAGGGAATCGCAGTAGCCAACTCGAAGTTCCTCTAATGATTCCATCGTACAGGGAAATTGAATTTCAAGTAGCTTTGGGCAATCTAAAACTTCCATTTTATAGAGCTTCCTCAAGTTTAATGAAATTATCGACAGTCGCTCGAGAAACTCGCATTCTATCACAACTAAATTTTGCAATAGTTCAAGCCCATCCAATTGAATTTCCCTCAGTGGAGAGCTATGAAGACACAATATGGACAAATTTTTCAAGTTCGAAAATTGTGGTCCAACGACTATTGACTCCAAATTGTCCATGCTAGATAAAGTGAGTTCTCTAAGTCTAGGAAGGCAACCCAACTCTGTTGACAAAATGGGCTAATCTGAAAGGCCCCAGCTCAACTTCTCTAGCTTAGATAACTCGTCAACTTGTTGCAATTGGAAAGTTTGCATTGGGTTTGATGGTTGGGCAGGTGCTTGTCCAAAGCTGTTAGACAAAAGCATTTCCACTAGATTCATGAGGTTACTGAAATCCAGAACTAACCGCAATGATGCCGAGTGAACACGAAGACAATGCAAACTCGAGGGAAGCTTTGGCAACTCTTGAAGCTCATTACAATGTGTTAAATCCAGTTTTTGGAGTCGCGTGAGGTAACCGATTGCCATCGGCACTGCACTAATATGGGTATATGAAATGTCTGAGGACACTTAGAGAAAATAGTTTGCCAATTTGAGTGGGAAGTTCGCCTGCAAGTTGTTCACAATGTTCGGCATAGAGCTCCTCCAACTTCTCTAGCATTTCAATACCGGCAGGTAACCTCCTTATTGGACTAAATCCTATCCTCATCACCTTCAGTTGCTTCAGATTTTTTATCGAATCAGGTAACTCACCAATGTTTGTCCCTAAGAGATTCAACTTTTGTAATGATGTCAAGTTGCCTATTGATTTTGGAAGCTCCCCCATATTTCGACAATATTTGAGTGAGAGAAACTCGAGTTAGGTAAGCTCTCCAATAGAAATTGGAAGTTCCACAGTTGGTGTGCCCGATAGATTTAGGAATGACAGATGTTTTGCATTGCCAATTGAATAAGGTAAACTTGTAATTCTTGAGGATGATATATCCAACCCAAACAATGATCCTAATTTCCCTATAGAGTATGGAAGTTTCTCAATTTGGGAGCACTTTTTGATAGAGAAGTGCTTCAGATTGACTAGTCCTCCAATCTCTTCGGGCAAAGTTCGAAGATTCGTACACCAAATGATGTCCAAGTGAGTAAGAAGTTTCATCTTCCCAATTGAGGAGTCAAATTTTTGCAAGTTCAGACAGTAGTGAAAATACAATGTCTCTAAACTTGGGCATCCAAAAGAGTTTGGAGTCCATTTCAATTCACCATGTCTCTTGTGATAAGGAACTTTCAATTTTTCTAACATCTGCAAAAGTAGCTAAAACATTCTCAGAGAGGGGTCAAAGCAAAAAAAAAAAAAACCTATGTCTAGAGAACAGAAGTACGAATTCAGACTTTCAAAACTTTTCATCCCTCGGTTTTTGGTGTTTGTATTGTGTGAAAGTTCAAAAATTACTAGATTTTTCAAGTGCAAATTGGCCATTCTACAATCTAAAGGAAAACCCCATGAAAGCAATCTTAACTTCAGGCGATGATTGTTGATGTCTCCAACAGAAGTCCCTGGTTTTATTAGCTTTTGACATGTATTCATAAAAAAGAACTTGATGAACTCAACATAATTATCCAACGATTTAGTAGTATATTGAGTCAATATCCATGAAGTATGTACATATTTCACACAAATTTTATTGGCTACTTTGTATTTCAAGAAGACAATATGTTTTGCTAGATAAACAAATATCATGAATTATATGTTCTGTACAGGCACCTCTATTTTTTACAGAATTCTTTCTATTTAATAGAAAACTTGAATAAATCCTTTGACAAGAAAAAATTGTAATATCAAGCAATATGTAAAATTAGGGCAAATGATAGAGTTGTACTATTTCACATGCTTGCCTTCTAATGGAGAATGCCAAACCATATAGTTAGTCTTACAGGCGTAGCAGGATAAGTAGAACATTGTTGACAAGTGGGTATTGCATATAAGCTAACTCTGTTTTTGGTATATCTTTTTTCACTACTATTCCTTTTCTCATGGCTCACTCCAATTGTAACACCTCAAATCTTTCAAAATACATTAATTATATATTTGTTTTTTCATTTTAAAATATGAAAGGAAAGTGTAGTTGTTTAAAAGAAATCTATTCAACAGTTAACTATAGTTGAGCTTCAACTTCTGTGCCCACGTGCAATATTTTTATCTTTGGCTAGGGAAATATTGACACAATCACTTTCTTGTTCATATGAAGGATCTTTATTACATCAATTGCCAGCGTAAGAAATAATTACACTCATATTGACATGTGAAAGAGTTAATAATCATCTCAAGTGTCTACCTTCTAGATTAGTCACAAAGTGCATCTACATGTCTAGTTTAACGAGGCTACTCCCTATAGGCAAAAATTCTGTAATTGAAATTTAATTTGACTCAAGTGATATTTTAGGATCTCTATCTTCTACCTTAAACTCATCTCTCTGCTTACGGATTCCCCCATATTTGAAAGAAAATTTCGAGTTAATTTGGTTTTAGGGAACGTTTATTATTTTCATTTTAGCACAAAGATCTCTAGAGACTGCAACTTATTTTCTGAAAACGACCTTAATTTCATTTTGCAATACTTAAGCTCTTCGATATTTGAGAATATATTGAGTTCACAAAAGATAAAATTTTCATCCAACACATTCGAGAAAAAGAAATTTTCTCACTTCATCGACGCGAGAAGAATTTTGGGTCCGTAGAAGAGACCATACCTGTACGATGAGCGGTTGGCCACGTTCCAAGAACCGCGCCGCACCCTCCTGAAAGGAAGAAGGCCGAGTATTGAGAAATGTTAACAAAGAAAGAACCACACGACGCGTTGCTGGCGGAACGTAGAGAGAGAGAGAGAGAGAGAGAGAGAGAGAGAGATGAAAGTAAACGGAACAAGGGAAAGAAAAGTCATGCCTACCGCCTGCGTTTCCGAAAAATTAAAATTTGAAAAATAAGTGAAGGGTAGAAGGAAGGCGCACCTGGTTTAATCCCCTCCTCCTCCACTCAAGAATCTCCTCTCTATAATCCCCGTAACGGCCATAACCGCAATCTGGTAACTTCTCGCAGCTCCCATACATCTATCATCGCATTCATTTGGTATCTTTGAGTTGGATAGATTAGTCAACACTTTCAACGATGGACACGTGATGAAATACAAGTGCCGCAAAAGCTCCAATTCTTCAAGGCCCTCAATAACCCGTAGCACGGGGCACATGATGAATATTAAATCTTCAGCTTCTTCGAGTTTGATAAACCATACAACCCTCCTAAGGATTCGCAGTATTTAACTACTGAGACTCTCCAATGATTCCATCGTACTGAGAAATCGAATTTGAAGTAGCTTTGGGCAATTTTCTAACTTTCATTCTAGAGAGCTTCCTCAAGCTCGATGAAATAACTGACAATCCCTCGAGAAACTCGCAATATGTCACAGTCAAATCTCCCAATAGTTCAAGCCCATCGAGTTGAATTTCCCTCAGTGGACAGCGACAAAGATGCAATGTGGACAAATTTTTCAAGTGCGAAAATTGTGGTCCAACGACTACCGAGTCGAAACTATCCATGCAAGGTAAGGTGAGTGTTTTTAAGTCGAGGTAGGCAACCCAACTCCGTTGATAGCACGGGAAGATCTAAAAGGCACAACTCCAACCGCTCCAACTTAGATAACTTCCCAACCCATTGCAATTGAAGAGTTGATGCCTGGGCAAGTGCTTGTCCAAAGTTGTTGGACAGCTCCAAAGCCACTAGATTCGTGAGGTAACTAAGATCCGGAACTAACCGCAATGATGCCGATCGAACACGTAGACAATTCAAACTCGAGGGAAGTTTTGGCAACTCTTGAAGCTCATTACAAAATGATAAATCCAGCTCTTGGAGTTGCGTGAGGGAATTAATTGTCGTCGGGACTGCACAAACACTAGTTTGCGATATGTCTAGGATACTTGGAGACAATAGTTCGCCAATTGTAGTTGGGAGTTCGCCTGCAAGTTGTTGACAATTTCGGACATTGAGCTCCTCCATGCTCTCTAGCATTCCAATACCAGCAGGCAACCTCTGTATTGGACAATTGTCATCCTCATCACCTTCAATTGCTTGAGATTCTTTATCGAATCAGGTAACTCAACAATTTTTGTACGTGAGAGATCCAAATTCTGTAATGTTGTCAAATTACCTATTGATTCCGGAAGCTTCACAAAATTTTGACAATTAGAGAGTGAAAGGAATTTGAGTTGCGTAAGCTCTCCAATAGAAATTGGAAGTTCCGCAATTGACGTGTGATAGATCAAGGGATGATAGGTTCTTTGCATTACCAATAGAATCGGGTAAACTTGTAATTTTTGTTTGTGATATATCCAACTTAGACAATGATGCTAATTTCCCGATGTCTGGAAGTTTCTTGATTTTGGAGCAACTCTTGATAGAAAAGTGCTTCAGATTCACTAGTCCTCCAATCTCTTTAGGCAAATTTCGAAGATTCATGCACCCCTTAATTTGCAAGTGAGTAAGATCTTTTAGTTTCCCAATAGAGGAGTCAACTTCTTGCAAGTTCGACCAGTAATTAAGAGATAGTATCTCCAAACTCATGCATCCAGAAAAGTCTGGGGTCCGTTTCAATCCTCCACAATATGAGAGAGAAAGCACTTTCAATTTGTTTTCCATCTGCAAAGGTCACTGAAATATTATCAGAGAGGATCAAACAGAGAATACTATGGCTATGTTAAGAGAACAAAAGTACAAATTCACACCTTCAAAATGTTCCATCCTCCCCAGTTGTCAGTGTTTTCATTGTTTGAAAGTTCGAAAAGTGCTAGATTTTTCAAGTGTAAATTGGCCATTCCAGGATCTAAAGGAGGACAACACCAAGAAAGCCATCTTAGCTCTTGGAGATTATTGTTGATGTCTCCAACAAAAGTCCCTCTATATAACTTGAGAAATTTTAGATTTGGCATCCTCTCAAGTTCTTCATCCACAATGCTGATGGGATCCAAATTATATTGACCTAAATTGAGTGCTTTAATTTTGTCCTTTCTCTGCCAATAGAAACCATCAATGAGTATGAGCTTGCAAACATTAAATTTGTCCTTTAGAATGCCTAAAAGGAATATCTTAAATGGGAAGTGGGAAAATAATTTCATGGTGGATAATGTATGGATCCTACTTTTACCTTACCTCTTTCGATCTCATTACTTCCAAAGCTTCTTTGTCATTCCACAACCTACTAAGGGTACATTCTTTTTTAACAATGTCTCTTCCAAGGTCTCTCAATTGATCATGCATCCATATAGTATCACCATCAACAATTTTAATTAGACACAAATCGGTAAGTTTTTTCAATGACTTATGGGGGTAAAGATGGCAAGCATCCCAGAAATAGGCTGCCCATAATTTCTTTCTAGATATGAAGAAGCATGCAATATCAAGAAAAACTTCTTTTTCCTCCTCCCGTAATGCATCATAACTTATTTTCAACTTATCCCAGACTTCATCATGAGGTATATTCTTCAACCTTTTTAGCATTTCTTTCCATATCTCCTCGTTTTGGTGATGAAGATAGGAACCTATTACTTCAAGAGCCAATGGGAGTCCCCCAGTCGTAGATACAACTTTCTGAGAGAGACTCTGATGAGTATCGGGAGGAGAGACATTGTTAAAGGCATGCAAACTAAAAAGCTCTAGCGCTTCATCATGATCCATTTGCTTTACTTCATATCGTAAGATTCCCATCTCTTCATCCAGAATCCCTCTATTTCTTGTTGTAATGATAATCCTACTCCCAGAATAGAAAGTGTTGTTAGGGTGCCCAATTAGTTTCTTAAGTTGTTCTTTCTTGTCTAGATCATCTAGAACAATGAGAACTTTTTTAGAACTAGCTCTCCTTGTTATGCTGTCTATCCCTTCATCGGTGTTACCAAAATTTTCTACAAATCT
The DNA here is from genome assembly GCA_017140185.1 of Eucalyptus polyanthemos subsp. polyanthemos. Lineage (NCBI taxonomy): Eukaryota > Viridiplantae > Streptophyta > Magnoliopsida > Myrtales > Myrtaceae > Eucalyptus > Eucalyptus polyanthemos. The sequence continues at coordinate 18,716,513 of CM029459.1, read as the reverse complement.
AGTATCAGAGATGTCAGATGCCAGCTGTTTCTGCAGATTTACTAGGCCATTTCCTTTTGATGATTCTCGGATGTTCCCAATGAAGCTGCATTGGCCATCAAACTGAAGACATAATTCATTGAAAACATTCTTAGCAAGAGTGGTTTTACCGATCCCGCCCATTCCATGGATTCCAACAAAACGCACACCCGTGCCAGAGTCAACATCTAACAACTCCATTATGGCTTCTACTTGTTTGTCTACCCCAACCAATTTGTTGTCCAGAGGTCTTTGTTTTACTTTCAGCTTACGCAGAACCTCTTTCACAACAGTTCAATGACTTCACCTTGTCTGCCACATACCAAACACTTTTAGTTAAAGAAAACAAATAACAATCTCACTACTACTTCCTAGCAGATAGCATTTGAGTTGGATCACTATTTTTAAGTCTCAGGTAAATTCTATAGAGCCACAAGAATTTTGGTGTAATAGACTCCACAGGATATGATTGGTTTTGATAAACTTACAATTTGACCCTATTTATGAGAAAGAAGATGTTCATTTGCGGTCCGAATTACAAACATCATTCTAGAATTAGATCGAATTCACTCATGTAACTGTCACTAGCCAAAATGGCCCTGCTTATGTATAAGAATTAGTGAATTGCCTCTGTTTTTTCCTCCCCGGTGAGAAATGAAATTTACTGCTCATATACCAAAAACCGGTTTGTATATGCCACGTCAACCAATATATTTCAACAATATACACCCCCCAGCTAGTTTTCACTGCCATTTACAAGAACAATAAGAGAATAGCATTTGGACTGAAGCTTGAAAAAGTTCCATAAATAAGCATTTACTTACGCTTTCCCTTGGACTTCCCATCCCTTGATCTCAGCCACTTTTCCCAGAGCCGCCTCCCACCGTTGCCTCATCTCAGCACCGTGCCTCTGCTCATGCTTCTCCAAGTCCTTCAGGTACAGTTCCGTCCTGAGCTTGACGTCGGTGGGCGTGACATCAAAGAAGATGGGTAGGATCTCCGGCTTCCCAGTCGATTCATGGAGCTCCGTCACTCGAGCGAGCTCGCGGAGGCACCAAGCGCTCGAAGCATAGCCTCTGGAGAGGATCGGTATGCAGATCTTGGATTCGCCGACCGCTCTCAGGAGATCGTCGATCCGATCACCAGCGTGAAGCTCTTCGCTGTCTCTGTAGGCGACGATCCCCTGGCCGAACATGGTCCGGTAGAGGCAGTCGGTGAAGGTGTTGCGAGTGTCGGGCCCTCTGAAACTCAAGAACACGTCGTACTGGGTCGCCGACGCTCTGGAACCACCGGTTGCTGCCATGTTTTTGGGGGGCTTCTCTCGCAAAAGTTCTCTCTGTCTCTCTCTGGTTTTTGCCTGCTCAGAGTTGGAGCTGCGTCTTCGGTGGGGTTAGAAAGTAGAAATCATGGTGTGAATGCACAAACCGATCTCAATGAATCCCTCAAAAGCCCTCTTCCTCGAAATGGACCCGCGCCCACGTGCAAGATCCGGATATTCGAGCTTTTGGCCTGGATCGGATCGGCATCCGATGCTTAAAGTAAACAGAGAAGGACGTTTGACCCGGTCAAGCTCGAAAAATATTCCGAAATTCAATTTTTTTTTTCTTGTTTTTTGACGGGCCGGTTAAATTCAATTCATCGTCAGACTAAGCTGGGTAGCCAAACCCATAACGAGTGATCCCATTCAGCAAACCATTACGGGCAGCTGAGTAACTTGAGCATTAAACTGCTCAAGCAACGGCATTAGCTCCAATTTTTATTTTTATTTTTGGTCTTTTTGTTACTTACTTGGTCCGCACTTTACTTGAACATGTCTTTATTCGCAAGTTTTCAAGCATGAATAACCTACGGTAAAGGAAATGTGATGCAAGAGAGTAGTCGAAGGTTGTTCAAATGATAATATTTATAACTTCTTATATGAATATAATAATTTAAAAGTCAAAATATTGATAAGAGGAAGAAAATGCATCATAATACTATACTCATGATCCAAGGAAATATGGCAAAAGTAAACTCATAACTATGTCTTTGTCTTGGATTATATTAACCTAAAGATATGTTATAAGGAAATTAGCAGTATAATAAATGCAGAAAATTGGATTCTAGAGCAAATTTCCTTTTTTGTTTCACATGTAAATTAAGTTAAATTGAAAAAATGTATACCTAATAGAAAATATAAATAAGTTAAGTTCTGCCTAGCTTATTTATTTTTTTAAGTAACATTCTTTCTTCTAAAGGTTCTAAATCCATTGCATCATGGATTACTAAACAAATTTTTTATATGTGTACATGAACACTCGTAAGTATTGTCTCTGAAGATGACATGTACTTGTAGACCTCTAAATAGCTCAAAAAGTTGCCTTCTAATTGCAAAGATCGGCTTTCTTGCATTCTCCATCAGGAAAAAAAAAAAAAGAAATGCTGCCACGTAAGCTTTTCTTTGGGAAAACCAATTAAAATTGCTTGACCATGGAGAGTCGGAGACCACCTAAAAGAGTACATTGTACTAGGATCAATTTGAATAAAAGTAGAAATTCGACAACCAACTTCGAACATTCACTAAGAGTTTGATTGCTAAAAACAATCTTGTCCTAAAAGTTTCGTTTCACATCCACATACAGATTTAGTTTCAACAAGCATAGCATACTTATCCAATAATATATGTAATTTATACTTTTATTAATAATTATACTTATATCACATGGAAACATCATCCTTGTGGATGAATATCACATCAGCCTTCACATGCATGAGCGCATCGATTTTGAGGCAAATTCGATCGTCCAACATTGTTTGAAAAGAGGGGAAAATGAATTAATCATTTTTTATTAAATTAATTAGTTCATTTAATCAATTACTTATTTACAAAAAAAGAAGAAGAAAGGATTCAGCATTTCCATTTGATATGGGCACCCATGAAACGACAAGCCATCCACTTCGTCACCCACCCAGCCGGTCCTCTTTTTCTCTTTTCCCAATTTTTCATTCTGTTTTCGCCAATTCCCGATACTCCAAAGCGACATCGCTCTCTCGCTCCGCTTCTTCTTCTTCTTCGTCCACTGCTTGTCTTATCAAACGGCAAAGACCTGCAAATCATCTGCGTGGACTCCCATTCCAAGCCGTCCATCTTCCCCCACCCACTACCACCGGTACACCTCCGAGTTCGCTAACCGGCCCGGATCCTCCACACCTCCAACACCGTCGACGATTACTCGAGCAACTTGTCCAGCTTCAGCATTGATGCGCAAACTCAATGTTCGGTGGCTCCGACGGCTAATAATGTGCAAGATTGGCGTAGTGATGCTCCAAGTCATGTTGATAATGGAATGGACTTTCGGTATGATTTTCTCATCTAAGCTAGGGGTGCACAAGAATTGCCAGAATTCTAAAGAGACGGGAAAAAAAGAGAACGCAGAACAAAACAAAGAACTTAAATGGACTGTGCTAGGGCGGACTAAGGAGGAGAAAGTGGAAGAAGAAGACAAACAAATAAAAAAGAGGGACACCAATGGGCACCACGTTTGAGCATGCTAACATTTGAAAAAGCAAGGGCTAATATGATCAAAACACAGCGGAATGATTTGTATAAGTCAAATGAGGAGCGGGAAAAGCATGGCCCTTTAAAAAATGACGTATGCGTAGTTCGAACTAAATTGAATTTTGGAAAAGGGAGCAACTTTACAAATCTTGTCATAAATTAGATTATACAAATTGCACTTGCATTGGCTCTTGGGTTGTACAAGATCATAAACAATTACCTAATAGGCTGATACTAATAAAAGAAGAAATATCTTTTTAAACAATTACCCATAATGATATAGATTTTGACGAAAAATAAGAAGAATAATTTTTACTTTTATTTAATGCCTAACAAACATGCCCTCCCATCCTAATCACAATTCGTTTTGTGGTTTTAGTTAAAAAGAAAGGGATGGAAACAAACATTCATTTTTCCCTCACAAATCCACCCCATCAAAAAAAATAAAAAAAAAAAGATGAGAAATCGGAAAATCAAAGTACCGAAAATCATTGACATAAATATTGTATGATAGATTTATGACTTTTTGGACAATTTTCTTGATAACTAACGGGTCAATTAATGTGGTATGAAATCTCATAACAAATTATACTCCGGGCATGGGCGAAGAGGATAATTTCCTTGCAATACTAAAACCAACATAGATAGCTCTCCTCTTACCATTGACTTTCTCAATGCAGAAATTATATTACATGTGCGTAGTATATATATCAAACTGAATGTGGACCATTGAAATGATCGGTGATTCACCAAATTTGGCAATCCGGATTTAGTTTAGTGTATATACCAAGTGCATAAAATAATTTCTCCTTTGATCGACCATTTTACATGATAATATTTTCTTTTTGCAAAAATGAAAAAGGAGCTTGGCAAGGTTTGTACTGTTACAAAAACTGTCAAGCTGCTTCCAGCAAAGGATTTTCCATGAATAAAGCAACTATAGTTAAGAAGTCAAGAAAAATTGAGAGCTCATCTCAAGTCTTGGTACCTATTCAAAGGAGCCATCGTACATAGTCTATAACTCCGCTCCGACAAGAAATTACTTAATGAGCATGTTATATATGTCATATTGTATGAATCTCATTTATATAAAACTCATAATTATGTGAGATGAGGATATATGCACCATATAAATGGTATACGTTGTGATATTTCCATGCATTAGCTCTAGCATATGCCCCAATGATGGTATGAGCAAAGAGTATTATCCTACAACGAAACCTCCATACATTAAATTCCAGCTTTTCAAATGAAAACCTACCATCCTAAAAGTTGATTAATTAAAGATCTTCATCATATAGATGAAATTTTTACAAATTTATCTACTCAATATTATTTATGCAAAACCAACAATATTTCCAAAAATTGTTGGTGTCCAATTTTTCTCTTACCGTGCCCACACCCCCTATATTCACATTTCATTTTCATATTCAGATTAAAAGAGGGACTTCTACCACCATGATAAATAGTGGATTTCAGGACATTTTCGAAGGAATGACTCTCGAAATGTCTCTGTTCAGACAAGAATGTATATCCCTGTCAAGCTCAAAAATATTTTTTAATACATATCTTTTTTATGGGCAAGTTAAGTTCATTTCTTCATCAAACCATGCTCGGAAGCCAACCCAGTACAGGTCACAAACAGGTGATCGCGTTCAGCAAACCATTACCGACAGCTGAGTACAACAGACAACTTAGAAAATACTCAAGCAACAACATCAACTTCAACCGGAACATGGATAATAACTGCCCAAATATCTGAAGCAGTTACAGGACTAGTTGCTAAAGGCCGAGCACACCAATTTACGTTCCACTACACTGAATTTGCCAATTACAAACTTAAGGCCAATGCCAAATTAGAACAAACCTTTTGCTGCTGCAGCTTGGGCCCTTTGATGCCTAGTCTTACTGCAAACATAAGAGACTTCATCACAACATTAACAATCGGAGTAACTTGATTATGCAGCAAGTCACTCCTAGCTCTTCATAGATTGTATATGGAACCTTTCCGCACTAGCTTCGGCATAATCAACCTGAAACTAGTCCCTTAGCGGCCTGCTTTATCCAGTGAAGTCCAAAATCCAATTCCCAGGAACTCGAACAATAGCACATAGCAATAGAGCTCTCCTCTGTATTTGCGAAGAGAGAAGAAAGTTGTCAAGAGGCATGTTTTTCCACTTTTGTTATTCTGCTTTCTTTTTTCTTTCAAGTTCATGTGTACTATGAGCTTCAACAAATCAAGCAGGATTCTTTTTTCTACACCCTCATCAGCCTATGGCCAAAGCTTAAGGTCTAATCGGTAATCAGATGATATCACTCAATCAATATAGTGCCTTGAGATCAAGGACCCCAGTGGGCAAAAGTCCATAAATCAAGGAACCGCAAAGGTTGCATCCAATACAATTGAACTCCAAATATCTTGCTTCACACCTTAGGGGGGGATATCTTGCTACATTTTTCATTGTTATGCTGTGATTAACTTGCTTTTGACATTTCTCTATCAACTCTGTGCCAGCCTTCTTCATAATTTAGGTAGTGACATTACAATTACTTGTCAAAGAATCCTATTCATATACCAAATCACCAACGGCCAAGGGAGGCGGCATCTCATGAAGGAGAAGTTCAAATGAAGTATTAGACCAGAAAGAAGCTGAAGAAGATATTTCGATTGGAGTTCAAAGCCATCAATGGTTGACAATACGCCGGCCTACAGATGATATCAGCACTGGACAAAAAGTTGTAGCACCATTTGTCAAACATCCAAAGATGCGCCAGGCAGGTGCACCTGCAAAATGATAGCAGTAAATGGAAAACATGCTGATGTACATTGCACTATATGATAGCAGAACAGAAAATTAATAGCAGTAAATTGCTTGAATATCCACCATCAATCCTTCAATGGCCTCTTCCACTGCCACCTACTAGAAGAAAATTCGAATGGCTCTTTGACTAGCATTGTAGGATGCAAAAATGCAGATATCATCTAATTAGTCTCTTCTGCCATTACCAGTGAATTACTTGAACAAAGGTTCTAATGATAGTCATTACAAATGCTCTTTGGCTAGCATTATGGAATGTGCAAATGCCCATATCATCCAACCATTTTTGTTTGACCATTAGCTTTGTCTAATTTGCAAACATCGGCACAGGAAAGACAGATTTTCTTCCGTTAGGTCTAGTCATCTATGGCTGAGAAATGCAGGGCCATCTATTGTGATTGTGCATGCTAGTAAAATCTTGACAGATTTTCAAGGAGCTATTACTAAGTTGATTTTGACGATCAGCAGTCCCAAAAACTGTCTATTTCCAGCTTGATTGTTTCTTCATTTTTCCCTTATTTTATTATTTGAATTCTTTAGTTATTGAGCAACTTTGGCAGAACAATCAATCTACCAAAAAAGGAAAGAGAAACAGTGGTTTGCGGTATATGACCAAAAATTGATAACAATTACAGCAACTTACTCTGAATTACTGAATTATGTGGAGAATTAGGTCATCTTCTTCTTTAACTGTTTAAAACTGACTTCTTACGACTTTAAAAAAAGAGCGACCTAAAGGCATAAAAATTATTAGTTGAACATACTGATACCTAGAGCTTGCCCCAATCCAAGTATTTTCATATTGCAACCTAAGGCATAAAAATTTCAACTTCTGTCCCATAGATATTCCTACTTCTCTATTTACTCTTATATGGCTCGGCCATGATTGAGAGATTCTGGAGGACCGTCTTGGTCTTGTTGATCATCCTCTTAAATTTGTCAAACAGAGAAATATTCTTCCCCAGTTTCTGGGTTTATCATCCTAAATATTGTGCTCAACAGTTTGGGTTGGCTCAGGTAATTCCTAGGCCAACTATATATCAAATGAAATTTCCTCTCTCCACAGACTGAGCATAGAGGCGACATTGCACTACGTCGACATCTGCCTCAATATATTCAATCGGTACATGCATATTCCATTCCTCAAGAACCCACAGAGCACGATTTTTTTTTATGGGTGGTGGAATTCCTGTTCCAATTGGATGTTTGTCAAAGGCGGCGATTCATTTTTAGAGAAGGCGAAAGAAGGATGATCTGTTTGGAGTGTCTCAAACTTCTAATGCATCCCCATCGAACCCATCATTGTCAATACTCAAGAGTAATTAGAGGACAGGACTCGGTAAAAATTTGTTTATCATTTCCTTCCTTTCCTTTCGTCCTTTAATAACCATCTAACATCTTTCTCTCGATTGCAGTTGAAACCTGCAGACGAAAGTCGTCAACCGTCATTGTCGGAGAAGTAGAAGAGATAATCCCTTGGCCAAGCGAAACAGAACTCATTGCTCACCATCGTCAACCCTAAAATCGACTAGGAGTTGAACTCAATTACTGTCGGTGTGGCTTCATCATCTGGTCATCTTAGCCCATCAATTTCTGAAGAGCTGAAGCCGAGTGGGAAGAATTATATCAACTCCTTTCGCGTGGATATTCCCACAGTGCCTCTGACTCAGAGCTCGAAATAAAAGAATATAAAGTTTCTGCTGGTCTAACTGATCCAGGATGAAGACAGCCTTAATCTTTCTGAATATCGGCACAAGTGCGAAGAATTTTATGCTCTCTTTGAGGATGGTATTGAAGCTTTTAGGTACAACTGCAAGCAAAAGCAAATAAAGCTTCAAAAGCCATCGAAGAAAGCTATGGAGGGCTACAAGTTCAACTTTGTTATGAGGGAGAGATCTTTAAAAGACTTCTCATATAAGTGCCATCGATAAGAAGGCTTAGCTTGCAGAGGAAAAGAGAGGCTTGAAACATTTCTTGCTGACATTCAGCATCAAATTGAAGCAAATGAGGCCGTCATTCATCGCGAAGGGAAGCTTATGAAGGAAAAGCAGAGGAAAGTCGACGTGCTTATGCAGGATTGTGATGAGCGACATCCAGAGATCATGAACTATTCATGCATCAGCCACCAATATATAGAAACCTATAGAAAAATGGAGCAATGCCTTCCAAAATTTGTAAGTACTGTAAAATAATGACTTTGACCTAAAGTAATAGAACATCAATGCAGATTTTCTTTTGATCATTCCTCGCCGCTTTGTGTTTTATTTACCTGCATCTCTTGCATTTCCCACATTGTTGGATGAAAATTTTTTAGGCACTTTCCATTTATCGACCAAGACAGAATAATTCCTTCTAAGTCCATCAGTGGATCTTTCCCAGTACGATACTCAAGTGTCCGATGATCTAATTTCATCCAACTCATCTAAATTCATATACATCGATTGTTCATAGTCTTTCATTAACATGTCGCTCCGTAACCTAACTCTCAGGGATTGAGCAGTTATCTCCAAAAGAATAACAGCTTCTTGCGCATACGTTAACATGTAAGGACTTACATTTGTGCTCAACCTTTGATGAGGCGATGATGTGGTATCAAATGGGTGCCTCATTGGGTGCCATTTTGCTGAGGTGATTGCCCTCATGGAAACGCCTATGGTACTCGTGTGAGTGGCCGCGAGAGGGTTGGTCGCCGTTGCTGTCCATAGAGGTGCGGCAGCACCACCCCCTTCTCCCAGCCCGCTAAATTTTTTTAAGTTTCTAGTCCATTTTGCTGATTGGTGTCTGGCATAAAGTATCCTCCAAAATATTGTATAAAGTCGCATTGGAATTTTTTTTGTCACTCCAAACTAAGGGTGCTAATAGAACTATCCGATTGCACTCTTTGGACAAATTTTAGGATTTTATCAAACCATTCAAAAAGCTTTAAATCTTGATTATACTTTATTCCACCATAACCTTTAGGAAATGTGGCTTTCATCCCCTAACAAAAGTAAATCACTATCAAAGATGCTTGTATCCACTAACACGACTAGACTGCTAATGGTCAAGAATCTTAATCCACTGTTGCATCCTACTCTTATTAAGATGAAGTGAACTTTGTTCCTTCAACACAGTTGCATTTAGCTTGTATAAAAAATGTCGAGATTTAGTTGAATCGTATATCTTGAATATGGACTTTCACTCATAAGCTATCGCATTTCTTAAATATTGTCACGGTGCTTCGTCATGGACTGCATAATGGATTGAATACGTATCTACCGCTCATAAGTTGTTGCTTCCCTTTAATATTTTCCATGTTCACTATTAGATTCGAAATAATAACTAATTTGCGCAGAAATTCGAGAAATAGTGGGAATCGGGGAAGTTGGACTAGAAGATCAAGGACATGCATCCATTTTTACTTTTTAGAATAGAAATGCTATTATGTACCAAGAAATCCCGCTAAAATATATTTTATTAAGAACCCAAAGCAACCGAGAATGTAGATCCTTGCTCTGAGATGGAGAACTCTCAAATCCTTCGTCGGGGCTCTCGCCGGAAGCTCCATTTTCCTTCGATTTCGAGGTTCGCTGGAGGGGAATCGTCGCCGCCGATTCAAGTGTCCTGACGTCTCCGTGCACCAGTTTCTCCGGCGGTTTGATGTTGGCTCGCGGTTCCATGGTCGCTACGCACCTTCCGTCGTCGTCGTCGTCGCTGCTCTTCCTAATCGCCCGCGACTCTATTCGCTCCTTCGATTGCTATTCCACTGGGAGTAACGATGACTCCGGCGGCTTTATCTCCGATCCTCCGTCCATCAACTGAGAGCCACACCTGCCAGGTCGCTTCGTCTCCGATTAATTTTAGAATTGATTTCGATTGCTTTCGGATTTGTCTTTTGATTTCTGTTCTGTTTTGTGTCAATTCTGATGTTGTTCATAAGAAAACAGAGGGACCAATGAGCTTGAGGGCGTTCCGTGGAGATGAAGTCGGGGCGTTGGAACGTGAACCATAGCAACGGCCGCCTCATGATTGCCGTGCGTGTCATCACCTCATCACCGCCAGGTTGTTTCTTTTCAATTAAGTGGTAAGAATTGCTTGTACGCATGGATTTTCTACTCTGATGTCTCTGTTCTGTATTACTCTATGCCATTCTGGTGTTAATAGTACTTCACACCACATGCTCACAACCTTTTCGACAGAATGCCTGACTCTATCGCAGATAGTTCCTATTGCATTCTGTTTACCAACGTCTTGATGTTCAATTGAAGTTGCGTTGGTTGTGTCTTTGCTGGATTTCCTGTATATAGTTGATTGAAATGTGAACTAATTAGATATATAGGTGATGTATGTTAAATGCTGTTCATAAGTGTTTGTGTGGATCAAATCCTGTTCATATGTGATTGTGTATGTCAAATGGTGCTCCTGCATGTTACTTTGAGATGGTGAGGTGCTGAAGGAAAGAGGAGAATGCTGGGAGTACTATTTTCTATTTCGACATGAGGCTACTTATGATTGTATACATGAGTCAGTCCATGCTTGTTGCAATATCAAAAGAGTTCGTGTCTGGAGCATGTGAGCTGCAAGTATGCCTGATTTGAGAAGAAACAAGAGCTGTAAATGAGTTGAAAATAAACAATGAAATGAAAGCCAAATGAGATTTGAAGATTCGATTGGATGAGAACCGAACAAAAAGAAATTAGAATTGTTGTTGCATAAACTCAAGTGAATGCTCAATGTCAGACTCTTGAGAATTGAGAAGACGTAGTCAGTAGTGTCTGTCCTTGCTTCTGCCACTGCAACCTCATCCTAGAAGAAATTAGAATGGCTTGCAGATAATCAACTAATTAGTCTCTTCTACCATCAGTTTTGCCCACTTCACAGATATTGGCACAGGAAAGACTAATATTTTCTCCTATTAGATCTAGTCATCCGTGACAGCATAATGCTTGGGCCAAGGATTGCACATGTTAGTAATCTTGAGAAATTTTGGAGGTGTTCGTGCAATATTGATTTAATGATCACCATTTGGGATATCCCAAAGTTGCCTACTTCAGCTTGTTTTCTCTTCATTTCTCCTTTTGGTTTTTTGCACTTGTAAGTTATTTGAGAAATTTTGGTAGATTCATTCATTTACCTAGATAAAAGTATCATATGCATTGGAAACTATTATCTAAGTTGTCGAAAATCTTGATGATGCTTCCATGTGGCAAGCAATCTGATATTCACAAAGGGAGTGACTTACCTCTCAACGAATGGACAGTTAGTAAATCCTCAAAGCAGAGTAGATTGCATATGCAAATTGCATTCCTGTTTCCAGGAAACTTGTCCCTTGACCACAATGCACATCAGTTTATCAAGAAGAGTGCAAGTATTCCCTTGGAGCCACGATTTAGCTTTTATTCCCTTAACCATAATGCATAGAGATCCATTCAGTTTTTCCTGACACCACGTCTGCATTGTCCTGCAAGACATGTACTTTTCCTGTCTGCCTGCGAAGACTTCTCACTTGGAAAAGCCCCAAGGGCTTGCAGATACATGGTAATATGCCTACGGAACAATCAATGCTGTCTTTTTCAATTTTTTATCTTCCAGATTTTTCTCCATCTCATCATCCTAGAACAGGAAAAGATGAGTTATTCTAACGGGTAAGTTAAATTCATTTCTTCATCAAACTAAGCTGGGGATCAACTTTTTGCTGCAGCAACTTGGGCCCTTTGATGCTAGACCTTTACTAGTACCTTAGCGACCTAGCTTTGTTGTTAAGTTATGTCTCGAGTTTTGAAATGTGCATGAAACCTCAAAGGATTTTGATTTGTTCAAATTCGGTGTTCGCTTTAATGCAAGTCAAATTTGGACTTTTTGGGCTTTGGAAAATTTGATTTTGTTTTCTGTTCGATGAAGAGTATTTATGTTTGACAGGTTCGACTTCTTGGGCTCTTTGTTTATATCGGATATGGAGGAGGGACTTATTTTGGCCGTACAAAAGAAGAAGAAGGGGCTCTCATATTCAATATATACTTGTGGGGTCAGTAGATTTGTCAGAGGAAGAAAAATGAAAAGGCGTGGGTTCTAATTTTCTCATCCCCTTCAGCCGCGCAAAAAGAACAGTAAAAAGGTGGAGTTGCCCTTCTAGCCACGCGGAGAGGAAGAGGAACACACGGTGATCGTTTTTTGCGCGAAGAGTTTACATCCTCGTTCTCTTTCCGGAGATGCAGGTGTTTCAAACCGTAATTCTCCATAAGGCTAAACACTGTGCTTTAGGTGGAATGAGAAGCGCTTGAATATGTGAGCTATTGTACTTTATAATCCTTCAATTGATTAGTTGCAACTAATTTCCCTATAAAGTAGATACCACATTGGGACTTCATGCATTTCTTATTGTTCCTTGTTGATTTATCTGGTTATTTCATGCTCAGCTGCGTTGATTTAATAACAGGATCCGATTAGCTTCCGCATTAATTTTACAACAATTGGTATTAGAGCTAAGTTTAGGATCTTTCTAGATTTGATTTGGGGTTTTTGCTTGTATGATCATTGTTTGGAAATTTTGTTGTTGCAACTATGTCTAGAGCAAAAATAGAAATTCAGAAGTTTAATGGAAAAAACAAATTGGGCAGCGAAGTGAGATGAGAATTGGACGGCAAGGCTAAGTTGCCGAAAATGATAAAAGATGCCAATAAAGATGAGTTAATGGAGAGGGCAAATAGTATAATCATGTTGATATCATTGGATGAGGTTTTAATAGAAGTGGTTGAGAAGAGACATGCCGCAGCATTATGAGGAAAATTTCGGGCTCTTTACATGAGAAAGGGTTTAAATAATTATCATATATGTTGAAGATGATGTTTCAGTTTCAACATGCTGAATGTACTTCCACTAGAGACCATTCAAATGAGTTTAACAAGCTCATGATGATTTGAAGAACGTAGGTGAGATCCTAGTTGATAAAAATTAGGGCATGATATTGTTGGCTTTTCTATCAAGTCATGAGATCACTATACTGATTCATTGTTATAGGGACGTTTCTCTAATAAATGACAAAAGAAGTTGCGAGATGATGATCTGATGTAAGATGTAGCATGGAGTCAATCACTTGCCCCCTAATCTCAAGCTTCATCAATTATGATCTAGATGGTCTAAAAGGTAAATAAACTTTTGGAAATGTGTCGATCGCGTTCTTAGCGTGCAAAACTTGCCAAGGAAGTTAAGCCCGTTGTTGTTCCCCACCTTTGGATCAAACTGTTTCAATCTGGGATGTTTGATCACGACACTAACCGACGCTCATGATGTCGCCCTTCTTGCTGCCCATCCTACCTAGTCCGTTTCGGCAAAATTCAACGAATTGATCCCAACCCTTGCTTTTCTCAAATGGTCCGATCTCCACCGTTCAGGAGGAAGTTCACCGTGTAGCTCCCTACAATCATCAACATAACTCTTCCAAACCACTTGAATTATTGTTTAGTTAATCAAGATATTTCGTTTTTGTGGTGATAATTAACAGGTGACCAGAATCATTTTTGTGGTGATAATCATTGTTTAGTGAATCAATGAAACCTAAATACATCAAATTCCAGCTTTTCAAACTCAAGACCTACCCAAAAAATAAAAATAAAATAAAATAAAGAACCCTTGAGACCTACCATCCTCAAAGTTGATTCATCAAAGATCTCCATCAAATTGTCCACTCAATATAATTTATCCAAACCTAATAATATCGTTAGCACACTACTCAAGCAACAATCTTAGCTCCAACTAGAACGTGAACACTAACTGCCCAAATATCCAAAACAGTTACAAGACTAGTTATTAAAGGCCAAGCATACCAATACACTTCAGGCAAATGCCAAGTCAGAATAACTTTTTTCTGCACCAGCTTATGCACCCTTCGATGCTATATCTTACCGCAAACACAAGGGGATTCATCCCAACATCAACAGGAGGAGCAAGTTAATTATGCAGCAAGTCATTCCTAGCTCTCCATATATTGCATATGAAACCATTCCACTGTAGCTTCAGCGTAATCAACCCGAAAACTAGTCCCTCAGTGGCCTGCTTTATCCAGTGAAGTCCAAAAATCCGTTTCCCAGGAACTCAATCGGTAGCACATAGGAATAGAGCTCTCCTCCATATCTGCAAAGGAGAAGAGTTTTGTCAAGAGGCTTACTGTCACCACTTTCTTATTTCACTGTCCTTTTTCTTTTCAAGTTCATGTGTACTGTGAGCTAGTTTAGATTAAGGATCAACAGCCCCAGATACAGTCTATTTCCAGCTTGATTGTTTCGTTCATTTTATTTTTATTTTTTTCGTATTTTGGCATTATTTAGTTATTTGAGCAACTTTGATAGAACCATTAATCTACCAAAAATGGATAAAAAAACAGTGCCTTGCTGTATATGACCAAAAAATTGATAACAATCACCGCTACTGACTCCGAAATACTGGTTTATCTGGAGAATTAGGTCTTCTTCTTCTTTAACTGCTTAAAAATGACTTCTTACGGCATGACAAAAAAGAGGGACCTAAGGCACAAATAATTAGAAGAACATACCATACCTAGAGCTTGACCTGGTCCGATATTGCACACCTTTGAGAAAAGTATCGTATGTATCGGAAATCGATGTGGCACACAAATGGGTTTTCACAAAACGGAATTAATTACCTCGGACAAATCCACATAAATTTTCTCTTGTGATGGACCTGGGAGAGGGGGGACCTGTCCTTAGAGCAAACTCCATTACTTCTGGCAATTTCACAGGTTCCCAAACTCGATCACATTGTGAATTCATTCATCTCTCCATTGCTAGAATCAGTAACATTTTGATTATAGAATTGAGCATAAACTTCTGGAAACATCCGAAGATGCGGTTTGTGGAAGAACTTGGAATTATTCAAGCCTGCAAGAATAGTTTGTACTATTGAGGGAAGCTAATAGATGATATTAGATCCAAAATAGCAGCAGAAACATCCAAAGATTAGTTCAATTCCTGTTAGTTTTTGTACGTTGATAAGCTAACAGATGTTAATTTGTGTGACAGGATGACATTATATTCATTTTAACAGCAGTGACTTACTTGTAGAATCGAGCTCAGTATCGGGTTCTGGAGACCATAGAAAACCTATAGTCAATGGCAAGTTCTGAGAATAGTAGTTATTGGTCTCCATCACTGATTCTTCTGCATCTGTTTCCCTTGCATCTTCCTAGTACAAGAAAAAATGAATCAGTCTTCTTATCCAATCCATCTGCTTCGAAGTCCAACCATTCCAATGCTTCATATCATAGTTAAGGTACAATGCATATTTTATTTTATTTATGGATCATGCATAAACCAAGGTGTACATTATACACCTTGATTTACACATCACGTTGAAAACTAATTATGCAAACGAGTGCTAGCAGATCTATCAAAATCCATAGCTTTATTAATTTCCGGCAAATATCTATATGAAAGGACTTCATGAACTCAACATAATTATCCAACTATTGGCAGTATGATGATTATATATCTATTAACCATGTAAATATTTCACCAACAATTTATTGGCTACTTCATATTTCGCTCTAATTAGATTTAGCTATCAGGGAAAAGAAAAACATACATTCCGCCATTTCATTAGATAAAGTGTACGTGATATCATGAACTATTTGTTTTGTACAGGCATCTTCTTCTTCTTTTTTCACAAATTTTTCTGTTTAATAAACCTTAGACAAGAAGAAAAAAATGAATACCAAGCAATATTTAAAGTTTTGACAAATGATAGAGTTGTACTATTTCGCATGCTTGCCTTTCTAAGGTGACTGCAAACCAAACAGTTACAGTTTGCTAGGCATAGCTCGATAAGTACAACTGAGAGCCACACCTGCCAGGTCACTTCGTCTCCGATTAATTTTAAAAGTGATTTCGATTGCCTTTGGTTTTGTCTTTTCATTTCTGTTCTGTTTTGTGTCAATTCTGATGTTGTCCATAAGAAAACAGAGGGACCAATGAGCTTGAGGGCATTCCGTGGAGATGAAGTTAATTCCGTTGTCTCTTTTCATTTCTGTTCTGTTTTGTGTCAATTCTCATCACCGCCAGGTTGTTTCTTTTCCAATTAAGTAGTAAGAATTGCTTGTACGCATGGATTTTCCACTCTGATGTTTGCGTTCTGTATTACGCCATGCCATTCTGGTGTTAATAGTACTTCACACCACATGCTCACAACCTTTTCAGCGGAATGCCCGACTCCATTGCAAATAGTTCCTATTGCATTTTGTTTACCAATGTCTCAATGTTCAATTGAAGTTGCGTTTGTTGTGTCTTTGCTAGATTTCCCGTATATAGCTGATTGGAATGTGAACTAATTAGATATATAGGTGATGTATGTTAAATGCTGCTCATAAGTGTTTGTGTGGATCAAATCTTGTTCATATGTGATTGTGTAAGTCAAATGGTGATCCTGCATGTTACTTTGAGATGGTGAGGTGCTGAAGGAAAGAGGAGAATGGTGGGAGTACTATTTTCTATTTCGACATGAGGCTACTTATGATCGTATACATGAGTGGTCCATGCTTGTTGCAAATATCAAAAGAGTTCGTGTCTGGAGCATGCGAGCTGCAAGTATGCATGATTTGAGAAGAAACAAGAGCTGTAAATGAGTTGAAAATAAACAATGAAATGAAAGCCAAATGAGATTTGATGATTTGATTGGATGAGAACCGAACAAAAAGAAATTAGAATTGTTGTTGCAAAAACTCAAGTGAATGCTTGACGTCAGACTGTTGAAAATTGAGAAGACGTAGTCAGTAGTGTTTGCTTTTGCTTCTGCCACTACAACCTCATCCTAGAAGAAATTAGAATGACTTGCAGATAATCTTCTAATTAGTCTCTTCTACCATCAGTTTTGCCCACTTCACACATTGGCACAGGAAAGACTAATATTTTCTCCTATTAGATCTAGTCATCCATGACAGCATAATGCTAGGGCCAAGGATTGCACGTGTTAGTAATCTTGACATATTTTGGGGGCGTTCATGCAATATTTGATCTAATGATCACCGTTTGGGACATCCCAAAATTGCCTACTTCAGCTTGTTTCTCTTCATTTCCCCTCTTGGTTTTTTGCACTCGTCAGTTATTTGAGAAATTTTGGTAGAATCATTCATTTACCCAGATAAAAGTATCATATGCATTGTAAACTATTGTCTAAGTTGTCAAGAATCGTGACCATGCTTCTATGTGGCAAGCAATTTGATATTCACAGAGGGTATGACTTACCTCTCGACGAATGGACAGTTAGCAAATCCTCGAAGCAGAGTAAATCCACATGCAAACTGCATTCCTGTTTCCAGGAAACTGGTCCCTCGACCTCTGTGCACTTGAGTTCATCAAAAAGAGTGAAAGCATTCTCTTGGAGCCATCGATTTAGTTTTTGTACCCCTAACCAAAATGCGTAGAGATCAATTCAATTTTTCCCGACTCCACGTCTGCATCAGCCTGCAAGACAATTATCCTGTCTGCCTCCGAAGACTCCTCCCTTGAAATAACAATAAGGGATTGCAGATACATTCTAATATGCCCGTGGAAAAATCAATGCGGTCGTTCTTCTCCATTTCATCCTCCTAGAACGGGAAAAATATGAATTAGTCTTCTACCTATATTGGAGGACAAGAAAATGCAAATATGATCTAATCGGCCTGCCCTAAAGTCCAAACATTACAGTCGTTCGCTTCACAAGCATTTATGAACGTAGGGCAAAGCCAGTCACACGACCAAGTCTATGATGGTACAATCATCGGGCATGAGAGGATCAATGATTGCTTTAGATAAAAATGTGCCAATTACAGAGTCTACTGTTACTCCCATGACATAATTGATCCGTAGTTGCAATAACTACTGTCGAGTGGGTTAGACAACCCATTAGTGAGTCACCATCTCACTAACAATTAAAGGTGAAATGCCCGTTCTTACACCAAACAGTTACAGTTTGCTAGGCATAGCTCGATAAGTAGAACATTGTTGACTAGTGGGTATTGCATATAAGCTCTGCTCCTGGTACACCTTTTTTCACTATTTTTCCTTTTCTCATGACTCATCCAATAAGTACCACTTCAAATTTTTCATAATACATAAATCATATATTTGTTTTTATATAATTTACTAGTTCATTTTAAACTCTAATGGATAAGTGTACAGAGCGTGATTTTTATCTTTGCTTGGTGAAATATTAATATAATCGTTGTTTAGTTATGTAAAGGATCTTTATTAAGCCCATTGCTCTTGTAAGAAACAATTTACACATACACACCATTGGATGGTTGACACATTGAAAAATTTCAATTACAAAATTAAGTTCAGACAGAAAAATAATGAATGTTTCTTTTACACTAATAGTGGACCAAACAATAATCCATAGATTTATATAAAAAAGTAAGAATTAAGACATGCAAGACAGAGATAGACAGAGAGACAAGGAAGCAAACGGAACAAGCGAAAATGAGGAAATGTGATGCCTACTGCATGCGTTTCTGAAAAATAAGTGAAAGGTAGAAGGAAGCCACACCTCGTTGAATGTCATTCTCGTCCTGACAAGAATCATCTCTTTGTAACCCCGGTAAGTGCCCTCATAACTACTTAGTTTCATGCAACCCCATACTTCTATCATGCATTCATTTGGTATCTTTGAGTCGGATACATCAGTCAACCTTTCCAACAATCCACACCTAGAAAGATACAAAAAACCTAAAAGCTCCAATTCCTCAAGGCCCTCAACAACCCATAGCCCATTGCATTGGTAGATCCGCAAAGCCTTCAGCTTCTTCGAGTTTGATAAACCGTGCAACCCTCCCAGGGAATCGCAATAGCCAACTTGAAGTTCCTCTAATGATTCCATTGTATAGGGAAATTGAATTTCAAGTAGCTTTGGGCAATGTAAAACTTCCATTTTATAGAGTTTCCTCAGGCTTAATGAAATTACTGATAGTCGCTCAAAAACTCGCATTCTCTCACACCTAAATTTCTCAAAAGTTCAAGCCCATCAAATTGAATTTCCCTCAGTGGAGAGCCATGAAGACACAATATGGACAAATTTTTCAAGTTGGAAAATTGTGGTCCAACAACTATCGAGTCAAAACTATCCATGCCAGATAAAGTGAGTTCTCTAAGTTGAGGTAGGCAGCCCAACTCTGTTAACGAAATGGGAAAATATGAAAGGCCCCAGCTCAACTTCTCCAGCTTAGATAACTTTCCAACCCATTGCAATTGGAAAGTTTGCATTGGGTTTGATGGTTGGGCAGGTGCTTGTCCAAAGCCGTTAGACAAAAGCATTTCCACTAGATTCGTGAGGTTACTAAGATCCGGAACTAACCACAATGATGCCGAGTGAACACGTAGACAATGCAAACTCGAGGGAAGCTTTGGCAACTCTTGAAGCTCATTACAATGTGTTAAATCCAGCTTTTGGAGTCGCGTGAGGTAATTGATTGCCATCGGCACTGCACTAATATGGGTATATGAAATGTCTAGGATGCATAGAGACAATAGTTTTCCAATTTCAATAGGAAGTTTGCCTACAAGTTGTTCACAATGTTCAGCATAGAGCTCCTCCAACTTCTCTAGCATTTCAATACTGGCAGGTAACCTCCTTATCGGATTAAATCCAATCCTCGTCACCTTCAATTGCTTCAGATTTTTTATTGAATTAGGTAACTCAACAATGTTTGTCCCTGAGAGATTCAACTTCTGTAATGATGTCAAGTTGCCTATTGATTCTGGAAGCTCCCCCAAATTTCGACAATATTTGAGTGAAAGAAACTCAAGTTGCGTAAGCTCTCCGATGGAAATTGGAAGTTCCACAATTGGTGTGCCTGATAGATTTAGGAATGACAGATGTTTTGCATTGCCAATTGAATCAGGTAAACTTGTAATTCTTGAGGATGATATATCCAACTTAGACAATGATCCTAATTTCCCTATAGAGTGTGGAAGTTTCTCCATTTGAGAGCACTTTTTGATAGAGAAGTGCATCAAATTCACCAGTCCTCCAATCTCTTCGGGCAAAGTTCGAAGATTCGTACACCAAATAATGTCCAAGTGAGTAAGAACTTTCATCTTCCCAATAGAGGAGTCAAATTTTTGCAAGTTTAGACAGTAGTGAAAATACAATGTCTCCAAACTCGGGTATCCAGTCCATTTCAATTCATCCCTTTTCTGTCTTTGTGATTTTTTCTTTGGTATTGAACTTTCAATTTGTTTAACATCTACAAAAGTAGCCAAACATTATCGTGAGGGTCAAAGGAAAAAAAAGAAGTAAAATTCTATGTTGAAGAGAACAAAAGTACAAATTCAGACTTTCAAAATTTTCAACTTCCTTGGTTTTTGGTGTTTTAATTGTGTGAAAGTTTGGAAGTTACTAGATTTTTAAAGTGCAAATTGGCCGTTCTACAATCTAGAGGAGGAAAACCTCAAGAAAGCCATCTTAACTTCAGGTGATGATTGTTGATGTCTCATCAAAAGTCCCTGCTTTTATTAGCTTTTGACATGTATTCATAAAAAAGAACTTGATGAACATAATTATCCAACAATATAGCAGTATAATGATTCAATGTCCATGAAGTATGTGCATATTTCAGCCAGATTTCATTGGCTACTTCGTATTTCACTCTTATCAGATTCAGCTATCAGGAAAAGAAAACAAAACAATATGTTTCGCTGTGTGATTAGATAAATAGATATCATGAATTATCTGTTTTCTACATGTGTTTCATAGAAATCTGGAGTAAATCCTTTGACGAGAAAAAATTGTTATATCAAGCAATAAGTCAAATATGGGCAAATGATAGAGTTGTACTATTTTCACATGCTTGCCTTCTTATGGAGAATGCCAAACCATTCAGTTAGTCTGACAGGCGTAGCAAGACAAGTAGAACATTGTTACAAAGGGTACTGCTTATAAGCTACCTCTGTTTTCGTTATATGTTTTTTCACTATTATCCCTTTTCTCATGGCTCATCCAATTGTAACACCTCAAATCTTTCAAATTACATAAATCATATATTCATTTGTATACAATGAAAGGAAAGTGTAGTTGTTTAAGAGAAATCTATTTGAACAACCAACCACAGTTGAGCTTCTACTTTCGTGCCCACGCACCAAATTTTTATCTTTTGTTGGGGAAATATTGACGCAATCACTTTCTTGTTTATATGAAGGATTTTTATTACATCAATTTCCAGTGTAAGAAATAGTTATACTCATAATTGTATGGTTGACATGTGAGAGTTAATAATCATCTCAGGTGTCTACCTTCTAGACTATTCACTAAGTGCATCTATGTGTCTAGATTAACAAGGCTACTCCCTGTAGGTAAAAATTTTGTAATTGAAATTTAATTTGACTCAAGTGATATTTTAGGATCTCTATCTTCTACCTTAAACTCATCTCTCTGCTTACCGATTCCCCCGTATCTGAAAGAAAATTTCAAGTTAATTTGGTTTTAGGGAACATTTATTATTTTCGTTTTAGCACAAAGATCTCTAGAGACTGCAACTTATTTTCTAAAAACAACCTTAATTTCATTTTGCAATACTTAAGTTCTTCAATATTTGAGAATATATTGAGTTCACGAAAGATAAAATTTTCACCAAACACATTCGAGAAAAAGAAATTTTCTCACTTCATCAACGCGAGAAGAATTTTGGGTCCGTAGAAGAGACCATACTTGTACAATGAGCGGTTGGCCACGTTCGAAGAACCGCTCCGCACCCTCCTGAAAGGAAGAAGGCCGAGTATTGAGAAATGTTAACAGAGAAAGAAATACAAGACGCGGCTGTATGCGGAACTTAGAGAGAGAGAGAGATGAAAGTAAACGGACCAAGGGAAAGAAAAGTCATGCCTACCGCCTGCGTTTCCGAAAAATTAAAATTTGAAAAATAAAGTGAAGGGTAGAAGGAAGGCGCACCTGGTTTAATCCCCTCCTCGTCTAGTCAAGAATCTCCTCTCTATAATCCCCATAATGGCCATAACGGCAATCTGGTAACTTCTCGCAGTCCCGTACACTTATCATGCATTCATTTGGTATCTTTGAGTTGGATGGATTAGTCAACGCTTTCAACGACGAACACCTGATGAAATCCAACTGCTGCAAAAGCTCCAATTCTTCAAGGCCCTCAATAACCTGTAGCACAGGGCACTCGTAGAATAGTAAACTCTTTAGCTTCTTCGAGTTTGATAAACCATACAACCCTCCTAGGGATTCGCAGAATGCTACTATAAGTCTCTCCAGTGTTTCCATCGTACTGAGAAATCGAATTTGAAGTAGCTTTGGGCAATTTTCAACTCTCATTCGAGAGAGCTTTCTCAAGCTTGATGAAATAACTGACAATCCCTCAAGAAACTCGCAATATGTTATAGTTAAATCTCCCAATAATTCAAGCCCATCAAGTTGAATTTCCCTCAATGGACAGCGACAAAGATGCAATGTGGACAAATTTTTCAAGTGCGAAAATTGTGGTCCAACAACTACCGAGTCGAAACTATCCATGTGACCTAAGGTGAGTTTTTTAAGTTGAGTAGGCAACCCAACTCCGTTGACGGCACGGGAAGATCTGAAAGGCACAACTCCAACCACTCCAGCTTAGATAACTTCCCAACCCATTGCAATTGAAGAGTTGATGCCTGCGCAAATGCTTGTCCAGAGTTGGTGGATAGTTCCAAATCCACTAGATTCGTGAGGTTACTGAGATTCGGAACTAACTGCAATTATGCCGATCGAACACGTAGATGATTCAAACTCGAGGGAAGTTCTGGCAACTCTTGAACCTTATCACAAGATGATAAATCCAGCTTTTGGAGTCGTGTGAGAGAATTGATTGCCGTCAACGCTGCACAAAAATAGATATGTGATATGTCTAGGATACTTAGAGACAACAGTTTGCCAATTTCAGTTGAGAGTTCACCTGCAAGTTGTCGGCAATATTGGACATCGAGCTTCTCCAAGCTCTCTAGCATTCCAATACCAATAGGCAACCTCCGTATTGGACAATATTCTATCTCCATCACCTTCAATTGCTTGAGATTTTTTATTGAATCAGGTAACTCAATAATTTTTGTACCTGAGAGATCCAAATTCTGTAACATTGTCAAATTACCTATTGATTCCGGAAGCTTCACAAAATTTTCACAATTACATAGTGAAAGGAATTTGAGTTGCGTAAGCTCTCCAATAGATATTGGAAGTTTCGTAATTGAGGTGCTGATAGATCAAGAGATGATAGGTTCTTTGCATTACCAATAGAATCAGGTAAACTTGTGATATTTGTTTGTGATATATCCAACTCAAACAATAATATTAATTTCTCAATGTCTGGAAGTTTCTTGATTTTGGAGCACCCCCTAATAGAAAAGTGTTTCAGATTCACCAGTTCTCCCATCTCTTTAGGCAACTTACGAAGTAAACAAGACGAATAAATTTGCAAGTGAGTAAGATATTTTAGTTTCCCAATAGAGGAGTCAACTTCTTGCAAGTTTGAACAGTCATTAAGAGATAGTATCTCCAAACTCACGCATCCAGAAAAGTTTGGAGTCTGTTTCAATCCATCACAACCGATGAGAGAAAGAACTTTCAATTTGTTTTCCATCTGCAAAGGTCACTAAAACATTATCACAGAGGATCAAACAAAGAATACTATGTCTATGTTAAGAGAACAAAAGTACGAATTCACACCTTCAAAATGTTCCATCCACCCCAGTTTTCGGTGTTTCAATTGTTTGAAAGTTCGAAAAGTGCTAGATTTTTCAAGTGCAAATTGGCCATTCTATGATCTAAAGGAGGATAATGCCAAGAAAGCCATCTTAGCTCTTGGAGATTATTGTTGATGTCTCCGGCAAAAGTCCCTCTATATAACCTGAGAAATTTTAGATTTGGCATCCTCTCAAGTTCTTCATCCACAATGCTGATGGGATCCAAATTATATTGACCTAAATTGAGTGCTTTAATTTTGTCCTTTCTCTGCCAATAGAAACCATCAATGAGTATGAGCTTGCAAACATTAAATTTGTCGTTTAGAATGCCTAAAAGGAATATCTTAAATGGGAAGTGGGAAAATAATTTCACGGTGGATAATGTATGAATCCTACTTTTACCTTACCTCTTTTGATCTCATTACTTCCAAAGCTTCTTTGTCATTCCACAACCTACTAAGGGCACATTCTTTTTTAACAATGTCTCTTCCAAGATCTCTCAATTGATCATGCATCCATATAGTATCACCATCATCATCATCAACATTTTAATTAGACACAAATCAGTAAGTTTTTTCAATGACTTATGGGGGTAAAGATGGCAAGCATCCTAGAAATAGGCTGCCCATAATTTATTTTTAGATATGAAGAAGCATGCGATATCAAGAAAAACTTCTTTTTCCACATCTCCTAATGCATTATAACTTATCTTCAACTTATCCCGAACTTCATCATGAGGTACATTCTTCAACATCTACATTTAAGTCTGAAACTACTAGAACTCACTTATTCCAACTTCATCACTTCCCTCGTGCAATGCCATGAGGAGGGGGAAGGGAATACTTGCCTAGATCCGTATTCGATGGTCCGTGTTCATTATAAGCAATACCTACTCAGAGCATTGGAATTGATCGTTGGTTTTCATTTCTATTTCTTTATTAATAGAAAAAGCAGTTAAGTCTTCTGCATAATGCTGCGGAAATTATGCATGCGACAATTATCCTTTCCGAGCAGCATGCATCTTGGACCGTTAGATGGCAACTCAGCATTTGTGCTTTTCTAGAGGAATCTCTTTTTAAAGAAAAAAAAGTAGATTTTGGATCGAAAATAATGAACTTTACTGATTCGAATATCCTAACAAAGTATCCTACCGACATTCATGTCATGATATGTTTTCGTGATTGACTCATGTTTATTAGCACCGGGTGAGTCCTGGTGGTTAGCTTTCTTTTCCTTCTGTTTTATTGATAGAAAAAAAAGCACGTCAAGTCAAGAAGCACTTGTCTGACTTAAAAGTAAAAACAATCAGGAAGTACTTGCATAGGATGGTTCCACGCGCCTTCCGCAAAATGCTGCGGAAATTACGCATGCAACGATTGTCCTTTGGTTTCCTTCTCTATTTCTTTATTAATAAAAAATGGCAAATCAAGTCAAGGTAAGGTCCTGCTCACTTTAAATCAAAACACCTTCCACACGGTTCTACGTTGCTCAGCGTTGCTCAAGCACGCACAATAGAGAGCTTTGCGTATCCAACGTCGGAGGCTGAAGATTGGTGGAGATCACAGCAGCGGGCGAACGTATATATTTCCTCTAGACAACACAAATGTCTAATCAATTTTTTTCCTGTCCCGATTACATTGGTATAGCTGTAATGAAAACGTAATTGTATTGTATTGTGAAGTGTTATAATCCTTGTGCGTGATTAAATATATTTTACAATGGTAACACTTTAAATTGTGGTAACTTTAGAGGTATTCTAAGGGTCTGTTCATTCGCGGAAAATGAGCCATTTCTGGAAAATATTTTTTTATACATCATTTTCCAGGAAAATAACAATATTTTCTGGTATTCGGCTAAAACCTGAAAATGTTTCGAAAAATATTTTCCGGTGTTCGGTAAGGAAAACATTTTCCACTCATCAGATTGGTGAGCACGAGCGTGAAGCTCGAGGCTCGCCGCATTGACGAGTGCGCATTTGAGATCAACGGGCTTGAGATTCACTTGGTCCGACGACTAGCCAAGAAAGAAGAAAATGAGAAACAAAATGAATAAAAAAGAAAAAAAGGAAATTAAAAATAATTCGAATTGAAAAAAGAAAAAGAAAATTAAAAAATAATTTGAACAAAAAAAGAAAAGAAGAAAAATAAAGGGGAGGAGGAAGTTAGGATTTGTAGAGGTGTGAGATAAGAGAGACCAAGTGAGGAAAATGTTTTCCACTTTTCACAAGTGGAAAACATTTTCCCTACTTTAGTAAACTTTTTTCTTTTGATGGAAAACATTTTCCGTGAAACGAACGCCGGAAAATCTGGAAAACATTTTCCCGAAAATTATTTTCCACGAAACGAACGGACTCTAAATGTGAGGTATTCGCTAAAATACAATATAAAAGCTGCAATACACATTTTGATAGAGAAGTAGGTAATTATGGACTTTGCACAAATAGTCACTAATAATCATATTATATTTTGGTATGAAGAGGGAACCCTAGTTAGGTAGACAAATTTCCTTTATTTCTTTCTAATAATGGAAGGTTGGTTCGTCCACTTTAAATATTTTGCCTTTCAAGCTAGTAAAAGTCTAACGCCTTACTAAATTCATCATTTGTTGCTACGATCCTCGAGAAACTTGAGCATGTATGTGTCTCTTCTCTCAACAACATAAACAATTTATAAAATTCCTTTTGCCCTGATTACATTCTTGGTTCCAATTTTTTTTTTTTTTTAGGGAGGGATTTATCCATTGATCACATGCACTAATTAGTAAAAGCACCATTAGGAGAATAAAATGAACTTTATAAGGTGAAAGAAATTGCATTTCATATTCTTCCCTAAACTTTATTTTGCTTTTTCTTTGCTATTTGATCTTTATTATATGCATATATTTGCTTATTTTTTCTATAATGAAACACATAACTGGTAAAATGTCATACTTGTGAACTACAATATCCACTATTTTATCACTTTTTTTTTCATTTGTAATTTGAGGTAGTACATTAAAGATGCTAACAAAATAGATTCTACATAGGATAGAAGCAAAAAAAAAAAAAAATTAAAAACAATTGGTTATGAAACTTATGATGCAATATTATATAGCAAAATAATTGGTCTAGGTCATGATTTTGTAGTATAGTTGGTTCATAATATCCAATCACTGATGATTAACAACTATAACAAGTATGAGTTGTTCTTTTCCATTTTTTTTTTTTCATATGAGGATTTATTTTTATTAGATCGTGAATATTAAGAGAGAGAACAGCTCTTACATTCCAACAAAGCAAAATGGCTAAAATGTTGTACAATACCTTAAGATCGCTTCGTTTGCAGTACCTTCTTTATTAAAGATATATACACATAATAATGGCTAAGATATTTAGTGTAATACTCAAATATAAAACTGTTTAAGTGATTATAATAACAATGCCAGTGACAAATACCCTATCCAATACATAAATGAGCGCTAAAAAACCACAAACCCAAAAGCACTCAAGTGTTTCGGATATTGTTGCAAATATATCAATCCATGAACCCGTCGCCAGAAGAGACGAAGGAAAACGAAAGCCCTATGGGCGCTCCACTATCAGTAAAAAATAGTTTCCACGCCCTGATTTTATAATCAAGTCATGCTGGCGTGTGCATAGGTTCCCGCACCTTCCGTGTAATGCCACGGAAATTAGTTATTATCAAACGACATTTTCTTTCATTTTAACTGAGCACATAACCAGTACACTGTTGTCCTCATGAACTACATTGTCCACCACATTAAAATGTCTTACTTTGTTTTTTTGTAAATTGAGGTAGTGTATTAAACATCTTAACAAATGTTATTCTACTTTTGAAACAAACAGTAACCATTTGGTATAGTTAGTTCATACTATGACAGTGTAATTACCCAAGGTCGTGACATTGTAGTATAGTCAACTCATACTATCCAATCACTAATGACAGTGACCTATAACAAGTATTGCTCGTTAACTTTCTTTTCTATGTTTTATTATTAATTAAAAATGCAAGTCCAGTCAAGTGTGCTAGATCTCAAATTTCAATAAAGGCTTTATAGCTTCAGATATACGGATTTAATTGATCACATGTTGTTGCATGATGTCAATCGCAAAGGTTGGATTATTTACGGTTTGTGCTGAGATGGTGTGGCATGAACATGTATTCTCAAATATGAACCCAAGATTCCAACGTCTCAGGAGGGGCCAACTACTAGGCCTTGGGAGTATGTGAAAAGGAAAAATAAGGTTAATTAAAATTATATTGTTTAGGTCGTGAGATCGATTTAACGTAATGTAATGACTTAATTAGTTGTTGATTGTGCAAACAAGATCATCATAATCATCCAACTTGCCCAAGCAAGGACAAACAAATCTTCCCATATTTACTTTCAATTGATTTTTAAGTATCTTGATAATCTAATATCCACATAGTGGATTCTTCAGAATTGTTACTATAATATATGTGCTAATATGCTCGTAACTCCATTCAAACTAAGATATGGAGTTTCATCCGATTCCCATCTTTAGTAAAATTTTCACGTCTAATTTTCAAAGACCGTTAAACAGTAGAAAAGAGGTGGCTCTACGTACAAATTTGAGGGTTTGTATTCTGATTTTCTGATAAAATAGGAATCTTCTTCAAAATTATATGCCAATAAGTATATCATTATCAAATGCTGTCGTAATCTAATTTATTTATTTATTAAAATTAGTTAGTAGAGAATACGCACCTTCCACATTATGCCGCGGAAATAATAATCCAAGTGATGTTTTTGTGATTGACTCGTGTATATTGGCACCAGAAGCACGGGAGTATTGCTATGCCTATGCTAGTTAGTTTTCTTTTCTATTTTTCTTATTAACAGGAAAAAGCAAAGTCAAGTCAGGAAGCACTGGCATGGGATTGTTCCACGTACCTCCTGCAAATTTCTTGTGCTTGCATCGATTGCCCGCGTGGAAATTAGTTTTGGTGAGAATTGATAGTCAGTTTTCATTTCTATTTCTTTATTAGTAGGAAAAGCAAGTCAAGTCAAAAAGCATAGGATATCGATCCAAAAAAAAAATAAAAACATAGGATGGTCCCCGCACCTTCCGCAAAATCCAGTGGAAATCACACGGGCAATAATTGCCGTTCGATTTTCTTTTTCTACTCTTCATATTGATAGAAAAGCCAAGCCAAGTCAAGCCAAATCGAATCAAATCAAGATCTTGCTCACTTTGGATAAATAAAATGTTTAGATATAAAATATCATTAACAAGGAAAATATTTTTAATTAATTATTTATTTTAATTAATATAATTAATTATTTTAATCAATATACTTAATTATTTAAAAAATTTAATGAAAATATTTTTTTATTGAGTCCATTATAATTTATATTTAAATATTTTTGTAGATGATGAATATTTTCTTCATTTATTAATTTTAGTAAGTAACATAAACAATTATTTTTAAAAGAATATTTTTTGAACTATTTATTTTTTGTGGAACAAACACACACTAAAAACTCCAAACAAACATTAGACTGATGTGATGAATTATTGAAATTCTCTATCAAGGGCCCTAACGCTAAATCCTCCGAGTTATCATATCGAGTACTTATCAAAGAAACTTGGAAAAATCTACCCACACTAATATGAACTCCACAAACTGGTGGACAAGTGCGAAACATGTAAGATGGTCCGAAGATAAGAATGGAATCTTGAACACCCAATGAAACGAGAGATGCAAATATCACAAGAGAAGGCTCAAAATTCATTTATAATATGTTTTGTGGTGTGTTTAGTAGGTTGTTGATTGATCATGTCTTTCGTTCTCATTGTGTAGGAATCTAATATCCTAATATATTATGTAGGTGCGTTTCAAATGTTGTGGCCTTCAAATATGCAAACATTTTTCTTTTTAATTCTAATAACGTAATTTGTCTTTACCTTAACATGAGTGAAAATCCATCACTGATCTCACCAAACACTTTGCATGATCTAATTTCAAATAGTAGAAGATCAATGGACAAATTGATCCTAGAAATCCTTGCCCAACATCGATCATGATTAAAGAATGGGGAAATACTACCAAAAATGCTAAGATACCACGGATCTGTTTAGAGAGAATTTATCTTTTGTTTTTTTAATTCACATTCTTTAATTTTTGCCACACTCTCAATTTGACATTCCTTAATCACATGCAATGAAAATATTTTCACTCACATTAAGGACCCAATTGCACTATCATTTGAATTATTTTCTTAAAAATGATTATTTGTATCATTTAAAATAATTAATTAATAAAAAATATTTTACTTATCAATGATAATTTATGTCTTGCCTTTTTCTATCAATAAGAGAAATAGCAAAAAACCAAAGGGCAATCATTCATTTCCACTCCATTTTGCAGAAGGTACCAGGGACCACTTCTTGACTTGACTTGCTTTTTCTGCTAATGAAGGAAATAGAAATGAAAACCAACTATCAAATCTCCACCGTCTAATTTCCACAGGGAAATCACTGCATGCATATTTTCCACAGCAGTTTGTAGAAGGTGCATGGAGCCATCCTGTGCTGGTGGTGCTTGACTTGACTTTGCTTGTTTCTATTAATAAGAAAAATAGCAAAAAAAAAAAAAACTAACCAGCATAGCAATGCTCCTGCGCTCCTGGCACTATTGTACACGAGTCAATCAAAAAACATCATCTCGTTGGATTATTATTTCCGCGGTATTATGCGGAAGGTGCATATTTCTCCATCTACTAAATTTAATAAATAAGTAAAAGGAAAATAGATTGCATAGCATTTCATGGTGATGGTTTGCTTATTGGCTTATACTTTTGACGATGGGTTGCGCCGAGAAGGAGAATTAGAAATTTTTCCTTTTTTCTTTCATCAATCTTTCTTTTACATAAATAAATTACTAACTCATTCACATATATTTTCAAATGATGAGGAAACCCTACCAATTTTCATTATTCATTCAAATAATTGAAGTTTCGTTCATTTCCTCTAGATTTTTTTTTTTTTTTGGGACAAGAATTCATTTCCTCTAGATATTTTGCCTCCCAAGCAAGTAAAAATCCAAGGCCTCACTAATTCCATCCTTTCTTGCTACACTTCTTAATCATCAAAAGAGTCTGAACCAATATTTATCATTTACGTAGACAACTTAAATAAGTGACGAACTTTTCTCCTCTTAGATATCTAGGATGTCAAATTCTTTTTTCCTCAGGGAGGGATTCACCCATCAACCACGCCCACAAATTATTAGAAGCATCATTAGGAAAATAAATGCGCTCCACCATGCGAGAAAGTTGCATTCCATATTCTTCCCTAAAATATATTTCATTTTATCTTTCACAATGTTATTATTATTATTATATGCATCATCTTGTTTATTTATTTTTCCATAACAAAACATGTAATCGGTACAATGTCATCATCATAAATTACAATGTCCATCGTATCATAATGTCATATTATGTTTTTTTTTCGTTTGTAAATTGAGGTAGTGTATTGATCATCATTTGGTTATGATAATATATTTTAGTGGTGTGATTGGTCAAGGTTGTGATATTGTAGCATAGTTAGTTTATATTATCCAATCGCTAATGATAGAGACCTGTAACGAGTATTGCTCATTAATTTTCTTTTCTATATTTTGTTATTGATAGAAAATGCAAGTCCATTCAAGTGAGCTAGATCTCAAATTTCCATCGAAGCATCACTTGCATTTGCTCAAAGCTTTAGGTCTATGGATTTATTGTTTGCATGTTGTCACAAGATGTCACTCGCAAAGTTTGGATTAATTAAGGTTTGTGAAGAGATGGTTCAGCATTAACATGTATTCCTAAATATGAACCCAAGATTCCACCAACTCAAGTGGGGTCAACTACAAAGTCTTGTGAGTCCGTGAAAAGGAAAAAGAATAGTTGATCAAAATCATATTGTTTACATCATAAGATGGATTTAACATAATGTGGTAACTCAATAGGTTATTGATTGTGCAAACAAGATCGTCATAGTTGTCCAACTTGCGCAAGCAAGGACAAACAAATTTTCTCATATTTATTTGCAATTCAATTTTAATTGTCTCAATAATCAAAAATCCATAAATTGTAGATTCTTCACAATTGTTACTAGATTAAATGTGCTAATATGCTCATAGCTCCATTCAAACTAGGACATAGAGTTTCGCCTGATTCCTCTCTTTAGTAAAATTTCCATATCTAATCTTCAATGGGCATTAAATGGTAGTAACAAGGTAGCTCTATGCACGAATTTGATGGCTGTATTATGATTTTGTGATAAAATAGGTCTCTTCTTCAAAATTATATGTCAATATGCATGCCGTCATCATTAAACGCTATCGCAATCCACTTTTATTTATTTATTTAAAATTAGTTGGCGGAGAATTTGCACCTTCCGCATAATGCCGTGGAAATAATAATGTCAACGAGAATTGCTATGCTGGTTAGTTTTGTTTTCTATTTCTCTTATTAATTGGAAAAAAGAAAGTCAAGTGAAAAAGAACCAGTATTGCATGGTTCCGCGCACCTTCTGCATAATTGCTGTGGAAATTACGCATGTATTGATTGCCCTGTGGAAATTGGATGGTGGAGAATCGATTGTTGGTTTTCATTTCTATTTCCTTTCGTTAGTAGAAAAAGCAAGTCGAGCGGTACCGTCTGCAAAATGCGGTGGAAATTACGCGGGTAATGATTTCCCTTTGGTTTTCTTTCCGGTTTCTCTCATCGAGAGAAAAAGGCAAGGCAAATCAGGTAAAATGCTGCTGATTAGTGGAGATCACAGCGGCGAACATTCATCTTTCCTCTGGACAGCGTGTGGAGGGATTTGTGGATCGAGCACGCCCACTAATTACTCAAAGCACTGTCAGAATAAAAAAAAAATACAAGTTAAGATGAGAAAAAAAATGCATTTCATATTCTTTCCCAAAAATTTAATTTGTTTTATCATTGCTATTTAACTTTGTTACATGCATATACTTATTTATTTCTTACATAAGGATACATGACCGACAAACTATTGTCCTCGGGAATTACAATGTCCACCATATTACCATGTCTCATTTTTTTTTCATTTGTACTTTGAGATAGTACATTAAACATGTTTACAAAAATAAATAGTGGTTAGGATGCAATCTCATATAACAATATAATTGGTCTACGTCGTTATATTGTCGTTTAGTTGGTTCATAATATCCAATCATCAATCACAAACAATTTTGGTAAGTTTTCTTTCTTTCTTTCTTTCTTTTTATTAATAGAAAAGCAAGTCCAGTCAAGCATGCCGAATCTCAAATTTCAATCAAAGCTTTACATGCACTTGGTAGAAATTTTAAAATCTATAGATTTCGTTGTTCATGGGTTATCATAGGATGCCAATCATAAGGTTTGGATTATTAACATAAGGCGACAACTCAATTAGTTGGTAATTGTGCAATCATCATGATCATTCAACTGGTCAAAGTAAGGACAAACAAATCTCTCCATGTATACTATCAATCGATTTTTAATTGTCTCAATAATGCAATATCCATATATTATAGATTCTTTAGACTTGTTAATAGATCAATGTGCTAATATACCCATTCAAATTTGGTATACAGGTCTCACTCAATTCCAATCTTTGATAAAATGTTTGCATCAGATCTTCCATTGACCTTAAACGACATGTAACGAAGTGACTCCATGCATGAATTTGGTGGCCATCCTCTAATTTTCTAATAAAATAGGTTTCCTCTTCAAAACTATATGTCAATACGCATACCATGATCATCAAGCGCTAACATTCGTGAGTAAGGGACCTTTTGTAAGATGTTAAACGTGCAATCCCATGATCTCCATAACCAGAACAAGAACACAGATAATTGAGTAGAAAGATTAATGTACCTGTTTTGGAATCCATCGTTCTTAATGCGGAAGTGGAAAAGCGATGATTCACATACAAGTCCTTCTTCTCCATTGCTCTCTGTATCACTGGCTCAATGAAACGGCCCCCTCACCCTTAAAATGTTAGGTTAACGCTCCTTTTGTAAGGATATATGTGTGAATTAGGGTTAGATGAGAAACTTAAGCACTATTAATAGAGTTTTCGACCAGACCCCTTCATTACAAGTCAAGCTCAACTCAGCCCACATTAGCTAGTCTCATATTAGACTAATTAAGAAATATTCTATCTCACCTTAGATCAATCCCCGTAAAATGATAAATTACAATATCAATTAATAAAATCCACATTAGAAAAACTCTTACACCTTCGTGATAGTATAAGTTGGATCTATGATATTGACCATGCGCATCACCATCCAACAAATATATAGAGAGAGAGAAGGGGTTATCGTAATCTACTTTGATTAAATTAGTTGGTGGAGAATATGCTCACTAGCTCAGAGTATCGGAATTGATCGTTGCTTCTAGTTTCTGTTTCTTTCTCAATAGTAAAAATAAGTCAAGTCAAAAAGCACATGCAACTTCATAATACAGGAAAATTGTCCAAAAAGTCATAAACCTATTGCACTTTTGTCAATTCAGTCATAAACCTTTTAACGTTGTCAATTGAGTCCTAAACATTTTTCAGTTCTTGCCAATTAAGTCCATCCGGCCAATTTTGGCTGGAAAATGTTGACATGGACGTCGGCGATGACACGTAGGATTGTCGACGCTGATGTGGACAATTTATAATAATATTTTAATATTTTTTTGAATTTTTTGAATTATTATTATTATTATTATTATTATTATTATTATTATTATTATTATTATTATTATTATTATTATTATTATTATATGTTTTTTCCCTTATTTTTTTGGCTTTCTTGGCTTTTTACGATGACTAGCCACCGGCCATAACCAAGCGGCAAGCCTCGCCCATCACAAGTGAGGCCCGACCGGGTGAGGAGGAGCCCCGGCGAGGGGAGCCCTTGCCCAAGCGAGGCTGACCCTCGTCGAGGCTAGGGTGAGGGCCGACCTTGCCAGATCTGGTGAGGGGAGCCCTCGCCCAGGCGAGTGTCAGCCTTGCCCAAACCAAATCTGGCGAGGTCAGCCCTCGCCCCTAGCCGAGCGACGGTGACGCCGGGCGATGAGCGAGAGTGGGAATCGTTGACGAGTTATGGTGACAATTTTGCATTGAGCAGACAACGACATAGGGCTAGGGAGGAGGGTGACGACTCCGATCATGAATGACGTGGAGAAGAAGAAGACGACCGGGAAAAGGAGAGCCAGAAACAATTGGAGCAGTACGAACAGATTCCCGCTCTTGCTCGTCGCCCGACGTTGCTGTCACCTAGCCATGGGCGAGGGCCAGCCTCACCAGATCTAGTCTAGGCAAGGCCGTAACTCGCCTAGGCGAGGGCTGGCCTCGCCAAATCTGGTCTAGGCGAGGGCTCCCTGGGGCTCGCCCTCGCCAGATCTGGCGAGGTTGGCCCTCGTCTAGGCCAGGGCGGCCTCGCCTGGCATCGTCGTTGCCCGGCCGACACCCAGCAAGGCCACCTAGCCTCGGCGAGGGTCAGCCTTGCCTGGGCAAGGGCTCCCCTTGCCGGGGCTCCTCCTCGCCAGGTCGGGCCTTGCCTGTCACAGGCGAGGCCCGCCGGCTGGCTATGGCCGGTGGCCGGCCGTCACCTGTGGCCGGTCATCGCCTGTGGTCGGTGGCCGGCCACTGGAAAAGGCCAAGAAAGCCAAAAAAAAAAGGAGGAAAAAATAGAAAAATAAAAATAAAAATTCAAAAAATATTAAAATGCTATTATAAATTGTCCATGTTAGTGCCAATAGTCCTACGTGGCACCGCTAATGTCCACGTCAGTATTTTTCGGCCAAAATTGGCCGAATAGACTAAATTGGCAAGAAGTGAAAAGGTTTAGGACTCAATTGACAAAATTAAAAGGTTTAGGACTGAATTGACAAAAGTACAATAGGTTTAGAACTTTTTGGACAATTTTCCCTCATAATACCGGCGTGCAATAATTGTCCTTTCCTTGCAGCATGTGTCTTGGATTGTTGGATGGCAACTCAGCATTATGTTCTTTTTTTTTGGAGGAATTTCTCTTGAAAGAGAAAAAAGAGAGTAGATTTTGGGTTGAAATTAAAGACTTTCCTGATTCGAATATCTTAATAAAGTGTCCTCCTACTGACATTTATGTCATGATATGTTTTTGTGATTGACTCATGTCTATTAGCACTGGGGGCATGAGAGTCCTACTGGTTAGTTTTCTTTTCCTTTTCTTTTATTAATAAAAAAACAAGTCAAATCAAGAAGCACTTGCATGGAATGGTTCCAGGCACCTTCTGCATTATGCCGCGGAAATTACGCGTGCAAAGGTTACCCTTTGGTTTTCTTCTCTATTTCTTTATTAATAAAAAAAGGCAAGTCAAGTCAAGTCATGGTTGTGCTCCCTTCGAATCAAAACACCTTTCGCATATACGTTGCTCAGCATTGTTCGAGCACGCATGGTAAAGAGTGTTGCGTATCCAACATCAAAAGCTAAGAATCGATGGAGATCACAGCAATAGTAGGCGAACAAATATTTCCTTTAGACATCACAAGTGACTATAATTTTTTTCCCATCCCGATTACATCGATATAACTGTAATTGAAACATAATTATATTGTATTGTGAAGTGTTTTAATCTTTGTGTGATAAAACATATTTTACGATTGTAACACCTAAAACTGTTGTAAGTTTTGGAGATGCTGCAACTGTAAAGTATTCGCTAAAATATATTATAAAAGTTGCAATACACATTTTCATAGATTATGACCTTGCACAAATTGCCACTAATGATTATATCATGATGAGGAAACCCTAGCTAGGTAGACAAATTTCCATTATTTCTTTTTAATACTGGAAGGTTGGTTCATTCACTCTACATATTTTTCCTTCCAATCCAGTAAAAGTTTAGGACCTCACTAATTTCATCCTTTGCTCTACGCTTTTTGATCCTCGAGAAACTTTGAGCGTGCATGTATCTTTACTCTTACAATATAAATGATTTATAAATTTTCTTTAGCCTCGGTTACATTCTAGATTCCAATTTTTTTTTTTAGGGATGGTTTCATCCATTAAGCACACGCACTAATTAGTAAAATCACCATTAGGAGACATAAAATGAACTTTATGATGTGAAAATAATTGCATTTCATATTATTCCCTAAACGTACTCGTAGCTTATTTTTCACAAATGAATTAAGTTTAGCATTGGCCAAAAAAAAAGTTGACTCAAGTTGAAAATCGAGTTATAGCACATAAGGTTCGACTTGAAATCACCGGTGTAGTCGTTCACTTTAGCCATTAGAGTAAATGTTGAATATTTTTGAGATCTTTACAATTTATTTGGCTTGACTTCTAGTTTTTCCTTAACGACCAAGCACAAATCAAGTACGTAAATCCGCATATCAATAAATTCTCCATTAATGCAAAGTATCGGGCAAGACACAAGTCTCCAAATACGAAAGCGGTTGTAGTTACAAATACGAGGAACCAACACATAGCGTGCTTATGGCGCATTTGGTAATGATTTTGTTTAGGATAACAATTTTTTATCGAAATGATTTTTTTATTTATTTTGTTATCAAGTATAATTTTTTAGCAAAAGAATGCATTCGATAACTCCACAAAAGTTCTATTCTCGAGATAAAAATTGTTTTGTTTCTTTTAATTTGTAGTACTTTTATTATTTTTTATTATTTTTCTTTTTTTATTATTTTTTTTTCTCTTCTCCTTCCTCCTTCTTTGTGGCCGATCGCTAGCCTGGCAAGCTGGCAACCCGGTTAGTGAGGTCTCGATGAGCCGCGGCTTACCAAGCCACTGGCGAGCCTCAACCTCGGCAAGCAGGTTGCCAGCCATGGTGGTGGCCGGCGATCGGCTACAAAGAAAGAGGAAGGAGAAGGGAAAAGAAAAAAGAAAAAGAAAGTATAATAAAAGTATTTAAAAATTAAAAGAAATTTTGTGAGTTACCAAAAGAGTTTTTTTGTTTAGAAATTATTCCTAAAGAAAAGAATAGGAAAAAATATTTTTAATAAAAAAATATTTTTTGAAACAGAATGATTACCAAACGTGTTCTAATTTTTAATTTATATTCCCTCGCAACTCTCACAATCAAAATTTTGGTTAGCAAAAAATTATTTAAAAGATTCAAAATATGCATATATAGATAATTATACAATTATGTTTGTAATTTAACTTAAAGAATGTACATATTTAAATTTTTTGAATGTAAAACATCAATTATATTTTTAAGTGCAACCTCAAATTTTTATCAAAGGGCCGCACACTAAAATTTTCTTTTATTTTGAAAAAGGTAATACACCTCATTAGTAATTAGAGAAAAAGGCCAAAATATGGAGCCGCCTCAGTTAGCGCTGTCGAGGAGTGTTGCACGGTCCCCGTCTCCTTTTTCAAAAGCCAAAAGAAATCGCTCCGAAAGTCCAACCCCCAAGTCGCCTCGGTCGGGGAGAACACGGGAACTTGCTCGAAACGTGCGCCACGTGAGCTGGCGGGGGGCAATTCGGTACATTCGGAGTGGCCGAAGATATCCTCGAGATGCGAGGCGGGGGCCACAGGTGGGCTTCGGTTTCTGAGCAGCTGACCCTCGTAGCTGTCAGGCAAAGTGGAGAGGAGGAGCGCCGTGGGTCCGCTTGAAGAGACAGCTTAGGCAGAATCCACGAAGCAAATGTCCTTCTCTGTTTTCGTAAATAAAAGGGTCTGGGACGGTTGGCAGGAAATAACTCAGCATCGTTTGAGCAAGCGCGGGAGAGAGTGTTGAGTGTAGTTAATCCGAGGTCGAAGGCTGAGAACCGGCAGAGATCACGGCGGTGGGTGGATTGTGTTGTTTGAACACTTCTCAGGTAATCGATTGCTCCATTTTCCTTTGACGAGTTTTGATTTGAGTTCTAAGAGACATTTCTACATTTTGAGATCTGGGAGTCTCGATCAATGTCCTTTTTGGTCAATTAGACTTCATTTTTGTTTGAATGTAGTAGCCAAATGAGCTCTGACAGACATTTCAACAATTCCCAGATGTGGGATTCCATATGTTCTCATCTCAGTTTCTTGCTTTCCTTTGAGGCTCTGCTCCATCAATCTCTTTTACTACCTTCGTAGGTGATTACGAAGGTGGAGCCTAAAAGATTCGATATGTGGGGCGTCTTCCTCGAGCTCTTTTATTGCCTTTGTAGGCTATGCTCCTCCAATGCTCTCGAGATGGAAAGAAATGAATCCACTTATTTAGAAGATCCGAATTCCAGGGCTTCTTCCTCGTCATCATCTCCACTTGTAGGTGATTGTGAAGGCGGAGCCAAAAAGATAGAAGGAAATGATTATGAAGTGTTCTTGAGCTTCAGAGGAAAGGACACTCGCAAAGGTTTCACTGATTATCTATACACTAGCCTTGTCGATGCAAGAATTCATGTGTTCAGAGATGACAATTAGCTTCGCGTTGGTGAGGAGATTGGACCGGAACTTCTCCACAGTATTACACAATCTAAGATCTCCATCCCGATTATTTCAGAGTATTACGCTTCTAGCAAGTGGTGCCTTCGCGAGCTGGCTCATATATTGAAATGCAAAAGAAACAGAGGGCAAATAGTGTTGCCCATATTTTACAAAGTGGAGCCCTAAAAAATGCGGCATCTTACAGGGAGATTGAGAGATGCTGTCAATGCACAACAAAATAATATGGATGAAATGATGGAATGGCAAGAAGCGCTCAAAGAAGTCACTACCTTGAAAGGATTGGAATCAGAGAAAATTGATTATGGGTACATTATTCTCCATCACAATATTGTTTATTTTCTCGTAATAGGATCTCTCTTGAAAAAAGAATATAAATATTTCCATCATTTATTGAAATGTTTATTGTTATTTGACAGGCACGAAGGAACATTAGTTAAAATGGTAGTCAGAAAAGTTATGAGTGAGTTAAAAGGACTGTTTATGCTAAATGTTCCTAAACAGTTGGTGGGAATTGATGATCATGTGAAACATATTATGAGCCTCATAGATGCTAATTTCAGTGATACAAGTATGATCGGAATTTATGGAATGGGCAGCATCGGTAAGACAACTCTTGCAAAGGAATTATATAACAAGCTTTGTAGTCATTATGAGTCTCATAGCTTTGTGGCAGATATTCGAGAAACATCTAAGGTCAAGGGTCTTGGATGCATACAAAAGCAGCTCATTTTTTACATAAGCGGAGACTCGTGTGATGTGTCTAATGTTGATTATGGAATTAGTATCCTTAAATCTCGAAGTACAAGTAAGAAAGTACTCATTCTTTTTGATGACGTGGATGATAATACTCACTTGAATGCTCTAATCGAAGATGGTAGTTGGTTTAAAGCTGGAAGTACAGTCATCATCACCACTAGAGACAAGAGTATTCTTGACAAGGCTAGGGTAAGCCACCAGTATCAACTTGATGAGTTGCCTTGGGAACAATCATTGGTTTTATTTAGTAGACATGCATTTCGAAAGGATTCTCCTCCAAGTGATTATGAGGTTATTTGTCATGACATCGTATCCACTACTGGGGGGCTTCCTTTGGCTCTTGAAGTTATTGGTTCATTCTTATATGGAAAGACAAAAGAAGCATGGAAAGATACATCAAAGAAATTAGAGAAAATGCCTGATAAGATGGTGCAAGATAGGTTGAGAATTAGTTATGATGCATTAGATTTTGAGGACAAGCAGATTTTTTTGGATATTGCATGTTTTTTTATTGGATCATCTAAACAAAATCTGACTTACATGTGGGAAGCCTGTGGTTTTTTCCCGGGAAGGGGGATTGAAGTATTGAATCTTATGTCCCTAATCAAAATTTCCAATGATGGCAAGTTAATGATGCATGATCAATTGAGAGATCTTGGAAGGGAAATTATTCGTCAAGAAAATCTAAAGAAGCCTCAAAAGCGTAGCAGATTGTGGGAATATGAGGATGGCGTAGATGTGCTGCTGCTCAACAAGGTAAGAGTTTTTCTCTGCTTGTCTTAATCACCGAATGTGGGCTTGTTTAAAATCATCATTATAGTGAATCATGTGTCTCCAAAACTTGCTGCGTCTACTGGCAAGAAGACCCTTTAAATTAATTGCTCTTCGTGTCGGACTTTAGGACAAAATTGAAGACCAGTTTCTTGGTTATTAATAACTAATATTTTTAAGTGGTAAAATTGTGATAAGGATAATCTCCTTTTGCTAACTTCAAGCAAAAACAAAGCTACAAATTAATGTTCGATAGAGCACTTCTAAAGAAAATCGAAAATCTATAAATTTTTGGGGCCAGGCTTTCCCACATTTTGTTTGATGCACAGGTTTGATGTTTGGATTCATATATTGATTTCTTTTAAGGTCTTTTCTTTCTTTTTTCTTTTAACAAGTAGCGACTTCTTATGGGTTAGCTACCCCGATTCTTGGATTTTTCAAATTGGGTTTAGATCTAGTCCCCCAAGTAATACTACTTGTAAGATTTAATCCCCTTTCTATTTTTCGCTCAGTATCATTCTCTACCTTTCACAGCGTGTGCAATCTAGTCCTTTGTAGTCAACCGTTAATGAACATGGTCAATTTGTTGACGTGGCTTTCATATATTATAAATAAATATGGTTATAATTAATATAAATCTTAGTTATAATTAGCAACCCAACATTGATAAGAGTGACTTGGAAAAAAAGACATGAATTCTGGGAATAACTATTACTGCGAGTAAATATCATAATAGACTATAATAGCCATTGAACGTGCTCTAATAATCTAAATGTGCGTAATAATATATTGCTACATAATGTATATGTAACTAAGGCTTAGTATATGTGTACAACTAAACGGTATATATTATGTGGTAAGATATTTGGTTCAAAATAAGACGTTAGGAAAAAAAAAGTAGAAATTTTCCAATAAACGGAATTAATAAAGCCATAAATACTTTACTTAGATATTTAACACTCAAAATACTTTAAGCTTCTGCTTCACACTCTAATCTTAATATCTCGATCTTATCTATTAGTCTCAAATTTGACCAATTTGCAATAATTAGAGGTGGCCAAGGACTTACACTGATGATCTAAACTACAACACTAAAGACATCTAGAATCAACTTATAGGAAAGTCCATCAAACACAAATGGAATGCTCTATCACTTTGATCCATATCTCTCTAGCTCTTCCCATTTATGTCTCCTAGTTGGTTTGAGGAATGAATTGGACACGTGTCAAATGGTTGGTGAAATAATCGGTGACTAAGCAAAAATTCTCGTAACACACTCATGCAACTCACCATCTCACATTCTTCTTCTGATCCATACATTTTTTTTTTCTTTTTTCTCTCTTTTCAAAGCTCCTTCACAAAAGTTAGTCTAATCATATCGAGTTTGTCACAATATTTACATTCTACTTAATCCTCGAAAATACGAGTTATTACCTTACAGTACACTTCTGCTACTATTACAATCTACAACACTTGAAAAATAGAGAATCTAAATATTCTTTTCTTGCACTATAAAGGAGATATTATATAAAAAGTTATCGCCAAAAAAAAGAAGAAGAAGTAATAGAGGTTGCATTAAGAAGTATGTGATATTAAGAAATAAAAATAAAGAAGTGGAACCTTACCAAGAAAAAAAAATAAAGAAGTGGAAAGACAAAGGGAAGTAATTGAGGAATACTAATGGATAGTAAAATAATGTATCGAAGAGGATGCACTATGGATGTTCATTCAATTAGTATATTGTGCTAATTAGTATATTATATATAATTTACAAAATAATAAGTGATAATGAGTTATCAAGATAACATAATCACTATTTCATCGACTATTTACCATTTTTTTTTTCATATTTTCTTTGTCAATGATATAATAAGTGATCAAGATAACAAATATTCATGATCTTGACAATTTCATGGAAGAATAGTTATTATGATATCTTTATATACATAGACATATCTGAAAATTAATTCCCAAGTCACAATTTCCGTGAAAAGTGTATAAAAGAATTTTTAGAGGAGAAATTGTGGATTTGTTTACAACATTATAATATATATTGGCAATGATATATTTTAACAATACTTATAATTTTATTTGAGAGCTATGTATTCTCAACAAAATATATATTAACAAAGATATGTTCTCAATACCATAATTATAAAAATTTTAATGTTGAAGTATTATCTAAACTAAAATTTTTAACATGATACTTGTTAAACTTGGAAGTTAAATATTTCCACCATACACACATGACCTTTTTCTTTATATAGAGGATGAGTGATGAATTGACTTTTGGTTTACAAAATTTTTAAATACTTATAGAAGAATGATAATAGTAATAAAACTAAACAATTTCACAACCATATGCTAGCACATAAGTGATATTAACATAATATAATTATTCTTCATGTCCAATCTATCTCTTAGCAAGATCTTATTAACTTATGGGAAAAATTGATCATAAAATTAGATGACTGTTATTTCTTTGTAACAAAATCAACATGAAATGAAAAGTTAGCATCAAACATGCATCAAACATATATATTAATACAAAGAGAAGCGAAAGTCATGTATATAAGTTTTGATATTTTTTCTTCCACATACAATGCAAAACACTTGTTGAAGAAACACACGATAAGAAAGGAATGTAAAAAATGTGCGTACTTTTTGGGATGGAATTTTCATTTTCATTTTGCTATCAAGAATTGTAAACAAGGTACAAAAGAAAAAGGGGAATTCTACAATTGGGATCCTTTAGTATTGATACATGCTTTGACGGTAAATTTGATATGCATTTGAAGTTTTGAACCGTAAGAGACATGTTGTTTCACATATAAAGGATATGAGTTAGTTTGTTATTTCCCATATAAAGGGCATGAGATTTTGAAGTGATGCTTGCATGAAAAGAGGCCTTCTATATTAATTTTGAAAGAATTTAAAAGCTGCAAATTGTGAAGGGCATAATTGGAAGAGGAAAAGTTTGGGAAGACCCTCTAGAGCTTCACATTTTTACATAGATTATCACAACCTATCATGTCATGAAGTCGAAAGTGAGAAGCTTAAATCATGATAGTACGACAACAAATTTGAAATCCATACATTTTTTCTCATATATAGTTGCTTTCAACCCATTATTCAAAACAACGATTTACAATGTTGCCTAATTGCAGGGCACAAGTAAAATTGAGGGCCTTCATCTTGACTTATATAATGGGAGAGCAAATTACATGGCCGAAACATTTAAAGAATTGACCCAATTGAGGTTACTTCAACTGAACAGTGTGAATCTCACTGGACATTTTCAGAACTTGTTTCCTCAACTAAGATTGCTTAAGTGGATGGCTCATCAATCGGATTCTGAATTGAC
The DNA here is from genome assembly GCA_017140185.1 of Eucalyptus polyanthemos subsp. polyanthemos. NCBI lineage: Eukaryota > Viridiplantae > Streptophyta > Magnoliopsida > Myrtales > Myrtaceae > Eucalyptus > Eucalyptus polyanthemos. Next base: position 18,672,099 of record CM029459.1, on the reverse strand, counting down.
CAACTTTCACCTGAAGAAATTAGTCATGCTTGATTTGTCTAGTAGCAAGACTTCGGAGAACTGGGGAGGATGGAGTCGACTAAAGGTAAAATGTAGAGAAGGCATATCTCTTATAAATAATCACGTGTTGTTGATGGGCCCAATTGCACCAAGTTATCCTTTATTTCTTCTGAAAATATATATATATATATTATGGATTTTCCTCTAAGCATAAGAGGAATTTATAGACACTTAAATATGTCAAAAGCTTCTACCCCTTAATATTTTAACAAACTAGTCATGCTTAACGTCAGACCTACTAATAAAAACTTTTTTAATCGTATTAATTAACATCTATCAAAAATATAATTACAATAATGTGCCCATGTTAATGTTAATCTAAATGGTTTATGGCTTCTAGTTAATTTCTCCCCATGCAAAAGTATGTCTTTTTGGCAATTCTTGCTATATGTATGTATGTATCTTCTTTCATGGAGATGCAAAGACCCTCACAGTGATTTGTGTTTTACATACATACTAAAATTCTAAATTCATTTTTACTTTTAGAGTAATGGAAATAATTTGTGAACTACTTTAACTTGTTGCACATAATAATTATTAATTATCATTGTTGATTGTTGAAGTCACCGTACAACACATTTATAAAGTAGTAATGTTATATGAGTAATACAACACTTTTTTATGTCTTGTACATATAGCATTTAAAAATTGTTTTTCATAATTAAAGTAGCCATTTCTCTTTAATTTCATACTAATTGAAGGAAAACATGGCACCGAATGAATGCATCTCATTTCTTCCATTTGCCTTTGTCATCTGTAACTTGATAATAAAATTTGTGTATCTCTATTCAATAAATAACAACATAGTCATAACTTCGAAAAACTAAATATGATATTTTCTAAGAAATTTTATTTACAAAAAATTGTAGATAGCACTCATACATCCCTAACATTCTCTTCGTAATGATATGCTTAAAAACATTTACATGCCATCTTAGCCGAATATACTATTGAAAAGAAATATTTAAAATTAAATAAAATAGTTGTGTCGGAGTAGGGAGCATAGGTTTTTTTTTTTTTTTGTCCAATCTCAAAGTGGTAACCTCTTTCTTTCAGATAGCAACCGAGCTCAAAGTTCTCAACCTTTCGTATTGTGCTTTGAGAACAACTCCTGACTTGTCCGCTTTCAAGAGCTTGGAGATTTTGATACTTGAATATTGTAAGGATCTAGAAGAGATTCATCCTTCTATCGAGGACATCGAGACCCTCGTCTCCTTGAATGTCAGTAATTGTTGGGAACTAAAGGAGCTACCACTAGGAGTTGGTAGAATGGAAAATTTGAGCAAGCTTCTCATAGTTAGCACTAATATACAAGAGATTCCTATTTCAAGAGGTTGTTTGACAAAGCTAGAGACTCTATCTGCCTCAAATTGTAGATGGCTTGCTCGACTTCCAGAATCTTGGGGCTCCCTTATATCGTTAACTCAACTAGACCTAGAAAGCACAAAAATTGAAGAATTACCCGAATCCATTGGATCATTAAAGAAGCTCAAGACTCTAAATGCCTCTAATTGTGCATCGTTAACTTGCTTACCTAACTCAATAGGAGATTTAGCATCTCTATGTTGCCTTGCCCTAAGCAATTGCCGAAAGCTTCATCAACTTCCAAACTCCATAGGCTCCCTTGTGTCTCTATAGCAGTTGTTATTGTCGAGATGCCACTCATTGAAAGAAATCCCAGACTCGATCAGAAAGTTGACATCATTGATTGTGCTGAATTTGATATTTACGGCCATTGAAGAATTACCTGAATCCATTGGTTCTTTGAAGGAGCTCAAGACTCTAGATGCCTCTTATTGCAAATCGTTAACCCGCATACCCAACTTAATAAGCAATTCAATATCTCTGTCTCGCCTTGACTTAACAGAATACCATAAACTTGCTCAATTTCCAGACTCTATAGGCTCCCTTGTGTCTCTACAGTAGTTGTTATTGTCGGGATGCCACTCATTGAGACAAATCCCAGACTCGATCGGAAAGTTGACATCATTGATTGAGCTACATCTAAAATCTACGGCCATTGAAGAATTACCTGAATCCATTGGTTCTTTGAAGGAGCTCAAGACTTTAGATGCCTCTTATTGTAAATCGTTAACCCGCATACCCAACTCAATAGGTAATTCAACATCTTTGTCTCGCCTTGACTTAATAGAATGCCATAAACTTGCTCAACTTCCAGACTCTATAGGCTCCCTTGTGTCTCTACAGCAGTTGTTATTGTCGGGATGCCACTCGTTGAGACAAATCCCAGACTCAATCGGAAAGTTGACATCATTGATTGAGCTACATTTGAAATCTACGGCCATTGAAGAATTACCTGAATCCATTGGTTCTTTGAAGGAGCTCAAGACTCTACGTGCCTTTTATTGCAAATCGTTAGGCCGCATACCCAACTCAATGGACAATTTTATACTTATGTCTTGCCTTGACCTAACAGAATGCCATAAACTTGTTCAACTTCCAGACTCTATAGGCTCATTTGTGTTTCTACAACAATTGTTATTATCGGGATGCCACTCATTGAGACAAATCCCAGAATCGATCGGAAAGTTGACATCATTGATTGAGCTGCATTTAAAATCTATGGCCATTGAAGAATTACCTGAATCCATTGGTTCTTAGAAGGAGCTCAAGATTCTAGATGCCTCTTATTGTGCATTGTTAGCCTGCATACCCAACTCAATAGGCAATTCAACATCTTTGTCTTACCTTGACCTAACGGAATGCCATAAACTTGCTCAACTTCCAAACTCTATAGGCTCCCTTGTGTCTCTACAGCAGTTGTTATTGTTGGGATGCCACTCTTTGAGACAAATCCCAGACTCGATCGGAAAGTTGACATCATTGATTGAGCTGCATTTGAAATCTACGACCATTGAAGAATTACCTGAATCCATTGGTTCGTTGAAAGAGCTCAAGACTCTAGGTGTCTCTTATGACAATTCGTTAAGCCGCATACACAACTTAATGGGCAATTCAACATTTCTGTCTTGCATTGACCTAACAGAATGCCATAAACTTGTTCAACTTCCGGACTCTATAGGCTCATTTATGTTTCTACAACAGTTGTTATTATTGAGATGCCACTCGTTGAGACAAATCCCAAAATCGATCGGAAAGTTGACATCATTGATTGAGCTGCATTTGAAATTTACGGCTATTGAAGAATTACCCGAATCCATTGGTTCTTTGAAGGAGCTCAAGATTCTAGATGCCTCTTATCGTGCATGGTTAGCCCGCATACCTAACTCAATAGGCAATTCAACATCTCTATCTTACCTCGACCTAACGGAATGCCATAAACTTGCTCAATTTCCAGACTCTATAGGCTCCCTTATGTCTCTACAACAGTTGTTATTGTTGGTTAGCCACTCGTTGAGTCAAATCCCATAGTCGATCGGAAAGTTGACATCATTGATTGAGTTGAATTTGAAATCTACGGCCATTGAAGAATTACCTGAATCCATTGGTTCTTTGAAAAGGCTTAGGACTCTAGATGTCTCTTATTGCAAATCGTTAGCCCGCATACCCAACTCAATAAGCAATTTAACGTCTTTATCTTGCCTTGTCCTAACAGAATGCCATAAGCTTGCTCAACTTCCAGACTTTACAGGCTCCCTTGTATTTCTAGAGCGGTTATTTTTGTCGGGATGCCACTTGTTGAGACAAATCCTAGACTTTATCGGAAAGTTGACATCATTGATTGTGCTGAATTTGAGATCTACGACCATTGAAGAATTACCTGAATCCATTGGTTCTTTGAAGAAGCTCAAGACTCTAGATGCCTCTTATTGCAAATCATTAGCCCACATACCCAACTCAATAGGCAATTCAACATCTCTATATCTGCTTGACCTAACAGAATGCCATAAACTTGCTCAACTTCCATATTCTATAGGCTCGCTCGTGTCTCTACAATGGTTGTTATTATCGGGATGCCACTCGTTGAGACAAATCCCAGACTCGATCGGAAAGTTGACATCATCGATTCAACTGCATTTGAAATGTAAGGACATTGAAAAATTACCTGAATCCATTAGTTTTTTAAAGGAGCTCAGGACTCTAGATGTCTCTTATTGCAAATCGTTAGCCCGTAAATCCAACTCAATAGACAATTTAACATCTCTATCTTGCCTTGTCCTAACATAATGCCATAAGCTTGCTCAACTTCCAGACTTTACAGGCTCCCTTGTATCTCTACAGCGGTTATTATTGTCGAGATGCCACTTGTTGAGACAAATCCTAGACTCGATCGGAAAATTGACATCATTGATTGTGCTGAATTTGAAATCTATGGCCATTGAAGAATTACCTGAATCCATTGGTTCTTTGAAGGAGCTCAAGACTCTAGATGCCTCTTATTGCAAATCGTTAACCTGCATACCAAACTCAATAGGCAATTTAACATCTCTGTCTCGCCTTGACTTAATAGAATGCCATAAACTCGCTCAACTTCCAGACTCTATAGGCTCCTTTGCGTCTCTACAGCAGTTGTTATTGTCGAGATGCCACTCGTTGAGACAAATCCCAGACTCGATCGGAAAGTAGACATCATTGATTGTGCTGAATTTGAGATCTACGGCCATTGAAGAATTACCTAAATCCATTGGTTCTTTGAAGGAGCTCAAGACTCTAGATGCCTCTTATTGCAAATTATTAACCCGCATACCCAACTCAATAGGCAATTCAACATCTCTGTCTCACCTTGACTTAATAGAATGCCATAAACTTGCTCAACTTCCAGACTCTATAGGCTCCCTTGTGTCTCTACAGCAGTTGTTATTGTCGGGATGCCACTCGTTGAGACAAATCCGAGACTCAATCGGAAAGTTGACATCATTGATTGAGCTGCATTTGAAATCTACGGCCATTGAAGAATTACCTGAATCCATTGGTTCTTTGAAGGAGCTCAAGACTCTACGTGCCTTTTATTGCAAATCGTTAGGCCGCATACCCAACTCAATGGACAATTTTATACTTATGTCTTGCCTTGACCTAACAGAATGCCATAAACTTGTTCAACTTCCAGACTCTATAGGCTCATTTGTGTTTCTACAACAATTGTTATTATCGAGATGCCACTCGTTGAGACAAATCCCAGAATCGATCGGAAAGTTGACATCATTGATTGAGCTGCATTTGAAATCTATGGCCATTGAAGAATTACCTGAATCCATTGGTTCTTAGAAGGAGCTCAAGATTCTAGATGCCTCTTATTGTGCATTGTTAGCCTGCATACCCAACTCAATAGGCAATTCAACATCTTTGTCTTACCTTGACCTAACGGAATGCCATAAACTTGCTCAACTTCCAGACTCTATAGGCTCCCTTGTGTCTCTACAACAGTTGTTATTGTTGGGATGTCACTCGTTGAGATAAATCCCAGAATCGATCGGAAAGTTGACATCATTGATTGAGTTGCATTTGAAATCTACGGCCATTGAAGAATTACCTGAATTAATTGGTTCTTTGAAGGAACTCGAGACTCTAGATGTCTCTTATTGTGTATCGTTAGCCCGCATACCAAACTCCATAGGCAATTCAACATCTTTGTCTTGCCTTGACCTAACGGAATGCCATAAACTTGCTCAACTTCCAGACTCTATAGGCTCCCTCATGTCTCTACATCGGTTGTTATTGTCAGGATGCCACTCGTTGAGACAAATCCCAGACTCGATTGGAAAGTTGACATCATTGACTGAGCTGCATTTAAAATATACGGCCATTGAAGAATTACCTAAAAGCATTGGGAATATGCAAAATTTAAGGATATTGGACATTAGTGGAACTCCGATAATAGAATTGCTTGATGACCCGAGAATATTAGCAGAAGTCCAAGTGTTCAAAGCTTCGAGATGGAAAAATTCAGAAGGGTTACCTAGTAATAACAACCAATTGGTTTCACCAAACAATCATGGTTTAGACAAGCTTCAAAAACTATCAGAATTACGCTCTTGTGTACTAGCGCTAGGTATCACCTACCAGATCCTGCAATCACTAAATCTATCCCAACTAAACTTTCTCAAGAAACTTGCTCTTTCTAATTGGCTTGAATCTCTCCCAAACCTTTCTATAAAACGTTGTAGAAAAGCTATGAATCTTGATTTTGTATTGTCAAAAGTTCAACCTATTAGTTGGGTATTCTATTTACTTTTTGTCTTGAGATACAGTTCTCTTAAAGCATCCTACGACTCCTGCAGCCAACAACTCAACCATGGACTACCAAACAGCAGATTCTAAACATGTTTTGAAGAGATCAAGACCTTTTGGAATCCTGGATGAAGTACTTATTTCATCTTGCTTTTTCTTTATCGTTCTTTATTAATTATAGGATGGTTCTATCTATAAAGAGAAGTATCTTATTGGGTGATCGATTTTTTATTATGTATGGAACGTTTTTCTCAACATTCGTAACTAGATTTGTCAAACTTATTACATTTACTTCTCTCTATTTTAAGTTTTCTGTTCATGGAAGTAGGGATTTTCAATTTTCCTGAATTATAAATTTAAGTTGGAATATATTGCCCATTATTATGCGATTCTCTTTCTTAATTATCTTTCTTTGCATGCCATTGAATGAAACCTTTTAAAAGCGCTCTCACTTTGGTGCAATTACGGCATATAATCATGCATTGGGAATCTTCAGGAGTGTAGGGGTTATTTCACATCGGACTTGGAAGGAGAAGGTAGTCAGTTTATAAGTGTAAATGAAAGCCTCACCCTTTAAGCTAGCTTTTGGGATGAGATAAGCCCAAGGCCATCCAACAATGATAAACTTTTAGTTTTGAGGTTTCTAGATACCCTTAACTTTCATGATGTTAACTTAAAGATATAATTGAGGATTGGAAGGATTACAAGAAAGTTTGATGGAGAGAAAAAGGAGCAAAAGGGCTAAGGTTGTCAATTTATGTTTGCTTGTCTTAATTGTGTTTGTTACTATGTCAATTCATCATAACTTCTCTTAGACATGTCAAACCATTGAATTAGACAAGAGCATGTAAATATCTCTCAACCAACTAGTTAAACGTATGGTGATGTGTCATATTTTGGTTGTGTCTGTGTTTTTCATGTTTGGTATTGTCATGTAAACAATCCGTGTCAATATTGGCAGCATTAAGGAGGAGTGTGGACTGGGAAGGTGTTGATTGCTTCTTCTCCCATTACGTAGGCACTGTGCTCACGTATGCTAGTAAAATAGGGGCTCTCATATGAGTTTTGCATCTTTTGAGTGCCATGGTTTTTATCAATTTCCTAAAGGACTAACTAGTTTTGTAATCTTTATGACGTCCTATTAGGTGAATAATTTGCCGGCACACATTCTGCCGTTCTCATACAACTGCCCAAGCCTCAGTCAGAGTTCTTATTCTTCAAATGACTTGTCCAAAAATGTAGTCATTACCCTAAGTCAAGGTTCACTTGTTAAGAGTATGGATTTCCATCCGGTGCAACAAATCTTGCTGCTCAGTTAGCACTTCATTCATACTCTATGAAGAACATGTTCCGTGCTTTTCTTCAGTTGGATATACTTGTTCCTGTTGGAGGCCTAAGTTTGTGCTTTGGTGCTTGGAAGATTGCTTTTTGATGTTCCTTTGACGCTAGCTTCAGCTATTTTAAACCATGGGCTATGATTCTTCAAATTTTTTGCTTCATTAATTTTCAGTGGGAACAAATATGAGCAATGTTATGGTATGGGAAGTAGGTAGCGGTGTGAGGATTGCTTTGAGAAAATTCAAGGTGTGGGATTTGGGAACATGTTCAATGGAGTTGCAGGTATGGAAGTTCAATTCTAAATAAAATCATGGCATCTTGTTTTTAGACATGTGATTATGGATTTTAATTCTTTGTAGGCTTCTCTGGCCAATGACTATACAGCATCCATTAACCGTGTAATGTGGAGTCCTGATGGAATCCTTTTTGGTATGTACATGTTGGGAATAACGGATCCCCGAAAACCGGATTCGACACTAAATCGAACCCCTAAAGCAATGCGGAAGACAAAGCCCGGGAATAACACGTATCACCAATCCTAAAGCACACCACAGATTCGAGCGTACCTTGTTAGCCACAGATTAGACACCGACGCCGATAGAGGAAAAAAACTGGCCCTGTTCAATCCGATGAAAGCCTTGAAGGAAAGAAGAAAATGCCGTATGCCTTACTGTTTTCTTTTGGAGGGAGAGAGCGCGCGGGAGAGAAGAAGACGTACATTTTTTTTTTTTTTAACCAACGTCATCTCTCTCTCTCTCCCCCTTTATACCTTCCTTCATCCACGGGCCCTATTCCTATGGGCCAGGCCTTTTGGGCCCAGCATGGGCGGACGGGCCTTAAGCCCATCATCAATTAAAACCATTATCTCCCACTCACACATGGTGGGCAGAACAGAATTCTCTTTACCTCTCTTCAACATTCATACCGGTGAATAATCCGTGCGACCAGCATACTTTAAGAGCTCGTTGCTATACATCTGTTAGGAATATATAGCAGCTCATAATGGGCGTCACACTCCGAGTAGATTTAGTATGCAGTACCCTAGATCGATCGATCACATTTATATCTCTATATATTGTATTCATAATTATGATTATCCCAAAGACAGTCATAATTGGTTAACCGGTGAATACAAAACTACAATGTGATTCTCCAAAATCAATCTTCCTCTTTTCTTCAAACTCTCAATTTCAGTTCAGCTTGCTTTTCTAGAAATGTCCCATTAGATCGAATCAACTCATGACCATTGGCAACATCCTAAGATAGCAAACACTAAATAGAAATCTTGAGAATAAGTAAGAGTCATGAGGGGACTAAAAGTTGAGAAACTCTTTTCCTCAAGAGCCTCACACGACATAAAAGTTGAGATCAAACTCTTGCCTCTCTTATTGGTCGTCTTATGCATACGTAGTATGAAACACGTATTACGGTATTAACTCATTTCCCATGGAGCGTATGTCTATACCTTTCAATACCGTACAGATGATAGTTCAGACATACCCAATGTCTAACTTGAGTTCACTTATCTACTCATTCACAAAATTCATTATAACTCACATCTGGCATTATAGACAGATAAAGTAAAATATGTGGGTTATTTTACTTTCAGACATAGTAAGTATTATGTCATCATCTTAACACCCAGTTAAGGCGACATACGTATTTTAAGCTTGAGCTCTCGATTATCACCTAGATAATAAGCTTAAAAACAGTCTCATCTCTATTTATCACATAGTAAATATAGGCGATTACCCATGTGAGTGAGCTAATCTTTTATCTGTCCGACATACTTTCTCAACTTAAAGTAATGCACTGAGCATTAAGATGCATAAAGATCAAACTAAGATTCATAGGCATTAATGATGAAAAAACACAAATTCATCAAATGTGAACACTTAGGGAAATTACAATCCAGTACATCAGACTCTACGCAATCCTAGAGATTTCACATGGCCACAAAACACATCTCTAGGTATTGGCTTTGTTATAGAATCTGCTACCATTTTATGCGTAGTATGTACTCTAAGTTCACATCCTTTCGTGCAATCATATCCTTGACAAAAGTATACTTGGTATCTATATGTTTGGTCTTGTCATGATATTTTGGATCTTTGGTGTACGCTTTTGCTGCTTGGCTATCACAGTTAACCAACAATGAATCTGCAGTACTTCAAATAACATCTAAATGATCCAATAATCTCTTAAGCCAAACATCTTCTTTTATTGCTGCTGATAATGCCACGAACTTAGTTTCTATCGTGGACAAGGCTATACACTTTTGTTTCTTACTACTCCAACATATGGTGCTATTATTCGGTAAGAAAACAAATCCAGAGGTAGATTTTCTTTCATTTAAATCTCCTCTCCAATCAGCATCAAAATGGCCGAGTTGCAGATCCTTTCCATAATAACTCAATGTATAATCAACAGTCCCCTTTAGATACCTTAGTATTCATTTAACGGCTTTCCAACGTACTTGACCTGGATTGGATTGGTATCTACTCACCATTCCAACTGCATAACATATGTCAGGTCTTGTACACATCATAGCGTATATCAAGCTCCCAACAGCACTAGCATAAGGAACATGTTTCATTTGTTCCTTCTCTTGTGGAGTCCTTGGACACAGTTTACGGCTCAATCCTTCACCTTTTGCAATAGGAGTGTCTATGGGTTTACAATCCCATATCCTTCAATTCAAAATTGGAAGACAATCAACTTTTGCAGTATTGACAAGCTCCATATTGCTTCCGGCAATTAGTATATCATCAACATATAATGATATGATCACAAATTGATCATTGGATCTTTTGATATATACACAATGATCCTTATCTATCATTGTAAAATCATATGCCATTATGGCATTATGAAATCGTATATACCATTGTCTTGACGACTGCTTAAGGCCATATATCGACCTCAAAAGTCGACATACATTTTTCTTCTTGGCCTTTCACTATGAAACCAGCAGGTTGTTCCATATATGTTCCTTCCTCTAATTCTCCATTAAGGAAAGCAGTCTTTACATCCATTTGATGTAACTCAAGATCCATACTAGCCACTATTGCTAGAATAATGCGAATCGAGGTAAATCTCACTATAGGAGAAAACGTATCTTTATAATCAATATCTTCCTGTTGATTATACCCCTTCGCCACAAGGCGAGCCTTATGCCTTTCTATCGAGCCACCAGCCTTTCACTTTATTTTAAGAACCCACTTGTTCCCAATAGCTCTGCGTCATTTTGGAAGATCAACCAGTTCCCAGACTTGGTTTGATTTCATTGACTCCATTTCCTCTTCCATTGCATAAATCCATTTTTTCTTACTAGGGCATTTTAGAGCCTCATTAATATTTCTTGGCTCATCCTTATCTCGTGGAGCAATTATAAAAGTTTCCCCTTCAATATCAAAATGTCGACGGTGAATACTTTGGCGACTTGTTTGCCATATGGGAGATTGTACACTTAGCACATCATTCCCCATCATGCTCCCACTCAGATTAGATAATGACGATATCATCTCATCATGTGGTTGTAATTGAGAATGAGTTGAATTCAATTCATCACTTCTCATATTACTCACACTTGGACGAACTCCACTAATATCATTATCTTGATCCAAGGTTTCAAATAGGAAGTAATCTTCCCCTATTTCGCCCTTCTTAGGAAATTTATCCACTAAGAATGTGACATCCCGTGATTCAAAATTCAGTTATTCTCCCACTTTCCTGCTCACCTATGAACACATACCCTTTCGAGTGTTCGGAGTATCTCATGAAAATACTCTTCTTTCATTTGGGACCATATTTCCCAAATTTGTGAGAGGACTCATTAGTATAGGTAGCACAACCCCATGGCTTAAGAAAACTTAAGTTTAGTTTTCTACCTGTCCACAACTTACATGGAGTGGAAGCAACTGATTTGGAAGGCATCCGGTTAAGTATACAGGCAGCAGTTAACAACGCATCACTCCAAAAAGTGATAGGTAAGTTAGCATGCGTCATCATGAACCTAACCATTTCCAGTAGGGTTCTGTTTCTTCTCTCTGCAACACCATTTTGTTGATGAGTATATGGAATAGACAATTGTCTTTCTATTCCTTTTTCATCACATAATTTTCTGAACTTATCTAATAAATATTCTCGACCTCGATCGATCTCAATGCTTTTATTTTCTTGTCTAATTGATTTTCTACTAAGTTCATAAACCTTTTTGAAACAACTTATGCTTCAGATTTATGATAAATCAAATAGATATATCCGAATCGAGTATAATCATTTATAAAAGTGATGAAATAAACAGCCCCTTGCCTTCCTCTCATATTCATTCAACCACAGACATCAGAATGGACTAAATGCAGAGGAAATTCAGCTCTTTTACCTTTTCCAAATGGTTTCCTTGTCGTTTTCCCTACTAGGCAATGCTCACATTTGGGCAAATCGACTTTTTTAATGTTACCCAACAAGCCCTCTTTGGCTAGTCTATTCATATGTTGTTGGCCAATATGACCAAGTTTAGCATGCCACACATTCACATCATTATCATATGAAGTAAAAGACGTGAAATAAGGGAACAACAAACATTGACATCACCACAGTCAACATTTAGTACAATAAAACCATCCAGAAAGTGACCATAACCATAGTAGTTTGTATCCAAATACAAATCTACATCGCTATTACGAAAGTTCACATTAAAACCAAGCTTAACCAACACTAAAACATACATTAAATTTCGACGAATCTCCGGAGCATTTAGAACATCATGTAGGAACAAGTTGCGTCCACCACGCATGTTCAATTGGCAGGTGCCAATCCCTTTAACTTCAGCTCTAGAGTTGTTTCCCACATAGATCCACTTAGTTCCAGTTGGTATTCATCGGAATTCCACGAAGGATCCTCTATCCTTCGCTACATCGTATGTTGCTCCTGAATCTACAGTCCACAAAGGATTGGATTCAGCTAATAATGTAGAACTTGACACATAAGCAAAGTTCTCAAATGTACAAGAGGTATCTACCTTTTTTGGCTCACGACAGTCGCGAGCATAGTGACCTTTCTTGTCACAGTTGTAACATCTCACCCTTGACATTTTCTTCACTTGAGGACGTTTTCCTCTCTTGTGTTGGTTAACTCTTGATCTCTTGCAATAAGGACTTGATCCTTTGCATTCCCACATATTGAATGAATCAATACGCTTGCGCTTAGAGCTCAAAGCCATTTCTGAGCTAGAACCAGCATTGCAAATATCTATTTTCGGCTCACATGCCGTCAAGTGGTCCTCTACCAGCTCAAGGTGGCGCATAGCATCCTCAAGATCTTCCATAACATGGTTAAGAGCTTCTAGTGCTTCTTGCTTTTCCAGCACATAATGAATCTTCATATTCAATATTCCACAATTGTTGCCGTTCACATCAGCAATTACATTCTTAGTTGCTGAATCCATCAATCTGAACACATCAGACATATATGCACGAATAATTAATGCTTATCATTTATGCATCCACTTTGCACATACCCATTATATCAATGAATAATTTCAAGTAAGGTTTCAGAATCAAAAGGTCACTATGTTTCCAATCATCCTCCAAAAATCCTAACTTAAAACTATCATTAATATAATTTTCTTATACAAAATAAATTCTATGAAGTCACAAAAACTTCTATAAATTACCCACAACTAACTACCCACAGCAATTAGCAATAACATAAAGCAACAAATAATTGACATCCAATAAAATAATAATGCTTTCAACTTAATACAACAATCCATTACACTAAGTAATATGTCCAAAAAGAAATATCAACATATAAAGATATATTCACACTCAAAAACATTTCAAACCAATCTAAGAAATAAATAGAGAAAGTCCCTTCTAATCTATCAGTCAAAACATCTGAGAAAACTGAAAGTACATTTGCCAACCATGGAAAAACTTTTAGAGAGCTCTTATGTCGCCACCAAGGCGCGTTCACTCTGTGCCATGTGACGCTTAATCTAAGGGTTAAAGTTTTGGCCAACTCAATCCTATAGTACTCTCTTACAAAAGCTTCCACTAGCCCCCTGTAATCCGGGACCACGTTGACCTCCCATAGCCGATCTAACACTGCTTGCCATTCAGGTGGAAGAGTGTTCATCAAAGCCAGCAACTTCTCAAAATCCGGCATAAGATAACCATTCCAGATGATTTCCTGTATCATCTGATTGACCTTGACCATATGTGATACTAAATCACCATCAAGCCACCGATAATCAGCCAACTCTTTCATCAACCTTTTCAGTCTAGCTCTTCCTTCGTCCGTTCTCGGGATTGCAGGTATCCGTGCATAACGCATCATAGTTCCTGCAACAAATGCAGAACTAAAATGGATCATTTTTAATCCACCATAAACAAAATGGAAAATACATAAATTTCCATGATTCATGCAACAAATGCAAAATAAAAAATAGATTACCTCTAACCCACACAAACAAAATTGAAAAAGAAACGTTTTTTTATTTTTTATTTTTTCGGGTCAACGGTCAAAGTCAACGGTCAACGGTCGTCGATCAACGGTCGTCGGACGGGTCGGACCGGACAGACCGGTCAAACCGGTCGGATCGGACATACCGGTCAAAACGGTCGGACCGAACATATCGGTCGGACCGGTCGGGCCGGTTCGGGCGAACCGACAGCACGTGCCGCACGTGTGCACGGGATGACATCACGCAGACGTCATCCAGCACGTGCCGCGCGCGTGCCGGCGTCCTTCGGGTCAGGTCGGGTCGCCGGTTGGGTCGCCGGCCGGTGACCGCCCGGCAAAATGTCATCGTGCTAACGTCATCGATGACGCCATCCTAGCGGTTACCGACCGTTGGGTGACGTCATGCTGACGTCAGCACCCGTCGGTACGTCGACTGGCGCATGCCGGTTCGCCGGCCGGCGGTGCGCACACGCTGGTTCGCCAACCAGCGCGTGTGCCGCACGCGCAGGGCGAGCCGGCGCTTCCGGGCGCGTCGCGCCCACGCGCAGCGCCTTTTGGCCGCGCGTGTGGGCGCGTGCGGCGTCGCCCGACGGTGCACAACATGTCGCCGAACTCGCCTCAACGACCTCTTTCACCCAGTGTCTTCAGAATTCAATTTCAACTTACGAAAACTCATAAAAATGGCCGAACAGCGCTCGGGTGTCGGGATTTCTCACCCCGATCCGTACGGCCGATTTTCTTCGTGGAAATTCAATCAAAAAACATCAAAGGGGTCGGGAAAAAAGTGAACTCGGGCTCTGATACCAATGTTGGGAATAACGGATCTCCGAAAACCGGATTCGACACTAAATCGAACCCCTAAAGCAATGCGGAAGACGAAGCCCGGGAATAACACGTATCACCGATCCTAAAGCGCACCACGGATTCGAGCGTACCTTGTTAGCCACAGATTAGACACCGACGCCGATAGAGGAAGAAAATCTGGCCCTGTTCGATCCAATGAAAGCCTTGAAGGGAAGAAGAAAATGTCGTATGCCTTACTGTTTTCTTTTGGAGGGAGAGAGCGCGCGGGAGAGAAGAAGACGTACATTTTTTTTTTTTAACCAACGTCATCTCTCTCTCTCTCTCTCTCTCTCCTCCCTTTTATACCTTCCCCCATCCACAGGCCCTATTCCCATGGGCCGGGCCTTTTGGGCCCAGCATGGGCAGACGGGCCTTAAGCTCATCACCAATTAAAACCATCAGTACATATGCCACTTCTACTTGTATATCAACTTAAAATTGAGCAATACATACTTGTAAATTGATGAAAAGCTAAAGCGCCAAGAACCAGACTTCATTATAGTATTTTTCAGGAAGCAGTGTCCATATGTTGCTTTTACTAATGATTTGTGATTTTCACTTTAGGTGTTGCTTATTCCAAGCACATGGTGCACATATATTCACATCATGGTGGTGATGACATAAGGAACCACCTAGAGGTTTGTTGCTAAACAAGGAGAAAAAAATTAAGCTTCTCTGTTCTGCTGACAATTGCCACCTAAATGCGAATTCAACTTGATTTTGACTCTAAGCTAATGTCTGCTACAGCTTGAGGCTCATGTTGGAAGTGTTAATAATCTTGCCTTTTCATATCCAAACGAACAGTTATGTGTTGTGACTTGTGGAGAGGACAGGTTGATCAAGGTATATTTTTATTGTTTTCCTTAGCGTTACAATGTTCTGCTGTTTGATCCCTTTTAACCAAGCTAATAGTTGCGTAGGTATGGGATGCAGTGACTGGGGCTAAACAACAGACTTTCGAGGGTCACAAAGCACCTGTATATTCCATTTGTCCACACAACAGAGAAAATATTCAGGTACCTGCTTCTTTCGCGTACTAACAAGGACACGTTGCAAGCATGGCCAATCGGTTGTACGCTTGACCATTCAATGGACTTTCTTTGCTAAAACTTGTTTAGGTCAAAAAAAATTGATTCAATTTGTATGAGAAGTGTGAATCTATGTTCTAATGGACCTTGTTCATTTCAAGGATTTTGCAAGTCTTCCAAATTTTGACCTATCTTGATTAGAATGTGTTTGTTAAACATGGTGACACGGTCTAAAGATTAAACTGCGAATTTGATTATTTCAGGCGATGCTACTGAGCATGGACAACTGGGTAAAGGTTTTCACAATAATGACTTCCTTCTTAATATAAGTTTAGATGGAAAATTGCTCCGCTTCCATTATTTGTTCTCCCTTAGTTTCTCCTCCAATTTTGATTAGTTAAATTAATAATAGATTGATGTTTATTGTGCCTGGGCAGAGCAGCAATTGACGATGACATTTTAATTTTTTTTTTAAATTTATGGTTGTGTACACTTTATTATAAAAGATATTTTAGGATATCTATTAGGGTTTTAGGTGGATGTGATCTATCTGGACATGTTATTGAAATTGATTGTAGGATTGTTTTCTTATGTAGTTCATCTTCTCAACAACAATGAATGGGAAAATTAAGGCTTGGTTTTATGACAATGTGGGGTCAAGAGTTGACTGGGATGCACCAGGTCACTCTTTTACCAAGATGGCATGCAGTGTCGATGGAATAAGGTTCAGACCATCAGCATTGCATTTCAAGCTTGATTTTATCCTGTGTCATTCTTTCTAACTAAAATAACCTTTTTTAGCAATTTTATTTGGCTATAGGTTGTTCTCATGTGGAACCAACAAAAAAGGAGAGTCATACTTGGTTGAATGGAATGAAAGTGAGGGGGCTATCAAGCGTACCTATCATGGACTTGGAAAGAGATCTAATGGGTCTGTGCAATTTGATACCGCTAAAAACAGATTTTTGGCTGCTGGAGACAAGTCCATGGTCAAATTTTGGGATATGGACAATAACAATATTTTGACAAGTATTGATGCTGATGGTGGATTGCCGGTAATTCATTATTGTTAATTTAATATGATTGAATTAGCTTAACCTTTCCATTAAACTCGCTCTTTAAATTTGCAGGCTTCACCTTGCATTAGATTTAACAAGGAGGGAATCTTATTAGCAGTCTCAACAAATGACAATAGTATCAAAATTTTAGCAAATGCTTATGGGATTAGGTTGCTAAGGACAATGGACAATTGGCCTTTTGATGCTTCTAGAATCACTCTGGGACCTCTTATGAAGGTAAGCTTTTTCAAGCTCACACTAACTTCATAGAGAGGAGCTCACTAAATGTCATTAATCTTGTACCGCCACCAACAATTGCGATATTTAGTTTTGGTAATGCTACTGTTGGGGCAAAGCTAGGTGATAGAGGGGTTCTGGTGGCAGAATTAAAATGTTTGATCCAATTTCCAGTGCATTTGATAGAGAAGTCTAGAAAATCCCCAAAAAAAAAAAAATCTGGTAGGATTATCTAAAGTTTTGTGTAGAAAAATCCGTAAAAATTATCTCTATAGTGTGGCAGACACTTGCCTTAAAAATATTTCTGACTCAAGCAAATATTTTTGCATGTCTTAGCCGCTGATGCAATCTTATGAAAAGGCTTAGGGTCGTCCAAAAGCAAATGCATTTGGGTCTCTATTTTTTTAATTTTTATTCTTAAAAACAGATTTGAAATGAAAATTCATAATAATGTAATTTTATTTTTTGAACAAATTTTTAGTTAATAAATAGGCTTAGAAAATATATAAGAAATAATTTTTTTACATTTCTAGGATAAAAACAAAAATAAATTTTTTCTCATTGCTTGCTTTCGTCATATATGACCATCGTCACTCGCCAACCACTCACTTGCCCGCCACTTTCCACCAATTGATAGTCGCCACCTAGAATTTTCTTTGCCTAGTTTCTCATTCATGGATTAAAAATAAATAAAAAATTATTTGCGATTAGAAATTATTCATATAAATAAAATAGCTATCATTCGTGCCCATAATACACCAACTAAAATAAACCTCTCTACCTTCGTTTGTATTATGCGTAGTATTATAAGGAAATATATATATTCTTGTGCTCCCTTGCTGCTGCTTTCAGAAATCCCTGTCCTATTTTAAAACATATCTGTGGATTTAAAAAAAATAAAAAAATTCCTTGGTGTTCCAAGGCCGTGGACCTCGGACTAGCCGGCTGCCGCCCTTGAACACCGCCGGTCCGGAGGCCGAGCTCCAAAATCTAGCCGAGTCGTGGCCTCGGCGCCGCACCAGATCTAGTCCACCCTCACTTGCTTCAAGCTGATCCATGGCCTCCTCCGAATCTGGTCGAGCTCGACTTCACGTCAGATATCGTCTGCCTTAAAAACGGTTCGAGCTCGGCGGCTCCTCCATGACTGCCGAGAAGCCGTCGAGATTTCGGTCACAACGTCGAGCTTGGCAGCCATAGAACGCCGTCACCTCCAGATCTAGAGGCTTAATGGCAATGGAGGCCGAGCGTCCAGATCTGGCCGTGGCGAAGGCCGTGACATGACCTCGGGTTGCAGCGATAACCGCCGTTAGAGGTCGCCTTAAGAGAGGGCGTTAAAAGTTGCAGACGGCCATGGACAGAGCGTGCAACAAGAAAGGAGACAAGAAAAAAAGGATAAGAAGCAAAGAATGGGGGGTTAACAAAAAGAAAAAGAAACATCTTTTACAACTTCTCAACAGCATCACCGGGATGAGCCACGCCGACGATCATGGACGGCCAGATCTGGAGAGCCAACAGCATCGCCGGCCATGGCGGAGCAAGGTTCGTGAGTGACTGCGACTGCCATGGACGGCCAAATTTGGAGAGCCAGCGGCGACACTCGTCTAGGTGACGCCCATGACCATGGTCGGCCAGATCTGAAGAGCCAGCAGTGTCGCCGACGCATCATCGGCCATGCCACCTCGTCCGAGGTCACGTGGCTGGCTTTGGACGAACGAGGAAGACGAAGCTAGAGGAAACAATTCCACCACTCAAAAGAAACTCCACATCAATCTTGTTTAATTTAATTCAAGACCTGTAAATTGTTTTAAGTGGATATCAAGGGAAAAATCTCGCCACATTAGCAGTTGACACGGCGCTTTGAAACTACCAAATATTTTCTCCTTTGCTTCTCGCACATCCACACGCACTAGCATATAAACTAGAAAACCATCAGGCAGCAATGGTAGGTATGGGAAGTGGTATCTTTACTGCATTAGGTAGTTAAATGTTTTCAACGAGCTTTATTTGTTGCTGACGCGGAAGTGGTATCTTTACTGCATTAGGTAGTTAAATGTTTTCAACGAGCTTTATTTGTTGCTGACGCTGTTAGTTAAATGATGCAATAATTGCATTTGTATGTGCATGTTTATTGAGCGTCTTTCAATGACATCCTCTCTTTTGAGCTCTACAGGACAGTGAGAACATGGCCGATGTGAAGCTCGGAATTGCTGATGACTCAGGAGACAAATCGCGAAATTGGAAACCGACAGAAATCAATGAACCATCACAATGCCAGTCCATAAGGCTGCCTGATAACTCTACGGCTGCAAGGGTACAAATGATTGCCACATTAGGACGTTCTTATGCAGCATTTCTTTTCCACATTAATCTCTCACGTTTCTATACAAATTTGAATAGGGGTTGCATTTAATGCATTTGCTTTACTAGTTTTATTCACATGTGGTCCAATGATTTATCTCTTAAACCTTGGCACTCAAGGACTTTGTCATATCTTCATTTGGCATTTTATAGTTGACTGATTGTTTCAACCATACAAATAGGAAAGGATAAGATCAACATTAATAAATCTGTGATTATGGTGTGGCAATTATGCTTGAGGCTGTGGAGGTCATGAATTTTATGAGAACGTTGAATAGCAAGATGGATGATTCTTGATTTAGAATGTAATGGTATATTTGCATAATGAGGCTGTGCGTCACCAAGTGTCTTTTTGCATGGATTTCTGGATCTATCAATTAGTGCCCAATTCTCTGGCCTCTTTCTTCTGCATTTTATTTTAACTTTCGGTATTGCATTTGATTGTCGCCACTGAAGCTGGTAAAACGAAACAGGTCTCGAGATTAAGCTATACAAAGTGGGGTCGTGCCATTCTGGCATTGTCATCGAATGCTGTACACAAGCTCTGGAAATGAGAAGAAAGTGATCAAAACTTAACGGGCAGGGTAAGGAAAAAAGAGGCAAATTCTTTTGTTGTTTAGCGTATTGTTAACTACATTGATTCTTCTTTTCGCAGGCTACAACTAGTGTAGTACCACAGCTATGGCAACCTCCCGGTGGGAATTTGATGACCAATGATACATGTGGTGCAAATCCTGAAGATGCAGTTCCGTGCTTTGCAGTGTTAGAGGATGGTCCTTTTCTAATATCAGCATCAGGGGGGGAGATCTCTTTGTTCGATATGAGGACTTTTAAGGTGAATATTTTCCCTAAGAGATGTATACATCCTCTTGTCAGTTTTTTGTAGCAATATCCACAAGGCACGAGATGATGAATTACCCCTTTGTGCTGAATATGCGTGCAGTATTTCCTCCACATTTTTACGGGAGCTAAAATTAATTGGTTCAATCAATGTATAAAAACGTATTGAGCTCTAATTGTTAGGAGGTCCATGAAAGCAATTGCTCCGATTTTCATGGGGATTATCTGTTCAAGAGTGCAGCATGTACCTTTTTACTTGCTAAGCGAGATAAGGGCTTTTCTGTGTCTTCGATGGAATCTTTTTGCTCTTGTTGATTAAAGAAAACAAGCAGTGCTTTTTTAACCCGTCTAGAGATGTATTGGTCCAACTTGTTCTCTCCCTTTCCTAAGAAGGGAGATGCCATTGAGGCAAGTGCCTCTTGGCACGTGTCCCACTGTTATTTATAAAGTTGTTAATATTATCCTACCTGCTGATATGCAGACATTGGAAAAATTTATGCCCCCGCCGCCACCGCCACCACCAAACAATGACATTATTGAGATAGGAATGGAGGACTCCGCTATTCAAATTTACAGTGCTCGAGTTGATGAGGTGAGACCTGTTTTCATTGTCGTTGAAAGTTAACCTTGTGATTATCCACAACAAAGTTACGAATATTGACTATTTTACTTTCTCAGATCCAGGGAAAAGTAAAAGGACGTTGGAGAATAATTAAAGACTTTGCCTTCTCAACTTCCTTAAATGTTCTCATGTCTTCTAGTGCTGATTCTCAGGTACCAGACCACTGCTTTTTTTACTTGCTAGTGAGACAAGGGTTTTTCTCTGTCTTTAGTAGGATCTTTTTGCTCTTACTGATTAAATAAAACAAGGCAAGAGCTTTATTCAACATTCCATAAATCTAATATTCGAAGTTGCCTTCTCCCTTTCCCAAGAAGGGAGACGCCATTAAGGCAAGTGCCTCATGGCACATATGTCCAACTGTTACCTATAAAGTTGTTAATACTATTCTGCCTGCCAATATGCAGACATTGATAACATTTACACCCCGACCACCGCCCATAACATTTCTGGCGTCTTTTCCTCAATGTGTATATGAAGCAATAGGAAGGGAGGACTCCTCTATTCAAATTTTCGATCATCGAATTCGCAAGGTGAGAACTAGTTTTATTGTTCTTCAAAGTTGACCTTGTTATTATCCCCAACGAGTATATGGATATTGACTGTTTCACTTTCTTAGTGGGTGGCATATCTAAAAGGACATCAGAAAAGAATTACAGGCCTTGCCTTCTCTAACATCTTAAATGTTCTCGTGTCTTCCGGTGCTGACTCCCAGGTACAAGACCACTACTGCATCTTCCTTTCCATGTAGACATGCCTATGTTTTGGGCAGAGATAGCAATGTAGTTTAACCCGCTCCAAAAAATGGGTTGATGTTCTTTTTTTTTTGGTCGAAAAATGGGTTGATGTTCGCTCTCAATATATTGATGCTTACGCCCTCATCATACGTCAGTACACGAGGCATCCTTAACTAGGCAGAATAAATCCTTCCAGAAAACTTCTTTGTGGTGACAGATTAATCCCATCCCATTAAGTGGGAAATAAAAAAGCTATGGGCGCGTTTGGTAACGTTTCTATTCAAAAACTGTTCCATGGAACTGAAATAGAAAAAACTATTTCTGTTCTGAGGAACAATTTTTGACCAGAAAGACACGTTTGGTAAACTTGTTCCAGGAATAAAAAATGAATAAAAACATGTTTGGTAAATTTATATTCTTTTTTTGTTTCTCTTAATTTTTTAATATTTTTATTTTATTTTTCCTTTTTTCCTTTTTTTCTTTTTTCTTTTTTTCTTCTTTTGGCTGGTCGCCAGCCTCCAGTGACCGACCGACGAGGGCCGGTAGCCTCGCCCAGCCACGGCGAGGCTCGCCAGCCCCCGGCGAGGCGAGCCGGAGCGTCACTGGTGCAGGCGAGGCCGAGCTTCGCCGGCCCCTGGCGAGGCTCGACCTCGCCCGATCTAGGCGAGCTCGAGCTCGCCCAACCATGGCGAGGCAAGGCCGAGTGTCGCTGGCGCGGGCGAGGCTCGGCCTCGCCTTGGCTGGGCGAGCTTGGCCTCACCCAGATCTGGCGAGGCCAAGCGTCGTCGGCCCCTAGCGAGGGCCGGCCTTGCCGGGGGCCAGCGACGCTCCAGCGAGGTCGCCAACCCTCGACGGCGTCGCCGGCCCTTGACAGCCGGCGACCGGCTAAAGAAAAAAGAAGAAGAAAAGAGAAGAGAGAGAAGTGTTTCTTCAAAAGTGTTTCTAGAACGAAAAATAACTTTTTTTTGTTTCTCATTTCCGTTCTTTTTTTGTTTTGGAAACAAAAAAACAAAAAATCTGTTCTTAAACAGAAAAAAGAAGTGAAAACATGCACGCCCTATGCTATCCTGTTGCTGCTTACAACTGATGCTAAAATACAACGTAAAATTTTATTGTTTCATTTGTCAATCAATGTTGATGTTCCCTTTGATAATTGTCAATTGTTGCTGTAGTTGTGTGTTTGGAACACTAGTAGATGGACGAAGCAGACTAGTAAGTTTCTGCAAATGCCGAATGGGCGAGGAGCAGCGCCTCTTGCTGATACTCGTGTTCAATTTCACGTGGATCAAATACATCTGCTGGTTGTTCATCAAACACAGATCGCCACATGTGAAGCTCCTAAACTAGAATGTCTCAAGCAGGTATTGAATATTTTTTTTATTGTGCACAATCCAATCTCTCATCTCATCTTAATTGCATAAAAATTATCGAAATATTAGATAGCATGAGTCGCTTCGTGCCAAATGTGCTATTTTTGATTCGTTGTTGATCACAACTAGTGGGACACTCGAGAAGCTAGCGCTCCAATCACAGATGCTACATATTCATGCAATGGCCAATCAATATATGTGAGCTTTGAAGACGGGAGCATCGGTGTTCTTTCTACTTCTACACTCAGATTGATATGTTGTATTAATCCTGCCGCTTATATCCTTCCAAAACCTTGGTAAGTTGGTTATTGCTGCTCACTTAACCTCATTCTTTTATGGAAAATGGCAAGTCTCATTCGCAAAGTTCCATAGTCTCGCGAATTATTCATTCCTCACTGATGTATTTGGCAGCTTGAGAGTCTACCCGCTAGTCATCGCAGCACATCCATCAGAACCTAACCAGTTTGCGCTAGGGCTTACTGATGGCAGCGTGTATGTGCTTGAGCCATTGGAATCTGAAGGAGAGTGGGGCAGTTCTCCTATTGAAAATGGTGTTGGGCCTAGCACGACCTCTAGTGCAACTGATTCAGATTAACCCCAAAGGTAGTGCAGGCCATGTCTCTCCCTGTGAAACTTGTGAGCATTACAATGCTAAGCCGGCTTTCCTCCACCTTACTCGATTCCAGTTTTGAGGGGATGCTGCTGAGGGTAGATTTTACTACCTCGGGGTACTTCCTTGCAACATAGTTCAGCATAGTTTGTCCTAATCGACTTCTGCTCAAGTCTTGTGGTGATAACTTGTTTTGTTATATTCATTTGGGCTGACTGGAAGTGAAAGAAGAAAAACATGAGATTAGAGTGTTGTTTTGAATACAACAAATTGGAGGTAGAGAGGATATCTCACTTCCTACACAACCAGAAACCTAAGGACTTGATTATACTAGTTAGTCAACCAATGCCTTTTCAGTACCTAAACTTAATTAATTTATAAACTAACTATCCACGCAATCTTTGACCATTTTATTAACCTATGTTACTAAATGATGTTCATGTATGATTGCACGATCAATTAAAAAGTAAACAATCACAATCAATGTGATGGAAGTAAATTAGAAGAAAGTAGACCCAGTGGAGTGTCAAGCGAAGAATCACATGGCTTTGTTATTAAGCCTCTGGGCAGCAACCTGTGCTAAATTCAATTGAGTCCAATTCATCAAAAGAGTGCTCTACCTAAACCTAAATTAAATTAAAGTTACCTATCAAAAACCCCCTAAACTATATGTATACTAACCAAAGAAACTAAGCTAAATCTAGCATCACAACTTAACGACCTAATCAAGGTCTCTGTTCCTAGCAATTTTCAAATTTTCATTTTTTTTTAAAATTTTTGGAAACTAATTCTTATCATTTTCTGAAAATAGGGACCCGAGCTCCGGCTATGAGCCGAACGCTGGTCTCATGAATCTGGGATAATAACTAATAAGCACAATTTGGGTTCTTATGTTCAGGCCCCTCCAATTCTAACTTTACCGAGCCCAATTCCAATTATACCTATTCTAAGCCACTACCCATCCTAACTACTCTAGCCCATTTTCTCTTCCACCTTCACCCAGTCCATCTTCAAGCCCGATTTCTATTATAGGTAGATTAAACCCTAAGCCCACTCTAAACCCATCTCATTATTATATTTAAATCAATTCTCCTCTTTTCTTACATCTTTTCGTCAATTTTTATTATTATTATTTTCTTCTTCCTTCTTCTAGCCCTTCATCCTCTTGGGCAAGTCAAGAATCTAATAAGCCATTTTCTCACCGATGAACTCCATAGAGACTTCACAAAAACATATGTGAAATTAAAATATGAAGACACAAGAAAAATTTATGTTTGGATTTGGTCTCAATAACAACGATATATAACAAGAATTAAATCCGAATGGTAATGGATTGACTTGTAGCAAGTAATGTATGCTAAAATTTCTTCAGATTGAACTAGATTAGGAATTATTTCACCTACGTATCTTAGAGACATTTCAACAAACAGTCTATGTGCACCAAAGGGATTGAATTTAGTCATAAATAGAGATTTTGTTTTCGTCTAAAATCAGTGTTTGAACCATGAAGCTATTACAAATCATCAAATTACAGCCTAGATTATCAGTGATTTTCACATTAGTAACCTGAATGTGGTCCAGTCATGCATCTTTCCTAAACAAGGCAGGAAAGAGGTGAATTAAATTATCTCATCAAGGAGTAATTGGTTGAGAACTAAGAGCTAATGAACAAACTAAGGGCTAGACATGGTCTGGTTTCTTGGCATTTATGTGTTCGATAATGCAAGTTGGACTTAATAGATGTGGATGTGCCAAGGGCTTGGTTTGGACAAATTGGATCAAGCCCATCACATTGAATGGATATCCTTTTAAATTAGTTGATGAATTGAAGTCCTTTCAGTAGTTCATTGAGGTTTGCCCCTAGTGGCCATCTTTCCAACATGGAATGGAGAGATTCAGTTATTATTTTTTGTAATCTTCATTTTGATTTTATTTATTCATATCTTTGATATAAACCGCCTAAATTGCCAATTTTCCTTAAATTGTTGACTAAAAATCAAATATCCACGGCAAGTCCAAGACCTCCAAATTGGTTGAAGCAATTTCCTGAAAGTTGTTGTAATCTTGAAGGTGCTACAATTGAGAAATGTTCGACAAACCCTTCACAAAAGCCACAATGCCCATTTAGTTCAAATAACTCCTAACGTTAATTATTTATATTCTTTTCAAAATAATTCATATATCTTTAGATAGTCATAATATGAATGATTTTTTTAGCATTTTCTATAAGAGTCAAATTGTTAATTCGAAACTTTCAAGCAAAGAATTATAAAAGGAGATTCCCAATGGCAATGGGAGGCAATTTGATAAAAGAAGTATTACAAGAGTTATAAGTCAGAATTCAACAAAATGTCAATCGAAGTGCTTAATCCTGAAAAAGAAGAAGCGATACCAATATCAAAACCCAAAGAGCTGTTGGCAGAATCAAAATTTCATTCTCATCTCCTGTTGGTATAAAAAATTGTTAATTACTTTTGAAAGAATAAATATAAATGTATGTTTATTTTGTCACATAGTTTAAGTATTACTTTCAAGAATGCTTTGATTTGATAGGTGGAACCACAACAGCTAAACTGGGAAAGGTCTTTCTTTAATTTTCGTGGTTTGGCCGTGTATATATTTACAATGTTAATAAGTACCTGACATTGAGAAATGCTGTGGACGGTAGCTCTCCTTCATCCTTACGATGAAAGTCAATACAACGAAAATTATTAACCACATTCAAGCCATTCTCAATTACTTGCAAGCATTTGCACACAAAGTGAAACCTGCTTATTTCCGTCTTCCACTAGGCTTCTTAGGCTGCGCATAACAACGCTTCTGTTCTCGGGAAAAGTTTTTTTTCAGAAATAGTTCTTTTATATTTATGCTCTGGGTAACAATTTCTGAGTAAAAGAACCCGTTTGGTAACAACACAAAATTTCTACTCTTGGAATAGAAAAAGGATAAAAATGCGTTTGGTAACGCGACAATTTCTTTTTTATATTTATTCATTTTTTATTCTTGCTGATGGATCGCCGCCCGTTGCTCGCCGACAGTGGCAACGGCCGGTCGTCGCCGCCGGTCGCCGGTCGCCGACAGCGGTGGGCGGTGGCTTCGGACGGTTGACGGTGGTTGCGGCAAGAAAAGGAAATAAAAGAAAAAAAAATCAGCTTATCTAGAAATTGTTCCCGGGAACAAGAAGCAACTTTTTCTTGCTTCTCAAAACTGTTCCCGGAAACAAATAATTAGAGAAATTGTTGCCGGGAACAAATATTTTACCAAACAGGTTTCCGTTCTTTTTTTGTTCCGGGGAACAAAAGAACAGAAATTGAAAGAAACAGGAGCGTTACCATGCGCTACCTTACTCTTTTTGGCTGGGGTCGACTGCTCCAAAGGCACTGGAAATAGGGTTCCTCCTTTAACGCCATCTTTATCATTTATCTTATCGAGAGTTTTCTGGGCTCCAACATACACCTTAAGGTCTCTGATCTGTGAAAAATGACAAGGGACATGCCACTGTCAACGCACACCATGCACGCACGCGCGAAGAGTTTTCACAGTATTATATACAAATTATTACAGTTTTAAGGCTAAAAGAAAATACCTGTTCTTCTAAGTCAAGTATTTGTTCATCCTTCAACTTCAGTGACAGAGTTTTCCTGCAGATGCACAGAAGCGTATGTGTCCTCCATTCATGTCAAATTAGAAGGGAAGCCTAAATTCCTGACAGCTTTAATTGACTGGACTCATATACTGAAAAAGTGTCGGTACAATTGATAATAATGCTTATTGAGGAAACTAGTCCACGTAACTTCATTGAAGATGGACAAGACGAGTATACTTCAAAAGGCTGCATGAATTTCTCTATAAAGAAAATGTTGTAGGCATATTAAGGTACTTAAAAGGCATCTACACCTAAATTGCTTGACATGTGAAGCTCAAATAAGCTTAAAGTCTACCGAATGTATATTCTTTTCCTTTTATTTTCTAATTTGTGAAAGTTGGAAATGTCAACATAACGTGGTATGAACAACCAATTGAATTTTAATTGGAATTAGTAGAATTTCAATATTGAACCGTATCAATTAAAATTTGAGTCCTAAACCATCACAGAATAATGTTCAAATATCTCCGGTGTGTAAAAAAGTACTTTGAAATTGGACCACCACCATGAAGATTTTAACATTGATTTCTGTCGATAAAGTTCAACCTCTAAAGCAGTAGCACTATTTCTTCAAAGGAAAACAAAATTACAGATGGAGCATATATAAACAAAAGAACAAAATTATGGAGAGCACTGACACATGCAACTTTCTCCATACATGCTGCGTTCTGTCCTTTCTCCCTTTCCCCTTTTTTGTCTCTTTCTTTCCCTAATTAGAGTTTGTCCAATCTTGCCACTTTTTTAAAAGAATTCAATAAAAAAAACACCAAAAGCTTTTTCATCTTCTTGCCACATCCTCCAACTAACAAGTAACTTAAACTTAATTATCCTTCCCAAGTATGGTGAAAGGAAGGCATATTAACCATGTGATAAACTCTTACTCATCATAAAATGGCTTTCGTTCTTTTGCCATTTGTTATGTGTTACAAGTCATGTATAGGTGCTATTGACATATTTGAATTAGAAACTGTATTTCCTCTTTCTTCTTCGAACTTTAACCTTTTTTACCTCACACCTAAAAGTCCATGCCATGTGAACACTTCCTCTTCAAGATACCCTTCTCACTTTTTTCTCATCTTCTCACATGTCTGTTTCCACTTCCTTTCTCACGACAGACCTCACTTACATGAACTATTACCACAATGCTGCTTCATTTCACTGATTAGGGTTTATGAGACTATGCATGCCATGGTATTACTTGTCTAGAGAAATCAGCAACGAAAAATACCTCTCTTCAATTTCCTTAACCTTTCTCCACATCATATCTTGGTTCTTGACAAGAGTTTGATTAAGCTACACCCACAAGGAACGACATCCGTTACTGTTATGACTGAGTGAAAACTATTGCATCTGATTGTAATATGAAAATGAGGCATGTGAAAAACAAGCAAAACAACAATCAGCCTTGGCTTCAGGCAGCCCTCCTCCCAAACTTTAAACATCCAAAATCACGAAAGGTAAAACAGAGAAGACTAAACCCTTACCTCTGCCACCGTCTTCTTTTCGTCACCAAGTTTCCCCAACTTACTAGATGTCTGCAATCTTTGAAGTCACAGCTTTCTCGCTTGCTTCTAGTTTGGAATTTTCTTTTCTGCTTTTGGCTTCTAACATGAGAGACTCATAATGCTAACGGAGAAAAACAAAAGAATTAATAGGGGATGATATGTTCAAGGACTTAAAATGTATTCTTTAAAGTCAGTCTTAGGATGACGGCAGTCTATGTAACAAAAATGACAAACATAGGTTAGAAACGAAACACTATCAGCAACAGTAGCATGGGCAGTTTATATATAATCTACTGGCTTTTGTAATTCTACTTCTGATACAACAGGTTTTCAATTCAGATACCATTCCTTCTAAGACTATCCATCTCAAAAAGTCAATAATAAAAGAGTCCTGGCACCTTAGGGAAACTCAATTCATTTTCCACCACAGATATATTAGTAAGAAAACAGAAAAGAAGAGAAGAATAGCAGAAGTTTTGCAATTCTCTCAAGCTAATGCAAGCCCACTAGTTCTTTTATACTTCCTACATAAGCTCATTAGACAAATGCAGTATGCAAATTGACAGGTATAAAATGTTGTACACTATATAAAAGCAAATGAAGCTGAGATTATACAACACGAGTGTAATTACTTTCCTTCTCTTCACAACAATTCTGACAATCCCATAGATTTTCAAGAGTAAAATGAGTTCACTTTAAAAAAAAAAAAAAGAAAGAAAGAAAGAAAGAAAGAAAGAAACAAGAAAATGGAGAAACATTTTTTGATCTGAAATAACTAAACTAATGTTCTATCATGGTTTTCTCCTAAAATATGTATACTTAAAAACCATTACCTAAAGCAAAAGCACAATCGATGGAAGCTTTCACAAGTAATGCTTATAACCATGGCTGATCAGTCAAAAATAAAATGAGAAAGACTAAACAGGGATAATTGAATGGTCTTGGTATACGCATGCTTACTTTTCTTTGCACTTCCAGCTGAGTTGAAGCTAGATGAATATAGTCGGCATGAATCTACAAAAAAGTAAAGCTACAGTGTCAGAGTAAATGAAGAAAGTCTGACAATTATAATTGTGAAATTTTAGATGGAGAGAAATTGTTATTCTCATTCATATCTTCTGGTGCTTTACAATGCTGTATTTATAGGCTAATACATAGATAAATCCTAACAAACAAAAATAAAGGAAAGAAATTTAAAAAAGGAGAAAAACTAAAATCCCACGATTTGTGGGTTAACAACTATAATCCCATGATGTATGGGATTTGATCAGAATCAAATCAGAATAAAAACCTCCTAAAAAATCCTATGTATTTACAGCAATATAATATCTATTTACAGCTCAACACTCCCCCTCAAGCTGGTGAATAGATATCTTCCATTCCCAGCTTGGAAATTAGCTCATGAAAACTTCCACCATTAAGCCCTTTGGTTAAGACATCCGCCACTTGCTGTCCTGAAGGAACATATGACAAACAAATCAACCCTTCTTCAAGTTTCTCCTTGATGAAGTGCCTATCAATCTCAATATGTTTTGTCCTGTCGTGCTGCACAGCATTATGAGCAATATTAATTGCAAACTTATTGTCACAAAATAACTCCATAGGACCCTACCACTCAATCTTCAAGTCATCAAGAATGATCTTGATCCATAATAACTCACATATTCCTTGAGCCGCTGCCCTAAACTCAGATTCTGCACTTGATCTTGCCACCACATTCTGTTTTTTACTCCTCCAAGTTACCAAATTACCTCCAAGGAAGGTACAATAACTAGTTGTAGACCTCCTGTCAACCACTGAGCCTGCATAATCCGCATCTGTATAAGCCTCGAGCTTGAGATTTGGGCTTCTCTTGAAAAGTATTCCCTTTCCTGGACTACCTTTTAAGTAGTGTAGGACTCGATGAACAGCCTGTAAATGTGATTCCTTTAGATTATACATGGATTGACTAATCAAGCTAACAGCATAAGAGATATCTAGTCGAGTATGAGTAAAATAAATTAACTTTCCCACTAATCGCTGATACATTTCTTGATCCACTGTTGCCTCCTCTTTTGCTTCCGTTAGCCTCTGGTTCGGCTCAATTGGAGTAGCTATTGCTTTACAACCAAGCTTCCCAGTTTCTTCCAAAATATCCGTCACATACTTTCGTTGTGAAATAAGGACCCCTTGCCTGGAGTACGAAACCTCAATTCCCAGAAAATACTGTAACTTCCCTAACTCCTTTATTTCAAATTCCTTAATCAAGCACTGTTTCAGCCATTGTTTCTCCCTTTCATCATTGCCTGTGACTATTATGTCATCAACATACACCAACAATGATGTAACTCCCCCCAAGTCTGAGTGTTTTATGAACATTGTATGATCTCCCTGGCTTTGTTTATACTCGGATGCCTTCATGACTCTAGCAAACTGTCCAAAACCAGGCTCTAGGTGATTGTTTGAGCCCGTATAATACTTTCTTAAGTCTACAAACCTTTTCTGTTGTTTCATTTCCTTCAAAACCAGGTGGGATGCTCATGTAGATTTCCTCTTCCAAATCTCCGTGTAAAAACGCATTCTTTACATCATACTGTTGAAGTTCCCAATCAAAATTAACAGCTAAAGACAATAAAATTCTTACAGTATTCATTTTAGCCACTGGTGCAAATGTCTCCTGATAATTCACTCCATATGTTTGAGTGTAACCCTTCGCAACCAATCTTTGCCTTGTACCTCTCCAGAGAGCCATCTGCCTTGTACTTTACAATGAATACCCACTTGCAACCAACTAGATTTTTCCCCCTTGGCCTGTCAACAATTTCCCATGTTTTATTTTTTTCGAGTGCTTCCATCTCCTTTCATGGCATTCCTCCATTCCTCTTTTGACAGCGCTTCAGACAAGGTGTTAGGAACAGCAATTGTGTTTAAACTCACAATAAAGTTTCTATATGATGATGATAACCTATTAAGGGACACATAATTTGATAGTGGATATACCGGTTTCTTGGTACACTCTCTAGTTCCTTTTCTTACAACAATAGGTAAATCAAGATCACTCTCAGGTGTATTACTAAGCTGTTCATCCAAAGGAGATTCAAAACTTATTGTGTTTTCATTGACAATACCCGGAGTGGTATTTTGGACCTGCTCTTGTGTTGCAACGGTTGTCCTCCTTGAATAATCTTTTAGAATCATAAATATGAGTTGGACTAGTGGGAATAAGAATAGAGACAGGTTGGTGTGTGGGACTAGTTGACGAGTTTTGGTTGATAGGGACATTAGACGATAAATCTAAGTTATCAATGACACCAAGGTCCTTATCTTCCATGACTGAAAAATCCCCTTGAAGATAAGATTGTGAGAAATATGGTTTATTTTCAACAAAAGTGACATCTGCAGAGAGATAGAATTTTTTAGAAGGAGAATGGTAACATTTATAGCCTTTTTGTGTTTGTGAGTAACCAAGAAATACACATTTGATTGCACGAGGATCTAACTTTCCTCGTTGATGATGATGAATGTGAACATAGGAAATGCAACCAAAGACTCAAGGTGTAAGACCATTAGATGTACGAAAGTGAGGATAGAACTGAGAAAAAACTTCCATAGGGGTCTTGTGGTCTAATGTACGTGAGGGTAGTCTATTGATCATGTGTGTAGCTGTAAGAACAGCTTCTCCCCAATATGCTTTAGGAATTTGTCTGTGAAACAATAAGGCACGAGTTGTGTTAAGGAGATGGTCATTTTTCCTTTCAACAACCCCGTTTTATTGTGGTGTATTCACACAAGATGACTCATGAATAATGCTTTCCTTTTGAAAATAAGGGGACAACACTTGATTAAAGTATTCTCTACCATTATCCGACCAAAAGACCTTGATCTTGACCCCAAATTGAGTTTGAATCATGGAATGAAATGAAGGAATAATGTTACTCACATCAGATTTATGTTTGAGTAAGAAAGTCCACGTGATCCTAGAGCAATCATCAATTAGAGTGACAAACCAACGAACTCCAGGGATGTTTGAAATCATGGAAGGTTCCCAAATGTCACTGTGGATTAAGTCAAAAGGATTAGAACTACGGTGATTGCTAATAGGAAATGGTACACGATTATGTTTGGCTAATTCACAAACATCACAATGGAAGTCTTTAATATTCGAATCTTTAAACAAGGATGGAAACATAATGCTCAAGACTTGAAAGGATGGATGACCAAAACGAAAATGATGAAGCCAAATTGCTTCTTTATTTGAAGTACTAAGAAATGACATAGACAGATTATTCATGATTCTTCTTGTAGTGAGAGGTGTCTCAAGGTAGTATAGCCCATTTTGTTCCTTAGCAAGTCCCATCCTCCTCTCCAAGTCCCGATCCTGAAAAACACAATAAGATGGGTAAAAAACAGCTTGACAATGAAGATCTTTTGTGAGTTTCTGTATTGAGATAAGACTGGCAGATAGTTTAAGGACATGAAGAACATCTTTAAGGACAAGATCAGGTGTGATAGGAACATTTCCAACCCCTGCAACAGTAGCAAAAGACCCATTTGCCACAATAATCTTCTTATTGCTAGGACAAGGTGTATAAGTGCCAAAATGGGATGAGGTGTGAGTCATGTGGTCGGTAGACCCTGAATCAATAACCCATGAATTACCTGAGAGTGCTAGTGAGCATGCACCAGAAGGTTTATTAAGAGACCCTAACAAATCTCTTAATTTCTCAATTTCTTCATTGCTGAAGGTTGCTTTCTCCTGAACTTCTTCTTAACCAGCTTTCTCAGTTAGGTGGACCCGAGGTCTTGGTTGTGTTGCCCGATTCACCCACTCTCGGCCTGAAGTAGTTGACCTGCCATTCAATTTCCAGCATTGTTCTTTTGTATGTCTGGGCTTCTTGCAGTAGGCACACAACAAGCTATCCCGATTGTCTTTCCTTGGCAAGTCACCATTTTCATCAACCTTTCTAGTTGTAAAGGCCGACCCTTCTACAACTTGTGGTTCTAGCATGACGGATCGACGGCTTTCTTCCGCCCGAATCAAGGAAATCGTTTCCTCCAATGATGGCACTTCCTCCTTGCCAAGTATTTGAATTCTGACTCGATCATATTCAGAATTAAGCCCGGCTAAAAAATCGTAGGCCCGATCATTTTCAATAAAACTCTTTAGAATGGCCGCATCATCTGGACACCGCATCTGAAATACTCGATAATGATCGAGTTCTTGCCATAAGTTCTGCAGAGAATTAGCATACTCGATAACAGTCTTACCTCCTTGCTTTGTCCCACTGGTTTTCACCTTCATTTCATACACCCGGGCTGCATCACGAGCCTTTGAGTACGTTCGTCGAATGGAATCTTAGATCTCCTTTACGGTTGGTAGAAACATACAAGTGTCGCTTATGGCTGGTTCCATGGAATTCCATAACCATGACATGATCATGGAATCAACCTCATCCCACACATCAAAATCAGGATCTCCTTTCTTGGGTCCTATCCCAAGTAAATGGCGGAGTTTTCCTTTCCCCTTCAGATACGTCTTGACAAATTGTGACCACTTGAGGTAGTTCTTCTCATTCAATCTATAGGTTGGCCTGATATTCTGAAGATCACCTGTCATGTGTGTTGAGGCGACCTCCTCAGATTGGTTCATGGTAGGATTTGTGGCTTTGGATGTGGCCATTTTGGAGAGTGAATGTTAAGAAGAGAACAAGGGCAATAGTGCAGCAATGAAGACTGCAATTGAAATCCAGAAATCTATTTCTGGAGAATAATAGATAGCAACGAAGGCTGAAAAAGAACGCAGCAATGAAGACTGCAATTTTAAATTCAGGAATCTAGCCTAGAGCTCTGATACCATGTGAAATTTTAGATGGAGAGAAATTGTTATTCTCATTCATATCTTCTGGTGCTTTACAATGCTGTATTTATAGGCTAATACACAAATAAATCCTAACAAACAAAAATAAATGAAAGAAATTTAAAAAAGGAGAAAAACTAAAATCCCACGATTTGTGGGTTAACAACTATAATCCCATGATGTGTGGGATTTGATCAGAATCAAATCAGAATAAAAACCTCCTAAAAAATCCTATGTATTTACAGCAATATAATATCTATTTACAGCTCAACAATAATGGAGGTAATATCCACTTTGCAGGCCCAATAATCAACTTGTGACATTTGGCCAACAAAATGAACATGTGAAGTACAAAAACAGAAACAGAATCTTTCATTGTCATTTGTCAGCACCTAAAACAGTAAAAGCATCATGCACCTCAAAACTTCAAACATTTCACTTAACTGAGTCCAAGCTCCAAATCTTTGCAGGGAAAGGAGAACCAAAAAACAAAAATATTCAAAGCATACAAATAAGAGGACACGTGAACCTACTGCTTCGATTTTGCTGCTGAAGAGCACCCCCACTAATTTCAGAATCCTCGCTACAACTGCAGCTACCACAATCTCCTTCAAGTGATTCACAGTATGAATTCATCTCCAAAAGCTTGCCGTCAGCTTTTGATTGATTAAGCCAGTGAACATAAGTGTCCCCGACATGATCCCAAATTTGCTGTGTTCTTAAATCTAGAGAATAGCAATGTTGCGTATTTTTCCAATGGCTGATTGCGTGCTTATCTTTGTATCTACAAAGCCAGAAAAGAAAATCTATAATGAAGACAGCCTATCCAATCACTAAAACTATAGAGTGAGCGAAAATTCCAGCACATCATGACTGGATCTATCACCTTCCACATCTGACAAAACCACATATCAGACAAACCCAAAGATTTTCCATTGTCCCACAAATAAAGCACGATGGCACCTCATCTTGCTGTTGGCATAGACGGCAAACCTGATAAAGAGCAGAAACAGAATCTTCTTCACAATCTGTTAACAGAGGCATCCCTGATGATGTTGCAAAATGAAACTACATTTCCGATCAAGGTAATTTCTTGCAACCAAATCAAGATATGTGCCGTAATTGACATCTTTAGCAATGTAATTGGAACTTGCAATAAAATCAAAGGAAGACCCTTGGCACATCACCCGCATGGCAGAACATCATGTTGATTTATTTTACCCATAAAAATTGGCGAATCAAGCAAAAGTTAGCATGCACATGTCCATCGATATATCTCCTACATGGCACTTTTTCAACTTTTGACATTACATGAGTTCAAAGATACTTTTTTGCTACAACTTGGCATGGACAGAGCATATTAGAACATCAATTGAAATGTAAAATACGACCATGAAACATCTTAGCTTCAAGACAGGAAATGTTTGAGGTCAAAGATCAGAATTTGACATCAGTATGATCACCCTGCACCTGTGAACATACGCATAACTTATCGTGCATGCTTGGCCACTGCTATTACTTCTGTCACTCTTTGACTCATGAGAAATTTGAGATAGGAGTGACAGGACCATTGGATCAAACACATGTGATGAGACATTGCAAAAATTCTTGTGTCAGAATATGATAATCAACAAAAAGTAACTCCAAGAAGCCATACCATTGACCTATTCCAAATCTCCAAATAAATGTCATGATAATTTAAAAGAAATCCTGAACTTAGTAAGCACAATAGAGTAAAGGAAAATTCTACTTTTGATTCATGTACTTTCATGCTATTTCTAATCATGTCTATACTTTTAATTTGCCTAACCAAGTCCATCTACTTTAACAAACTTTCTAATCAAGTCTTTCCAACACTAAATACGACCAAATTCAACTGAAGTGGCCCTTCGACAACAACAATGTATGATGCCGATAAAATATGCGGACGCCCACATGGACATCTATGGAAAAATTTAGCCAATGTAGACGACCTCGAAGTGTGACATGGACAAATAATGGATGCCCACATTAGAAAAATTTTATCCATGTCACACAACGAAGACATCTGACGGTCACATCAGCTGGATTTGGCCTGATTTGGTCTCAGAGAGACTTGATTAGAAAATTGGCAAAAGTAGAAGAAATTTATTTAACAAATTAAAAGCACAAGGGACTTGATTGGAAAAAATGTGAAAGTACAGGATAAAAAAAATACTGCCACAACTGCTATAGCTAATATTAATTATCAAAAACCAACAATTAATCCACAGTCAGCAGATTAACAGAGAGATAGTGGCAGTAGCTGAGAAATTACATTATAAATTCATCTAATCTGCATCAGCAGAAGAATGTCTAACCTGACAAGACAAGTAAGTCCATTTTGTACCACATGAGCAATGAAAGGAATGGTCACACTGCGTACTCAAAATTCTGCTGGTATCTGGGTCCAATCTCTCTGACATCAAAAGAAAAAAAGTTGCAAGTGTAAACGACTTTCAAACTCATCTCACTGCAAGGGAAATATAATCAGCAGGGGAGTACAGGCATGGCCTACCAAGACAAACTGGACAAGAGGGTAGCTCCGTAAAGCCCGACGGGGGTGTGCTGGCTACATCAGCTGATTCCGTATAGTCCACTTCGTGCAGAAATAGAATATGGCATACTCAGCCTGAATGTCCAGAAGATGAGTATTAAAAGTGAAACAGAAATCGACTATATGAAATCTCACAGCAAACAACAGGTGCAAAAATTGTAAATACCTCAGCAGGCAA
The DNA here is from genome assembly GCA_017140185.1 of Eucalyptus polyanthemos subsp. polyanthemos. NCBI lineage: Eukaryota > Viridiplantae > Streptophyta > Magnoliopsida > Myrtales > Myrtaceae > Eucalyptus > Eucalyptus polyanthemos. Next base: position 18,634,643 of record CM029459.1, on the reverse strand, counting down.
GAAATTCTTGCCATTGAAGGTGCAATAGAAACCATCAGCAGCCTTTTGATCGGTAAGCTCGATCAGCACGCTGTACCTATCTTCCATCCCATCATTCCTACATCAAACGCACAATTCGCAACACAACGATCACTAAAACCATTCAAAAGCATTTAAATAAGAACCCAGATCGGAAAACCCAGTTCCACCGTCGGAATGCTTCCAAAAAATTGGACTTTCATCATCGGATACCCACTAAGGCATGATCATGAGCATTTTTTCAATAATCGAGTCGAGCTTTAAGATTCTCATCAGCAAAATATAATCGAGACGGCGAAGCTAACTAATTCCTCGAATTCTCTCTTTCATTTAGCCAATTCACTTCACCAACCGAAAAAAAACCAGTCGAAGTCCCGAAGAAGAGGAGACGTCGTCCATCCAAGGGCCGCAGAACCGGATGAAGTCGTCGGGGGAGAACTAATTGGGGACGGCGACGACGAAGAGTGTGGTGGAGCGGGCGCCGGGGCTCGAGAGGGGCGCGTGCGACAGCGTCCGGAACAGGTGGACCATGCCCCTCCTCTCGGTGAACCTAGGGCTCCCCGGCGGCGGTGAGGAAGAGGAGAAGCCGCCGTAGTCGGTGGCGAGGGGGTGGTCGGAGTCCACCGAGTGGACCCGGAGGAAGAACATCTTCTCCCCTTCGGGCTTGCTGCGATCGCCGGGCTGAGTCGAATCGCCCGAGTTGGAGAAGATTGCAGTTACGGAGGAGCAGAGAGAAGAAACTCGCGGGAACCGAGAGGAGGATTGGGCACGCCTTCTTCCTGGAATTATAAAGGTTCCTACTTTCCACCAAAAAAAAAAACTAATTGGCGCAAAATGAATAATTTATTGTCTAATACGACTAACTTAATTTCAATAATTATTTAGGAGAAATTTAAAAAGAATTGGGTATTGCTTGTTGAGTTGAGATTTACACAATAGATATTTTTTTATTCATTTTGGGTGTTCAAAATAATTGAAAAAATTAAATTTGAAATTAATAATACGTAGAATGTCATTTATCTTTAATCAAATTACCTTTTGATCAAGCAGATCTGGAATTATGTGAATTATGGTGGGAAGCATGTTATATGATTGCTTATGAATGAAATAATTTTGTGATCAGCCCGCTTTCGTTTATTATTAAATGATGATGGATCCAAATTAACATTGGTAATGAATTCTGCCGAAATTGAAAAAGCAAAGAAATGATAAAGGCCTAAATTGACCTAGTCGTGGATTCTATTTCTTTTGCTTTGTCTAACAAACAAAACATGACGAAAAAAAGGTAGAATACTCCTAGATATTCTAAAATTAAAATGCAATGGCAATTGAGTGTCTATTTGGCATAAAAATTGCTATTACACGTGATTATTATGCGGGCCTAGTTTGGACCAACATCAAGACTAATGTGTTGCTCAAGCTGGCTCATAAAATGAATCATATATAGAAATGTTGGGGCATGGCTCGGGCGAAGGTTGGGCAAGCTAGGATTTTTTAACATAAGGATATTTTATAGTCTCGGGGTCATGTCTCTCATTGTGATGTTGCAAAGGGTAGATTTTATAGTCTCGGGTCTTCCTCCTAACATACTTTGGCACAATCTGTCTTAAAATGGTACAATTAGCATCCTGATCGACTTGTAGATTTTACAGCCTCAGGGTCTTCCTCTTGACATAGTTTGGCACAGTATATTTCAAGTGGTATAATTAGCATCCTAATCGACTTCTGCTCAAGTCTAGCCATGATAATTTGTTTTATTATATTCATTTAGGCTGACTGAAAGTGAAAAAGAAGAACATGAGATTAAGGTGTTGCGTAGAAAGCGTCGTATATTTGAGTTGGAGACAGGTTTATCTGATTTTAGTTAGCAAGCTAAAGGATCATAGAACAAGGTTTAGTTTTCGCAGGTGGCTTCTTTTCTTGTTCCTTCTGCGTCATGCTGAAAGTACTTTTCTTATGTATTTTATTTATTCTTTTTAATTTGCTGAAGTAGCATTTGTTAGCACTTAGCAGGTTCTCTTTTCTTGTTCTTTCGCCACCAAAAAAAAAAAAAAAAATCATCTTCTTCCTGTGTTCCTATTATGAACGCCATTTGAGTGCAACAGCACTCAGACCTTGGATGAAAGTAAATACTTCCCCATCGTCTATCTCGACATTTTGCTTATTGGACTGCAATCTTTAGGAATCAAGTTCCATCTTTTTGAGGATGATAGTCTTTAACTGCAGTCGGTAAAACACTGTATCGTCGGGGACACCAGTCGGTTATTTCTCCAGCTTTTACATTTAACGGACTTGATTTTTTCATTTGCAAATGGACACAGAGCAGGTAGGAGCATGACAACGAGCCTCTTTTGATTTCATCTATATTCCTATCACCCTTCCCTTACTACGCTCTCAGCCACCAAAGAGTACTTTTGCTCAGCACGTCAGCCTATATTGTCATTGCAAAGTGCTTGCACTTCAAACAAATGCGGAAGTAGGATGTGCAATCTAAGAGTGTCTGATTTATTTCGTATACAGCGGGTTCAACCCTTGGTAAGTTTGGATGTCACACCTTAAAAGGCACATTCTTCTGAACGGCTGAGTTTGCAGAATCAATAGCAAAGTGAACCTAGTGGACACGTTTTCTCCGAACATTTCCACAAAATTTGGAATTAGTTCCCCTTACAAATAGGAACGAGGGTTTTCCCCCTTATGAGAAGATGTTCTTGAACTGGGAGTTTAGAAGGGAGTAAGAGCCACTTAAAAGCTGTTGTAGTTTTGGAGATGGTATCAAACGACCTCTCAAAAAAGTAATCCCAGTATGCCAAACATTAATTATTTTAACCTTTTACAAAATCGTTCATATATTTTTAGACAGTCATTAAATAAATCGGTTTTATAGCAATTTCTACAAAAGCCAATTTGTTAATTCAAACACTCCAAGAAAAGAACAATAGAAGGAGATTGCCAATGCCATTGGGAGGCAACTTGGCAAAGCGAGCACTTTTGTGAGGTATAATAAGTCAGAGTTTAACATTATATGGATCAAAGTCTTTAATCACGAATAAAGAAATGGCAAAACCACAATCACAAAACTGAGGGCAGTTGGTATAATCGAAATTTCATTAAAAACTACTGTTGGTATATAAACTTGTTATTTTATTCCAAAGAAAAAATTATAAATATATTACCAAAGCAGAACAACATATAGAAGAACTGAAGTTGAAAGCTAGACTTTTTAAATTTTGGGGAAATAAAGTTTCCACAATAAGTTTTTAGGTGCTGCTTTCAAGAATGCTTTGGTTTGATTGGCGGAACTGTAACAACTAAACTGAGAATGGTCTTTCTTTAATTTTCAACGCCTGGCCGAGTATATGCATCTACAATGTCAATAAGTGCCGGACACCGAAACTCAATTGAAGAGGAGGACTGGGGAAAGTCAGGGAGTTGCACCATCCACAACCCCTCCAAGTATAGAGGTTCTGCAGAACGCTGGGCAGTGAAATACCACCCTCGGGCCCCCCTTGCGTCCGCAAATGCTGCTAACAGTACTTTTCCTTCCTACTTACGACGAATGTCAATAAAATGAAAAAACAATTAACTACATTCATGCCATTCTTGTTTACTTATCAAGCATATGCACACAAAGTGACACCTGCTTATTTCCGTCTTCGGCTGGGCTCCGTGCTCTTTCTGGTTGGAAACGATTACTCCGAACGCACGGGTAATAGGGTCCTCCTTTGACGCCATCTTTATCAGTCATCTTACCGAATGTTTTCTGGTATCCAATATACACATTAAATTCTTTGATCCGTTAAAGATGACAAGGAACATATTGCTGTCAACACATGTTACATACCCATACACGCGGTTGGCAATATTATGAAAACCATATGAAGGAATAAAGTTTTGAGGTTCAGAAAATGTACCCGTTTATCCACATTTAGTATTTTTTCATTCTTCGACTTTAGTGACAAAATTATCCTGCACATGTGAAGAAACCGTATGTGTGCTTCATTCATGTCAAATCAGATGGGAGGACTAAGTTCTCCAGACAGCTTTAAATTGACTAAACTCGTCTAGAAGTTGCATCAAGTACAATCCATAACTATGCTTATCTAGGAAGATTAGCCCACATGACTCGAATGAAGATGAACAAGATGAGTATACTTTAAAATGCTGCATAATTATTCTCTACGTTGTATGCATATTAAGGAACTCAAAAGGCATCTAAACCCACATCGCTTAATCTGTGAAGCTCGAATAAGGGTTATGTCGACCAAGAGCATATTCTTTTCATTTTATTTTCTATGTTCTCAAAGTTAGAAATTTCAACACTACGCATCATGAACAACCAATGAACTGTTGTTGGAATTAGTAAATTTTTAATGTTGCAATTAAATTTTAGTCCCAAACCATCACAGAATTATTTGCAAATTTTTCTAGTGTGCAAAATTGTACTTTGAACTCGAACAATGACCGTGGAGTTTTGAACATTAACTTTCTGCCGATAAAGTTAAACCTCTAAGGCAATAGCACTAAAACATCAAAAGGGAAACAAAATCACAGATGAAACATACATTAACAAAGGAACCAAATAAGAGAGAGGTCGTCCTGTCTTGCCACTTCTTTGAAACTTCTTCAAAAAAAATTCCCAATAACTACCTACTTCATCTTCTTGCCACGTTCTCTAACCAATATTAACTCAAACTTGGTCATTTCCCTCCAAAGTATGGTGAAAAGCAGGCATATTATCTATTTGATAAATTCTCACACGACATAAAATGACTTTTCTTTGTGCCTTTAATGATGTGTCATAAGTCATTTATAATCATAATTCAGATATTTGCATTGGGTGTTATAGTTTCTCTATCCTCTTCCAACTACTTTCACCCTTTTTACCTCAATTTGTGACACCATCTAAAAGTTCAAACTATGTGAACTCTTCCTCTTCACATTACCATCCTCACTTTTTTCTCATCTTCTCAAATGTTATTCCGACCTTCCCTCTCATGACCGACCGACCTAACTTAAATGAATTATGACCAGCATTGACTTGAGCCATTAGGTCCAGCATGATAGAACTCAGGCGGGCCGACCCTAACCTGAATCTCTCTCCAACTGAAATTCACATGCCACATGGCACGCTTCCATTAGTTAAAATCCTCCCTGTCTACAATAGAACATATGACACCCAATGGTCTAATCAATTTTCGTGATAAGTGTGTGGGAGCACAAAACTCTAGTTAAAAAAAAAAAAAAAAAAGCTATTCTACCACCGCCCAACCATTACATGTTCCAACTCCTTCGCTGGTCGCGCCGTCGACCATCAATCTCAGGAGGATCACGTTTGTTCATTTCATCGAGAGCACCATTCCAGAACCCAAACGAAAAAAAATGGAGCAAGGAAAATTCATCTCAAAAAAGCGATTCCGTTCGATTCAGTTGGCGATTTCAAGCGTTCTGAATTGATCCCAGTGGTGGTCGCCCGCGTCAACAGCCTCTTCAATGCCGCGACTCCATCTCCTTCGTTTCCCTTCCGCGGCCGAGAGCTTCGAAATGTTGTCGTTCCGCTCGAAGCTTCTCCACCTGTTCAGGTTTCGATCATCGACACGTTCTATAGCTTCTTTCAGTGATTCGTGCGCCAAACCGCGGCCTCAGTCCACTTGATTAACCGGGTAGCATCTCCTGTTCTGTCGTCACAAGTAAGAGGCCGAGAGTCCGATTCTCTTATTATGATGAAATTGATCATAGCTGACTTTTTTTTCTTTGACTTCGAACATCATGTACTGATTTATGTTGAGTCTAGTTACAAATTTGGGTTCGAAATGGCTTTGATCTGTTCCACAACCGATTCACCATAATCTGTTCGATGAAATGTGTCTGAGACCTTGGTGTGAATTGATTCGAGTAATCGTCCGATTTGAAAGCACATTAGTGATGTTCACTTGATATTGTTTGATTTTTTAATCTTTAGACATGATTACGACTATACACCAATAGTTGCCAAGGATGAAACTGACTCTCCGTTTGTTTCCTCGGTGGTTCCTGTGATCTTTTGGTGATTGGTGGTGGTTGGCGAGACGAGAAGGCTTGGAGTCACTGGCACACGCGCGATCTTTGGTGATGATCATAGTACACCCTGTTGAACAGCATTCAGATGACGTTGCTGAGCATGAATCGCGATCATGCCAATTCAGATCACTAACTTTGGCCGACACATGTTTCGGTCACTAACTTGAGCAATGTTATGGCTACTTGCTGGCCTTTTCGTTGCTGCTGAGTTGCCTCACAATTTCCTCAACCGCCGAGCTTTGCTTCTGTCCATGCCTTGCAGTCCATCGTTGCCATTGTAATTGCTGCGGTAAACCTACCTTGCCATACCGCCATGCGTTACCGATATAGATTGACGTACCGGTAGAGCTATATCCACTGCGTTTTGTTAAAATCGGATCGCCTCATACCACCGGCTTGTTTCTGGTCCAACTGATTTTTAGAGTTGACTGTATATTCAGATTTCCTTCCCTCCTTTGTTTTTTATGTTCTGGATTTTGTGCATCTTCTTAAACCGAATCATGGGAAAGCTAAGCTGTTCGAAGTCCAGTCGTCATGGGGTCAATACTTTGTCACAAAATCATCGCAGATTGCCTGCTTTGCCATTCCTGTCTTGTCCTTTGGTTATTGATTACTCCACCTTCGTCAATTTCATTGTCCAGAAGCAGGTGCTAAATCTGAGAACACCCACTAAAATGATATTTTATGTCTTTCGTCTACTTCCTGCTTTATTCTCTGTGGATGACATATTCTACTTCACACGTGCTGTCGAGGGAGATCATGGTCAACAATCAATATGAAGTGAGCAAGTTGTATTTACTCTCTGTCATTAGTTGATAAGCTTTTGGTTATGACGATCAAGGAATGAAACCAGTTAGTAGCTTGCTCAGAATTAGTAAATGAGGATTTATTTCTTTCTTGGAAGTGTCAATGCCATCGCTTTGTCTCTGATCGTGGAAAGAGTTTATTGTTCTTTTTGTTTTGCATAAAAATTGATGGAATGCTTATGAAGCAATGAGATACCCGAAATTTACAAGTTATATGAATTGGTGTGTCCTGTTGTTGCATATGCTGTAGTTTAGCGGTTATTGTTCATCTATGTTTGCTGAACCGTTTGATTTATCACTTTCAATTAACAAGATTTTGATAAAGACAAGTGACAATTGTGAGAGATGCATTGAAACTGGCACTTTGGTGATGACAGTGCTCCTTCGTGTCACACTATGTACTTGTTTTTAGGAAAAATCATTTATGATGTTGGAGAAGTGAATATGTGTTGAAGGTGCCAGAATAATACCCCTTGTGATCTTGGACCCACTCGTTGAAGAAATGGAGAGGTATAAACGTAATTACTTTCCTTCTCTTCGCAACAATTCTGCCATTCCCGTAGAAGTTCCAAGAGTACAATGAGGTCACTTAAAAATAAGAAAACAGAAAATGGAGAGACATTTTGAATCGGAAGCAACTAAACTAGTGTTCTATTATGGTTTTCTCCTAAAATATGTGGTGCTTAGAACCATTGAGAGAGAGCTTTCCGGAGTAATGCTTACAACCGTGGCTGATCAGTCAAATAGCACATTGGACAATGTACAAGACTATGTTAAGCAGGGAGAACTAAGATAGGTATCCGCGTGCTTTATTTTCTTTGCGATTCCAGCTGAGTTGAAGCTAGATGTATATAGTCGGCATGCATCTATGAAAAAGTATATCTAGAGTGTCAGAGTAAACGAGGTAAGTCTGATAATTATAATGGAGGTAATATACATTTTGCAGGCCCAGTGATGGACATGTGATGTTTGGCCAACAAAATGAACATATGAAGCACAAAACCAGAAACAAAATCTTTCATTGTCACCTGTCAGCACCGGTAAAAGCATTACGCACCTGCAAACTTCAAACATCTCACTTAACTGAGTCCAAACTCCAAAATCTTTGCATGGAAAGTAGAATTGGATAACAAAAATGTTCGCAGCATACAAATAAGAGGGCGCATGAAGCTATTGTTTCAATTTTGCTGCTGAAGAGCACCCCACTAATTTCGGAATCCTCGCTGCAACCGCAACTACCACAATTTCCTTCAAGTGATTCACAGGATGAATTCATCTCCCAAAGTTTTCCGTCAAAATTTGATTCATGAAGTCAATGAATGTAAGTGTCCCCAACGTAGTCCCAAATTTGCTGCGTTCTTAAATCTAGAGAATAGCAATATTATTTACTAAAATTAGTTGGTGGAGAATACGCACCTTCTGCATAATGCTTCGGAAATAATAATCCAACGAGTGATGGTTTTGTGATTTGACTCGTGTATATTTGCACCGGAATCATGGGAGTATTGCTATGCTAGTTAGTTTTATTTTCTATTTCTCTTATTAACAGAACAGCAAAGTCAAGTCAACAAGCACGAGCATAGGATTTTTCCTTGCACCTCCTTGCAAACTGCTGTGGAAATTACGCGTGCATTGATTGACCTGTGGAAATTGGTTTTGGTGAGAATTGATGGTTGGTCTTCATTTCTATTTCTTTATTAGTAGAAAGAGCAAGTCAAGTCAAAAAGCGTAGGATGGTCCCCGCGCCTGCTGCAAAATGTAGTGGAAATTACGCGGGCAAGAGTTGCCCTACGGTTGTGTTTTCTATTTCTCTTATTGATACAAAAGGCAAAGGCAAGTCAAGTCAAGGTCTTGCTCGCTTTGGATAAATAAAATGTTTAGAAATAAAATATCATTAACATTGGACATATTTTTTTATTAATTAATTATTTTAATTAATATAAATAATCATTTTCAAAATATATTTTAAATGATATAATGAAATTATTTTTTATTAACTAATTATTTCAAATAAAATAATTAAACATAAGATTTATCGTTTCAAGAATTCACTTGTATTTCTCAAAAAAATTAATCAACAAAAAATATTTTCATTATCAATGATAATTTATATTTAAATATTTTCATGACCAATTCATTTATTAATTTTAGTAAGTAATATTAATGATTATTTTCAAAAGAATATTTTTTGAAGTATTTATGTTTTCCGGAACAATCTCACTCTAAAAGCTCCAAACAGATGTTAAACTGATGTGATGAAGTATTAAGGTGCCCTATCAGGGGCCCCAACGTGAAATCCTCGAAGTTGCCATACCGCTTGTACCTATCAAAGAAACTCAAAAAAATTCTACCCAGACTGATATGAACAAGACAAACTGGTGGACTAGAAAGAGCCATGTAAGATGAACCAAAGAGAAGGATGGAATCTTGAACACCCAATGAAACGAGAGATACAGATATCATAAGATAAGGCTCAAAATTCATTTATAATATGTTTTGTGATGTGTTTAGGCCATAGACCGGTCATGTCTTTCATTCTCATTGGATGCGCAAGAATCCAATATCCTAATATATAATATAGGTGCGTTTCAAAGGTTGTGGTCTCCGAATATGCAAACATTTTTTTTTCTAATAAGGTGCTAATTTGTCTTTACCTTAGTGTGAGTGGAAATCCATCACTGACCTCACCAGTATTTTCCATGATCTAATTTCAAATAGTAGAAGATTAATGGGCAAGTTGAGCCTAGAAATCCTTGCCCAAGATCGATCATGATTAAAGAATAGGAAAATACTACCAACCCCGGGTCTATATGGAGAGAATTTATCTTTTGTTTTTTCTTTCATCTTTTTTAGTTTTTGCCGCACTCTTAGTTTAATATTCCTTAATATTTGCACTCACATTAAGGACCCAATTGCACTATCACTTGAATTATTTTCCTAAAATTAACTATTTATATCATTTAAAATAATTATTTTATAAAAATATTTTAATTATCAATGATAATTTATATTTATATATTTTGTATTTTTTTAAAAGCAAGCAAGACTTTGACTTGACTTGTCGTGCCTTTTCTATGAACAAGAGAAATAGAAAAGAAAATCAAAGGGCAATTATTGCCCGCGTAATTTCCATTGCATTTTGCAGAAGGTACTGGGGACCATCCTCTGCTTCTGGAATTGACGTACTTTTTCTATTGATAAAGGAAATAGAAATGAAAACGAACGAGCAATTCTACCCCATCTAATTTCCACAGGGCAATCAAATGCACGTGTAATTTCCACAGCAGTTTGCAGAAGGTGCGTGGAACCATCCTGTGTTGGTGCTTCTTGACATGACAATTGTGAGCGATGTATTGAAACTGGCGCTTTGGTGATGACAGTTAGGGGTGTAAATGGTTCGGTTCGGTTCGATTTTTTGAAGAACTGAAACGAACCGATTAGAAAATTTCCAACCGAACCGAATAAGTCCCGAACCCAACTAACGGAACCGAATTTCAGTTCGGTTTGGTTCAGTTTTTCGGTTTTCAAATTTTGGGTTTCAGTTTTCGGTTTTCAGTTTTTTTTTTTTTTTTTTTTTCGGGATGGCTTACCTTCTGTATAAGCTCCTTGAAGCATACTCTTTAGTTTTTGCGCTATATTCAAGAAACAAACATCTATGTCTTTGAGCTAGATCTCTTCATTCTTCCCATGTTACAGCCCTTTCACTCTCCTGAAATTATCATGTCATGAGAAGCGAGATGACTTCTCTTCGAAGGGAAGTCAAGCAAGAAGAAACCAGGGAGGATAAGAAGTGATGACGAGGACGGGAGCTTGGAATGTTGCGTGAGGATTCTTTGGAAGGAGGATGGCGTCCCAAGACGTGGTTTCTTTTGTGGGCTTGTTCCAGTTGAGATTGGAAATGGCTCGAGGTTTGCATTACTTCCAATCTAGTTGGGTTTCAAAAGGAAGCGAAAGCTTCACTCTTGACTTTCTGGGTTTCATGGGCAACTGGTCTGGATCAAAAACTGCCTTGCTTTTAGCTTTTCCAATCTTAATTTGTTCCTAGAAGAAATATTTGGTCCTACATGCAATGTAGTGATTTTAAGTGTTTTTTTGACACTAGTGATTCGTAAATACAGCCATAAGCATATGAAATCGTGATAAAATATGCTAGCAACTTATCTTCTCATTTGAATGTTCTACTATAGTCTTTATGCCTCCATCACATTTCACTAAGCAAGTATACCCATTTAGTCTAGGAAATTGTCCTCCAAGGACAAGAGAATCAAGACCTGCTGAGACTTCAAAAAAATGTTGTGTAGCATCCCCATTGTACAACAAAAATCGGTGTTGACAAAACTCTGAAACAGGGATTCTGTTCACCAAAGAAGAAGAGAAAAAAAAGTAGGAAGAATCCTGGATTAACAAGAACTCAAAGGAAACTAGTGCTTTTCATCCATAAAACAAGTATCATAGGGCAATTAATTATTGCAAGAATCCAAATTATAGTCATGGCAAGGAGCAAAAGTAAATCACATTAGACATCCATTCAGTCACTTCTTTAACCCCACGATGCTGAGACAAAGCGACAACATATATCTCCATTATGTTACAACCGCTTCTTCTATATGATTCAAACTACAGAGTTCTCCAATGGCTCAAGGCCATTCTGCCTCAAGAATGGCAAGTTTCTCATGCATCTCCACAGGAGTTGTGTGCACGCTAAGCCCAATAACCACAATGCTGCTCCTTTCTTTTGTATACCCTGACCAAAACAATTGAAATAAAATTAGTGATCTCAACTTAGGAATCTTCAGTTAGCAATCCTACACTACCACCTAACTCTAAACCTCTTGCTTAGCCTTGTATGCATTTCTATCTAAAACCAAAGGTAGAAAATGGTCCAGACATACACTCTCTCCCTTACGCTACTATGAATTTACCCACTAAGCGAGGTCAACCATATAAATAAATAAACCATGGAAGAACCATATGCACAAACATGTTTCCAGCTTAACCTTCAGGCAATTCATACCCGCCCCTACAGAGCTAATGAGTATCTTCTCAAGCAAACCAGATTCACAACTCAGAGCGTCAAGCCAATACAAAAATGTCATCACTATGGTTCCACCTAGCTAAAAAATAGCATACCTCCCAGTAATTTTGAAGGGGCCCAATTTTGCTAAAGCTCGCTCCACTTCTTCACTAACTTGGTCAATATTTTAGAAAGTAAGTTCTTAAGCTACGTTAAAAACTTCAAACATAGCAAATTCCTTTATGACCAATTCTGAGGAACATTATATCATTATGCAGGCAAAAGCATGATCCATTCCCTCAGTTCCAAATTAAAAGTGTAAACTAAACTATCATAGTCACTACATGATATTTGGCAAAATCAAAGATGATATTGTTAATGCATAGTCACCCTAAACGCAAACATACTACACTATACATGAGATTTTCACTTCTCAAGGCTCTCAAGCCAATTTAAGGAGACAGTGATACATATAGAATCAGAATATCACTCACTCCCACAAATCACGATAACCATTGTTCTCTAGTTTCTTCATCAACCAATTTTACTACTCTTCCATTAACCAAGAGAAAAGAACATGGAAACACAATGAATGAATAGCATGCGGCTGCCAAATTTATCTTACCACACGCCGAAGTATGGGCTCCAATGATGAGCAAAGTTTCTGCAAACTATCCACCTTGAAAGCTTCAATGACACTCCATCAATATAAAGGAATATTAATATATTTATAAACCTCAAAGGAGCAACCATTTTTACATAAGATGCATAATTATAGATAAATTCCCTCTGGAGAAGGCAAGGACACATAACAGAGACAGATCCAGGGCCCAAAACTTTTAGCTACATTAGATGCTATCTATGGAAGATGGTAGAATTCAAGTTCGTATAGAAAAGAAATAGTAAAACAGACGAAAAGAGTCAAGAATCTACAATGAGAAGTTGGAACCCCTTTTCCAATTGTCGAACTTGATACTTTTGTGAAAAAGAATAATTGTTTAAGCCAAACACAGATAAAGAGACAAAGGGAAAAAGAAAAACAGATGAAAAGAATAGGAATCCACACAAAAAAAAAAAAAAAAAAAAAAAAAAAAGTCAGGACACCCTTTTCAGAAAGGCAAACATAACTATATTAGGAATAGAGAGATAATTTAAGCCAAACACGGCAAAAAAGAGGAGGTCAAATTAAGAATCTGTAACCCAAAGCCAGAACACTAACACCATACAAAATAGCAAGAATCTGCGTTACTTTGCACCTTCTAAACATGAAATCAACCTTGAAGTCAACCACTGCAAGCATTTGACCACTTTGAAACTTGGTGCAATATTTATGTTGGATCTATTAGCAGTCTGTGTTACATAACACCGACAATGCAAAAAGGGTTCTTCAGCAAAAAATCATTAATTATCCGGTAAACCACACGCAATATACAATTAGCAGCCCTGCAACTTCCCAGTCCGAGTCTCGCTCCATTTACATGTTGTCCAATACGATAACATCAAAACAATTAACCTCAACTGTTTGAAGACAAACCTGAAAGCGAGCGATGGCATTAGCAGCAATGGTGGTGTAGGCGCTGCCCAGTGCCCATGTGAGGAGGGACATTGACGTAGTAGAGCGGCGTCGTGAGGACAAAAGGGTCAGTCTCCGAAGCGCCGTTGCTCGACCCAACACAGCACACAGCTCCACGAGTCGCCGCTGCCGACGAAGAAGGAGAAGAAGGAGAAGAAGAAGAGAAAAGGGCGTGGTGGAACAACCGGTCCCTCAATCGGTCGCCGTCCCTGCCGCCGTCGCCGTCGCCGTCACAGTCACAATCGCCGTCGCCATCACACCTTCAAGATGAGAGGAGACGGGAGAGAATAAGAAATAGGGTTGGCCCTTTTGCCGGTTTGGTTAACGCTTAATGATTATTGGTTCTATTTTTCGGTTTCTCGGTTCGGTTCAATTGGTTAACCGATAAAAACCGAACCGAACCGAAAAATTTCGATTTTTAATGAAAACCAAACCGAATGAAAACTGAACCGAAAAAAATCGAATTTTTCGGTTCAATTCGGTTCGGTTCAATTTTCGATTCGGTTACTGACACCCCTAATGACAGTGTTCCTTCATGTCACAATATGTACTTGTTTTAGGAAAAATCATTTATGATGCTGGAGAAGTGACTATATGTCGAAGGTGCCCTGGATTTGTAAAGAGTAAACCCCTCGTGATCTTGGACCCACCCATTGAAGAAATGGAGAGGTATAAACGTAATTTCTTTCCTTCTCTTTGCAACGATTCTGCCATTCCCATAGAAGTTCCAAGAGTACAATGAGGTCACTTAAAAATAAGAAAACAGAAAATGGAGAAACTTTTTGAATCAGAGGTAACTAAACTAAATGTTCTATTATGGTTTTCTCCTAAAATATGTGGTGCTTAGAACCATTGAATACCTTAAACAAAAACACAAGTGGGAGAGAGCTGTCAGGAGTAATGCTTAATTGCTTATAACCGTGGCTGATCTGTCAAATAGTACAATGTACAAGACTATATGTTAAGCAGGCAGAATTGAGATAGGTGTCCGCATGCTTTATGTTCTTTGCGCTTCCAGCTGAGTTGAAGCTAGATGTGTATAGTCGGCGTGTATCTATGAAAAAGTGCATGTACAATGTCAGACTAAACGAGGTAAGTCTGATTATTATAATGGAGGTAATATAACATTTTGCAGGCCCAATAATGGACATGTGACATTTGGCCAGCAAAATGAACATATGAAGCACAAAACCAGAAACAAAATCTTTCATTGTCACCTCACCTGTCAGCACCGGTAAAAGCATCACGCACCTGCAAACTTCAAACATCTCACTTGACTGAGTCCAAACTCCAAATCTTTGCATGGAAAGTAGAATTGGATAACAAAAATGTTCACGGCATACAAATAAGAGGGCGCATGAAGCTATTGCTTCAATTTTGCTGCTGAAGAGCGCCCCACTATTTTCAGAATCCTCACTGCAGCTGCAACTACCACAATTTCCTTGAAGTGATCCACAGTATCAATTCATCTCCCAAAGTTTTCCGTCAACTTTTGATTCATTAAGTCGATGAATGTAAGTGTCCCCAACGTAGTCCCAAATTTGCATCGTTCTTAAATCTAGAGAATAGCAATATTGTGTATTTTTCCAATGGCTGATTGCGTGCTTATCTTTGCATCTACAAATCCAAAAAGGAAAAGCTGTAACAAGATAGCCTACCAAAACACTAAAATATAGACCGAAGATCATCATACACCTTCCACATCTTCCAAAACCACATATCAGACAAACCCAAAGATGGAGCAAATTGAGATAGAGTAGAACGAAAATATTTTTCAGAGTCAGTTCACAGATGGGCATCCCTGACGATGTTGCAATATGAAGCAACATATGCGATAATGTTTAATTCTCGCAATCTGATCAAGAATGTGCCACACTTGAAATCTTTAGCAATGCAATTGAACCTTGCAATAAAATCAAAGGAAGACCGTTGGCACATCACCAGCATTGGAGAATATCATATTGACTTATTTTAAACATAAAGATTGACGAATCAAGGAAAGGTTAGTAAGCACATTGCCATCGATGGATATCCTATGTGACACTTTTTCATCTTTTGATATATACTCGAGCTCAAAGTTACTTCTTTGCTACAAATTTACATGGATGGAGCATTATCACAATAAGTGGAATATAGGTTAAAATGTGAAAAATGATCAAGCGCCATCTTATCTAACAGCCAGAAGTTTGAGATCAAAGATCAGCGCTTTGACATCATTATGATCACCTGTGTCAACAATGAGTACTTAAGTTCAACGCATAAACTCCATAATTTATTATTGGCCAGTGCTATTCCGATCACCCTTGGACTCACAATAAATTGGACACAAGGGTGATAGGACCATTAGATCAAATAACAATAATGAGACACTGCAAACATTCTCATGTCAGAGTATAAGAAACATCAAAAAATAAGTCCAAGAAGCCACACCATGGACCTATTCCAAATCATCAAAAAAATGTCATAATCATTTAAAGTGTTGATAAAACCTCCATATTTTAAAATTACAAAACTATCCATGTTTGTATTGATCTTGGTAATCGCAAAAAAGGCATTTGTGTTTTAGGTACTATCCATGTCGAAAGGATTCTTCTTGTCTAATAATTCTTATTAAACAAAGAATGGAGAGTTTATATATGTGTGATATTAGCATGCGAACTGCATTGATGTCAGCAAGGCAAAGGCTGGATATCAGTAGAGTCCCACAAAAGCTAAGTATAAGCATGAAATTGATTTACAAGATTATTCTTTGAGACATTTTATCTCATTTTTAACAACTTGTGATTTGGTATGGACTGCCTCTTAAGGAAATATTGATTGTCTATCTCAAAGATTGTCTTAGTAGAAGACTCAATCTTGTAAGATTTTTTGATTAATTGGCAATCATCTTCAAAGGCAAGTTTCTTTCCATAGCATAAGCGTTCTATTTTTTAGAACCAAGGTTTAATTGTATGGGTGACCAAATGAAAAAGTCACATTTCATATTCTTCCCTAAAATATATTTTATTTTATTTTTCATTATATAATCATCATTACTATATACATCTTCTTGTTTATTTCTTATAACACAACGCATAACCAATACACTATCGTCCTCATGAACTACATTGTCTACCACATTAACATGTCTTATCTTATTTTATTTTCTTGTAAATTGAGGTATTGCATTAAACATCTTAACAAATTTTATTTTATTTGGGAAACAAAAAGTAACCATTTGGTTAAGATAATATATATATATGAAAATGTAATTGATCAAGGTGGTGACATTATTGTATAGTCAGTTCATGCTATCCGGTCACTAATGATAGCGACTTATAACGAGTATTGCTCATTAATTTTCTTTTCTATATTTTGTTATTAATTAAATATGCAAGTCCAGTCAAGTGTGCTGGATCTCGAATTTCAATAAAAGGTTCATGTGCACTTGCTCGAAGATTCAGATTTATGGATTTTATTCATCACATGTTGTTGGACGATGTCAATTACAAAGTTTGGATTATTTAAGGTTTGTGCCAAGATGATGTGGCATTAACATATATTCCCAAAGATGTGGATCCAAGATTCCAACAACTCGGGAAGAGCCAGGAGTTTGTGAAAAGGAAAAAGAAGGTTGACCCAAATTATCTCGTTTAGGTTGTGAGATGGATTTAACGTAATGTATAACTCAATTGGTTGTTGATTGTGTAAACAAGCTTGTCATAATCATCCAATTTGCCCAAACAAGGACAAACAAATCTTATCATATCTACCATCAATCGATTTTTAATTATCTTGATAATCTAATATCCATATAGTAGATTCTTCAGAATTGTTACTATATTAAATGTGCTAATATGCTTGTAACTCCATTCAAACTGGGATATAGAGCCTAATTTGAGTCCCATCTTTAGTAAAATTTTCGCGTCTAATTTTCAAAGGCCATTAAACAGCAGAAAGAAGTGGCTCTGCGTAGAGGGTTTGTATTCTGGTTTTCTAAAAAATTAGGTATCTTCTTCAAAATTATATGCCAATTAGTATATCATTATCATTAAATGCGGTTGTAATCTACTTTATTTATTTATTTACTAAAATTAATTGGTGGAGAATACGCACCTTTCGCATAATGCTGCGGAAATAATAATCCAAGGAGTGATGTTTTTGTGATTGACTCATGTATATTTGCATCAGAGGGAGTATTGCTATGTTGGTTAGTTTTCTTTTCTAGTTCTCTTATTAACAGAACAGCAAAGTCAAGTCAACAAGCACGAGCATAGGATTCTTCCACACACCTCCTGCAAACAGCTGTGGAAATTACGCGTGCATTGATTGACCTGTGGAAATTGGTTTTGGTGAGAATTGATGGTTGGTCTTCATTTCTATTTCTTTATTAGTAGAAAAAGCAAGTCAAGTCAAAAAGCGTAGGATGGTCCCTGCGCCTGCTGCAAAATGTAGTGGAAATTACGCGGGCAAGAGTTGCCCTACGGTTGTGTTTTCTATTTCTCTTATTGATACAAAAGGCAAGGCAAGTCAAGGTCTTGCTCGCTTTGGATAAATAAAATGTTTAGAAATAAAATATCATTAACATTGTAAATATTGTTTATTAATTAATTATTTTAATTAATATAAATAATCATTTAAAAAATATATTTAAAATGATGTAATGAAATTAGTTTTTATTAACTAATTATTTCAAATAATACAAGTAAACATAAGATTTATCGTTTCAAGAATTCACTTGTATTTCTCTAAAAAATTAAAAAACAGAAAATATTTTCATTATCAATGATAATTTATATTTAAATATTTTCATGAACAATTCATTTATTAATTTAGTAAGTAATATAAATGATTTTTTTAATATTTTTTGAAGTATTTATGTTTTTTTGGAACAAACACATGCTAAAAGCTCCAAACAAATGTTAAATTGATGTGATGAAGTATTAAGGTGCCCTATCAGGGGCCCAATGTGAAATCCTCGAAGTTCCTGTACCGCTTGTACCTATCAAAGAAACTCAAAAAAATCTATCCACACTGATATCAACAAGACAAACTGGTGGACTAGAGAGAGCCATGTAAGATGAACCAAAGATAATGATGGAATCTTGAACACCCAATGAAACGAGAGATACAGATATCACAAGATAAGGCTCAAAATTCATTTATAATATGTTTTGTGGTGTGTTTAGGCTATAGACCGGTCATGTCTTTCATTCTCATTGGATGCGCAGGAATCCAATATCCTAATATATAATATAGGTGCGTTTCAAAGGTTGTGGTCTCCAAATATGCAAACATTTTTTTTTCTAATAAGGTGCTAATTTGTCTTTACCTCAGTGTGAGTGGAAATCCATCACTAGCCTCACCAGTATTTTCCATGATCTAATTTCAAATAGCAGAAGATTAATGGGCAAGTTGAGCCTAGAAATCCTTGCCCAAGATCGATCATGATTAAAGAATAGGAAAATACTACCAATCCTGGGTCTATATGGAGAGAATTTATTATGCAATTAAAATATTTGCACTCACATTAAGGACCCAATTGCACTATCACTTGAATTATTTTCCTAAAATTAACTATTTATATCATTTAAAATAATTAATTAATAAAAATATTTTAATTATCAATTATAATTTACATTTATATATTTTGTATTTTTTTCAAAGCGAGCAAGATTTTGACTTGACTCGTCGTGCCTTTCCTATGAACAAGAGAAATAGAAAAGAAAATCAAAGGGCAATCATTGCCCGCATAATTTCCACTGCATTTTGCAGAAGGTAGAAGACCATCCTCTGCTTCTGGACTTGACGTACTTTTTCTACTGATAAAGGAAATAGAAATGAAAACGAACGAGCAATTCTCCACCATCTAATTTCCACAGGGCAATCAAATGCACGCGTAATTTCCACAGCAGTTTGCAGAAGGTGCGTGGAACCATCCTGTGCTGGTGCTTCTTGACTTGACTTTGCATTTTTCTGTTAATAAGAAAGATAGAAAAGAAAACTAACCAGCATAGCAACGAACCCGTGCTCCCGGCGGTGATTTGAACGAGTTAATTAAAAAAAAAATCACTTGTTGGATTATTATTTCCGTGGTATTATGCGGAAGGTGTGTACTTTCTGCCAACTAATTTTAATAAATAAATAAAAATAAAATAAATTGCGATGGCATTTAATGATAATGATAGGGTGCACTGGAAAGGAAAGTAAGAAATTTTTTCCTTTTTTTCTTTCATCAATCTTTCTTTTATCTAAATAAATTACTAACTCATTCATATATATTTTTAGATGATGAGGAAACCCTTCGGATTTCCATTATTCATATTTGGTTCATTTCCTTTAGATATTTTGCCTACCAAGCAAGTAAAAATCGAGGAGCTCACTAATTCCATCAATTCTTGCTACACTTCTCGATCCTCAAAAGAGTCTGAACCAATGTTTATCATTTGCCTAGATAACTTCTTGATCCTCAAAAGAGTCTGGACCAATATTTATCATTTGTCTAGACAACTTATATAACTAACAAACTTTTCTCCTCCTAGATATCTAGGATTTCTAACTTTTTCTTTTCCTCGGGGAGGGATTCACCCATCGGCCACGCCCACCAATTATTAGAAGCATCGTTAGGAAAAAAATAAATGCACCCTACTATGCGACAAAGTTACATTCCATATTCTTCCTTAAAATATATTTTGTTTTATCTTTCACAATATAATTATTATTAATCCATCGTTTGTTTTTTTTTTCATAACTAAACACATAACCGGTACGATGTCGTCCTCATAAACTACAATGTCCATCATATCATAATGTCTTGTTATGTTTTTCTGTTTTTTTATTTTTATTTTCGTTTGTAAATTGAGGTAGTGTATTGAACATCATTTAGTTATGGTGATATATTTTAATAGTGTGATTGGTCAAGGTCGTGATATCATTGTATAGTTAGTTTGTACTATTCAAATGCTAATGATAGAGACCTATAACAAGTAATGCTCGTTAATTTTCTTTTACATATTTTGTTATTGATGGAAAATGAAAATCCAATCAAGTGAGCTGGATCTTAGATTTCCATCGAAGCATCACTTGCACTTGCTTGAAGCTTCAAGTCTATGGATTTAATTGTTTGCATGTTGTTGTAGGATGTCAATCGCAAAGTTCGGATTAATTAAGGTTTTTAAAGAGATGGTTTGGCATTAACATGTATTCCCAAATATGAACCCAAAATTCCACGAACTTGGGTGGGGCCAACTACAATGTCTTGTGAGTTTGTGAAAAGGAAAAAAGAACATTTGATCAAAATCATCTTGTTTACGTCATGAAATGGATTTAACATAATATAGTAAATCAATTAGTTATTAATCGTGCTAACAAGATCGTCATGATTGTCCAACTTGCCCAAGCAAGGACAAACAAATTTTCCCGTATTTACTACCACTTCATTTTTAATTGTCTCGATAATCAAAAATCCATAAATTGTAGATTCTTCACAATTGTTACTAGATTAAATGTGCTAACATGCTTGTAGCTCCATCCGAACTCGAACATAGAGTTTCACTTGATTCCTTTCTTTAGTAAAATTTCCACATCTAATATTCAATCGGCATTAAACAGTAGGAACGAACTAGTTCTATGCACAAATTTGATGGTCGTATTACGATTTTATGATAAAATAGGTATCTTCTTCAAAACTATATGTCAATATGCATACCATCATCATTAAACGCTACAGAAATTTACATTTTTTTTCTTTATTAAAATTAGTTGGCGGAGAATACGCACCTTCCACGTGATGCCATGGAAATAATGATGCAATGAGTGATGTTTTTGTGATTGACTCATGTATAGTGGCACTGGCGGCATGGGAGCATTCCTATACCGATTAGTCTTCTTTTCTATTTCTCTTATTAGTTGGAAAAAAAAGCAAAGCAAGTGAAGAAGCACCAGTATTGCATGGTTCCACGCACCTTCTGCATAACTGCTGTGGAAATCACGCGTGCATTGATTGCCTTCTGGAAATTAGATGGTGGAGAATTAATCGATGGTTTTCATTTCTATTTCCTTTATTAGCAGAAAAAGCAAGTCAAGTCAAGAAGCAGAAGATCGGATCTGCAAAACGTAGTGGAAATTACGCAGGTAACGATTGCCCTTTGGTTTTCTTTCCTATTTATCTTATTGATAGTAAAGGCAGGGCAGGTCAAGTAAAATGCTGACAATTAGTGGAGGTCACAGCGGCAGGTGAGCAGTCATAAGCGTAAGGGGGGAATTATCCATCGAGCACGCCCACTAATTACTAAAAGCACCGTCAGAAAAAAAGATATACACTTTACGATGTGAAGAAGCAATTGCATTTCATTTTCTTTCCCAAAACTTTAATTTGTTTTATCATTGCTATTTAACCTTTGTTTCGTGCATATACTTATTTATTTTTTACATAAGGATACATGTAATTGGTAAAATGTCATCCTCGAGAACTACAATGTCCACTATATTGCCATGTCTTATTTTTCTTTTTCCATTTGTACTTTGAGGTGGTAAATTAAAAATGTTAACGAAAACAAATTCTACTCAGGAGTCAAATCAAGCGTGATGAATCTCAAATTTCGATCAAAACGTCACACATTTGGTAGAAATTTCAAAATCTATGGATTTCATTGTTCACATATTATGGTAGTATGCCAATCGGAAGGTTTGGATTATTTAAGATTCGCATGGAGATAGATCTAACATAAGGCAACGACTCAATTAGTTCTTAATTATGCAAACGTTGTGATTGTCCAACTTGCCCAAGCAATAACAAACAAACCTACTCATGAATACTGTCAAATCATTTTTTTTTCAAATTTTCTCGATAATCTAATATTCATTGGGATATAGGGTTTCATCCGGTTCCAATATTTCGTATAATGTCTACATTGAATCCTCAATTTACCATAAACAATGATGAAGCGACTCTACACACATGAATTTGGTGGTCGTCTTCTGCTTTTCTGATAAAATGGGTCCCCCCTTCATAACTATACGTCAATATGCATGTCATGATCCATCCTACAAAGAGAGAGAGAGAGAGAGAGAGAGAGAGCATTATCGCAATCTGCACAATCGGAATTGATTGTTTCTTTTCGGTTCTATTTCTTTATTCATAAAAAAAAAAGTAAGTCAAGTCAAAAAGCACACGTACCTTCGCATGATGCTGGTGTGCAATAATTATCCTGTCCACATAACGCGACATGGATCGTTGGATGGCACATTTATCCTAGAGAGAGAGAGAGAGAGAGCATTATCGCAATCTACACAATCAGAATTGATTGTTCCTTTCCGATGCTATTTCTTTATTCACAAGAAAAAAAAAAAAAAAGCGAGTCGAGTCAAAAGGCACACGTACCTTCGCATAATGCTGGTGTGCAATAATTATCCTGTCCGCAGCACGTGACTTGAGTTGTTGGATGGCAACTCAGCATTATGTGCTCTTTTGAACGAATATCCTTTGGATTTGACCAAAAAAAAAAAAAAAACGAATATCCTTTGAAAGAAAAAAAAGAAGAGCAGATTTTGGATTGAAAATAATAAATTGTCCTTATTCGAATATCTAAACAAAGTGTCCTACCGACATTTATGTTATAATATGTTTTTGCGATTAACTCATGTATATTAGTACTGGCAGCATGGAAGTCTTGCTGGTTAGTTTTCTTTTCTTTTTCTTTTATTAATAGTTAAAAAAGCAAGTCAAGTAAAAAAACACTTACATAGAATGGCCACGCGCACCTCTAGGTTCCCGTACCTACCGCGTAATGCCCGGGGTATTATCAAACAACATTTTCTTTCATTTTAAGTACTTAAAATGGTCTGAAATTCAGTACTAAAAAATTTCAGTAATTATTTTCCAGTTTTATCTAAATGGGCATGTACTTGCAGCTTATTTTTCACAAATGAATTAAGTTCAGCATTGGCCAAAAAAAAAAAAAAAGAAGTTGAGTCAAGTTGAAAATCAAGTTCTAACGCATAAGGTTCGACTTGAAATTTCCAATGCAATCATTTACTTTAAGCCATCAGAGTACAATGCTAAATATATTTTAGATCTTAACAACTTATTTGGTTTGATTTCTAGCTTTTTCTTGACAACAAAGCATAGATTAAGTACATTAATCTGCATATCAACAAATTCTCCACTAATGCAAAATATCAGGCAAGACACAAGTCTCCAAATACGAAAGAGTTTATGATTACACATATGAGGAACCAACACAAATCGCGTACTTAGGCTCCATATACTAATTTTTACTTTCTATTCTCTCGCACCTCTCATAGTCGAACTTTTGCTTAACAAAAATTATTTAAAAGATTCAAAATATGCAGATATCTGTCACGAAGATAATTATACAACTATGTTTGTAATTTAACTTAAAAATTTTCAAATGTAAAACATCAATTATATTTTTAAGTGCAACCTAAATTTTTTATCAAAGGGCCGCATACCAAAAATTTTCTTTTTATTTTGAAAGAGGTAATGCTCCTCATTTGTCGGCAGAGAAAAAGGCCTAAAGATGGAGCACCTCAGTTAGTGCTGTCGGGGAGCATTTCATATTCCCCGCCTTCTTTTTCAAAAAGCCAAAAGAAATCGCCCCGAACGTCCAACCCGCCCACTCGCCTCGGTCAGGGGGAACACGGGAACTCGCTCGGACCGCGCACCACGTGAGCTCGATGGGGGCAATTCGGTACATTCCGAGTGGCCGAAGATATTCCCGAGATGCGAGGTGGGGACCACGCGTTGGCTTCGGTTTCTGAGCAGCTGACCGTCGTAGCGGTCGAGCAACGCGGAGAGGAAAGGAGGAGCGGCGTGGGTCCGCGTGAAGAGACAACCTAAGCGGAATCCACAAGGCAAATTTCTACTCAGTTTTCGTTGATAAAAAAGTCTTCGTTTCTTTATTTTAGGGTTTCCACCATTGCTTAAGGCCTCAGCTTGCATAGCAGAGTTTACTCTTGCCGATCCAGCAAATCCATCCATCAAATCTCCATAATTGTTTCGGCAAAACAGCTTATCACTCCGATCGTCATTCCGGGCAAAAAAGTTATATTTATGTTGATTTTGAGGGTGTCTTCGCTTGGGGCAAACTAGATCTGAGGTGAGGCTTCCTTTGCACCTTTCCCCGTCTTCTTCGCCTTTTCCCAATTGTTGAAGCACCGATTTTTCGCCATGGTTGAGCTTATAAGGTGCTTCGGATTCGGCTTTAGTTTGCGGAAAACAGAGTAATTTCTTTCTTTCCAAATACGCCAGAGGATAGATGCAAGGAGGCCGAAACATGCAGAGGATGATTGAATTTAAGTAGCCATTCATCTATTCGACCAAGTCCATAAGGTGAGATCTTAATTTGTAGTGCAGGATCCATCCAAATTTGATGCGTGCAAGGGCAAAGTAAGAAGAGGCTTTACCGTTTCCGGGTTCTGTTTACATAAATCGCAGGTACTTTCTTCCACTATACCTCTCTTTTGTCGATTTTCTTTTGTCGGCAATGCGTTTTGACATAATCCCCATAAGACAATTTTGATTTTCGGGCTTGTCTTAACCTTCTAGATCTTTGTCCAAAGAGATCTAGGGATTTGGTGAGAGGCAGAGGCTGTGGTGTTATTGTTCTGTCCTTCCTTCTCTTTGATTCTATTATACCTACTTCTAAAAGTATAGTATCTTGTGCTTTTGTTTGTCCAACATAATTTATCCTCCTTTGCCTGGGAACCCAATGGGATTGTTAGAATTTCATTAACTGTGTGCTCATCAAACAGAGTCCCAATAAATTGTTCATTCCAAGCTAGGAAATCTCTGTGAATAAGCTTAGAGACCTTTTTTGGTTCATCCCTGTTTGCGGGTCTTCCTATAACTCCTCTGAGAAGCCATTTTGTCTCTCTGATATTAATCTTTTCCCTGTTCCTTGCTATCCATTTTACTGAAGAAAGAATCTCGTCTTTGCTCATTAGAAGATTTTGCCAGCCCCATGAAATTCAATACCCCTTTACAGCTGACCAAAATTCAGAATGAGGGAATTATAGACCTTTTAGTAATTGGCACCACAGTGATGAAGGATTTTGCATCATACGCCATGCTTGTTTACCGAGCATGGCTTTGTTGAAGGCAATTAAATTTCGAAATCCCAAACCTCCATTGTCTTTCCTATTTTTAAGAATGTGCCACTTCTTCCAAGGTACTCCAGATTTTTGTTCATCGGTATTCCACCAGAAGCTTGTGACTTTCTTTTCAATACTTTGACAAATAGAAACTAGAACTTTAAAAACTGACATTGCATATTGTGGAAGAGCCTGCACTACTGCTTTGATGAGAACTTCTTTTTTAGATCTAGACATAAGTTTTTCCTTCCCCCTTTTAGTTTCATGTTTACCCTAGCCAATATCTAAGCGAACATTTCTTTTTTTGTTTCACCCCAATCATAAGGAATTTCTAAATACTTCCTGGTTTTAGCAATTTTTGGGATCCCCAATCCATCTTGCATATTTTGATAGTGTAAAAGGACATTTTTGCTGAAGGATAACCCTGATTTGTTTAAGTTTATAGCTTGGCCCGAAATAGAAGAAGAATAAATATGCGTTTGATATAATCCTCAATTTTTTTGTGCCATAGAATTTGTTTTAATTTTTTAATAACTTTATGAGATTTTCCTTTTTCTTTCTTTTCTTTTTTCTTCTCTTCTTCTTCTTCCTTCTCTAGCTGGTCCCCTGCCTTCGAGCCTTGCCTAGCCATGGCAAGGCCGAGCTCGCATCGGCGAAGCTGACCTTATCTTTGGCTGGTCGCTGTGCTAGAGGAGGAAGAAGACAAGAAAAAAAAAAAGAAAATTACTTGATCCTAAAATTATTCCTAAAAAAAAATCTTTTTCTACTTCTTAATTTATTCAAAATTTATTTTTGAGAGTATAAAAGTTAATTGATATTATCAAATGAATTTTTTAAAAAAAATCAAAGAACAAAATTCGCTTAGAATTGACCGCTTATCAATCGGTCCTTACTGACTCTTTTTTTGGTCGAAGGTCCTTACTGACTTGAAGTATGAAAGTTGATTGTTGATTGTCGTTTCTGTTTCTTCGTTCATAGAAAAAGCAAGTCAAGTCAAAAAGCACACCCACTGTCCCCGTAATGCCGCAGGATTTACGCATGCAATAATTGTCCTTGCACGCAGCATGTTTCTGGGACAGTTGGATGGCAACTCAGTATTATGTGCTTTTTTGGAGGAATCTCTTTTAAAAGAGAAAAAAAAAGAGTAGATTTTGGATAGAAAATAATAAACTTTCCTTATCCGAATGTCTTAACAGAGTGTCCTGCTAACATTTATGTCATAATTTGTTTTTGTGCTTGACTCATGTCCATAACACCGGGGAGCGGGGGAGTATTGCTAGTTAGTTTTCTCTTCTATTTCTTCTATTAGTAGAAAAAGACAAAGTCAAGTCAAGAAGCACTAACATAGGATGGTTACACCTTCCGCAAAATGATGCGGAAATTACGCATACAATGATGCCCTTTGCATTTCTTATCTATATGTTTATTAATAAAAAAGGCCATTCAAGGTCGTGCTCGCTTTGAATCAAAACATTTTCCACATAGTTCTAAGTTGCTCAGCATTGTTCAAGCAAGCACTGTAAAGAGTGTTACGTATGCAACGTCGAAGGCTCAGCACTGGTGGAGATCACAGCTGTGAGCGAACATATATATCTCCTCTAGAAAACATAAATGACTAATAAATTTGTTTTCCAATCCTGATTACATTGGTATAGTTACAATTGAAAAGTTATCATATTGTACCGTGAAGTGTTGCAATATTTGTGTGTGATAAAACATATTTTATAGTTGTAACACCTGAAACTGTTGTAAATTTATAATTGCTGCAGCTAACTTCATAATTGATGCAGCTGTGAAGTATTTGCCACGTTATAAAAGTTGCAATTTGCTTTAGGGAAATGATACCAAATAATCTCTTGAATTGGGAACTTAAATTATTGTTCCTAAACACTAGCATCATGGCGCCCTTGAAAACTTATCTACAATTAAGTCCAGAACTACTAGAACTCATTTATTCCGAACTTCATCCCTTCCCTCTTGCAATGCCACAGGGAGGATGGAAGGAATACTTGCCTAGATCTGTATCTAATGGACTGCATTCATTATAATAGTTAATTACGTGGATCTCATGTGGGCACTATATACGAGACTAATATGATTGAATTCATTTATTTTAAACTTTAACCCTTCTCTACAATGTTAGGATTGAATGTATCATCAGATTAGGTCGAATATAAAGGATTATTTTACATTATTAATGAAATTGAAAGATATTTTCTTTTCTTGGGGTAATGACGGTTTGTGTTTTGCTCGATGAGTAATTGAGTACTTGAATTGTTTTCTTTGATCAAGCATTTCAATTTCTTAATTTTGGTTCGACGTAGTGTCTCCATTATTGTTGCTCTATTTCTCCCCACTTTTTATCTTCTCCGGCAAGTCCACATCACGTTCCCATCCCAAGTCTCTCTCTCTCTCTCTCCACTTTTCTTCTTCCCAAAAAAATCCACCATTTTGAATGAATTGAAATTTTTTTGACCAAAAAAAAGAAAGTGTATCGAAATTTTAACATCACTTGTCTATTTATCTCTGGTTTTATTTCTTTTCATTTCTTCTGCATTGAAATTTCCTCGCATATTTTCTTCTTCTTGGACAGGTATCGCGTTGGATTTTCTTGGGCGTTGAGATTTCCGCCTTGTGAAGATAACGACTCTAAGCACGTGGTAACTGTTCCCGGTGCATCAATTACTAATTTACATATACCTCAACCAGTTTGACACATTGGTGCGATTCTGATTGCCGATTGGTTCGATTATATAACTCAAACCAATAAAGAGGAGTGGGCAACAAGGCATTTCGTGTTTCCTGAGAAGCATTCTGCTTTTTCCTCTGTCAACAGTTGAAAGCAAACAGTAAGGGCAGAGTCCGAGCAAAGACGAAATGCATCGTCCCATTTTTGGGCATTCTTTCGCCGTGCTCGTGGCACCCATCGTTCTCTCCGTCCTTGCGTTCTATTTTCTAAACAAGAAGAGAACCAGCGTGCGTAAAAATGTAAAAGATGCTGATGCTGCCACATCTGGTTCGTTGACTGCACCGAAGGAAACTGATTCCGGCGGTGCATCCTGTTCGTCGACCACATCGACCGGAAACTACTATGAGGTGTTCTTGAACTTTAGAGGCCAAGATACTCGAACAGGCTTCACCGATCACCTCTACTATGGGCTTGTTGATGCTGGAATTTCTGTTTTCAAAGATGATAATGAGCTCCGCCAAGGTGAGAAGATCAGACCAGACCTTTTGACAGCCATCAAGAACAGTAAGATCCTGATCCCCATTATCTCCGTTAATTATGGGCAGAGCAGGTGGTGCTTGGATGAACTAGTTCAAATAATGGAATGCAAGAAGAGTAACATGGGTTACACTGTGTTGCCCATATTCTACAAAGTGGAACCATTTCACGTGCGATATCAAAAAGGGAGTTTTGGAGATGCATTTCATAAACGTAGTAAGCATTTTGACTCAACGACTTTGGAGAAATGGAAGCAAGCACTCGATGAAGTCAGTTCCTTGAAAGGATTTGATGCCAAAGGGTAAAATTTTTTCACCAAAACATTCTCTACTTTCTTGTAGTTTGCGTGGATGTTTACTAGTTGTTCTAGTTACTACTCGCTTCATTTCTTTCATTTAGGCTTTTTTTTGTTTAAAAATAAAATAAAGAAAAAGCAGTAAGATCTTGCGATGCATGAGTTCCATAAGTCATTCTGTTTCAAGAATTACTTTAATGGTATCAACAAATCCTGTCGTATAATTTATTGTTATCATCCCACTAGCTTGAATAATATAGAATTTTTAATTGACTTATTACTATTATGTCCAACGATTTTTTAGGATCGTGCCTTTCTTTTCCATGTTTACAGCGTAAGCTTCATTACTCTTCATCACAAACTTTCCTAATTACATATTTATATTAAGATTAAGCTCATTAAATCATATACCGCGCATGTTGAATTAAATCATTAGTGTCGTTAATTTGTTGCTGCTAAAATTATTTTTACAAAAGAAATATTTCATTGGTTATGTAGTATGATGGTAAATATAGAAAGGAAAAAAATCTTTATTATATGTTTTTTTAGATAATTTTCAATGAATTTTCCTATCTTCAACACATAATTTCTATGTCATACGCCTGCATAAATTGATTAATTAAAATCATATAAAATAGACACTCAAGAGAAAAATAAAGTACAATATGTTCTTTTTTTTGGTAAGTTAAAGTACAATATGTTATCATCCCATGATGCAAAGAAAATTGATAAGAACACGAATCTAGAGTGTTATTAAATTCAGAATAAGAGTAGAAACTTACGAGCGTGTAGTTGAATAGATAAGAGAAACACCCTCAAATTCAAGCAGTCATAATATAGCACTCTTAACGAATTTCATGACGTGAATTTCTCTAGCATCAAAAGTTATGACTTAGTTATAGATTGATGGTCAAACTCTCATATTGGGTTGATTTATTGGATTTTTGCCTATTCAACCACTCTAGAAAGTTTTCAATGTCATGTAAACATCATCCCCCATTATCTTTAACATACAACAAGTTTAAAATTTAATTGAAATCTATAATTCATGTAGTATTCAAGATTCATTAGCGATACTCTTTAAGTTTCTTCTGGTTCAATAAATTATGTCAGAGTAATAATGGAATGGGGCATGCCATGCGAAGCAACCACCACCATTCCCTACTTTTATCTTAGCATATAAGATAATATATGGAGGTTTGGCAAAAATAAATCTTTAAATTTTCCAATTTATCCTCCAGTTTTTTTATTATTGTGTTATCATTAGTTAAGCAATATAAAATCGCTATTGCCATGCATTTGAACTCCTGTCACATTTGACAGGTACGAAGGAAAATTGGTAAAATTGGTTGTCCAACAAGTGTTATTCGAGCTGAAGAAAAAGTTTGAGTTGGTTATTCCAAAGAATGTGGTCGGAATTGATAGTCGCGTGAAAAAGGTTATGGAATTTGTAGTTAATATTTCTCGTGCCTCCCTATTTATTGGCATCCACGGAATGGGAGGCATTGGTAAGACTACTCTTGCTAAAATCATCTACAACAAGCTTTCCAATCAATTTGAGCATCGTAGCTTCATTGCTGATGTAAGGAAAACATGTGATGATAGGAAACTTGTGTACTTGCAAAATCAGTTAATCAAGGATATATTGAAGCAAGAAAATCAAGTTTCTAATAAGGATGAAGGGATTCAGGTCATTTCATCCAAGTTTAATGGCAAGAAAGTCCTTATTCTTCTCGATGATGTGAGCAATGACGATCAATTGATGGCTTTGGCTGGAAATCATAATTGGTTTTCTTCGAGAAGTGTGATCATCATTACCACCCGAAACAAAAGTATTCTTGACAATGTTGGGGTGGACAACCGGTATGAACTTGAGGAATTGGATGAGGATAACTCTTTGATTTTGTTTAGTAGACATGCTTTTCGAAGGGACTCTCCTCCAAGTGAATTTAAGGACCTCACTCATGTTATTGTTTCTACCACTGGAGGGCTTCCCTTATCTCTCGAGGTCTTAGGTTCATTTTTGTGTGGAAAAAAGGAAAAAGTATGGGGAGACACAATAAAGAAGTTAAGAAAATTTCCTCACGAGGAAGTGCAAAAGAAGTTAAGGATAAGTTACGAAGAATTAACATATGAACAAAAACAAATTTTTTTGGATATCGCTTGTTTTTTCATTGGCGTTGACTGGAGAATTGCATCCTACATGTGGGATGCATGTGAGTTTTTCCCGGAGGAGGGAATTGAAGTATTGAGATTTCTATCTCTAATAAAAGTTGGAGATGATCATGAGCTCATAATGCATGACCAATTGAGAGATCTTGGTAGGGAAATCGTCCGCAAAGAAAACAATTTGGAGCCTTGGAACCGTAGTAGGATATGGGACTCTGAGGTAGTGTTGGAAGTGCTAGAAGGAAATAAGGTAATCGTTTCTTTTTTTTTTTTTTGCTCCCTTAGTCCATGTTCTACTGTCAAGGTGACGTTGGTCCTCCACCTGGTGCTTGCTCTAGTGAGTAGAAAACCTTCTAATATTATTGTCCTCGTGTAGTTTCGTTTACATGTTTAGAAAGCACAAAATTGCTCTCTTAGTAAGTGTAGCACTTTATCAAAGATTTTTCTTACACAAGTGTACATTACGAAGTTTTTTCCAAGAATGAGATACTTTCAAATTTATTAGATACTTGATAGGGTATTCTACATTGAAAAAAAATCTGAATTTATTAAATTGTTTGGGTTATGTCCTTGACACATGCAACAAATAACTTGACTATGCTATTGTGAACAATAACTACTTAGGATATATAAAACATAGAATTCTAATCTCCAAGTACCAGAATTGATACAATTGGAGTACATGTGCCGGCATTTTTCATGAAATTTTAATCATTATACCTTAATCGAGAATATAAAGTTTTTTTTTTTTTTAATGTTATGTTAGGTTAGAAATTACTAATTTACCAAAATTCACATGATAGAGCAGAAACATATGTAGACATACATAACGTCTTCATGCAATGACCATTAAAAAGAGAAAGATCTCTTTTTTTCCGCATAAAAAGTCCAAGAGATCAATACCCTATTCTATTTTGTATATAATTAAGTATGTGATTGTATTGCATTTGTGAAATTAATCATTGTTTTGACTTTATTACTTTGAATTCATCATCCAGTTTGATTCAAAATTGTTGCTCAAAAGGCCAGCACTTGTGTGCGTTTTTCAACGCGCAACCTACTTATAATCGCAAAGAGCCAATTGACAGTCTTAGCAACGTCAAGGCTAATGTTTATTTATTACGTCTTTTGTATTACATCATGAAATAAGCTAAACTAACCAAAAGAAAAATGTATATTTTATATCAAAAAAAAATTAATGATATGTTTTGACAGTACTTTTATAATTTTATTTGAGAGCTATGTATTCTCAACAAAATAATAATCAACAAACATATATTCTCAATACCATAATTATAAAAATTTTAATGTTGAAGTATTAGGTAAACTAAAATTTTTAACATGACACTTATTAAACTTGGAAGTTTACATTTGAGTAATGAAATAACTTTTCAATTACAACATTTTTAGATATTTATAGAAGAATGATAATTAGTAATAAAACTAAACAATTTCACAAGCACATGCTTGCACAGAAGTGATATTAACATAATGTAATTATTCTTCATGTCCGGTCTATCTCTTACCAAGATCTTATTAATTTATGGGCAAAATTGATCATAAAATTATATGACTGTTATTTCTTTGTAACAAAATCAACACGAAATGAAAAGTTAGCATCAAACATATATAGTAATGACAAGAGATATGAAAATCATTTATATAACTTTTGATCGTTTCATTCTACCTAATCCTCGCTAATACGATATATTACATTACAGGTAGATTTCTACTACTATTACAACCTACAATACTTGAAAAATAAAGAATCTGAACATTCTTTTCTTGCATTATAAAGAAGATATTATATAAAGAAGTTATCACCAAAGAAAAAAAAGCAAAATATGTTGCATAAAGAAGTATGTGGTATTAAGAATTTTTTTTTAAAAAAGCGGTTTGACAAATGGAAGAACTAAGGAATATTAATAGATAGTAGAATAATGTATGGAAGGGGACGCACTCTAGAAGTTCATTCAATTAGTATATTATAAATAATTAATATAATGTGTTAATTAGTATATCATAAGTAATTTTCAACATAATAAGTGATAATGAGTTATCAAGATAACATAATCTCTATTTCATAAACTATTTACCTACTTTATCATATTTTATATATCAATGATCTAATAAGTGATCAAGATAACAAATATTCATGATCTCGACAATTTCATTGAAGCATAGTTATTAAGATATCTCTGTATATATAGACATATGAAAATCAATTCCCAAGTCACAATTTCCATGATAAGTGTATACAAGAATTTTTAGAGGTGAAATTGTAGATTTGTTGACAACATTACATTATACTTCCATAAGAATATATATTGGAATTGACAAAAAACAATACTTTTATAATTTTATTTGAGAGTTATGTATTTCCAACAAAACATATATTAACAAACATATATCCTCAATACCATAATTATAAAAATTTTAATGTTGAAGTATTATCAAAACTAAACTTTTTAACATGATACTTATTAAACTTGGAAGTTAAATATTTCAATGATACATACATGACCTTTTTTTTTAATATAGAGAATCATCAAAGTTTACATTTGAGTGATAAAATAGCTTTTCAGTTACAACATTTTTAGAAATTTACAAAAGATTGATGATTAGTGATAAAACTAAACAATTTCACAACTATATGCTTGCACGTAAGTAAATATTAGCATAATATAATTATTCTTCATGTCCAATTTGTCTCTTGGCAAGATCTTATCAATCTATGGGCAAAATTGATCATAAAATTAGATGACTATTATTTCTAAGTAACAAAATCAAAACGAAATAAAAGTTAGCATCAAACATACATAGTAATAAATAGAGAAGTGAAAATCATTTACATAACATTTGATATGTTTTCTTCCACATATAATGAAAAACACTCATTGAAAAAACACGTGATAAGAAAGGAATGTAAAACACGTGCATACTTCTTGGGATGGAATTCTCATTTTCATTTTGTTATTGAGAATTGTAAATAATGTATAAAAGAAAAAGAGGGGGATTCTACAATTGAAATTCTTTAGTATTGATACATATTTTGATGGTAAGTTTGATAGATGCGGTTGAAGTCTTAAATAGTAAGAGACATGTTGTTTCACTTATAAAGGGTATGAGTTAGGGTTTTGTTATTTCCCCATAAAAAAGGTATGAGATTATGAAGTAGTGTGTGCATGAAGAGGGGCCTTCTATATTAATTTTAAAAGGATGTGACTTTTGGGAATTTCAAAGGTGCAAATTGTGAAGGGCATAATTGGAAGAGGAAAAGTTTGGGAAGACCCTCTAGAGCTTCACATTTTTACATAGATTATCACAAACTGTCATGTCACAAAGTCGAAAGTGAGAAGCTTAAATCATAATAGTATGACAACAAATTTGAAATCAATACATCTTTTCTCATATACCCTTACAACCTAATATTCAAAACTTTGATTTACTCTGTTGCCTAATTGCAGGGCACTAGTAAGATTGAGGCCGTTCGTCTTGACTTAGATTATGGGAGAGAAAGTTTCTCTGCTGAAACATTTACAACTTTGACCAACTTGAGGTTTCTTCAACTAAAACGTGTGAATCTCATCGGAGATTTTCAGAATTTGCTTCCTCAATTAAGATGGCTTGAGTGGACTGATCATCACTCGGATTTTGAATCAACCAACTTTCACCTGAAGAAATTAGTCGCGCTTGATCTGTCGTGGAGTAAGACTTCGGAGGATTGGGCAGGATGGAGTCCACTAAAGGTAAAATGTAGAGAAGGCATATCTCTTATAAATAATCACGTGTTGTTGACGGGCCCAATTGCACCAAGTTCCCCTTTATAACTTTTTAAAATCCTTTCTCATATTATGGATTTCCTCTAAGCATAAGAGGAATTTACAGGCACTTAAATATGTCAGAAGTTTATGCCCCTTAATATTTTAACAACTAGTCATGCTTAACATCAGACTTTCTAATAAAATTTATTTTAATTGTATAAATTAACATCTATCAAAAATATAATTACAATACTATGCCCATGTTATTTTTATTCTAAATGGTATATGGTTTCTAGTTAATTTCTCCCCATGCAGAAGTATGCTTTTTTAGCAATTTTTGTTATATGTATATATGGATCTTCTTTCATGGAGAAACAAAAACCTTCATAGTGACTTGTGTTTTACATACATACTAAAATTCTAAATTCATTGTTACTTTTAGAGTAATGAAAATAATTTGTGAAATTGCTGTAACTTGTTGCACACAATATCTATTCATTATTATTGTTGATTGTTGAAGTCACCGTACAACATATTTATAAAGTAGTAATGTTATATGAGCAATAAAATTATCCTGGCAATGGCATTTAAATATTTTTAATACAATACTTTTTCATGTCTTTTACATATAGCATTTGAAAATTGCTTTTCATAATTAAAGTAGCCATTTCTCTTTAATTTAATATATTGAAGGAAAACATGGCACCAAATGAATGCATCTCTTTCCTTCCATTTGACTTTGTCATCTGTGATTTGATACTTGCAATTTGCGTATCTCTAATCAATCAATAACAAATACTCATAACTTCGAAAAAACTAAATATGATATTTTCTATGAAATTTTATTTTCAAATAATTGTAGCCAACACTTATACATCTCTAACATTCTCTTTGCAATGATATGCTTAAAAACATTTGTATGCTGGATTAGATAGCTATTAAGGAGTAGGGAGCATGGGTAAATTTTTTTTGTCCATTCTCAATGTGGTAATCTCTCTTTCTTTCAGATGGCAATGGAGCTCAAAGTTCTCAAAATTTCGAATTGTGCTTTGAGAACAACTCCTGACTTGTCCACTTTCAAGAGATTGGGGATTTTGATACTTACAAATTGTTGGGGTCTAGAAGAGATTCATCCTTCTATCAATGACATCAAGACCCTCGTCTACATGAATGTTAGTTATTGTGACAAATTGAAGGAGCTACCGCTAGGAGTAGGTAGAATGGGAGAATTGAGGGAGCTTATCATAAATAACACCAATATACGAGAGATTCCCATTTCAAGAGGTTATTTGACAAAGCTAGAGACTCTAAATGCCTCACAAAGTGGAAATCTTGCTCAACTTCCAAAATCCTTGGACTCCCTTATGTCGTTAACTAAGCTAGACCTATCATCTACAGGAATCGAAGAATTGCCAGAATCTATTGGATCTTTGAAGGAGCTCAAGACTCTTGGTGCCCATGATTGTGTATCATTAGCTTGCATACCCAACTCAATAGGCGATTTAACATCTCTGTCTATCCTTGACCTAAGGAAATGCAAAAAACTTGCTAAACTTCCAGACGCTATAGGCTCCCTCGTGTCTTTACAGCAGTTGTTGTTGTCGGATTGCTACTCGTTGAGACAAATTCCAGACTCAATCGGAAAGTTGACATCATTGACTGAGTTGCATTTACAATCTACGACCATCGAAGAATTGCCAGAATCTATTGGATCTTTGAAGGAGCTCAAGACTCTTGGTGCCCGGGATTGTGCATCGTTAGTTTGCATACCCAACTCAATAGGCGATTTAGCATCTCTGTCTATCCTTGACCTAAGGAAATGCCAAAAACTTGCTAAACTTCCAGATACTATAGGCTCCCTCGTGTCTCTACAGTTGTTATTGTCGGATTGCCACTCGTTGAGACAAATTCCGGACTCAATCGAAAAGTTGACATCATTGACGAGCCGCATATGCAATCTACGGCCATCGAAGAATTGCGTAATCTATTGGATCTTTGAAGGAGCTCAAGACTCTTGGTGCCGAGGATTGTGCATCGTTAGCTTGCATACCCAACTCAATAGGCGATTTAGCATCTCTGTCTATCCTTGACCTCAGGAAATGCCAAAAACTTGCTAAACTTCCAGACACTATAGGCTCCCTCGTGTCTTTACAGCAGTTGTTATTGTCGGATTGC
This sequence comes from Eucalyptus polyanthemos subsp. polyanthemos, assembly GCA_017140185.1. Taxonomy (NCBI): domain Eukaryota; kingdom Viridiplantae; phylum Streptophyta; class Magnoliopsida; order Myrtales; family Myrtaceae; genus Eucalyptus; species Eucalyptus polyanthemos. Next base: position 18,597,453 of record CM029459.1, on the reverse strand, counting down.
CACTCGTTGAGACAAATTCCGGACTCAATCGGAAAGTTGACATCATTGACTGAGCTGCATTTGCAATCTACGGCCATCGAAGAATTGCCAGAATCTATTGGATCTTTGAAGGAGCTCAAGACTCTTGGTGCCGAGGATTGTGCATTGTTAGCTTGCATACCCAACTCAATAGGCGATTTAGCATCTCTGTCTAACCTTGACCTAAGGAAATGCCAAAAACTTGCTATACTTCCCGACGCTATAGGCTCCCTCGTGTCTCTACAGCAGTTGTTATTGTCGGATTGCCACTCGTTGAGACAAATTCCGGACTCAATCGGAAAGTTGACATCATTGATTGAGCTGCATTTGCAATCTACGGCCATCGAAGAATTGCCAGAATCTATTGGATCTTTGAAGAAGCTCAAGACTCTTCTTTGCCCAAAGATTGTGCATCGTTAGCTTGCATACCCAACTCAATAGGCGATTTAGCATCTCCGTCTAACCTTGACCTAAGGAAATGCCAAAAACTTGCTATACTTCCCGACGCTATAGGCTCCTCGTGTCTCAACAAACAGCTTGTTATTGTCGGATTGCCACTCGTTGAGACAAATTCGGACTCAATCGGAAAGTTGACATCATTGATCGAGCCGCATTTGCAATCTACGGCCATCGAAGAATTGCCGAATCTATTGGATCTTTGAAGAAGCTCAAGACTCTTGCCGCCCAGATTGTGCATCGTTAGCTTGCATACCCAACTCAATAGGCGATTTAGCATCTCCTCGTCTAACCTTGACCTAAGGAAATGCCAAAAACTTGCTAAACTTCCCGACGCTATAGGCTCCTCGTGTCTCTACAGCAGTTGTTATTGTCGGATTGCCACTCGTTGAGACAAATTTCGGACTCAATCGGAAAGTTGACATCATTGATTGAGCTGCATTTGCAATCTACGGCCATCGAAGAATTGCCAGAATCTATTGGATCTTTGAAGAAGCTCAAGACTCTTGCTGCCCAGGATTGTGCATCGTTAGCTTGCATACCCAACTCAATAGGCGATTTAGCATCTCTGTCTAACCTTGACCTGAGGAAATGCCAAAAACTTGCTAAACTTCCCGACGCTATAGGCTCCCTCGTGTCTCTACAGCAGTTGTTATTGTCGGATTGCCACTCGTTGAGACAAATTCCGGACTCAATCGGAAAGTTGACATCATTGACTGAGCTGCATTTGCAATCTACGGCCATGGAAGAATTGCCAGAATCTATTGGATCTTTGAAGGAGCTCAAGACTCTTGGTGCCGAGGATTGTGCATTGTTAGCTTGCATACCCAACTCAATAGGCGATTTAGCATCTCTGTCTATCCTTGACCTAAGGAAATGCCAAAAACTTGCTAAACTTCCAGACACTATATGCTCCCTCGTGTCTCTACAGCAGTTGTTATTGTCGGATTGCCACTCGTTGAGACAAATTCCGGACTCAATCGGAAAGTTGACATCATTGATTGAGCTGCATTTGCAATCTACGGCCATCGAAGAATTGCCAGAATCTATTGGATCTTTGAAGAAGCTCAAGACTCTTGCTGCCCAGGATTGTGCATCGTTAGCTTGCATACCCAACTCAATAGGTGATTTAGCATCTCTGTCTAACCTTGACCTGAGGAAATGCCAAAAACTTGCTAAACTTCCCGACGCTATAGGCTCCCTCGTGTCTCTACAGCAGTTGTTATTGTCGGATTGCCACTCATTGAGACAAATTTCGCACTCAATCGGAAAGTTGACATCATTGACTGAGCTGCATTTGCAATATACGGCCATCGAAGAATTGCCAGAATCTATTGGATCTATGAAGGAGCTCAAGACTCTTGGTGCCCATGATTGTGCATCGTTAGCTTGCATAACCAACTCAATAGGCGATTTAGCATCTCTGTCTAACCTTGACCTAAGGAAATGCCAAAAACTTGCTATACTTCCCGACGCTATAGGCTCCCTCGTGTCTCTACAGCAGTTGTTATTGTCGGATTGCCACTCGTTGAGACAAATTCCGGACTCAATCGGAAAGTTGACATCATTGATTGAGCTGCATTTGCAATCTACGGCCATCGAAGAATTGCCGGGAATCTATTGGATCTTTGAAGAAGCTCAAGACTCTTGCTCTCAAAGATTGTGCATCGTTAGCTTGCATACCCAACTCAATAGGCGATTTAGCATCTCTGTCTAACCTTGACCTAAGGAAATGCCAAAAACTTGCTATACTTCCCGACGCTATAGGCTCCCTCGTGTCTCTACAGCAGTTGTTATTGTCGGATTGCCACTCGTTGAGACAAATTCCGGACTCAATCGGAAAGTTGACATCATTGACTGAGCTGCATTTGCAATCTACGGCCATCGAAGAATTGCCAGAATCTATTGGATCTTTGAAGAAGCTCAAGACTCTTGCTGCCCAGCATTGTGCATCGTTAGCTTGCATACCCAACTCAATAGGCGATTTAGCATCTCTGTCTAACCTTGACCTAAGGAAATGCCAAAAACTTGCTAAACTTCCCGACGCTATAGGCTCCCTCGTGTCTCTACAGCAGTTGTTATTGTCGGATTGCCACTCGTTGAGACAAATTTCGGACTCAATCGGAAAGTTGACATCATTGATTGAGCTGCATTTGCAATCTACGGCCATCGAAGAATTGCCAGAATCTATTGGATCTTTGAAGAAGCTCAAGACTCTTGCTGCCCAGCATTGTGCATCGTTAGCTTGCATACCCAACTCAATAGGCGATTTAGCATCTCTGTCTAACCTTGACCTGAGGAAATGCCAAAAACTTGCTAAACTTCCCGACGCTATAGGCTCCCTCGTGTCTCTACAGCAGTTGTTATTGTCGGATTGCCACTCGTTGAGACAAATTCCGGACTCAATCGGAAAGTTGACATCATTGACTGAGCTGCATATGCAATCTACGGCCATCGAAGAATTGCCAGAATCTATTGGATCTTTGAAGGAGCTCAAGACTCTTGGTGCCGAGGATTGTGCATCGTTAGCTTGCATACCCAACTCAATAGGCGATTTAGCATCTCTGTCTATCCTTGACCTTAGGAAATGCCAAAAACTTGCTAAACTTCCAGACACTATAGGCTCCCTCGTGTCTTTACAGCAGTTGTTATTGTCGGATTGCCACTCGTTGAGACAAATTCCGGACTCAATCGGAAAGTTGACATCATTGACTGAGCTCCATTTGCAATCTACGGCCATCAAAGAATTGCCAGAATCTATTGGATCTTTGAAAAAGCTCAAGATTCTTGGTGCCCAGGATTGTGCATCGTTAGCTTGCATACTCAACTCAATAGGCGATTGAGTATCTCTGTCTACCTTGACCTAAGGAAATGCCAAAAACTTGCTAAACTTCCAAATTCTATAGGCTCCCTCGTGTCTCTACAGCAGTTGTTATTGTCGGATTGCCACTCGTTGAGACAAATTCCGGACTTAATCGGAAAGTTGACATCATTGACTGAGTTGCATTTGCAATTTACAGCCATCGAAGAATTGCCAGAATCTATTGGATCTTTGAATGAGGTCAAGACTCTTGGTACCCATGGTTGTGCATCGTTAGCTTGCATACCCAACTCAATAGGCGATTTAGCATCTCTGTCTACCCTTGACCTAAGGAAATGCCAAAAACTGGCGAAACTTCCTGACGCTATAGGCTCCCTCGTATCTCTACAGCATTTGTTGTTGTCGGATTGCTACTCGTTGACACAAATTCCAGACTCAATCGGAAAGTTGACATCATTGACTAAGCTGCATTTGCCATCTACGGCCATCAAAGACTTGCCATAATCTATTGGATCTTTAAAGGAGCTTAAGACTCTTGGTGCCCATGATTGTGCATTGTTAGCTTGCATACCCACCTCAATAGGCGATTTAGCATCTCTGTTTATCATTGACCTAAGGAAATGCCAAAAACTTGCTAAACTTCCCGACTTTATAGGCTCCTTCGTGTCTCTACAGCAGTTGTTGGTGTCGGATTTCTACTCGCTGAGACAAATTCCGGACTCAATCAGAAAGGTGACATCATTGACTGGCTTGCATTTACAATATACAGCCATCGAAGAATTGCCAGAATCTATTGGATCTTTGAAAGAGCTCAACACTCTTGGTGCCCATGATTGTGCATCGTTAATTTGTATACCCAACTCAATAAGCGATTTAGCATCTATGTCTATCATTGATCTAAGGTAATGCCAAAAACTTGCTAAACTTCCAGACACTATAGGCTCCCTCGTGTCGCTACAGCAGTTGTTATTGTCGGATTGCCACTCGTTGAGAGAAATTCTGGGCTCAATCGGAAAGTTGATATCATTGACTGAGCTGCATTTGGCATCTACGGCCATCAAAGAATTGCCATAATCTATTGGATCTTTGAAGGAGCTCAAGACTCTTGGTGCCCATGATTGTGCATCGTTAGCTTGCATACCCAACTCGATAGGCGATTAGCATCTCTGTCTATCCTTGACTTAAGGAAATGTCAAAAACATGCTAAACTTCCAGAAGTTATAAGCTCCCTCGTGTCTTTACAGCAGTTGTTGTTGTCGCATTGCTACTCGTTGAGACAAATTCCAGACTCAATCGGAAAGTTGACATCATTGACTGAGCTGCATTTGCAATCTACGGCCATCGAAGAATTGCTAGAATCTATTGGATCTTTGAAGAAGCTCAAGACTCTTGCTACCCAGGATTGTGCGTCGTTAGCTTGCATACCCAACTCAATAGGCGAATTAGCATCTCTGTCTATCCTTGACCTAAGGAAATGCCAAAAACTTGCTAAACTTCCAGACACTATAGGCTCCCTCGTGTCTCTATAGCAGTTGTTGCTGTCGGATTGCTACTCGTTGAGACAAATTCTGGACTCAATCGGAAAGTTGACATCATTGACTGAGCTGCATTTGCAATCTACGGCCATTGAAGAATTGCCAGAATCTATTGGATCTTTGAAGGAGTTGAAGACTCTTGGTGCCCATGATTGTGCATCGTTAGTTTGTATACCCAACTCAGTAGGCGATTTAGCATCTCTGTCTATCCTTGACCTAAGGAAATGCCAAAAAATTGCTAAACTTTCAAACTCCATAGGCTCTCTCGTGTCTCTACAATGTTTGTTATTGTCAGAATGCCACTAGTTGAGACAAATCCCAGACTCAATCGAAAAGTTGACATCATTGATTGAGCTGCATTTGCAATATATGGCCATCGAAGAATTGCTAGAATCTATTGGATCTTTGAAGGAGCTCAATACTCTTGGTGCCTATGATTGTTCATCATTAGCTTGCATACCTAACTCAATAGGTGATTTAACATCTCTGTTGTATCTTAACCTAAGGAAATGCCAAAAACTTGCTCAATTTCCAGAGTCCAGAAGCTCATTCGTGTCTCTACAACAATTGTTATTGTTGGATATCGACATGTTGAGATAAATTCCAGACTCGATCGGAAAGTTGATATCATTGACTGAGCTGCATTTGCAATCTACGGCCATGGAAGAATTGCCAACATCTATTGGATCTTTGAAGGAGCTCAAGACTCTTAATGCTTATGATTGTGCATCGTTAGCTTGCATACCCAACTCAATAGGCGATTTTATAGCTCTGTCTTATCTTGACCTAAGGAAATGCCAAAAACTTACTCAACTTCCAACTCCATAGGCTCCCTCTTGTCTCTACAGAGGTTGTTATTGTCAGAATGCGACTTATTGAAACAAATCCCATACTCAATCAGAAAGCTGACATCATTAACTCAACTGCATTTGCAATCTACGACCATTGAAGAATTGCCAAAATCTATTGGATATTTGGAGCTCAAGACTCTTAGTGCCTATGGTTGTGCATCGTTAGCTTGCATACCCAACTCAATAGGTGATTTAGTATCTTTGTCTTACCTTGACCTAAGGAAATGCCAAAAACTTGCTCAACTTCCAAACTCCATAGGCTCCCTCTTGTCTCTACAGCGGTTGTTATTGTTGAATTGCCACTCGTTGAGACAAATTCCGGACTCAATCAAAAAGTTGACATCATTGACCGAGCTGCATTTGCAATCTACGGCCATCGAAGAATTGCCAGAATCTATTGGATCTTTGAAGGAGCTCAAGATTCTTAATGTCTTTGATTGTGCATCACTAGCTTGCATACCCAACTCAATAGGCGATTTATCATCTCTATCTGCCCTTATCTTCTTGAAATTCCAAAAACTTGCTCAACTTCCATACTCCATAGGTGCTCTCATGTCTCTAAAGCAATTGTTTTTGTCGGAATGTCGTTTGTTAAGACAAATCCTAGACTCAATTGGAAAGTTGACATTATTGACTGGGCTGTATTTGCATTTTACGACCATTGAAGAATTGCTAGAATCAATTATGTCTTTGAAGGAGCTCAAGACTCTTGTTGTCTATAATAGTGCATCGTTAGCTTTCATACCTAACTCAATAGGCGATTATCATCTCTGTCTATCCTTGACCTAAGGAAATGCCAAAAACTTATTCAACTTCCAGACTCCAGTCGATCAAGGTATATTCTGATTGTTTTCCTCAGTGTTACAATGTTCTGTTGTTTGATCCCTTTTAACCAAGCTAGTATAATTATGTAGGTATGGGATGCAATGACTGGGGTTAAGCAACAAACTTTCGAGGGTCATGAAGCACTTGTATATTCCATTTGTCCACACCATAAAGAAAATATTAAGATGCCTAGTTATTTCACGTACTAATAAGGACACACTGCAAGCATGGCCAATCGGTTGTACCCTTGACTATACACTGGACTCGGTAGGTCAAGAAATTTGGTTCAAATTGTATAATAAGTGTGTCTATGTTTTAATGGACCTTGTTCATTTCAAGGGTTTTGCAAGTCTTCCGACTTTTAACCTGTCTTCATTAGAATATGCTTGTTAAACATGGTAACATGGTCTAAAGATCAACCTGCAAATTTGATTCTTTCAGCGATCCTACTAAGCATTAACAACTAGGTAAAGGTCTTTGCAATAATGACTTCCCGCTTAATTCTACGTTCGAAGGAAAATTCTTCTGCTTCAATTATTTGTTTTCCCTTGGGTTTCTCCTTCGATTATGATTGTTTAAATTTATAATAGAAGGCTGTTTATTGTGTTTGAGTAGAGCAGCAATTGGCGATGTTATTTTCTTTGTTTTAAATTTGTTATACATTTATGGTAATGTACACTCTATGACAAAGAAATTTTATAATTTTTTTTTTTTAACTTTTATAGCTGTGTACACTTTATTACAAAGAAATTTTATGATTACTCATCATTCTCGGATGCTATGTTTAAATAACTAGAGTTCTGAATGAATATGCTCTATCTGTGCATGGTAGAAATTTTATGATTACTCATCATTCTCGGATGCTATGTTTAAATAACTAGAGTTCTGAATGAATATGCTCTATCTGTGCATGGTATTGAAATTGATTATACAATATTCCTCTAGTGTAGTCCATCTTCTCAATGGCAACAGATGGGAAAATTAAGACTTGGTTTTATGACAACATGAGGTCAAGAGCCGACTATGATGCATCGGGTCACTCTTCTACCGTGATGGCATACAATGCTGATGGAACAAGGTTCAGACCATCACAATGCATTTCAAGCTTGATTTCATCCCGTGTCTTTCTTTTTGATCGAAATAACCTATTTTACCAATTTTATTGGCCTATAGGTTGTTCTCATGTGGGACCAAAAAAGAAGGAGAGTCGTACTTGGTTGAATGTAATGAAAGTGAAGTGGCTATCAAGCGTACATATCGTGGACTAGGAAAGAAATCTGGTGGGGTTATGCAATTTGATACAACCAAAAATAGATTTTTGGCTGTTGGTGATGAGTTCATGGTCAAATTTTGGGATATGGACAATAATAATCTACTCACAAGTATTGATGCTGATGGTGGATTGCTGGTAATTTGTTGTTGTTAATTTATTTTGACTGAATTAGGCGAACCTTTTTAATAAACTAACTCCTTAAATTTTCAGGCTTCACCTTGTATTAGATTTAACAAGAAAGGAATTCTATTAGCTGTCTCAACAAGTGACACTAGTATCAAAGTTCTAGCAAATGCTGATGCGATTAGGCTGCTAAGGACAATGGACAATGGGCCTTTTGATGCTTCTAGAGTTACTCTTGGACCTCTTATGAAGGTAAGCTTTTTCAAGTGTACATTGTTTCATAGAGATGAGCTTGCTAAGGTCCTGTTTGGTAACTAGCCAAATAGTGAAAATTTATATTCTTTTGTTCCGGGGAGTAATTTTGAAACAAAAATCCGTTTGGTAAATTTTTTGTTTCTGGAAACTTTTTTATATATTTTTGTTCTCGAAAGTAGATTTTGAACATAATCAAGAAGTAGAAAAAAGTTAATTCTTTATTCCCGGGAACAATTCTAGAATCAAGTCAACCTATTTTTCCTTTTTTTTTTTCTCTTCTTTCTTCTTCCCACTCTCTTGTTCTTCAAGTATTGCTGTTTATCGCCACCATTACTATCTGCTGTTGCCCTCGTCGTCCACTGCCTATCATTGCCGGAGGCTTGCTAGGCCAGGGCAAGGTCTGCACGCTCGTTGGTGGCCAGGCAGGCCTCGTTGGGGCCTCCCCTAGCCACTGGAAAGCCTCGCCTGGCCGAGTGAGGCTCGGCCTAGCCACCAACGGGGCTCAACCTCTCCGGGCCATCGTGAGGTCGGCGTCACCTGGCCAAGGCTCGGTTGAGCCTCGCCTAGCTGCCGGCGCGGCCTCGCTGGCCCTCGTTTGGCCAATTGCCGGTCATCCCAAGGCTGGCGACCAGCAGACGTTGAAGAAGAAGAAGAGAAAGAAAAGAAAAAAAGAAAAGAAGAAAAAAGTAATAAAATTATTTTAAAATTATAAAAAAATGATTTGGATTAGAAATTTTCATAATGGTACCAAACACAATTCTATTTTGGGAATTGAAACTTTGGACAGTTATCAAACTACTTAAAATATTTAGAAATTATTCTCCTAACACAATAAAAGAGAATAATTTCGATCGGAACAAAAGCGTTACCAAAACATGTCTTAAATGTCTTGAATCTTGTACCACCACCAGCAATCGTGATACTTGGTTCTGGTGATGCTTTGCTTTAGGGCAAGCCTGGGTAATAAAGGGGTTCCAGTGGCAATATTAAAATGTTTGATTCAATTTCTAGAATCTTCTAGATGGGCATTTGGTAGAGAAATCTAGAAAAATCCTATAAAAAAAAAATATGGCAGAAGTGTTTGGAGTTCCACCAAAGTTTTGTGTAAAAAAATCCATAAAATTATCTCTGCAACATGGCAAAGATAGCTGCCTTAAAATAAATCTTTCACTCAGGCAGAGATTTTTGCATGTCTTAGTCGATGATGTAAGCCGATAAAAAGGCTTAGGATCATCCAAAATCAAACACATTTAGGGCTCTATTTTTTTTTCTCGAAAATCAATTTAAAATAAAAATTTGTTTGGTAACATAATTTTATTTTTCATTTTTGAGACAAATTTTAACTTATAAATAAATTTGGAATATAAATAAAAAATAAAAAATTTATATATTCTTATTTCTAAAATAAAAATAAAAATAAAAATATTTCTCATTATTTATCCTTGTCATTCGCGGCTGTCACCTGTTGGCCGACCACCCACCTGCCGGTTGCCCTCCACCAATCACCAACCGCCTTCTAGTCACCATGTAGAAATTTTAAGGTCTAAATCTCTTCAAAGTAGAAAAATCTATTTATGACTAGAAATTGTACGTAGAAACGGAATGGTTATAAACCTCTTCTCCTTCGTTTGTATTATAAAAGCCTCTTTTTTTTCTTCTTTTTTTTTTTCTAAATCCTTGTGCTCCCTTTCTTTGCCCAATTCTTTTACATCGGCAGCAGCTGACGTGCGGAGCATTTTTTCCTCACATCCATCCAGTCATATTTTAACACATTTCTGTGGATTTTGAATTAAAAAAAAAAAATTCCTTGATGTTCCATAGGCCATAAACCTGGGACTAGCCGGCTGCCGCCCTTGAACGCCACCGTTCCGGAGGCCGAGCTCCAAATCTAGCCTAGTCGTGGCCTTGACGCCACACTAGATCTAGTCCACCTTCACTTGGTTCAAGCTCGTCCATGGCCGCCTCCAAATCTGGTCGAGCTCGACTTCACGCCAGATCTCGTCTGCCTTAAAAACGGTTCGAGCTCGGCGACTCCTCCATGACTGCCGAGAAGCCGCCGAGATTTCGGTCACAACGTCGAGCTTGGCAGCCATAGAAGGCCGCCACTCCAAATGTAGAGGCTCAACGGCAATGGGGGCCGAGCGTCCAGATCTGGCCGTGGCGAAGGTCGTGACATCACCTCGAGCTGCAGCGATAACCGCCGTTAGAGGTCGCCTTAAGAGACGGCGTTAAAAGTTGCAGACGGCCATGGACAGAGCATGTAACAAGAAAGGAGACCGAAAAAAAAAAAGAAAAGAAGCAAAGAATGGTGGGGAACAATAAGAAAAAGAAACATCTTTTCCAACTTTTCAACAGCATCACCGGGATGAGCCACGCAGACGACCATGGACGGCCAGATCTCGAGAGCCAACAGTGTCGCCGGCCATGGCAGTGAAGGTTCGCGAGTGACGCCGATGGCCATGGACGGCCAAATCTGGAGAGCCAGTAGCGTCACTCGTCTAGGTGATGGCCACGGCCATGGTCGGCCAGATCTGAAGAGCCAGCAGCGTCACCGACGCATCATCGGGCATGCCAGCTCGTCCGAGGTCAAGTGGCTGGCTTTGGACGAACGAGGAAGACGAAGCTAGAGGAAACAATTCCACCACTCAAAGAAACTCCATATCAATCTTTTTTAATTTAATTCAAGACATGTAAATTTTTTTAAGTGGATATCAAGGGAAAAATCTCGCCGCATCAGCAGTTAACACGGCGCTTTGAAACTACAAAATATTTTCTCCTTTGCTTCTCGCACATCTACACGCACCAGCATATAAACTAGAAAACCATCAGGCAGCAATGGTTGGTATGGGAAGTGGCATCATTACTGCACTAGGTTGTTAAATGTTTTCAACGAGCTTTATTTGTTGCTGACGCTGTTAGTTAAATGATGCAATAATTGCATTTGTATGTGCATGTTTATTGAGCGTCTTTCAATGACATCCTCTCTTTTGAGGTCTACAGGACAGTGAGAACATGGCCGATGTGAAGCTCGGAATTGCTGATGACTCAGGAGACAAATCGCGAAATTGGAAACCGACAGAAATCAATGAACCATCACAATGCCGGTCCATAAGGCTGCCTGATAACTCTACAGCTGCAAGGGTACAAATGATTGCCAAATTAGGACGTTCTTATGCAGCATTTCTTTTCCACATTAATCTGTCATGTTTCTACTTGATAAGCACAAATTTGAATACGGGTCGCATTTGATGCACTTGCTTTATTAGTTTTATTTTCATGTGGTCCAATGATTTATCTCTTAAACCTTGGCACTCAAGGACTTTGTCATATCTTCATTTGGCATTTTATATTTGACTGATTGTTTCAACTATACAAATAGGAAAGGATAAGATCAACATTAATAAATCTATGATGATGGCGTGGCAATTGTGCTTGCGTTATGTTGGCTGTGGAGGTCATGAATTTTACAATAACGTTGAATAGCAAGATGGATAATTCCTGATTTAGAATGTAATGGTATATTTGCATAACGAGACTTTTTTATCCTTTGCTTGGAATATGGATTGTTCTGTGGACTTTCATGCAGTTACATGTGGTAAAAGACAGATTCTTTAAGGGATGAATTTGGCTTTATACATGGCATGCAAAGTATATCATTTTGCACCACTTTGATGCTTGTGGGGAATGCTAAGCTCGTGAAAGCTATTTTGAGCTTGTCAGTTCCCAGAAACTTTGAGTGGAAATTTACCTGCTGAATCTAAATATACAAAAGAATAGATAGACAGCTAGATGGTTTAAGTCAAGGTTCCACTTTTCTTTTAGTAACTGTTTCAACCGGGTTTAGATGTCATGTGTATCATATGCTCTATTCATATGTAAGCATACAGTATGTATATATAAATATGTGTGCGGGTGCGTGCGTGCGTGCGTGCGCCTATCCTGATAAATATGCAGGCAGCGTCACCAAGTGTCCTTTTGCATGGATTTCTACATCTATCAATTAGTGCCCAAATCTCTGGCATCTTTCTTCTGCATTTCATTTTAACTTTCGGTATTACATTTGATTGTCGTCACTGAAGCTGGTAAGACGAAACAGGTCCCGAGATTAAGCTATACAAACTCGGGTCGTGCCATTCTGGCATTACAATCGAATGCTGTACACAAGCTCTGGAAATGGGAAAGAAGTGATCAAAACTTAACGGGCAGGGTAAGGAAAAAAGAGGCAAATTCTTTTGTTGTTTAGCGTATTGTTAACTACATTGATTCTTCTTTTCGCAGGCTACAACTAGTGTAGTACCACAGTTATGGCAACCGCCCGGTGGGAATTTGATGACCAATGATACATGTGGTGCAAATCCTGAAGATGCAGTTCCGTGCTTTGCATTGTTGGAGGGTCGTCCTTTTCTAATATCAGCATCAGGGGGAGATCTCTGTGTTCGATAAGAGGACTTTTAAGGTGAATATTTTCCCTAAGAGATGTATACATCCTCCTGTCAGTTTTTTGTAGCACTATCCACAAGGCACGAAATGATGAACTGCCCCTTTGTGCTGAATAAGCGTGCAGTATTTCCTCCGCATTTTTATGGGAGCTAAAATTAATTGGTTCAATCATGTATAAAAACGTATTGAGCTCTAATTGTTAGGAGGTCCATGAAAGCAATTGCTCCGATTTTCATGGGGATTATCTGTTCAAGAGTGCAGCATGTCCCTTTTTACTTGCTAAGCGAGATAAGGGCTTTTCAGTGTCTTAGATGGAATCTTTTTGCTCTTATTGAGTAAAGAAAACAAGCTGTGCTTTTTTAACCCGTCTAGAGATCTATTGGTCCAACTTGTTCTCTTCCTTTCCTGAGAAGGGAGATGCCATTGAGGCAACATGTGTCCCACGGTTATTTATAAAGTTGTTAATATTATCCTGCTTGCTGATATGTAGACGTTGCAAAAATTCATGCCCCCGCCACCACCAAACAATGACATTATTGAGATTATTGAGATTATTGAGATAGGAATGGAGGACTCCGCTATCCAAATTTACAGTGTTCGAGCTGATGAGGTGAGACTTGTTTTCATTGTCGTTGAAAGTTAACCTTGTGGTTATCCACAACAAAGTTACGGATATTGACTATTTTACTTTCTCAGGTCCAGAGAAAACTAAACAGACATCGAAGAATAATTAAAGGCTTTGCCTTCTTAACTTCCTTAAATGTTCTCATGTCTTCTAGTTCTGATTCTCAGTTACCAGACCACTGCTTTTTTACTTGCTAGTGAGACAAGGGCTTTTCTCTGTCTTTAGTAGGATCTTTTTGCTCTTACTGATTAAATAAAACAAGGCAAGAGCTTTATTCAACATTCCATAAATCTAATATTCGAAGTTTCCTTCTCCCTTTCGCAAGAAGGGAGACGCCATTAAGGCAAGTGCCTCATGGCACATATGTCCAACTGTTACCTATAAAGTTGTTAATACTATTCTGCCTGCCAATATGCAGACATTGATAACATTTACACCCCGACCACCACCCATAACATTTCTGGCGTCTTTTCCTCAATGTGTATATGAAGCAATAGGAAGGGAGGACTCCTCTATTCAAATTTACAATCGTCGAATTCGCAAGGTGAGAACTAATTTTATTGTTGTTCAAAGTTGACCTTGTTGTTATCCGCAACGAATATATGGATATTGACTGTTTCACTTTCTCAGTGGGTGGCATATCTAAAAGGACATCAGAAAAGAATTACAGGCCTTGCCTTCTCTAACGTCTTAAATGTTCTCGTGTCTTCTGGTGCTGACTCTCAGGTACAAGACCACTACTGCATCTTCCTTTCCATGTAGACATGCCTATGTTTTGGGCAGAGATAGCAATGTAGTTTAACCTGCTCCAAAAAATGGGTTGATGTTCACTCTGGATATATTGATGCTTACGCCCTCATCATACGTCAGTACACGAGGCATCCTTAACTAGGCAAAATAAATCCTTCTAGAAAACTTCTTCTTTTGTGGTGACAGATTAATCCCATCCCATTAAGTGGGAAATAAAAAAGCTATGCTGTCCTGTTGTTGCTTACAACTGATGCTTGGTGTTATTCTGATATAAAATACAACGTAAAATTTTATTGTTTCATTTGTCAATCAATGTTGATGTTCCCTTTGATAATTGTCGATTGTCGCTGCAGTTGTGTGTTTGGAAGCCTTGGAACACTGATAGATGGACAAAGCGGACTAGTAAGTTTTTGCAGATGCCGAATGGGCGAGGAGCAGCGCCTCTTGCTGATACTCGTGTTCAATTTCATGTGGATCAAATACATCTGCTAGTTGTTCATCAAACACAGATAGCCACATGTGAAGCTCCTAAACTAGAACGCCTCAAGCAGGTATTGAAGAGTTTTTTTTTTTTATTGTGCACGAACTAATCTCTCATCTCATCTTGATTGCATAAAAATTATCAAAATATTAGGTAGTATGAGTTGCTTCGTGCCAAATGTACTTTTTTTGATTCGTTGTTGATCGCAACTAGTGGGACACTCGAGAAGCTAGTGCTCCAATCACAGATGCTACATATTCATGTAATGGGCAATCAATATATGTGAGCTTTGAAGATGGGAGCATCAGTGTTCTTTCTGCTTCTACGCTCAGATTGATATGTTGTATTAATCCTGCCGCTTATATCCTTCCAAAACCTAGGTAAGTTGGTTATTGCTGCTCAGTTAACCTCATTCCTTTATAGAAAATGGCAAGTCTCATTTGTGAAGTTCTAATAGTCTCACGAGTTATTCATTCCTCACTATTGTATTTGGCAACTTGAGAGTCTACCCACTAGTCATTACAGCGCATCCATCGGAACCTAACCAGTTTGCGCTAGGGCTTACTAATGGCAGCGTCTATGTGCTTGAGCCATTGGAATCTGAAGGAAAGCGGAGTGGTTCTCCTATTGAAAATGGTTCTGGGCCTAGCACGACCTCTGGTGCAACGGATTCAGATCAACCCCAAAGGTAGTGCAGGCCATGTCTCTCCCTATGAAACTTTTGAGCATTACAATTCTAAGGCAGCTTTCCTCTGCCGCACTTGATTCAAGTTTTGCGGAAATGCTGCAGAGGGTAGATTTTACTACCTTCGGGTACTTCCTTGGGACATAGTTCGGTGCAGTTTGTCCTAATCGACTTTTGCTCAAATCTTGTGGTGATAACTTGTTTTGTTATATTCATTTAGGCTGACTGAAAGTGAAAAGAGAAAAACATGAGATTAGAGTGTTGTTTTAAATACAACAAATTGGAGGTAGAGAGGATACCTTACTTCCTACACAACCAGAAATTTAAGAACTTGATTACACTAGTTAGTCAACTAATGCCTTTGTAGTACCTAAACTTAATTAATGTGTAAACTAAGTGTCCATGCAATCTTTGACCATTTTATTAACTTGTGTTACTAAATGATGTCCATGTTTGAGTGCACAATCAATTAAAAAGTAAACAATCACAATCAATATGATAGAAGTAAATTAGAAGAAAGTAGACCCAATGGAGTGTCAAGTGAAGAATCACGTGACTTTATTATTAGGCCTATGGGCAGCATTCAAATTGAGTCCAATTCATCAAAAGACTGCTCTACCTAAACCTAAATTAAATTAAAGTTACTTATTAAAATCCCCCCTAAACTAATGTGTACTAACTAAAGAAACTAAGCTAAATCTAGCATCACAACTTAACGACCTAATCAAGGTCTCTGTTTCCAGCAATTTTCAATTTTTCTCTTTTTTTTTTCAATTTTTTTAAAATTAATTTTTACATTTTCTGAGAATAGGGACCCGATTTCTCTTCCAACTTCACCTAGTCCATCTTTAAGCCCGATTTCTATTATAGATAGATTAGACCCTAAGCCCACTCTAAACCAATCTCATTATTATATTTAAATCAAATTCCCTCTTTTCTTACGTCTTTTCGTCATTTATTATTATTATTTTCTTCTTCCTTCTTCCAGCCCTTCGTCCTCTCGAGCAAACCGAGAATCTAACCAGCCATTTTCTCACCGATGAACTCCATAGAGACGTGACAAAAACGCATGTGAAATTGTAGAATGAAAACACAAGAAAAATTTATGTTCTGATTTGGTCTCGATAACAATGACTTTTAATAAGAATTAAATCCGAATGCTAATGTACTAACTTGCAGCAAGTAATGTATGCTAAAATTTCTTCCGATTGAACTAGATCAGGAATTATTTCACTGACGTATCTAAGAGACATTTCATCAAACAGTTTGTGCACCGAAGGGATTGAATCTGATCATAAATCGAAGTTTTGTTTTCATCTAAAATTAATGTCAGAATCACGAAGCCATGACGAATCATCAAATTACAACCTTGATCATCAGTAATTTTCACATGAGTAACCTGAACGTGGTCCAGTCATGCATCTTTTCAAAACAAGGCAGGAAAGAGGAGGATGAAATTATCTTATCAAGGAGGAGTTCTTGGTTGAGAACTAAGGGCTAATGAACAAACTAAGGGCTAGACATGGTCTGGCTTCTGGGCATTTATGCGTCCGACTAATGCAAGTTGGACTTCATAGATGTGGATGGGCCATGGGCTTGGCTTGGACGAATTGGATCGACCCTATCGTATTGGATAGATTTGGATAGATATCATTTCCAATTAGGTGATGAATTGAAGTCCCTTCAGTTATTATTTTTCATATTCTTCATTTTGGTTTCATTTATTCATATCTTTAATATAAACAGCCTAAATTGCCGATTTTCCTTAAATTGTTGACTTAAAAATCAGGTATCCACAGCAGGTCCCAGACCTCAAAATTGGCTAACGCAATTACCTAAAAGTCCTTGTAACCTTGAAGGTGCTACAGTTGAGAAATGTTTGAGAAACCCTTTACAAAAGCTGCAATGCCCATTTTTCATAGTCAAAGAAACTCCCAACATTAATTATTTATATTTTTTTAATATAATTCATATATTTTTAGAAAGTCATAAAAGAGTCGAATTGTTAATTCGGAACATTCCAGCAAAGAATTATAAACGAAGATTGCCAATAGCATTGGGAGGCAATTTGGTAAAAGAAGTATTTTGAGTTATAATAAGTCAGAATTCAACAAAATGTCAATTGAAGTGCTTAATCATGAAAAAGAATAAGCGATACCGATATCAAAAGCCAAAGAGCTGTTGGCAGAATCAAAATTTCCTTTTCATCTCCTGTTTGTGTATAAACTTGTTATTTAGCTCCGAAAATAATAAATATAAATGTATGTTTATTTTGCCACATAGTTTAAGTACTACTTTCAAGAATGCCTTGATTTGATAGGTGGAACCATAACAACTAAACTGGGAAAGGTCTTTCTTTAATTTTCGTCGTTTGGCCGTGTATATATTTACAATGTTAATAGTTAACTGACATTGAGAAATGCTGTGGGTGGTAGCTCTCCTTCATCCTTACGATGAATGTCAATACGACGAAAATAATTAACGACATTCAAGCCATTCTCAATTACTTGCAAGCATCTGCACACAAAGTGAAACCTGCTTATTTCCGTCTTCGACTGGGCTTCTTACTCTTTCTAGCTGGGGTCGACTGCTCCAAAGGCACTGCCACACTGGTAATAGGGTTCTTCCTCCTTTAACGCCATCTTTATCATTCATCTTATCGAGAGTTTTCTGGGCTCCAATATACACCTTAAGGTCTCTGATCTGTGAAGGATGACAAGGGACATGCCACTGTCAACGCACACTATGCACGCCCGCGCACAGAGTTTTCACAATATTATATACAAATTATTACAGTTTTAAGGCTAAAAGAAAATACCTGTTCTTCTAAGTCAAGTATTTGTTCATCCTTCAACTTCAGTGACAGAGTTTTCCTGCAGATGCACAGAAGTGTATGTGTCCTCCATTCATGTCAAATTAGAAGGGAAGACAAAATTGCTGACGGCTTTAATTGACTGGAATCATATACTGAAAAAGTGTCGGTACAATTGACAATAATGCTTATTGAGGAAACTAGTCCACGTAACTTCAATGAAGATGGACAAGATGAGTATACTTCAAAAGGCTGCATGAATTTCTCTATAAAGAAAATGTTGTAGGCATATTAAGGTACTTAAAAGGCATCTACACCTATATTGCTTGACATGTGAAGCTCAAATAAGCTTTAAGTCTACCCACTGTATCTTCTTTTCCTTTTATTTTCTATTTTGTGAAAGTTGGAAATGTCGACATAACGCACTATGAACAACCAATTGAATTTTAATTAGAATTAGTAGAATTTCAATATTGAACCGTATCAATTAAAATTTGAATCCTGAACCATCACATCTTGAACCATCACAAAATAATGTTCAAATATCTCCAGTGTGTAAACAAGTACTTTGAAATTGGACCACCACCATGAAGATTTTAACATTGATTTCTGTCGATAAAGTTCAACCTCTAAAGCAGTAGCACTATTTCTTCAGAGGAAAACAAAATTACAGATGGAGCATATATAAACAAAAGAACAAAATTATGGAGAGCACTGACACATGGAACTTTCTCCATACGTACTGCGTTCTCTCCTTTCTCCTTTTCCCCTTTTTGTCTCTTTCTTTCCCTCGTTAGAGTTTGTCCCATCTTGCCACTTTTTTAAAAGAATTCAATAAAAAAAACACCAAAAGCTTTTTCATCTCCTTGCCACATCCTCCAACTAATAATTAACTCAAACTTAATTATCCTTCCCAAGTATGGTGAAAGGAAGGCATATTAACCATGTGATAAACTCTTACTCATCATAAAATGACTTTCGTTCTTTTGCCATTTGTTATGTGTCACAATTCACGTATATTTGCTATTCACATATTTGAATTAGAAACTGTATTTCCTCTTTCTTCTTCGAACTTTAACCTTTTTAACCTCACATCTAAAAGTCCATGCCATGTGAACACTTCCTCTTCATGATACCCTTCCCGCTTTTTTCTCATCTTCTCAAATGTCTGTTTCCACTTCCTCTCTCACAACCAACCTCACTTACATGAACTATTACTACAATGCTGCTTCATTTTACTGATTAGTTTTATGAGACTATGCATGCTATGGCATTACTTGTCTGGAGAAATCAGCAACGAAAAATACCTTTCTTCAATTTCCTTAACCTTTCTCCACATCATATCTTGGTTCTTGATAAGAGTTTGATTAAGCTGCAACCACAAGGAACGGCATCTGTTACTGTTATGAACGAGTGAAAACTATTGCATCTGATTGTAATATGAAAAATGAGGCACGTGAAAAACAAGCAAAACAACAATCAGCCTTAGCTTCAGGCAGCCCTCCTCTCAAACTTTAAACATCCAAAATCACAAAAGGTAAAACAGAGAAGACTAAAGCCTTACCTCTGCCATGGCCTTCTTTTCGTCACCAAGTTTCCCCAACTTACTATGGATCTCTTCAATCTTTGCAGTCACACCTTTCTCGATTGCTTCTAGTTTGGAATTTTCTTTTCTACTTTTGGCTTCTAACATGAGAGACTCATAATGCTAACAGAGAAAAATAAAAGAATTAATAGGGGATGATATGTTCAAGGACTTAAAATGTATTCTTTAAAGTCAGTCTAAGGATGGCAGTCTATGTAACAAGAATGACAAACATGGGTTAGAAACGGAACACTATCACCAACAGTAGCATGGGCAGTTTTTATTTAATCTACTGGCTTTTGTACTTCTACTTCCGATACAACAGGTTTTCAATTCAGATACTGTTCCTTCTAAGACTATCCATAAAAAAAAGCCAATAATAAAAGAGTCCTGGCACCTTAGGGAAACTCAATTCATTTTCTACCACAGATAAATTAGTAAGAAAACAGAAAAGAAAAGAAGAATACCAGAAGTTTTGCAATTCTCTCAAGCTGAGGCAAGGCCACTAGTTCTTTTATACTTCCTATATAAGCTCATTAGACAAATGCAGTATGCAAATCGACAGGTATAAAATGTTGTACACTATATAAAAGCAAATGAAGCTGAGATTATACAACACGAGTGTAATTACTTTCCTTCTCTTCACAACAATTCTGACAATCCCATTGATTTCCAAGAGTAAAATGAGTTCACTTAAGGGAAAAAAGAGAGAGAGAGAGAGAAAAGAAAATGGAGAAACATTTTTTGATCTGAAATAACTAAACTAATGTTCTATTATGGTTTTCTCCTAAAATATGTGTACTTAAAAACCATTACCTAAAGCAAAAGCACAATTGGTGCAAGCTTTCACAAGTAATGCTTGTAACCATGGCTGATCAGTGAATATAATAAAATGTGAAAGACTAAACAGGGAGAATCGAAATGGTCTTGGTATACGCATGCTTACTTTTCTTTGCACTTCCAGCTGATTTGAAGCTAGATGAATACAGTCAGCGTGAATCTACAAAAAAGTAAAGCTACAGTGTCAGAGTAAATGAAGAAAGTCTGACAATTATAATGGAGGTAATATCCACTTTGCAAGCCCAATAATGAACTTGTGACACTTGGCCAACAAAATGAACATGTGAAGCACAAAAACAGAAACCGAATCTTTCATTGTAAGTTGTCAGCACCTAAAACAGTAAAAGCATCATGCACCTCAAAACTTCAAACATTTCACTTAACTGAGTCCAAGCTCCAAATCTTTGCAGGGAAAGGAGAACCAGAAAACAAAAATATTCAAAGCATAAAAATAAGAGGACACATGAACCTACTGCTTCGATTTTGCTACTGAAGAGCGCCCCACTAATTTCAGAATTCTCACTACAACCGCAGCTACCACAATCTCCTTCAAGTATGAATTCATCTCCAAAAGCTTACCGTCAGCCTTTGATTGATTAAGCCGGTGAACATAAGCGTCCCCAACATAATCCCAAATTTGCTGTGTTCTTAAATCCAGAGAATAGCAATGTTGTATATTTTTCCAATGGCTGATTGCGTGCTTATCTTTGTATCTACAAAGCCAGAAAAGAAAAGCTATAATGAAGACTATCCAATTACTAAAACTATAGAGTGAGCGAAGATTCCAGCACATCATGACTGAATCTATCACCTTCCACATCCGACAAAACCACATATCAGACAAACCCAAAGATTTTCCATTGTTCCACAAATAAAGCACGATGGCACCTCATCTTGCTGTTGGCATAGACGGCAAACCTGATAAAGAACAGAAACAGAATCTTCTTAACAATCTGTTAACAGGGGCATCCCTGATGATGTTGCAAAATGAAACTACATTTCCGATCAAGGTAATTTCTTGCAACCAAATCAAGATATGTGCCGTAATTGACATCTTTAGCAATGTAATTGGAACTTGCAATAAAATTAAAGGAAGACCCTTGGGACATCACCCACATGGCAGAACATCACGTTGACTTATTTTAACCATAAAGATTGACAAATCAAGCAAAAGTTAGTATGTACATGTCTGTTTATATATCTCCTACATGGCACTTTTTCAACTTTTGATAATACATGAGTTCAGAGGTACTTTTTTGCTATAAATTGGCATGGACAGAACATATAAGAACATCACTTGAAATGTAAAATACAACCATGAAACATCTTAGCTTCAAGGCAGGAAATGTTTGAGGTCAAAGATCAGAATTTTGACATCAGTATGATCACCCTGTATTTGTGAACATATGCATAACTTATCGTGCATGCTTGGCCACTGCTATTACTTCTGTCACTCTTTGACTTTTGAGATAAGAGTGACAGGACCATCGGATTAAACACATGTGATGAGACATTGCAAAAATTCTTGTGTCAGAACATGATAATCTACAAAAAGTAACTCCAAGAAGCCATACCATTGACCTATTCCAAATCTCCAAATAAATGTCATGATAATTTAAAAGAAATCCTGAACTTAGTAAGCAAAACAGAGTAAAGGAAAATTCTACTTTTCATTCATATATAGTCACGCTATTTCTAATCATGTCTCTATACTTTTAATTTGCCTAACCACGCCCATCTACTTTAACAAACTTTCCAATCAAGTCTTTCCAACACTAAATACAACCAAAATCAACTGAAGTGGCCCTTCGATGACAACAATGTACGATGCCAATAAAATATGCGGATGCCCACATGGACATGTATGGAAAAATTTAGCCAGTGTAGACGACCTCGAAGTGTGACATGGACAAAATAATGGATGTCCACATTAGAAAAATTTTATCCATGTCACACAACAAAGACATCTGACGGTCCCATCAGCTGGATTTGGCCTGGTTTTGTGTCAGAGAGACTTGATTGGAAAATTGGTAAAAGTAGCAGAACTTTATTTAACAAATTAAAAGTACAAGGGACTTGATTAGAAAAAATGTGAAAGTACGGGATAAAAATTACCGCCACAACTGCTACAGCCAATATTAATTATCAAAAACCAACAATTAATCCACATTCGGCAGATTAACAGAGAGATGGTGGCAGTAGCTGACTAATTACATTATAAATTCATCTAATCCGTATCAGCAGAAGAATGTCTAACCTGACAAGACAAGTAAGTCCATTTGGTACCACATGAGCAATGAAAGGAATGGTCACACTGCGTACTCAAAATTCCACTGGTATCTGGGTCCAATCTCTCTGACATCAAAAGAAAAAAGTAGCAATTGTAAACAACTTTCTATAAACTCGTCTCACTGCAAGGGAAATATAATCAGCAAGGGAGTACAGGCATGGCCTACCAAGACAAACTGGACAAGAGGGTAGCTCCGTAAAGCCTGACGGGGGTGTGCTGGCTACATCAGCTGATTCCGTATAGTCCACTTCGTGCAGAAATAGAATATGGCATACCTCAGCCTGAATGTCCAGAAGATGAGTATTAAAAGTGACACAGAAATCGACTATATGAAATCTCACAGCAAACAACAGGTGCAAGAAATTGCAAATACCTCAGCAGGCGAGAAATTCTTGCCATTGAAGGTGCAATAGAAACCATCAGCAGCCTTTTGATCCGTAAGCTCGATCAGCACGCTGTACCTATCTTCCATCCCATCATTCCTACATCAAACGCACAATTCGCAATACAATGATTACTAAAACTACTAAAAAGCATTTACAAAAGAACCCAGACCGGAAAACCCAGTTCCTCCGTCGGAATGCTTCCAAAAAATTGAACTTTCATCTCGGACACCCCCTAAGTCATGATCATGAGCAAATTTTCAGTAATCGAGTCCATCTCTTAGATTTCGTCAGCGAATTCTAATTCCTCCAATTCTCTCTTTCGCTTACCCAATTCATCTCACCAACTGAAAAAACCGGTCCGAAGTCCCGAAGAAGAGGAGGAGAGAAAACAGAAACGATGGAAGCCTTACCTGATGAACCGGAGCTCGGAGACGTCGTCGATCCGGGGGCCGCAGAACCGGATGAAGTCGTCGGGGGAGAAGTAATTGGGGACGGCGACGACGAAGAGGGTGGCGGAGCGGGCGCCGGGGCTCGAGAGGGGCGCGTGCGATAGCGTCCGGAACACGTGCACCATGCCCCTCCGCTCGGTGAACCTAGGGCTCCTCGCCGGCGGCGGCGGCGGCTGCGGCGGCGAGGAGGAGGAGAGCCGCCGTAGTCGGTGGCGAGGGGGTGGTCGGTGTCCACCGAGTGGACCCCAAGGAAGAACATCTTTTCCCCTTCGGACTTGCTGCGATCGCCGGGCTGAGTCGAATCGCCCGAGTTGGAGAAGATTGCAGGATTGCGGAGCAGAGAGAAGAAACTCGCGGGAACTGAGGAGGATTGGGCTCGCTTTCATTGCCCAATTATATTATAAGAATTGAATCTAAATGCTAGGACTGACCGGTAGCAAGTAATCTATGCTAAAATCTCTTCAAATAGAAGCGGATCAGGAATTATTTCACTGACATATTTTGAAGACATTTCATCTAATAGTTTATGCGCATCGAAGGGATTGAATTTGGTCATGAAATTGAAGCTGTGTTTTCATCTAGAGTCAGTGTTAGAACCAAAAAGCCATCACGAATAATCAAATTACAACCCAAATCATCAAGTGATTTTCACATGAGTTTACATGAATGTAGTTCAGTCATGTCACGAGCCGAGAGTTTCCTTGGCCTCGGAAACGACCCGGGGGCGCCTAGCGAGCGGAATTCGCCAGGCCAGCCCTTTCTTTAGTTGTTCCATGAACGATACGGTGAATGATTCTTCGTGCGAGATCTTACCATGCCCAGCTTCGCTCGGGTGTCTGGTCCATCGAGTAAGGCAACAGTTCTCTTTAGGCACAACAACTGGTTTCGGCCTGCCATGGCCTCGTCAGGAGAGCGGCATCAGCTCCCGACCAGTTTGTGCACGGGAGGCCTACCCCGTCTTCAGAGCTCCTAAGTGATATAATCCTTCTATCCTAGAACTCCTAGCACCAACCGTCCTGACGCCACTCACACGAACCAGTTGTGTTCTACCCTTCTGCCTCACACTTTTCACCAGATAATCCCAAGCGCCACTCACAAGTGTCACGAGTATGGGAGGATTCACGAACCGTGACATTCTCCCCCACTCAATTCGCAACGCCCTCGTTGCGATCTCTGTTCTGTCGCTTCCTCGCGTAATTTAACCATTGATGTGCCACTTTTGGGAATTCACATCGAATGGTCACGCTCGCCCAACAAAACAGGTTTTGCTCCATTGGTGGCCTCTTTTGATCTCAGCCACTTGGCCCCTTTAGTCACCTGCGCTTTTGGCAGGTGTGGCATTTTTCGCCAACCGCATCTTTTGGCAGCACCCTTTCAGCCTAATCAGCATCTTGACCCCAGCAAACCAATGGAGGTTCTTTTCTTGTTGAAAACGCGGCAATAGACCTCTTCTTCGAATTCACCGATCGATCCAGGAACGTTATCCCCATTCAGCAAGGGTTCGGTTCTTCTCTAACTCGCATTCCGCTCGACGAGAAGCCGACTCGTCCTAGCACCCATCCACTAGGACTTATCTGCTTGACCCGCACATGAGCGAGGAGTCCGATTCTCCGACTTGCTCACTCGCTTACTGGAGGGATTCTTGCTCTGATACCACTTGTCACGGGCCGAGAGTTTCCTTGGCCTCGGAAACGACCCGCGGGCGCCTAGCGAGCGGAATTCGCTAGGCCGGCCCTTTCTTTAGTTATTCCATGAACGATACGGTAAATGATTCTTCGTGCGAGATCCTACCACGCCCAGCTTCGCTCGGGCGTCTGGTCCATCGAGTAAGGCAGCAGTTCTCTTTAGGCACAACAACTGGTTTCGGCCTGCCATGGCCTCGTCAGAAGAGCGGCATCAGCTCCCGACCAATTTGTGCACGGGAGGCCTACCCCGTCTTTAGAGCTCCTAAGTGATATAATCCTTCTATCCTAGAACTCCTAGCACCAACCGTCCTGACGCCACTCCCACGAACCAATTGTGTTCTACCCTTATGCCTCACACTCTTCACCAGATAATCCCAAGCGCCACTCACAAGTGTCACGAGTACGGGAGGATTCACGGACCGTGACACATGTATTTTTCCAAAATAGGGCAGGAAAGGGGAATGAAATCACCTTGTCAAGGAGTTCTCAGTTTTGGTTACTAGGTCAAGCTTGCACAAAGATCTGAAAAGTGTTGCCCATGAGAGTACGCGCTGGCAACGAAGCTTCAAACACCTTACATCTCAAAACTTGTCACCGAACCACGTCCGCAAAGCAATTTCATTAAAAGCTGTTGTAGTCTTGAAGAAGCCACAATTGTGAAATATTTGCCGAACACCTTACAAAACTTGCATCACCCATCTTTTACGGTCCAAGTTACCGCAGAAAGCTTACCAAATAGTCTCTAAAAAAAACTCTTCGTACATCTAACATTAATTATTTTTATTTTTTCCAAAATCATTCACATATTTTTAGATGATCATAATATGAATACGTTAAATAGCAATTTCTATGAGAGTCAAATTATTATTTCAAAACCTTCAAGCAAAGAATTATAAAAGGAGATTGCCAATGGCATTGGGAGGCAATTTGGCAAAAGAAGTATTTCTAATAGGTATAGTAAGTCGAACTCAACAAAAACGTCAATTGAAGTGTTTGATCATGAAGAAGAAGAAGAAGAAGAAGAAGAAGAACTCAACAAAAACGTCAATTGAAGTGTTTGATCATGAAGAAGAAGAAGAAGACTCAACAAAAACGTCAATTGAAGTGTTTGATCATGAAGAAGAAGAAGAAGAAGAAGGAGGCAGGGGGGAGCGAAGAAGAAGAAGAAGAAGAAGAAGAAGAAGAAGGAGGAAGAAGAAGAAGAAGAAGGCAGGGGGGAAATGGCTCCCGTCTTTGATCACCGGTCACCATTGGATAACCTTTTCGTCGCGGTATCTCAATTTCCGATATAGCCACTAGCTACCATGGAAGAAGAAGAAGAAGAAGAAGAAGAAGAAGAAGAAGAACTCAACAAAAACGTTAATTGAAGTGTTTGATCATGAAGAAGAAGAAGAAGACTCAACAAAAATGTCAATTGAAGTGTTTGATCATGAAGAAGAAGAAGAAGAAGAAGAAGGAGGAGGAGGAGGAGGTAGGGGGGAGCGAAGAAGAAGAAGAAGAAGAAGAAGGAGGAAGAAGAAGAAGAAGAAGGCAGGGGGGAAATGGCTCTCGTCTTTGATCATCGGTCACCATTGGATAACCTTTTTTTCGCGGTATCTCAATTTCCGATATAGCCACTAGCTACCATGGAAGAAGAAGAAGAATGACTCCCGTCTTTGATCACCGGTCACCATTGGATAACCTTTTCGTCGCGGTATCTCAATTTCCGATATAGCCACTAGCTACCATGGAAGAAGAAGAAGAAGAAGAAGAAGAAGAAGAAGAAGAAGGGGAGAAAGCAGGGGGGGGAAATGGCTCCCGTCTTTGATCACTGGTCACCATTGGATAACCTTTTCGTCGTGGTATCTCAATTTCTGATATAGCCACTAGCTACCATGGAAGAAGAAGAAGAAGAAGAAGAAGAAGAAGAAGGGGGAGAAAGCAGGGGGGAAATGGCTCTCGTCTTTGATCACTGGTCACCATTGGATAACCTTTTTGTCGCGGTATCTCAATTTCCGATATAGCCACTAGCTACCATGGAAGAAGAAGAAGAAGAAGAAGAAGAACTCAACAAAAACGTCAATTGAAGTGTTTGATCATGAAGAAGAAGAAGAAGACTCAACAAAAACGTCAATTGAAGTGTTTGATCATGAAGAAGAAAAAGAAGAAGAAGAAGAAGAAGAAGAAGGAGGAGGAGGAGGCAGGGGGGAGCGAAGAAGAAGAAGAAGAAGAAGGAGGAAGAAGAAGAAGAAGAAGGCAGGGGGAAATGGCTCCCGTCTTTGATCATCGGTCACCATTGGATAACCTTTTCTTCGCGGTATCTCAATTTCCGATATAGCCACTAGCTACCATGGAAGAAGAAGAAGAATGGCTCCCGTCTTTGATCACCGGTCACCATTGGATAACCTTTTCGTCGTGGTATCTCAATTTCTGATATAGCCACTAGCTACCATGGAAGAAGAAGAAGAAGAAGAAGAAGAAGAAGGGGGAGAAAGCAGGGGGGAAATGGCTCCCGTCTTTGATCACTGGTCACCATTGGATAACCTTTTCGTCGTGGTATCTCAATTTCCGATATAGCCACTAGCTACCATGGAAGAAGAAGAAGAAGAAGAAGAAGAAGAAGAAGAAGAAGGGGAGAAAGCAGGGGGGAAATGGCTCCCGTCTTTGATCACCGGTCACCATTGGATAACCTTTTCGTCGCGGTATCTCAATTTCCAATATAGCCACTAGCTACCATGGCCCGATTATTACAAGTTCTAACTCCTGCGCTGGTCGCGCGGTCAACCATCAGTCTCATGAGGAACACATTTGCTCATTTCATCGAGATCACCATTCCAAAAAAAAGAACATTAGTGGTGTTCACGTGATATTGTTTGATTATCTGATTATGATGAAATTGATCATATTTGAATCTCTTTCTTTGATTTTAAACATCATGTACTGATTTAGCTTGAGTCTAGTCGTAAATTTTAGTTCGAAATGGCTATGATCTGTTCCTCAACCGATTGACCATACTCTGTTCGATGAAATGTGTCTGAGATCTTGTTGTGTATTGATTCCAGTAATCGTCCGATTTGAAAGCACATTAGTGGTGTCACATGATATTGTTTGATTTTTCAATCTTCAGACATGATTACGAGTATATTCCATGGTTGCCAAGAATGAAACTGACTCTTCCTTGGTTTTCTCTGTGCTTCTTGAGATCCCTTGGTGATTAATGGTGGGCGCAGGCGAGAGGAGAAGGCTTAAGAGTCGCAGGCACATGCATTGACCTTTGGTGATGAGCATAGTATGCCTTGTCGAACAGAATCAAGACGATGTCGCTGAGTGTGAATCGCAATCACACCAATTCAGATCATGAAATTCGGCCAACACATGTTATGGTCACTAACTGGAGCAATGTTATGGCTGGTTGCCAGCTGCGTCCTTGCTGCTGAGTTGCCCCGCAATGTCCTCAACCACGCGATGTCTTGATACTTTGTTACAAAATCAATGAGTGTTACCTCCTTCACAATACCTGTCTTGTCCTTCGGTTATTGATTACTACACCTTCGTCAATTTCATTGTCCAGAAGCAGGTAATCAATCTAAGAGCACCCACTAAAATCACATTCTATTTGCATCATCTACTTCCTGCTTCATTCTCTGTGCATGACATATTCTACTTCATTGCGTGCTGTTGAGGGAAATCATGGTCGACAAACAATATGAAGTGAGCAAGTTATATTTATTCTCTGTCTTTAGTTGATAAGCTTTTGCATATGGCAATCAATGAATCAACCAGTTAGTAGCTTGCTCCGAATTAGTAAATGAGGATCTACTTCTTTTCTTGGAAGCGTTGATGTTGTCGCTTTGTCTCTGATAGTGGAAGAGTTTATTGTTCTTTTTGAACTTGCATAAGAATCGATGGAATGCTCATGGAGCAGTGAGTATCCGAAATTTACAAGTTATATGAATTGGTGTGTCCTGTTGCTGCATATGTTGGAGTTTAGCGCTTACTATTCATCTATGTCTGCTGAACCATTTGATTTATCACTTCAATCAACAGAATTCTGATAAGACACATGGCAATTGTGAGAGATGCCTTGAAACTGGCACTTTGGTGATGATAGTGCTACTTCCTGTCAATTGTATGTAATTGTTTTAGGAAAAAACAGTTATGATATTGGAGAAGTGAATATGTGTTGAAGGTGCCTTGGATTTGCAATAATAAAACCCTAAAACCCTAGTGATCTTGGATCCATTCGTTGAAGAAATGGAGAGATATAATTTATACATAGACGATGTGAATAGGTCGCTGCTGAGCTTCTTGCATGTTTATTGAATTTAATTTGCATAATTGGTTGAGGCTAGCATTTGAGTAGTGCTGGAATTTCAAAACTGAGAGAAATTGAAGAATTTGATGTTAGATTATCCAAGTCAATGCTGACAATTAGCAGCATGTTTGAGCTAATCAAGTTCTGTCATCTGAGCATATTAAAGTTGTCGCCTAGTAGTGCATCACTTAGTCCTTTGTAGAGTAAATGCACCATTTAGTTAGAAATTCATGCGTAAGGTTTCAAAGAGGTGAGTCTAATGTAATATAATGAGAATCAAGCTGACATGTATGATGAATTCGCAGACTATACCTGCTTCTTGAATGGTCCCCACTTTGGAAGCCAATGGAATTGTAGGCATTTCCGTTTAAAGTATTGACTCTCGGGTGTTTAAACTGACTGTTGACTTTTGACTTTCCTTCTCCGCACTTGATTCAAGTTTTGAGGGATGCTGCAGAGGTTAGATTTTTCAGCCTCGGGGTACTTCCTCTGGACGTAGTTCAGTACAGTTTGTCTTAGAGTGGTACAATTAGCATCTCAATCAACTTCTGCTCAAGTCTTGTGGCAATAGTTTGTTTTCATTATATTCATTTAGACTGACTGAAAGTGAAAAAAGGAGAACATGAGATTAGGTTGTCGCTTAGAAGGCATTGTATATTCGAGATGGAGGCAGGTATCTGATTTTAGTTAGCAGGCTAAAGGACCAGAGGAACAGGGTTCTTCTTTTCTTGTTCCTTCTGCGTAATGCTGAAAGTACTTCTTTTATTTATTTTATTTATTCTTTTCAATTTGCGTAAAGAGCACTTGTTAGCAGGTTCCCCTTCTTGTTCTTTCCCTGCAAAAGCATTAACTTTATCTTTCTCTTGCACTCCTACTACGATGGTGATTTCAGTGCAACAGCACTTAGGCCTTGGATGACAACATAAACTTCCCCACGGTCAATCTCGATGTTTTGCTTATTAAACTACGCCCTTTCAGAATTAAGTTCCATCTTATTAAGGATGACGCAGCATAAAATTATGCTTACGGACAGAATGACTGGTCCTGTTGGGATTATTCTCGGACAGTTCCACTTGGGACTGAAGTCGGTTATACCTCGAGCTTCTATGGTGTGTTTAATAGCATGAACACTAGCAGATAGGAGCATGAGAATGAGCCTTTTTTTGATGTCATCTGTATTCCGATCACCCTTACCTATGTACTACGGTATCTGCCACCGAAGGTTATTATCTCTGTCACATGAGCCTAGTATATTGTTATCGGGCTTTAAACGAATGGAGAAGCTGAAACGATGAAATGAGGGAAGAAGCCAGAAGTGCAATCCGAGAGTGTCTTGATTTGATTCATATATGGCAGGTTCAATCCTCGATAATTATGAATGTAGCATCTAAAAGAGCCATTCTTCTAAACATACTTTATAGTTGTAGCATATTAGCATCTAAAAGTTGGATGAGACGGATTTTTAAAAACTGTTGCAACTTTGAAGGTGCTACAACTGTGATGTATTTGTTAAATACATTATATGCAATCCACATTTTCATAGTTGAAACTGCCACAGGAAAGCCTTTTGAATTGGGGACTTAAATTATTATTCCCAAACACCAGCATTATTTGACCGTCCAAAACTTATCTACAATTAAGTTCGAAACTGCTAGAACTAACTTTTTCGAAACTTCATTTCTCCCCTCTTGCAATGCCATGGGAAAGGGGGAGTGAGTATTTTCCTGCATCCATATCCAATAAATCGCATTTATCATAATCATTGATCATATGAATATTACATAAGCTTTATATGTGAGACTTACATGATCCAATTAATTTTTTTAAACTTTATCCCATCTCTACAATGCTAGGTTTCCAAGAAATGATGGGATCATAATTAAAGGATTGTGCTCCATCATTAGTGAAAAAAAAAAAAATCTCTCTTTTACAAAGAAGACATGATAAGGGTTTGTATTGTTGCTCCATAAGTAATTGAGTGCCTGATCTTTCGTAATCAAATATTAAATTCTTGAATTTCGTTTAATGTGGCGCCTCCACTTTTATTGCCGGGTCATGTGTTTTTTCCCTGACATGCTTATTTAACATAATTGCTGACATGGCAGCATACACAACGAAAATCATACAAACTCAATTTAAAACAAAGGAAAAATATTCCTTTTCTTTTTTCCTTTTCCATTTCTTTCTTTTTACTCCCTCTTCCTCCCTCGGTATGCCTCTGGCCCTCGTCGCCTTCTACACCATCAATTTCCACACCTGCCGCTTGCCACCACCATCAATTTCCAATGTTCTTGAATCTTGACATTGTTGGGGACCGTCACGTCCCGTCGAAGAAAAAAAGGGAAAAAAGATTGACAAGTTGCTTGGCCTGTCACATGTTAGAAACTTACCAACAGGTTTTGAAAAGTATACTGTAAAAATTACCAACTACATTAATAATCAAACAACATTTATTTTGATGGATTATCAATGTGTTAAATTGCTTAATTTTATTCAAAATTGTGAACCTAATTTGACCGATTTATCCAAATCAGTACATTAATGCTGGGCATGTCTATGTGTAAAATTTTTCACATTATTTAGAAGCATGCACTTGAGCGAAGGGAATAATAATTTTTGCATCCTAAACATGATTGTCCTCCTTTGGTCCCTGAAGTGATATTTCCCACGATCCAAATCTACACCAAATTGGATCACATTTTTAATGCATCACTTGACCGATCTCATCTCATAACCAGAAGAAATGAATTTTGAAATATGAAATCATGGATCAATAAACCGAGACCTCGGTTAATTTTGGTACATTTTACATGAGACTCACATGATCTAACGGTCGTGATGCATTGAACTAACTTGAAGCCAATGACTCTAATGATTTATTGAACTCGTTTTAATTAAAATAAATTAAATAACCACAGGTTTCTACTCCATACCAAATAAACACGGGAGCCCTATCCATAAAAGAATGCCTCCGACTCTTGCAGAGGAAGAGAATCCAGCATGTGAAAGTGAGTAGTGTGTGTCTACCAGAAGAATCTATCCTGCACGGGAAGAAAGATCTATCTCTTGTGATGTCCAGTGACTGCCTTTCAATTGTGAAGTGCATTATGGGATGAGAAGAAAGCCCATGAGATATTGGGGACATGATTGCCAGGCCTTGCCAGCTCAATTGGATAAGGTGGAAGTTGTCTATTGTCCTACAAGGCTAATCAAGTTACGGATTGGTTCACTAGTACCCATTGAAATAGAAGTCTCCCTAACGTCCTACAAGGCTAATCAAGTTACGGATTGGTTCACTAGTACCCATTGAAATAGAAGTCTCCCTAACGATTGATGATCCTTACCCTCTCGGCCCATTTGAAATATTTTGTACATAGAAACTTATTTCTCTTCCTTCAGTAGAGCCTTTATGATTGAAGGAATGAATGTGCTTTCCGACAAAAAAAAGAAAACCAAAAGACATAACAAAAGAGATTTTTCATGAGATAACTTTTTTATCGAAAAATTGAATAAATAGTTCCCTACCCAACTACACCAGTGTTTACAAGTGTAAATAATTTTAATCACTTATTTTATTTTTGGAGTGGTGCATCGTGATTCCATCAGCTGAAGTAATGTATCATTATTTTGAAAACCAATAAATGATTAGTCTGTTGGGTGGGAATGGGAAGAAAATAGTCCACTCTAGTTGAAAGAAAACGCAAATGCAATATATCTTTGACCGGAAGCCAAGTTAAAGATGTCATGCCCCGATCCTTGAGCACGCACACATCCTTCTCACTTGATCGATTTTATAATGCGATATCACAGGATAATGTATCGCCGACCCTTTCATTTATTAAGCACATGCGGAAGCAGTTAAAATCCCCAGACAATAAAATGATGAGATAGAAAAGCAGGGCCATATTTTTCATATTGAAATTTATAACCAAACTTTTATACAAAACACAATCCGCTTCATAAATATTCACTTCAAAAGGAATTCTCAAAAGAAGATAGACTCTCAGTCCATCCTGGCCATACTCAAAGCCCCTCTCGAGATTATCTTCTTCTTCCAAAATCCTTCTCCTCAGGTTTTACCTCCGAGTCCTCCTTCCCAGACTTCTCCTCCTTAGCTTCTCATCAGGGTCCTGAAATGTTTTCCCCAAACTGGGATGAGACTATATCTTAGCGAGTTCTACCCCACTAAGGCCGATTAGTAAACTATTATACTATAGGCTGCCTAAATACACATAAGTCAGATGACTTACCTTGGCTTCAGATCCCATCTACAAGTCAGTACAATTCACAATAGGCACCCAAGTAATCATATCACATATCGAAGCATCGATCAAATCGACCTAGTCGATTATATGTCAACGAGACCACCCATGGTCATTTCCATTCAGTCAATCAATTCACAATATCAAATCAAAGTAATGATCAATCAACCTAGTCAATTACATGACATCACGACCCATGCTCAATCGGCATATTCAATACTATCTATAAAGTCCTATCAAATCAGGACTACTCACCCAAAGTTGATAAATAGATAGCATAGCTCGCCCAAAGCTGATAATAAGGTATACTGCTCACCCAAAGCTGATATATCGCCCGTAAGCCGATATAGTATACCATATGCTCACCCAAAGCTGATAATATATTGCTCACCCAAAGCTGATGATAAGGTATACTACTCACCCAAAGTTGACATATCGCCCATAGGTCGATATAGTATACCGGTATACTGCTCACCAAAAGCTGACATATTGCCCGAAGGCCGATATAAGTATACCATATGCTCACCCAAAGCTGATAATATATTGTTATTCAGTTCTAACTGATAGAATTAATCACCGAGTCACGTGCATTCTCCAAGGTGATATATACATCTAATCATCGAGCCACATGCATTCATCAAGGTGATATATACTTCTAGTTACCGAGCCACATGCATTCTCCAAGGTGAATTACTTCGTCACCAAGCCATGTGCATTCTCCAAGGTGACATATCTAATCATCAAGTCCCGTGCATTCTTCAAGGCGATGTACTAATCATCGAGCCACGTGCATTCTCCAAAGCGATATACCAAATCATTGAGCCATGTGCATTCTCCGAGATGATGTACTATTCACCGAGCCACGTGTCTTTCATGATGATTCATCCCATTTTTAAAATAATTATCCACAACATTAATTCGTACTCAATTTACCCACATAATCAATTTAGGAAAATATCATAAATATCCACACTTAAATCAATTTGGTATAATTCAAAGCTCAAATAAATAAACAGACTACGCCACGACAATCAGCATGAGATTTCAGTCGTCGGCCATCTCAATCATAATTTCCGAAAATAATTAATTAATTTAGAAAATTAATTATTAAATATTAAATATTCCATTTAGCTCAAAATAAGGCCCAATTAAATAAATAGACTACACCACAATTACCAGCATAAATTTCCGGTCACTAGCCATCTCAATTGAATTTTCGGAAAATAAATAAATAATTAATTAATTTCAAAAATTAAATAATTAATATTAAAAATTCAATTTAGCTCAAAATAAAGCCCAATTAAATAAATAGACTTCACCACGATCATCAGCATAATATTCTGGTTCTGGACCATCTCAGTTGAATTTTCAAAAAATTAATAATTAATTAATTTAATTCCGAAAAATAATATTTAAATGCCAAAAATCCCACTTACGCCAGAATCGTTAAATTGAAGCTTGATTAGGGGTCAAAAAATTTCTGAGATACTTCCAATAAATAGTAGACCATATCTATTTGCTAATTGCGCAATCAATTTATCTAAATCGCGTTACAATTGACTACTAATTGCTAATTTATTATAATCTAACAACCTAAACATAATTAATTAAAACTAAACCAACCTTAAGCATAATTAACCACTAATCCGGGATTAGTGAGATTACTCACCAAATCGCGCGCAAATCGGATCAATCCAACGGGGGTGACGTGAGGAACGATTCTTCCCAAAGCACGGCTCGGGTTCGGGGCCGGGCCCAAAAGCGGGCTCGAAGTCACTGGATACCCACTCGGCCACTTGCTGTTCAAGGTTGGCCGAGGCTGGTTCGGTGGCTAGGGCGGCGAGGGGAGGCCGGCGGAGGGCAAGGGGAGCTCCGGCGGCCCGAACGGTGGCCGGAGATGGTGCTGGTCGGCGGTCCGGCGGCTTCTTCAGCTACTCCTGAAGCTGGACAGAGACCAAACAGCTACTGGACGGAGCTGCTAGGCGGCGGGGATGCAAGGGTGACATGCGGGCGACGGAGCGCGGTGGCAGGAAGGGCGGCGACGGTGAGCTGCAGCTTCTGCGAGCTGCTGATCTCCTTCTTCCGCTTCTGGTTTTTCACGAACAAGAAGAAAGGAAGAGGGGGGTTTTGGTCACGTGAGGGAGAAGAGAGAGGAGAGAGAAGAGATAAGAGAGAGAATAGATGGGTTTGAATGGTCAAAGAGAGAGGGGAAAGGCAAGTGGGTGATAGCCCACACTTCGGTGGAAAGGGGGGAAGGGAATTCGCACGAGGGGGAGGGAAAGGGGAGAGGAGAGAGAGAGAAAAAAAGAAAAGAGAAGGGAGAGAGAGAAAAAGAAAAAGTAAATCATATTACTTCTCTTATTTTATTTTATTTTGTCTTTCCCTTTTTAATTCCTTTCAGTTTTAAATTTTTCTTTCGATAATTTCTTTCTTGAAATTTCAAACTTGTCAATAAATTGACGAACGATGAGACAATGTCCTAAAAAAAAGGATTATGACGCGCTTAAAATTCGATTGCCGAAATCGAGTTCAATTTCGTGGTTAAAAATCAATCAGACGTGATTTTAGCCCAATCCAACTAATTAGGTAGCTTTTAGGGATTTTACTACATATACATCCCTTAACGGTTTCATCCAATAGGTTAGTTAACTCGTGAGTGATCAGCTCAGAGAAAAAGGGCCATAAGCACGTTGACGAAATGCCCATTTCACTTTATTGAAAATGGGGTCGAATTTCAGGATGTCACAAAAGAAGTCTCAAAATGCTTACCACGGTACACATTGCAATTATCGGCAATGTGAGCCCCCTAGATTCAGAGCTCATTATGGGCTTTGCACATACAGGCCCCCATTGATCTTTCTTTAATTTAGATAAATTACTTAACTCATTTGTATATATTTTAGGATGATAAGTAAACCTACCGATTTCCATTTTTCCATTGTTATAATGGAAATTTGGTTCGTTCACTCTAAATATTTTGCCTTCCAGGCCAGTAAAAGTTTAGGACCTCATTAATTTCATCCTTTCTTGCTACACTTCTAAATCCTCAAAAAACTTTGAACCATATTTGTAGTTTGTCTAGATATTTTAAATGACTAACAGAACTTTTCTTTGCCTAGATTACATCCAGGATTTCAATTTTTTTATTTTTCTCTCAGGGAGGGAAAGGAATGATCCATCAAGCGAGCCCTCCGATTATTAAAAGCATCGTTAGGGAAAAAAAAAATACACTCTACTATGCCAAAATGTCGCATTGCATAGTGAGGATATCTGTTGAATTGATGTTTGTTTTCCCTTGGGCTGTTGAAAGATTGGACTGGGAGTCGGGGTTCTACTTCAACATGAGGTACTTCGAGGATTCGGCACCGAACGGAGAGTGGGACGATGTGGAAAAGTATCTATCTGGGTTCACGAAAGTAGACAATAATAGATACTCCATGAAGATTTTCTTCAAGACTCAGAGCAGAAGTATCTCGAAGCTCTGGACAAGTAGATCGAAAGTTTTTGGACAATTGATGGGTTCGACTTGTTTGGGCTGTGTTAGCTCACTGGGCAACACTTTAATTTTCTTGGTCGTTGGTCTTGCATTATTGATGATTGCAGGAGGGATCGTGCTAAAGCTGTGGAAATTTTAGTCAAGGACTTGAAAGTATTTGCTGCATTCAATGACGATTTGTTCAAGGCGCAGTTACTGACGCTGGAGAACTTTAGGTACGAGGTCTTGCGTTGAAGAATCTTTTAATTTGTTGCTGACAGATTTTCTCTGGTTGACCTTTTGTCTTTTGCTATCATCACATTGGCATTAAACGTATATCCTGCTTGCAGAGAGAATGAGCAACTATCAAAGTATGGTGATACCAAGTCAGCTCTGAGTATAATGTTGGCTGAACTGAAGAAGTTGATAGAGGCTAACCTCCCGTTTCGTCGTAAGCCTCAGTTTCCCACATTGAAGAACTCAAGATTACGCGCATTAATAAATCAAAGGTCCTTGGTGTCCGATTGCCTTATGTATTTTCTTGACTAAAGTATCGTCAGACTGACTGTTTCATGGCTTCTGGAAGTTTGAATTGGCAGCATCAGCTATGCAAGGAACCTAGGCCTAACCCTGACACGAAGACTCTATTTGTAGACCGCACTTGTGGACAACCAAATGGTGCTCGGGCGCCATCCCCTGTTGCTAATCCTTTAATGGGTGCCGTCCCCAAACCAGGGGCCTTTCCTACCATTGACCGCTCTTGGTGTAAGTCTGGAGGAGAATAGTTAGCCTATTTCCTCGGTAGTTTTTCCATTTAGATGTTGGCAACTCACGTTAGTTTGTTTTTTTTTTTTCCTTTTGTGCCTTCCAGATCCTTTATTACAGCCCTCCCAGCCTCCTCCGGCCGCTCTTACAACATCTCTTGCTGGACGGATGGCAAATCCATCCTCGGTAGCTCGCCCCTCAGCATCCGCTGGACCAATAGGTTTGACTGCGCAAAATAATTCAGGCACATGAAGCTGCTCTACAATGTCAATTTCAAGTTCATGGCTACCATGGCACATAGCTAGGTTTATGAGAAGTTGCAATATGGATGATATTTTGTCGGAACATGTAAAATATTATTTAGGATAATGTGAGGCTTTATTATATGCAGACTAGTGAAATTTCATCTTGTAGTTTCCACAAGTTCAAGCCGTTAATTTGACATTCTATTTACTTTTTGCCTTGTAATACAACTATCTTAAAGCGTCCCAAGACTTCTCTTACTAACAACTCAGCCATGGATTACCGAAGAGCATGTAAAATGTTTTTGGTTTTTTCTTTTCTTTAAATTCTTTTTTTTGCTGCGTGATGCTTGCTAGCCCTCTATAAAAAAAAAGAAATAAAATAAAATAAAAAACCAAAAAAAATTCAAAATTCAAAATACTATCAAAAAATTATTTAAAAAGTTCACATAAGCGTTGGTCATGCCATGTAGGATGGCTAATGTCTACATTAGTAATTTTCAGCCTAAATTAATTGGATTAACTCAATTTGCAAAATGTGAAAATATTTAGGATTAAATTAACATAATTGAAATGTTTATTATTGATAATGACACAAGTGTAACATGTTTAAGATTTTTTTGATAATTTTTCCCTCATATTATCACGTCTCACTTTTTTTTTAGATTCTACCGAGGAAAAAAAAATAATAAAAGCAATTGCTAATGATGGCTGATGATACAATAGTAAAAAACCAAAATAATTGGTCAAATTCATGATATTGTAATGTCATCGGTTAATAATTTTCGATCACTAATGACAAACACCTACATATGAACAAGTGATAATCTTTACCAAGAAGTTAGAGAAAAAAAGAGTGTCAACATGAAATAAGATGAAATAAGAGGTTCGACAAAATGAAATAAAAAGGAAAAAACATATCATTGGATAGTTATTTGATCACAGATAACCTGTTAGCTGAGAAATTATAAATGTGACATCGAAAATATAACATTAATGTAAAATGTCAAAAACAAAAACAATTTAATGAGTGCGATAAAAGTGATTGGTTGAGGAGGTGATAACTAGATAATCTTTAGGCATGATATGGTAGGAAAAGATCTAGTTTGAGAATCAAGGAAGATCTATTATGGGAAGGAGTCTTTTTGAAAGAAAAAGGTCAGATTGTGCATTGAAAATAATAATCCAACGAGTGATTTTTTTTTTTTTTTTTTTTTGTGATTGACTCATGTATATTAGCACCAGGAGCATTAGCCAAACAGTTTTCTTTTTAATTTCTCTTATTAGTGGAAAAAGCAAGTCAAGTCAAGAAGCACCTATGTAGGATGGTTTCACGCACCTTCTGCACAATGCTGTTGAAATTACAAGCGCAAGGATTATCCTTTGGTTTTCTTTTCTATTTCTCTTATTAATAGAAAAGGCAAGTCTAAGTCATCATATTGTCCTTTAGTTGGTTCATAATATCCAATCAATAATTAAAGAACTTTAACGAGTTTTGTCATCAATTTTCTTTTTTGTTTCTTTTATTAATAAAAAAGCAAGTCAACTCAAGCGCGTTGGATCTCAAATTTCAATTAAAACTTCACATGCACTAGCTAGAAGTTTGACATCTATGGATTTCATTGTTCAGGTGTTAGCACAAGAGGTTTGAACAAAGATGGTATGGTATTAACATGCATTCCCATATATGAACTTATGATTCCACCTACTCAAATGGGGCCAACAATAATGCCTTGTACATTTGTGAAAAAGAAAAAAAAGGGTCAATCAGAATCATCTCATTTACATAATGAGATCAATTTAACACAAGGCCATAACTTAATTAGTTGTTATATTGTGCAAATCCAACTTGCTCAGGCACGGAAAAAAAAAAACTTTCATATATTCACTATGAATCGATTTTTAATTGTCTTGATAATTCAATATCAATATACTATAAGTTCTCTAGAATTTTTAATATACTGAATAAGCTAATATGCTTGTAGCTCCATTCAAATTGGTATATAGAGTTTCCTCCAATTCTCATCTCTGATAAATTGTTTGCATCTAATCTTCAATGGACATCAAACAACAATAAAAAGGTGGCTCTAAGCATGAATTTGATGGCTGTCTTATGATTCTATGATAAAATAGGTCTCTTCTTCCCAACTATATGCTAATGCTCATATCATCATCATTAGGCGCTATCGCAATCTGCTTGTTATTAAATTAGTTGGTGGAGAATACACACTTTCCGCATAATGCTGCAGAAATTGGGCGTGCAATAATCATCCTCTCTGTGCAGCATGTGTCTTGGGCCATTGGATGGCGCATCATGGGCTTTGAACATATAGGCGGATCGATTTTTTCAATACTTGAACATTTTCAATCTAAACAAATGACAACCCCATTCACATATAATTCCGGATGAAGAGGAAACCCTACCTATGTTGAACAAATTTTCAATATTCATTCTAGTAATAGAAGTTTGGTTCATTCACTCTAAATATTTTGCCTTCCATGCAAGCAAAAATCTAGGACCTCACTAATTCCATCCTTTGTTGTCAGAGGTCTCGATCCTCCAAAAAACTTTGGACGAATGTTTGTCTTTTCTCAGGACAACATAAATGATACTGAATTTTTTGCCCAAAGGAATTTATCCATCAAGAAAGCCCGCCAATTATTGAATGCACCATTATGCAAAAAAGAAAAAAGAAAAAACGAAAGCACTTTACAATGTGAAAAAGTTGCATTCATATTCTTTGCTGAATATTATATATATATATATATGCGTATACTACTTCTTCCACAGGGAAACACGTAACCAGTAAACTGTGGGGCCTCAATGTCCATCATATTATCACATCTCTTTTTTTTTTTTTTTTCTTTAGATAAAAATTATTTAAGGAGTGAGATAAAAATGACTTAGGGGAGGAGAAGGTGACTAGATAATGTTTAGATGTGATATGGTATGGAGAAATTTTAAGAATTGAGAGAGATTTATTTCGGCATTTTCTTTTCCATATCTCTTATTAATAGAAAAGGCAAGTTAGTCGTCATATTATTGTTTA
This sequence comes from Eucalyptus polyanthemos subsp. polyanthemos, assembly GCA_017140185.1. NCBI lineage: Eukaryota > Viridiplantae > Streptophyta > Magnoliopsida > Myrtales > Myrtaceae > Eucalyptus > Eucalyptus polyanthemos. The sequence continues at coordinate 18,556,180 of CM029459.1, read as the reverse complement.
GTTGGTTCATAATATCCAATCACTAAATTACAGACAATTTTAACGAGTATGGGTTGTTCTCATTTCTATTTTCTTTTATTAATAGAAAAGCAAGTCAAGTTAGGCAGTTTGAATCTCCAATTTCAATCAATGCTTCACTGCTAGAAATTTCACATCTATGGCTTTCACCATTCACATGTTATCGCAAGATACCAATTAGGAAGTTTGGTTCATTTAAGGTTTATGCAAAAATAGTATGGCCTTAACATGTATTCCCCAATATGAACTTGCAGTTCCACCTACAAAGGAGGGGGGTACATGAAGAGGAAAAAGAATAATCGAATATACTCATCTCGTTTACGTAATGAGATGGATTTAGTATAATGCTTCAACTAAATCAATTATTGATTGTGCAAATACAATCGTCATAATTGTCCAACTTGGCCCAGCAAGGACTAACAAACCTTCCCATATGATAATCCAATATCCATATATTATGAATTCTCCAGACTTGTTAATATAGTACATTTGCTAATATACTTGGGATATAGTCTCACCCAATTCTAGTGTCTGGTAAATTATCTACATCGAATCTTCAATCGACTTTAAATGACATATAATGATGTGACTCTACGCATGATTTTGGTGGTCTGCCTCTGATTTTCTTATAAAAATAGGGTGCCTCTTCAAAATTATATGCCAACATGCATCCGATGATTCTTAGGCACTAACATGGGCAAGTAGGGGACCTTTGTGATATAAAGTCGGATTTGACATCAACCCTGCACATCAATCTTGCAAAGATAGAGAAAAGCGGTTCTCGCAATTTGCTTTTGATTAAATTAGTTGGTGGGGAATATGCTTACCAACTCGGAGCATCGGAATTGATGTTCGTTTTTGCTTCTATTTTTTTATTAATAAAAAAAGCAAGTCAAGTTAAAAAGCACACGCACCTTTCGCATAATGGTGTGGAAATTACGCATTCAATCAACCTTAAATGACGTGTAACGATGTGACTTTAGGCATGAATTTGGTGGTTTGCCTATGATTTTCTTATAAAAATAGGGTGCCTCTTCAAAAATATATGCCAACATGCATGCGATGATTCTTAGGCGCTAACATGGGCAAGTAAGGGACCTTTGTGATATAAAGTCTGATTTGACATCGACCTTGCACATCAATCTTGCAAAGATAGAGAAAAGCAGTTCTCACAATTTGCTTTTGATTAAATTAGTTGGTGGGGAATATGCTTACCAACTCGGAGCATCGAAACTGATGTTTGTTTTTGCTTCTATCTTTTTATTAATAAAAAAAGCAAGTCAAGTCAAAAAGCACACGCAACTTTTGCATAATGGTGCAGAAATTACGCATTCAATCAACCTTAAATGACATGTAACGATGTGACTCTAGGCATGAATTTGGTGGTCCGCCTCTGATTTTCTTATAAAAATAGGGTACCTCTTCAAAACTATATGCCGACATGCATGCGATGATTCTTAGGCGCTAGTGTGAGGAAGTAAGGGACCTTTGTGATATAAAGTCGGATTGGACATCGACCCTTCACATCAATCCTGCAAAGATAGAGAAAAGCGGTTCTCACAATTTGCTTTTAATTAAATTAGTTGGTGGGAATATGCTTACCAACTTGGAGCATCAAAACTAATGTTTGTTTTTATTTCTATTTTTTTATTAATAAAAAAAGCAAGTCAAGTTAAAAAGCACATGCACCTTTCATATAATGGTACGGAAATTACGCGTACAATATTTACTCTTTTGGCATAGCATCCGTCTTGCATCATTGGATGGCAACTCAACATTATGTGCCTTTTTGGAGGAATCCGTTTTGAAAGAGAGAAAAAAGAGTAGATTTTTGATTGAAAATAATAAACTTTCCTTATCCAAATATTTTTAAAAAGTGTCCTACCGACATTTGTGTCATAATATGTTTTGGAGATTCATTCATGTCTATTAGCACCGGGAGCATGGGAATCTTGCTGGTTAGTTTTCTTTTCCTTTTCTTTTATTAATAGACAAAAAACCGAGTCAAGTCAAGAAGCACTTGCATAGGATGGTTCCACGCACCGTCCGCAAAATGCTGCGGAAATTATGCGTGCAATGATTGCCCTTGGGTTTTCTTTTCTATATCTCTATTGATAGTAAATGCAAGTCAAGTCAAGGTGGTGTTTGCTTTGAATCAAAACACCTTCCGCACAGTTCTACGTTGCTCGGCATTGTTCAAAAATGCACTGCAAAGGGTGTTGCATATCGAGCGTTGAAGGCTGAGAATCGGTGGAAATCCCAGAGGTGAGCTATATATGTATATTTCCTTTGCACAACATAAATGACTAATAAATTTCTTTTTCCCATCCCGATTACATTGATATTGTGAAGTATTGCAATTGTTATGTGTGATAAAATATATTTTATAGTTGTAACACCTGAAACTGTTGTAAATTTGGAGGTACTGTGAAGTATTTGCTAAAACATATTATAAAAGTTGCAATACACGTTTTCATCATTATGGATTTCGCACAAATAAACACTGATAATCATATTATATCTTAGGAGGGAAAATTGTCCAAAAAGTCCTAAACCTATTGCACTTTTACCAATTATGTCATAAACCTTTTAACTTTGCCAATTCAGTCATATTCCTTTTTACTTCTTACCAATTGAGTCCATCTGATCAATTTTGATCGGAAAATGCTGACATGGACGCCAGCGGTGCCACATTGGACCGCTAGTGCTGACTTTGATAATTTTTAATGATATTTTAATTTTTTTTTTGATTTTTTTTATAATTTATTTCTTTTCCTTTTGGCTTTCTTCTTGGTGTTTTTTATAATTTATTTCTTTTCCTTTTGGCTTTCTTCTTGGTGTTTTCTGGTAGCCGGCCACTGGCCATAGGCGATAGCTAGCCACCAGTCGCAACCGGCCGATTGGCCTTGCCCACCACAAGTGAGGCTCAACTGGGTGAGGGTGAGCCTCGGTGACGGGAGCCCTTGCCTAGGCATGGCTCGGTAAGGGTCGCCTAGGCGAGGCCAACCTTCACCTAGGCCAAGGCGGCCTCACTGGGTGTCGGCTGGGGGATGGCGACGCCGGCCAAGGCCACCTTGGCTTGGGCGAGGGCTGGCCTCACTAGATTTGGCAAGGGGAGCCCTCATTAGGGCTCGCCCTCTCTCAAGCAAGTGTCGGCCTCACCCAATCTAGATGTGGTGAGGTTGGCCCTCACCCCTAGTCGGCCGACGCTGGGCAAGGTCACCTTAGCCTAGGCGAGTGTGAGACCTGGCGAGGTTGGCCCTCACCTAGGCCAGGGTGGCCTGGCCAACGGCGTGCAAGGCTGCCCTAGCTTGGGCGTAGGTTGACCTTGCCCAGGTGACCCTTGTTGGGCCTCGCCTAGGCAAAGGCTCCCTCGTCGAGTCTCCTCCTCGCTCGGTCGGGCCTCGCTTGTGGTGAGCAAGGCCAATCGGCTGGCTGTGGCCGGTGGCAGGCTATTTACCTGTGGCCGATGGCTAGCTGTCACCTGTGGCCGGCCATCGGAAAAGGCTGAGAAGAGAGCCAACAATAAAAAGAAGAAAAGAAAAAAAAATGGGGGGGGGGGAAAACAGAAAAAATATTAAAATTCAAAAAAATATTAAAATATTATTAAAAGTGTTCACATCAGTGTCGATGGTCTTACGTGGCACCGTCGGTATCCATGTTAGCATTTTCCTGTAAAAATTAGTCGGATGGACTCAATTGGCAAGAAGTGAAAATGTTTAGGATTGAATTGACAAAGTTAAAAGGTTTAGGATTGAATTAGTAAAAGTGCAATAAGTTTAGGACTTTTTGGACAATTTTCCCTATCTTAGGATAAAAAGGAAACCTTAGCAAGGTAGACAAATTTCAATTATTTGGAAGGCTGGTTCATTCACTCTAAATATTTTACCTTCCAAGTCAGAAAAAGTTTAGGACCTCATAAATTTCATCCTTTGCAACTACACTTCTTGATCCTCGAGAAACTTTGAGCGTGTATATATCTTTTCTTCGATGACATAAACAATTTATAAAATTTCTTTTGCTCTGATTACATCCTAGGTTCCTTTTTTTTTTTTTTTTTCTTTTTTTTAGGGAGGTTTTTTTTTTTTTTTTTTTATTGATCCCACGCACTGATTACTAAAAGCACCATTAGGAGAAAAAAATGAACTTTATAATGTGAAAGAAATTGTATTTCTCTAAACTTTATTTTTGCTTTCTCTTTGCTATTTAATGTTTATTATATGCATATATTTGCTTATTTCTTCCATAACGGAACACATAACCGGTAAACTATCATACTCGTGAATTACACATCCACTATTTTATCAATTTTTTTTATTTCCATTTGTAATTTGAGGTAGTACATTAAAGATGCTAACAAAATAGATTCTACATAGGAAACAAAAAATTAAAAATTAAAACAATTGGTTATTATGCAATATTATATAGCAAAATAATTGGTCAAGGTCATGATATTGTAGTATAGTTGGTTCATAATATCCAATCACTAATGATAAACAACAATAACGAGCACTAGTCTTTCTTCTCCATTTATTTCATTAATATGAGGAGGGAAATAAATTTATTGGATCAAGAATATTAAGAAAGAGAACAGCTCTTACATTGCAAAAAAGTTGTACACTACCTTGAGATTGCTTCATTTGCAGGACCTTCTTTATTAAAGAAACGTACACGTACTAATGGCTAAGATATTAAATATAATACTCAAATATAACCTTTTTTAAGTGATTATGACGGTAAAGACGGTGACAAATATACTCTATCCAATAAATAAATGACCGATTAAAAAAGGAAAAACCCAGCTTGCCCTCGAGTGCTGTTGGAATATTCTTGCATGTAATGTCCATGAAGCCTTCACCACAAGAGACGAAGGAAAACGAAAGCCCCATGTGTGCTCCACTACCAGTTAAAAAATAGTTTCCACGCCCTAATTTTATAATCAAGTCATGCTGGATCTCACATTTCAATGAATGCACATGCATAGGTTCCCTGCACCTTCCGCATAATGCCCTGGAAATTAGTTATTATCAATGGACTTTGCTAGCATAAAAGTCATTGAGTACTGTGAGAATAACATATGTTGCAAGCCACAAATTCTTGAAGAAATAGGTCCCACAACAATTTATGATTATTTGTGATTTGATTTTTTGTAGTCCAAAATAAATTGTTATTTTCATAATAAATTGAACACTATAATCCAATCATTTCTCATTATCAAACAATATTTTCTTTAATTTTAAGTTCTTTCCTTTTTTGGTCAAAACATTTTAAGTACTTAAAATGGTCCAAATTTGAAATTCAATACTCGAAATTTTTAGTAATTGTTTTACAGATTTATCTAAACGGGAATTTACTTGCAGCTTATATTTTCATAAATGAATTAAGTTTAGCCTTTTAAAAAATAAGTTGAGTCAAGTTGAAAGTCCAGCTGTAGTACATAAGGTTTTGTGCAATCGTTTTACTTTTAAGTCGTTGAATTACAGTGCTGAATATATTTTAGATCTCAACAATTCATCTAGTTCGATCTCTAACTTTTTCTCAACAACCAAGAACAAATTAGGTATGTAAATCCGTAAATCAACAATTTCTCCACTAATGCAAAGGATTAGCCAAGACTCAATTCCCCAAATACGAAATAGTTTTATGCTTATAAACATGAGGAACCAAACACATGTCGTGTACCTAGTCCCTATATACTAATTTTTACTTTCCCTTCTTTGGCAACCCACATAGTCAAACTTTTGTTTAATATAAATTGCTTAAAAGATTCAAAATATGTAAATATCGTCAGGTAGATAATTATACAATTCTTTTTTGTAATTTAACTTAAAGTAAATATATTAATTTTTTTAAATGTTAAACATCTACTATGCTATACCAAAATTATCTTATATCTTGGAAGAGGTAATACACCAGGCCAAAATATGGAGCCACCTCAGTTACCGTCGAGTCCACGTCTGGGTGGCCACGTAGTGCTGTCGCCGAGGTCCGAGGAGCGTTGGATATTACTATCTCCTTTTTCGAAAGCCAAAAGTAATCACTCCGAAAGTCTAACCCCCATGTCGCCTCGGTTGGGGAGAAGTAGAACACGGGAACTCGCTCGGTCGCGCGCCACGTGGGGTCGAGGGGCAATTCAGAGTGGCAGAAGATACTCTCGAGATCCGACGCGGGAACCCCGCTTAGGCTTCGGTTTCAGAGCAGCTGACCGTCGTAGCGGTGAAGCAAGTACGTGCCGTACTTGAAATCTCTAGCAACGTCAATGAACCATGCAATAAAATCAAAGGAAGACGCTTGGCACATCACCAGCATAGGAGAACATCATATTGACTTGATGTAAAATGAAAGATTGATGAATCAAGCAAAAGTTACTATGCACATACATCTCTTACAAGGTACTTTTTCATCTTCGAATACATACTCTAGTTCAAAGATAACTTCTTGCTACAAATTTACATTGACAGAGCATAATCACAACCGATAGAATATCACTTGAAATGTAAAATATGACCATGCACTATCTTATTTAAGAGCTAGGATAAGTTTGAGGTCAAAAATTAGCATTTCGATATTATTATGATCACCTTATACTCATAAGTAGTAAGCATTCGGGCTTAATACATAAACCTGATATTTTATGCTTGGACAATGCTATCACATTTGTCACCATTTGACTCACGAGAAATTTGACATGGGCGTGATAGACCATTAGACCTAAAAACTGTGATGAGATACTGCAAATATTCTTGTGTCAGAGTATGAGAAACAACATAAAAATAAGTCCAAGAAGCCATACTATCGACCTATTGCAAATCACCAAAGAAATGCCATAATCAATTGAAAGAAATCCGGAACTTTGTAAGCACAATGGAGTAAAGATCCAGCATGAGCTTAAAAGACAAAATGAAGATTTTTCTTTTTAGGTAGTTTTCATCCCTATACTTTCACCTTTTTTTCTTATTACGTGCCCATACCTTAAACTTTTCTAGTCAATTTTTTTTTTTTTTTTTTTTTTTTTTTTTTTTTTTTACTTTCACAAATTTCCTAATCAAGATCCAACCAAATTCAGCTGATGTAAACGTTGAACAACACCCTAGTATGATGCAGATAAGATATGTGAATGCCCACGTAGACATGTATGGAAAAATTTATCCAATATAGACAATGTTAGAATGTGACATGGATAAAAAAAAAAAAAAACTATGGTGTATGCCAAAGTAGATATCTACATTGGAAAATTTTTGTTCATGTCACACAACGACATTATCTAATATGTTATGCCAGCTGGAATTGGTCAGGTTTTGTATTAGAGGGATTTGATTAGAAAATTTATGAAATTCGAAGAACTTGATTCAACAATACGGTAGATAAAATGTGAAAGTGGAGGATAAGAAGGAGACTGATTTCAAAAAACCAACAGCTAATCCACAGTTTGCAAATATCAGCACAATGGTGGCAGCTGCTGAGAAATTATGGTCTAAATTAATATATTTGCATCAGCAGAAGAATGCCCAACCTGACAAGACAAGTAAGTCTACTTTGTACCACGTGAGCAATGAATGGAATGGTCACACTGCCTACTCACAATTCCACTGGTGTCTGGGTCCAATCTCAACGACATCAAAAGCCGAGAAAAGATCACAACTGTGAACATCTCTCCATGAACTTGTCTCATCATATGCGTTAAGAGGGAACAAAATCTTCAAGCCAAACCAATAGGTGTGAGGAAATATAATCAGTAATGGATGTTGACACCTAAATTTTGACTCCTTAATTAATTATTTATTGCATAGAAAAATTAAAAATCAATCCCAAACCCTACAAAAATGAGTTAAATTTCATATAGATGTTAGGAGCATTCTTCATTCATTAATAGTAAGTCCACATATAATTACATTTGATTGGATGGGTGCAAGGAGATTTGAGCTTAATCAAGCTAATTATACTAAGCCCGCAGGAATTAGAAATTCAGCCTAATCCATTTATTTCCTTTGCTCGACCAGACATCAAATGTGAGCACAATGGCTTCAGTAAGAATGAAGGAGCAAATATTCGTTATTGGGAAATATATTCTGCATATTTTTTTGGGAGAATTAACTGGCCAATTCTTTTCATTATTAAAGATGAACATCATGCTGAAAGTAGGCAAGTTAATTTTTCTTAGTCAAAACTGGAAGTAATTGACCACTATATGAAAGGAAAGAAACAAAAATAGAAAAAAGAAAAAAAAAAAGGAAGAAAACGATAAAGAAAGAAAGAAATTCACGGCCCGAGCATGATAGAACAAAGAATAATACACACATTCACAAGAGGAAAGTGGAATTCGGTAAGCCCAAAAGGAGTTCTCGCTAGGTATAAAGAGATGACACTGCAACACGTAGAAGAGAAGGCAAAGGAGGGAGACAAAATGTTCGATAAATTCACGTTCGCAATTAACGAGAAGTGTGGGCAATACATAAAAGAGAACTCAAGTTCTTTCTGTGCCTCGAAAAGCTAGTCCCTACGCAGTAAGTGTGTCTATGTTTTGATGTTAGGATTGGGAGAAGACATGTGGGTTCAACGACATTAGAGATTGATTTACATGTCTCAAAGTCATTACTGGGAATTAAAAGTGGACTGTAAAATGCATGTAAGATATTCGAAAAGCTCAGTTGTAAGAATGAACAAGGTTGAGACGATATCTAGGGCACTCATGAAAAAAATTGGATTGAACGGACCAAAATATTTTAGATATTTATAGCATAAATTTTGTCATATTGATGCATTTCGTTAATTAATTATTTGGATCTTGAGGAGAAGCTTCAATTACGTTGACTTATAGTTCAAGAACTATAGATGGACGTAAATGATCACTGACACATTTTTTAGGGTTGCATATTCTACATTTTTTCAAACTTCCACACCTTTAAAAATGTTTCAGAAAATGAATGAAAAATGGGGGGAAGTTAGCAATTCAACATGAAGCATTAATTTAAGGAGAAAATAAAAGTGATTTGAGCGAGGGTAACCGGATAATAATTAAAGATGATGTAACGTGAGGAAATCTTGTTTAAGAAAATTATTTCGGAAGAGATTAATTTCCAGAGTTACTTTCCCAGACGATAAAGTAATGCGTCCTACAGGCTTTGATAACAAAATCCTATATAATCCCGCGATTGGTATGCTTTTGTCATTGACTCATGTTCATTGGCAGCAGGAGCAACGTGAGTGTCGGTCGTTAGTTTTCTTTCTCTATTCTGTTTATAATACAAAGGGCAAGCCAAGTCAAGACAAAGCTGGAGGATCTCAAATCCCAATGAAAGCACCCGCATGCACCTTCCTCGTATAATGCTGAGAATCGGTGGAAACCACAGCTGGAGCCCGTGAGTATTGCTCCTTAGAACTCAGCATTATGTGCTTTGCACCAATAGCCCCGGTCGATCTTTCTATGCTTCAACAATTTTTATCTAAATAATTCGACTAACCAATTCATACATATATTCCCGGATGGAGAGGAAACCCCACCTACATAGAAAAATTCCCACTGTATAATCCTAATAATGGAAGTTTGGTTCATTCACTCTAATTATTTTGCCTTCTATGCAAGTAAAGTTTAAGACCTCACTCTTAACCAAAAAAAAAGTTTAAGACCTCACTAATTTCATCCTTTGCTGCTACAGTTCTTGATCCTCAAGAAATTTTGAATGAAAGTTTATCTTTTCTCTAGGTAATATAAATGACTTATAAAATTTCTTTTGCCCCCACTACACTCTGGATTCCAACTTCTTCTTCTTTTTTTTCAAGGAGGGAATTATCCATGAAGTACGCGCACTAATTTGTAAAAGCACCATTAGGAGAGAAAAAATAAATTTTATGATGTGAAAAAAATTGCATTTCATAATTTTTCATAAACTTTATTTTTTTTCTCTTTGATTTTAATCTTTATTCTATGCATATACTTGTTTATTCCTTCCATAACGAAACGCGTAACCTATAAATTGCTATCCTTGTGAACTACACTATCCACTGTTTTATCACGTCTCATCTTTTTTCATATGTAATTTAAGTTTGTAAATTAAAAATGTTAACAAAATTGATTCTACGTAGAAAAAAATATAAAACATTGATTATGATGCAAAATTATATAGCAATATAATTGGTCTAGGTCATGATATTGTAGTATAGTTGGTTCGTAATCCAGTCACTAATGATAAACAACTATAACGAGCATGAGTCTTTCTTTCTTCTCCATTTTTTTCATTAATATGAGAATGAAAATATATAGGATCATAAAATATTAAGAGAGAGAACAGCTCTAACATGGCCGACAAAGTAAAATGGCTAAAAAGTTGTACAATACCTTAAGATTGCTTCATTTGCAGTACCTTTTATTAAAGAAATATACATATACTAATGGCTAAGATATTAAGTGATTATGACGACAAAGGCAACAGCAAATATACTCTATCCAATAAATAGATGACCGATAAAAAACGACAAAACCCAGCTTGCCCTCTAGTGCTGTCGGAATATTCTTGCAAAAATATTATCAATGAAGCCTTCGCCATAAGAGACGAAGGAAAGCGAAAGCCCCATGTGTGCTCCACTATCAGTTAAAAAATAGTTTTCACACCCCGATTTTATAATATAGCCGTGCTGGATCTCACATTTCGATGAAAGCGCTTGCGTAGGTTCCCCACACCTTCCGCGTAATGCCGTAATGATTAGTTGTTATCAAACAACATTTTCTTTCATTTTAAGTACTTTCTTTTTCTGGTCAAAACATTTTAAGTACTTCAAATAATCCATATTTGAAATTCAGTACTCGAAATTTTCAATAATTATTTTATAGTTTTATCTAAATGGGAACGTACTCGCAGCTTATTTTTTACAAATGAATTAAGTTTAGCATTGAAAAAACAAGTTGAGTCAAATTGAAAGTCCAGCTACAGTACATGAGGTTCGGCTTGAAATTACCTGTGCAATCGTCTTACTTTTAAGCCATTGGAGTACAGTGCTAAATATATTTTAGATCTGAACAATTCATCTAGTTCAATTTCTAACTTTTTATCAACGACGAAGCACAAATTAAGTATGTAAATCCGTAAATCATCTATTTATTTGAAAGTCGGTTAGCACAAAAGGTTCAGTTTAAGCCATTAGAGTATAGTGTTGAATATATTTTAGATCTTAACAATTTATTTGGCTTGACTTCTGGCCTCTTATTAATGACAAAGCACAAATCAAGTACGCAAATCCATAGAGCAACAAATTCTTCACTAATGCAAAGTAACGGATGAGAAACAAGTCCCAAAATATGAGACAATTTATGCTTACAAATGCAAGGAACCAAGCACACATCATGTACCTAGTCTTCATATACTAATTTTTACTTTCTATTCCCTCGCAACTCTCATAGTCGAACTTCTGTTTAACATAGATCACTTAAAAATTTCAAAATATGTAAATACTGTCACATAGATAATTATATAATTTTTTTTTGTAAATAAACTTGAAGAATATAATTATTTTTTAATTTTTTATAGTTAAACATCTATTATATTTTTAAGTGCACCCTAAATTTTTATCAAAGGGTTGCATACCAAAATTCTCTTTTATTTTGAAAGAGGTAATGCACCTCATGAGTCATAAGAGAAAAAGGCCAAAATATGGAGCCACCTCAGTTAGGGCTGTCGAGGAGCGTTCCATAGTCCCCGTCTCCTTTTTCAAAAGCCAAAAGAAATCGCTCCGAAAGGCCAACCCCCAAGTCGCCTCGGTCGGGGAGAACACGGGAACTTGCTCGGACCGTGCGCCACGTGAGCTCGAGGGGGCAATTCGGTACATTCGGCGTGGCCGAAGGTATCCTCAAGATGCGAGGCGGGGGCCACAGGTGGGCTTCGGTCAAGCAAAGTGGAGAGGAGGAGCGCCGTGGGTCCGCTTGAAGAGACAACTTAGGCAGAATCGACGAAGCAAGTGTCCTGCTCTGTTTCGTGGATAAAAGAGTCTGGGACGGTTGGACGGCAATAACTCAGCATCGTTCGAGCAAGCGCGGGAGAGAGTGTTGAGTGTAGTTAATCCGAAGTCGAAGGCTGAGAACCGGCAGAGATCACGGCAGTGGGTGGATTGTGTTGTTTGCACACTTCTCAGGTAATCGATTGCTCCATTTTCCTATGACGAGTTTTGATTTGAGTTCTCAGAGACATTTCTGCATTTCGAGATCTGGACTGTGAAATCTACCTTTTTTTCAAGACTCTGCTCGATCAATGTCCTTTTTGGTCAATTAGACTTCATTTTTGTTTGAATGTAGTAGTGAAATGAGCTCTGATAGACATTTCAACAATTCCTAGATGTGGGATTCCATATGTTCTCATCTCTGTTTCTTGCTTTCCTTTGAGGCTCTGCTCCATCAATCTCTTTTATTGCCTTTGTAGGTGATTACGAAGGTGGAGTCTAAAAGATTTGATATGTGGGGCGTTTTCCTCGACCTCTTTTACTGCCTTTGTAGGCTATGCTCCTCCAATTCTCTCGAGATGGAAAGAAATGAACCCACTCATTCAGAAGATCCAAATTCCGGGGCTTCTTCCTCACGGTCCTCTCCACTTGTAGGTGATTATGAAGGTGGAACTAAACAAACAGAAAGAAATGATTGCGAAGTGTTCTTGAGCTTTAGAGGGAACGATACTCGTAAAGGTTTCACTAATTATCTCTATACCAGTCTTGTTGATGCAAGAGTTCCTGTGTTCAAAGACGACAATGACCTCCGTGTTGATGAGGAGATTGGACCAGAACTTCTCCGCAATATTACATAATCTAAGATCTCCATCCCAATTATCTTAGAGGACTACGCTTCCAGTAAATGGTGCCTTTACGAGCTGACTCATATGTTGAAGTGCAAGAGAAATGAAGGGCAAATAGTTTTGCCCATATTTTACAAAGTGGAACCTTCACAATTGCGAAATCCTAGTGGTAGATTTAGAGGTGCTATCAATGCATATAAAAAGAAATTGGGCAAAATTGTTGCAGAGGAATGGGACAAGCACTTAAGGAAGTTAGTTGCTTAAAAGGATGGGAATCGGAGAAAGTTGAAAACGGGTACACTATTCTCCACCAAAACATTGTTAACTTCTTTTAACCAAATCTTTTTTGAAAAATAATATAACTATTACCATTCTAAATTGAAATTCGTTGTTATTTGATAGGCATGAAGGGGCATTGGTTAAAATTGTTGTTGGAAAAATTATGAGCGAGTTGAAAAGACTTTTTCAACTAAATGTTCCTGAACTATTGGTGAGAATTGATGATCCAACTGAACATATCATGAGCAAGATAGATGATACATTCAATGGAACATGGATTATTGGAATTTATGGAATGGGCGGCATCGGTAAGACAACTCTTGCAAAGGTATTATACAACAAACTCTTTAGTCATTTTGAAGATCGTAGCTTTGTGGCAAATATTCGAGAGACATCTAAACGTAAGGGCATTGAATGCCTACAAAAGCAGCTCATTTCTGACATGATAAGAAAATCGTTTGATGTGTCTAATGTCGACGAGGGAGTCAGTGTCATCAAATCTCGATTTACAAGTAAGAAAATTCTCGTTCTTCTTGATGAAATGGATGATATTGCTCACTTGAATGCTTTGTTCGGAGACCATAGTTGGTTTAAAGCAGGAAGTATAGTCATCATAACAACTAGAAACAAGAGTATTCTTGACAAGGCTAGGGCAAACTACATGTACCCACTCAACAATTTGTCTTTGGATAAATCATTGATTTTATTTAGTAGACATGCATTTCGAAAGGATTCTCCTCAAAGTGATTATGAGGTTATCTCTAGTGTTGTTGTATCTACTACTGGAGGGCTACCCTTAGCTCTTGAAATCATAGGTTCATTTTTATGTGGACGAAAAAAAGAAGTATGGGAAGATACATTAAAGAAATTAAAGCAAGTGCCTGATAAGAAAGTGCAACAGACGTTGAGGATAAGTTACGATGCATTAGAGTATGAGGAGCAACATATTTTTTTGGATATAGCATGTGTCTTTGTTAGAACACAGTCCGATTCATATGTGGGACGGATGTGGATTTTTTCCAAAGAAGGGGATTGAAGTATTGAGTCTTATGTCCCTAATTAAAATTGATGGAGATGGTACTCTAATGATGCATGATCAGTTGAGAGATCTTGAAAGGGAAATTGTTCGCCTAGAAAATCAAAGGAAACCTCAAAAGCGTAGCAGATTATGGAATACTAAGGAAGCCGCAGATATGATTTACAATAACAAGGTAAGATTTTATCTACTTCTCTCAATTAGTGAATGTGAGCCCATCTTCTCTTTTACGTTTTGAGATAAAAATTATTGTCAATCTGGAGTCCCTAAAACTTGCCACTTCTACTAGCAAAAGAGCTCTTCTGGTTAATTGCTCCATTGTTGTTTTTGCTTGACTCTTGAACATAATTGAGGACTGATTTCTTGGTTGTTGATGAATTATATGTACCTCTATCTCATGGTATTGTGATGAGGACACTCTCCTTTGTAACTTCAATGCAACTAAAAAATTACAAAAGCATAATATTTGACAGAGCACTTTCAAAGAAAAACTGATTTTCTATAAATTGTTGGCGGCCATGCTTTTCCCACGAACATGTTTGATGCACATCCATGATGTTTGGATTTTTTATTTGATTTCTTGTGAGGTCTTTTCAGTCTTTTTCCTTTTACTGAGTATTGACTTTCTTATGAGTTGTTTGTTATGATAAATGAGATCTCCATTCATTTATGATGACGAGCTATCTTGGTCCCGTATTTTTTGGAATTGGATTAAGTATAGTTTTCGTCTCCTAAGTATTACTATTTATGTGATTTAGTCCCCTATCTTTTTTTTATATAATAAATATTATAGTCCATTGTCTTTCACAATTTATGTAATCATGTTCTTTGTCGTCGACCATTAGTCATCATCGTCAATTCGATGATATGACTTTCATATTTGTTTATTTTATTTTATTTATTTATTATTTTTTTTTTTTGGTATTGGAGGAACTATTTCATGTCACACTTAATACACCTAGCGCCTCCCCCGGGTTTTGAACCCTTCACCTATAGGATCATTATCTAGGTGAGCCACCGTGTTTTTCATATTTGTTGACACCTTAATATAGTGTTTTAAATGAAAGATGTTTTTCTTATAAAAAAATAATAATAATAATTAAAAAAAAGAAGAAGAAATCGAAAAAAAGAGAGAGCAAGTTTGGGCCAATGATCTAAATGTGACTAGCCAAGCCTAGGAGGTCAGATTGGAATTCAAATGGCAAGTTGAGGCCAAAATGTAATTTCCAAAAAGTTGAGGGACCAATTCGCAAATCTTGCAAAATTTGCGCCCGAGCCCTTAAATCATCATCTTGGTCATCAATTAAGTTGAAATTGAATTTGGGCCAAGTCGAATCAATCAAATTGAGCCAAAAAGATCACATTTGTATTGAATCGGGTATTTTCGGATAAGAAAATGACCAACTTTGAGGGACTTTTTTTGCAAAATTGGGTGGACAAAATGGCAAAATTTGGTCGAGATCTTAAACTACTATACATGAACTTGCTAATTGATCAAAAACCACAGCCAAAGTGATGAATTAAAGCACCCAAACCAGCTGCCAAATCTTAGTCTACGATTAAGTCTTAATTCGGAGCTGCTAAGTAGCCATATTGGTGGCCCCACCATATCCCACTCAGCCGCCCATTTAGGTTGATCTTTGTACGTGATGGAAGACCGTATATAGTAGTATAATTGGATGAAAATTTGCCAGGGATAAGCTGCTGAAAGCACGGGAAAGTCGCAGCAAAGTCCGCACACTCAACAGTTGCAAAAGTTAAAAAAAATTGACTAAGTCAAAAGAGCAGGTGAACCAGCTCAGTTGGCAGGCTTGGTAGGTGGACAAAAGACCGACCAAAAATCCCTCAATTCATGGGATAAGATCACTGAAGCAAGGTATTTCAAGGGATGAGAAAAAAGAGACGAGAGAAAGAAGAGAGAGCTCGGAATCGATCCCCAAAGAAGCCCTCAGAAGCAACTCCAGAAAAGAGAAACCCAGAAATTCCAAACCAACCTGGAGAGAGAAAAGTGAGATTTTCACACATCTGCAGCCAAAATTAGCCAAAACCTTCAACTAGAGAGTGAAAATTCATTCAAAGATCTTTCCAACCATATGTCGCACGTCCCAAATGGAGATTGGGAAGGCCTCCTAAAGCCCCCCGAAACAGTGCCCTCCTAGCGGGCCAAGAAAGTCCGAATATTTTTCTAAGTGTTGAGCCTGATTGTTCATGAGTGAGGAAAAACGAGTTCTTTTGAGAAACTTGAGAGATGAATGAGGAAATTCATGACTTACAAGCCAAACTATAATACATATAGTTTGGGTTGATTTGAATTTGGCCAACAAGGAAGGTTTGGAAGTCTAATTTTGGAAGTCAACGAAAACCTTCGTTGTCACTTTTTCTTTTGCAGATCTCACTTTCAGCTTGAAGGAACCAACTTCCACGTGCTTCCAAAGAACAATTTCATGGTTTCATTGGCCAAGAGTCACTTGAAAAAAACCTAGGAAGCAAGGTAAGAATCATAGATATATTTTTGTTCGAGTTTGAACATGTTTTGATCATGAAAATCGAGAAGGAAACTAGTTTGGAGAAGTGATTTCTGAAGCTAAAATTTTTTCAAGTGTTTAAAACCTCTTCAATGCCCCTACATGCTTGATTTGTTACTCCCCTTTGCATGCTTTTTTTCATTGTTGTGACTTTGAGGAATATTACATGGGAGTACAAATGATGCATAGGACAACCCGGTTTAGTCTTTAAATCTCCTCATGAACCATGAAACCATCTATAAAATGAGCCAAAAACCACATTGAGACATGGTTGGCCAGCATAGATCATGCATGTATGCTTCTTGGAGAGTTCATTTTGATGCGTTCGGTTGATCATTTTCGGTGATGTCTGTTGCATTTGAAAGTAAGTGTTACCTATTTTCATCTAGATTGAGTAATATTTCATATGGATGTTGCATGTGATGGTTGTCGGAGCTTCAATCTAGGCATTTGACATGGCTATTTGACTTGGGTTCATCACCAGATTTGAAAAATGTCTCCAACCCGCATATTGGAGGCCATTTTCAGTTCGGTTTTTGCATGTTCTAGGCTGTGATTTCTAGTTAAACATGTTTCTTGCATGTGGTAGTATAATCTTGACACTTTAGTTCCGTATGAGATTTCTTATGGGTCGAGATTGAAGGCCACGAACATGGCCCGAGGAAGCCGTTTTGAGGTAATTTGATGCAAGCCAAGTATTCGATAAAATGTTGGAACCAAGTTTCAACCTTGAAACGGTCGATTTAAGCTCTATTATTGTAATATTCATGTGCTGTGTTGTTCAATGTTAGCATATATCGGTTTAGGGAATTATTATTATTATTATTATTATTATTATTATTATTATTATTATTATTATTATTATTATTATTATTATTATTATTATTTAATAATAATAATAATAATAATAATAATAAAATCAAAAAAATTCAAAAAATTTCAAAAAATATATAAGTGATAAATGGCATCAAATTAAGGAAAAATGACATATATGAAATTTTATTAATTTTATAAAGTCATTTTTCCTAATTTAATGCTATTTTGATATTTTATAATCATTTTTTTTTGTAAATACTCTATTTTCCATAGATTCAAATTATTTAGAGTAGTTTCATGTATTTAGGGTAATATCATGCATATTTAAATTCCCATTTCGCTCACGGGGTCCCGTCCCCGGGCATGATAACAAGGCCATGTAATATTATTTGCCCGACTTGTATCGGGTCTTTCTTTTCCGCATTACTTTCAAGTCTTTTCAATTTCTTGGATGTTTATTTACCGCACCACTTTTCAATAATTTGAGTGTGAATTTCTTTTCTAAATTATGTTAGGAATAGTTTAGACAAAAAAAAAAACTACAAAAACATTTGCATGGACACTTAGTGGTTACATAAAGATTATAATTGGTAATCAAGATTGTGTGGCCATTTAGATAAACAACCTTCCAAGTTAGTGGTACCGCAAAGGGTGCTAATAGAAACATTGGCGTAAACAAGTCCCCGTTCCTAGAAATCTCTGGTTGCGTAGAAATTGAGGCAATACTCCCGTGTCTCGGTTGGTTTCTAGCCGACCTCAACAGGCTAGTGGCGACTCCTAGAAGTACATAGGTTGTTAAGAATTAAAATTTAAAATCCAATGTTGCGCGAGGTATGGGCTTGGGAGAGCCCACGCCTAATTTAGGGCCGTTGGTCCGCCTCTTTAGGCAAATACCCCTAAACCTTTCTTTCTTTTTCCCGGATGGAAAAAAAAAAGGTCGTGACAATATTTATTTAAGATATATACGCAACCTTTCGGTGTAACCCTCTAAACAAGTATTATTTTCGTTCTATAGACTTTCTATAACAGTGCATAATTTTTTCTATGAATTTGCTACTATTATTTTTTAATTTCTGACAATTGATAATATTTCTATTAATCGCCTAATAACATTTATTGGTCAAATATTCACTATCATCCCATAATAATCACTTCTACATAGCTCAACTCTTAGTGAGCATCTGATTTAACAAAAAAGATTTACTTAATTTTATATCATCATTTGTTAAATATGGGCTAGCATGTGACCTTATTCTTGTATCGATTTTTTATTTACCAAATATTGACTGTCACGGTATAATAAATATTTCTACATCGTTCAACTGTTAGCAAGCAGTTTATTTAGCACATATTTAGTACATTTCTATCATTTAATTGTTAAATGTGAGCTATAATGTTATAATTTTTGTTGGATGTTATTATAATTTATTTATAAAATATGACAAGATATTTTCTCATAATGAGTATTCCTAAAACTTTTAATCATTACGGCCATCACTTATTATACATCTCGTTATACTTATTATTGAAGTTTATGTTGTCATGTAATAAAGCCCTCTGAAATATGTTCTTTTTTCTTCTATGATGGACAATTTTATCAGTACATCTACATGTAAAGCATGTTTAAATAACTTTTTTGGTGATGATGGTTACTTTTTAGTCATAATGAGACACCTTTGCAATCGCAATAGTTGTCACTAGTAACACTCAAAATAGTTTTAGATGGAAGTAATAGAGCCACAAGTTTTTGCTGCGCACTCTAGTCTCAGTATCTCGATTTTCTCTATTAGTCTAAAATTTGACCAATTTGCAAAAATTAAAGGTGGTCAATGACTTACACTATCCATCAAATAAGAATGGAGCACTATATCGCTCTTATCCATTTTTCTCTAGCTCTTCCCATTTCATGTGTCAGGGTTTAAGGAATGAGTTGGATGCGTGTCAAATGATTGATGAAATAATTGGTAACGAAGCAAAAGTACCTCGCAACATACTCATGCAACTCACCATCTCACATTCTTCTTTCGATTCATGCATGTTTTTTTCTTTTTTCTCTTAAAGTTCATCCACGAAGGTAGTCTATTCATATTGAGTTAATTACTTATTCACATTCTACTTAATCCTCCAAAATACCAGATGTTACATTACAGCAGACTTCTACTATTATTATGATCTTCAACACTTGATAAATAGAGAATCTAAATATTCTTTTTTTGCATTATAAAGAGGACACCATACAAAGAAGTTATCACCAAAAAAGAATAAAGAAAAAGAAAGAAGAAGAAAAGATGTTGCATAAAGAAGTATGTGTTATTAAGAAATAAAAATAAAAAAGTGGAAAGACAAATGGAAGTAACGAAGGAATGTTATTAAATGGTTAAATTATTTGTCGAAAGGGACACACTCTGGAAGTTCTTTCGATTTTAGTAATAAATCTGAGAAGGTCATTCCTGGCGGATGCGAAATGGAAAACATTCTATATTTTACCGATAAAGATTACACGTGCGTTGCATGTGAGTAGAGGCACTTCTCCTTTGCTTTAGGTCGCTAGAGGATCGCTGAGTTATGACTAATGACATAGCTCCAAAGATTTCTGATATGGATTTCATCTTTTGCAAAAGAAGGAAACTATGTAGCAGAATTGTAGTGTACAAGTGAAGTTGAGTTTCAATATGGTCATGCAATGGGGATACTTGTTCGAAAAGTTCTAAACCTATTATATAACAACCAATTCAGTTTCAAACTTTTCAATATGATTAAGGCCTCTAATGATTTTTTTCCACGATGCAATCCTTTATCTTTCACAATCTGGGCAATCGAGCCCTTTGTTGTTAAGCGTTAGATAACACTGTTAATTTGCCAATGAGGCTTTTAAAAATATTTATGATGTATGTGCAAATATTATTTCCGTCCTATAGACTTTTCGTTGTAGTATTTCGTCACATTATTTTCGTCCTATAGACTTTTTGTGGTAGTACTTCGTCTGTGACAATGGATAATTTTTCTATTAATCCCATTTCTTTGGCAAATATATGCTGTCACGTTGACAGTTATTTCAACGTCATTGACCTCCTAGTGAGCATCTTAGTTCCCAAAGATTTAGTTGATGATTATATCATTGTTAAATATGTACTATCATGATAAATAATTTTTTTGATCCATTTTTGGGAAAATTATCTAAAAAGTTCTAAATTTATTGTACTTTTACCAATTCAGTCATAAACATTTTCACTTTTTTGTAATTGAATTCATTTGGCTAATTTTGATGGAAAATTGCTGATGTGACCAACTGACATGGCGCTTTTTAATATTTTAATATTTTAAATATTTTACTTATCTTTTTTCTTTTGGGGGTGGGTTTGGAGTTAGGGCCGATAGGGTTGTTGGCCGACCCTCGCGACCCAACAACCCTCACGACCCTTGCCAGCCACAGTCAAGGGCTGATTGATCCTTGTTGGCCTAGGTGAGGGTCGTGATGCCCTCATTGGCAAAATCGAGGGCTCGAGCCCTCGCCTAGAATTGGCGAGGGTCACGACACCCTCACCGGTGAAAGCGAGGGCCCAAGCCCTTGCCCAGAATTGGTGAGGGTCATGAAGCCCTTGTTGGATTTGGCCAAGCGAGGGTGGCAACCTCACTCCGGGCCCTCGCTTGGCCAAATCTAGTGAGGGCGTTGCGGCCCTCGCCTATGGCTAGCGAGACCCAAAAATAAAGAAGAGCAAAGTTAAAATAAAAATAAAAATAAAAATATAAAAATATGTCACATTAGCAATTTCCGGCCAAAATTGATCGGATTGACTCAATTGATAAGAAGTTAAAAGATTTAGGATAAAATTGACAAAATTGAAAGGTTTATGATTGACCTGGTAAAAGTATAATAAGTTTAGGACTTTTTGGACAATTTTCCCTCCATTTTTTATTTGTCATAAATTAATACCACGTTACAATGCATATTTCAACATCCTTCAATTCTTAGTAAGCTTTTCATTTAGCACATATTTGGTACGTTTATAATATTAACTTATTAAATATGAGCTACCATGTTATATATATTATTGATTTGTTAATATGATTCACTTATGAAATAAACAGAATGTTTCTCATGTTAAGTATCTATGGAACTTTTTAATCTTGACAACCATCACCTGTATGTATGTAGTCATATAATAGAACACTCTAACAATATATTCTTTTTCTTTCTTTCATCGACAATTTTAGTATATTCACCTCTTGTAAAGCATGTTAACTTTATTTTTATTATCATCATCATCATCATCATCATCATCATCATCATTATTATTATTATTTTTTTTTTTTGGTGATGATAGATATTTTTAGTCACAATGGCTATCCACGCAGCTTTTCAATCATAATAGTAGTAACTTATTATACATTTAGCTATACTTATTATAGAATTAGAGGAAATCATATAAGAGATGCCTCTAAACATATACTTGTTTTCTTCTATGATGGTTTATTTTATTTGCACTATTTCTAAAGCATGACATATATAAATTGTGATTATGGATAATGACAATTTAATATATGAATTTTAATCATTTAATAATTAATTTGTGGTCATGATTTAAGCTTAATCATATGGTATGTGATCATATGAACATAACTATTTTTTGCTACATAATTAATAGTACGATTGACATAATAATTATAGCACAATTAAGCAATAATTAATATAATTAGTAATTAAGATGATCATTTTATTATGAACATATAATATTAACTTATGAAAAATATTGATAACCATATCTAATAAGGAGCCAAACATTGTCCTAATTAGTATATTATAAATAATTTTTAAGCTAATAATTGATAATGAATTATCAATATAACATAATCACTATTTCATCAACTATTTGCCTATTATCTATTGTTCTATTTATTAATGATATGATATGTGCTTAAAGTCAAGATAAGTATAATTGATGTTAGCATTACATAATTACCATAAATGATTTTAGTTATAATTAATAGGTATGTTGATCGTGATCAATAATATCACATTGATAGCGTGAGAAAAAAAGAAAGACGTGTATTTTGGAAATAGCTACCTCCGTCGACAGTAATAGCTATTACACAAAGAGGTGATAGTTATTATAATCTGGCTACAATAACTTTCATTGCGAGTAGCCATTGTATGCTATAACAGTCATTACTGCAACCATACATGTTGTAATAATCTAATTGTACTCTGAAAATCCATTGCTATAAAATATATATGTAAATAAAGCGTATAAATGTGTAAAACTAAATGGCATAGGTTATTTGGTAATCACATACTTACATTCCAATTAATCCTAAACAATTGTGAGATACTAGATTATTGTAGAAAATGTAGAGTCTTAAATCTTGTGCATAGCACGACTCCTACTCCTATTAGGATCTACAACACTAGAAAAATAGAGAATCTAAGCATTCTTTCCATGCAATATGGGAAGAAGACGTAATATAAAGAAATTGTCACCCAGAAAAAAAAAAAAAAAGAGCAAAAGAAGCTGCATAAAGAAGTATTTGTTATTAATAATAAAACAAAGAAGGGGAAATGCAAATGTAAGTAACTAAAGAATATTAACATATAGTTGTATAATGTGTCGACAGGGACATGATGTGGAAGGTCATTCAATTTTAAGTAAATGGGCGTTGCATGTGAGAAGAGGCATTTCTCCATTTTTCTAGCTAGCCAGAAAATTGTTGAGTTATGAGTAATGGCATAGCTCCAAGGACATATGTATTTTGATCTTTAAAAAAAGAAAGAATCTATGTGTAAGACAATTTATTGGATAAGTGAAGTTGAGCCTGTTTAAAATTCATGTAGTCATGCAATGTATTTAAATGCAAAAAGAAGATGAATTGCAAATCACATAACAAACGTACTATTTCAAAACAAATACCTTCTAAATTACTATTAAAAATAGGAAGAAACTTGTCTATTCAAACTTACCCTTTAAAAAAAAAACGGTGTCTATTAGTGTAAACATAAAATAAGTAAATAATATTAACTGATACCTCTAAGTGCAAAGAAAGAAAAGAACTAAATATAATACATGAACCGTTAGACAAAGTCATCTACAAATATGCCACTGAAAATGCGAAGAGGGGTATTTGGTTTAAGGATGTAACTTCCAAGGAAAGCATCTATTCATCAAAATATGAATAATGTACTATTTGTTCAATGTCATTTTTGGAAGAAAAAATGTCTTTTCATGCAATAGTAAAGTCAATGACGTTAATTGATGGGTACTTCTATTTTATACTGGAGAAATCAGAGAAATGCTAGTAGAAAAAAAAAACGAACCGTATAAATAATCATCGGAGCCTAACTAATCACTAAAAATTCGAAAAGTGACGCATCTTTAAATGTATTACTTTGAATGGGCATCTTTAAAAGTGACGCTCTTTTTATATATGTTATTTAAAATAAGCATACTATTTTCATGAAGAAAAAATATTAGCAATATATTAATTGGAGATCCTATTTTTATCATTCAACAAATTGTGTATGGTCAAGAGTAAAGACCATAGAATTAAATGACATCGTTTAGAAGAGCAATGAGCACTTCCCAACAAATATTCATGATCCTGAAATCTATGTACACATAAACATATCTGAAAATTAATTCCCAAGTCACGGTTTCGTGAAAAGTGTAAACAATAATTTTTAGAGGTGAAATTATATATTTGTTTACAACGTTACATTGTACTTCTATGAGAATATATATTTACAATGTTATGCTTTTAACAATACTTTTATAATTTGATTTGAGAACCATGTATTTTCAACAAAACATATTTTGGCAAACATACATCTTCAATCCCATAATTATAAAACTTCAATGTTGAAGTATTATCAAAACTAAAATTTCTCCCGATTAAACTGGGAAGTTAAGTATTTGAATGATACATACATGATCTTATTTTCATATAGAGAATAGTCAAATATTACATTTGAATGGTAACATAGCTTTACACTTGCAACTTTTTTAGAAATTTATAAAAAGAAAGATAATTAGTAATAAAAATAAACAACTTCAAAACCATATACTTGCATAGAAGTAATAGTAACATAATATGATTAAACTTCATGTCCAATCTGGCTGTTAGCAAGGTCTTATTAATCTACGGACAAATTGGTCAAAAAATTAGATGATTGCTATTGCTTTGTAACAAAATTAACACGAAATGAATAGATAGCATTAAACATCCGTAGTAATAAAAAGAGAAGTAAAAATCATTTATAGAACATTTGATATGTGTTTTCATCAACATGAAATGAAAAACACTTGTTGAAAAAACAAATGATAAGATGTAAAACACATGCGTAATTGTTGGGATGGAATTCTTGTTTTCATTTTGCTATTGAGAATTGCAAACAAGATACATAAGAAAAAGAGGGGGATTCTACAGTTGGGGTTCTTGAGTATTGATACATGTTTTGATGATAAGTTCGATAGATGTATTCGAACCATAAGAGCCATGTCGTTCCTCATATAAAGGATGTGAGTTAGGGTTTTGTTGTTTCCAAAATAAAGGGCATGAGATTTGATACATATTTTTGAAGTAGTATATGCATGAAGAGAGGCCTTCTATTGTAATTTTGAAAGGATGCAACTTTTGGAAATTTAAAACGTGCAAATTGTGAAGGCATAATTGGTAGAGGAAAATTAGGGGACTCCCTATTGAGCTTCACACTTTTATGTAGATTAGATAA
Source organism: Eucalyptus polyanthemos subsp. polyanthemos (assembly GCA_017140185.1). Classification (NCBI taxonomy): domain Eukaryota; kingdom Viridiplantae; phylum Streptophyta; class Magnoliopsida; order Myrtales; family Myrtaceae; genus Eucalyptus; species Eucalyptus polyanthemos. The sequence goes on along the minus strand of CM029459.1, from coordinate 18,531,010 downwards.
GTAATATGTAACCATAATCTATCGTGTCATGAAGTCGAAGGTGAGAACCCTACATCATAATAGTATGACAAAAAATTTGAAATAATACATCTTTTCTTATATATAGTTAGTCTCACCCCATCATCCAATACTATGATCCAAAATGTTTTTCAATTGCAGGGCACTGGTAAAATTGAGGCCCTCTGTCTTGGCAAATATGATAAGGAAGAAAGCTACACAATTGAGAACTTTAAAGAATTGACCAACTTGAGGTTCCTTCGACTAAGCGGAGTGAATCTTATTGGAGATTTTCACAACTTACTTCCTCAATTAAGATGGCTTGAATGGGAGAATTGTTGCTTGGATTTTGAAGAGGCTAACTTTCACCCAAAGAAATTAATCATGCTAAGCTTGGAGGATAGTAAGATTTCGGAGAACTGGGGAGGATGGGGCCCACTAAAGATAAGATGTAGAGAAGGCATATCTCCTATAAATAACCATGTGTTATCAGCAGCCCCAATTGCACCAAGTTCTCCTTTATTTCTTCTGAAAGTCCTTTCTCATATAATGGATTTTCCTCAAAGCATAAGAAGAATTTATAGGCACTTAAATATGTCAAAAGCTCATGCCCTTTAATATTTTAATGACTAGTCATGCTTAACATTAGACCTACTAATAAAAACTCTTCTAATTGTATTAATTAATATCTATCAAATAGATAATTATAATATTGTGCCTATCTTAACTTTAATCTAAATTGCATATGGTTTCTAGTTAATTTATCCAAATGCAAAATAATGTCTTTTTAGCAATTCTTGTTATATGTATATATGGATCTTTTTTTCATGGAGAAACACAAACCCTCACAGTGACTTGTGTTTTACATACATACTAAAATCCTAAATTCATTGTTACTTTTACAGTAAGGAAAATAATTTGTGAACTGCTCTGACTTGTTGAACACAATATTTATTCATTATTATTGTTGATTGTTGAAGTCACCATACAACACATTTATAAAGTAGTAATGTTATATGAGTAATAAAATTATCCTTGAAATGGCATTTAAATATTTTTAATACAACACCTTTTTTATATCTTATACATATAGCATTTAAAAATTGATTTTCATAATTAAATTAGCCATTTCTCTTTAATTTCATAATATTGAAAGAAAACAAGGCACCAAATGAATGCATCTCTTTTCTTCCATTTGACTTTGTCTTTTGTAATTTGATAATAAAATTTGCATATCTCTAATTAACAAATAACAACATAATCATAACTTCAAAAAAATAAATATGATATTTTCTACGAAATTTTATTTGCAAATAATTCTTGTTAGCACTCGTGCATCCCTAGCACTCTCTTTGCAATGATATGCTTAAAAACATTTATATACTAGCTTAGCGAATACACTATTGAAAATAAACATTTAACATTAAATAAGATAGCTGTGAAGGAGTAGGGAGCACAGGTATTTCTTTTTTTGTCCAATCTCAAAATGGTGACCTCTCTTTCTCTCAGATGGCAACGAAGCTCAAAACTCCGATCCTTCGGAATTGTGTATTGAGAACAACTCCCGACTTGTATGCTTTCAATAGCTTGGAGACTTTCGAACTTAGAGATTGTCAGGATCTAGAAGAGATTCATCCTTCTATCAAGGACATCAAGACACTCGTCACCTTGATTGTCATAAATTGTAATAAATTGAAGGAGCTACCGCTAGGAGTAGGTAGAATGGAAGAATTGAGGAAGCTTGTCATAAATGACATCGATGTACGAGAGATTCCAATTTCAAGAGGTCGTTTGACAAAGTTGGAGACTCTAGATGCCTCACATTGTGGACTACTTGCTCGACTTCCATAAACCTTGGGCTCTCTTATACCATTAACTTAACTAGACCTATCAAATACAGGAATTGAAGAATTACCTGAATCCATTAGATCTTTGAAGAAGCTTGAGACACTGGAAGCCTCTTATTGTGCATCATTAGTCCACATACCCAACTCAATAGGCGATTTAGTATCTCTATCTTACCTTAACCTAACAGAATGCAAAAAACTTGCTCAACTACCAGACTCCACAAGCTCCCTCATGTCTCTATCGCGATTGACATTATCGGGATGCCACTTATTGAGACAAATTCCAGACTGGATCGGAAAGTTGACATCATTGACTAAGTTGTATTTGAGTACTACGGCCATTGAAGAATTACCTAAATCTATTGGATATTTAAAGAAGCTTGAGACTCTAGACCTCTCTTATTGTGCATCGTTAATTCGCATACCCAACTCGATAGGTGATTTAGCATCTTTGTCTTACTTGAAGTTACTGCAAAAAACTTGCTCAACTTCCAAACTCTATAAGCTCCCTCGTGTCTCTATCGCGGTTGTCTTTGTCGGGATGCCACTCGTTAAGACAAATTCCAGATTCGATTGGAAAGTTGACATCATTGACTGAGTTGGATTTGGAATACACGAGCATTGAAGAATTACCCGAATCTATTGGATATTTAAAAAAGCTCGAGACTCTAGATGTCTCTTATTGTGCATCGTTAATTTGCATACCCAACTCGATAGGTGATTTAGTATCTTTGTCTATCTTGCGGTTAGGAGAATGCAAAAAACTTGCTCAACTACAAGACTCCACAAGCTCCCTCGTGTCTCTATCGCGGTTGTCATTATCGAGATGCCACTTATTGAGACAAATTCTAGACCGGATCGAAAAGTTGACATCATTGACTAAGCTATATTTGAGTTCTATGGCCATTGAAGAATTACCTGAATCTATTGGATATTTAAAGAAGCTCCAGACTCTAGATGTCTCTTATTGTGCATCGTTAATTCGCATACCCAACTCGATAGGTGATTTAGCATCTATGTCTTACTTGAAGTTAAAAGGCTGCAAAAAACTTGCTCAACTTCCAAACTCCATAAGCTCCCTCATGTCTTTATCGCGGTTGTATTTGTCGGGATGCCACTCGTTAAGACAAATTCTAGATTCGATGGGAAAGTTGACATCATTGATTGAGTTGGATTTGGAATACACAAGCGTTGAAGAATTACCCGAATCTATTGGATATTTAAAGAAGCTCAAGGCTCTAAATGTCTGTTATTGTGCATCATTAATTTGCATAACTCGATAGGTGATTTAGCATCTTTGTCTCACTTGCGGCTAGAAGAATGCAAAAAACTTGCTCAACTACCAGACTCCACAAGCTCCCTCATGTCTCTATCGCGGTTGTCATTATCGAGATGCCACTTATTGAGACAAATTCTAGACCGGATCGAAAAGTTGACATCATTGACTGAGCTGTATTTGAGTTCTATGGCCATTGAAGAATTACCTGAATCTATTTGATATTTAAAGAAGCTCGAGACTCTAGACGTCTCTTATTGCGCATCGTTAATTCGCATACCCAACTCGATAGGTGATTTAGCATCTTTGTCTTACTTGCAATTATAAGACTACAAAAAACTTGCTCAACTTCCAAACTCCATAAGCTCCCTCGTGTCTCTATCGCGGTTGTTTTTGTCGGGATGCCACTCGTTAAGACAAATTCCAAATTCAATTGGAAAGTTGACATCATTGACTGAGTTGGATTTGGAATACACGAGCATTGAAGAATTACCTGAATCTATTGGATATTTAAAGAAACTCAATGCTCTAAATGTCTCTTATTGTGCATCGTTAATTTGCATACCCAACTCGATAGGTGATTTAGCATCTTTGTCTCACTTGCGGCTAGAAGAATGCAAAAAACTTGCGCAACTACCAGACTCCATAAGCTCCCTCATGTCTCTATCGCGGTTGTCATTATCGAAATGCCACTCATTGAGACAAATTTCAGACTGGATCGGAAAGTTGACATTATTGATTGAGCTGTATTTGAGTTCTATGGCCATTGAAAAATTACCTGAATCTGTTGGATATTTAAAGAAGCTCGAGACTCTAGATGTCTCTTATTGTGCATCGTTAATTTGCATACCCAACTCAATAGGTGATTTAGCATCTTTGTCTCACTTGCTGTTAGAAGATTGTAAAAGATTTGCTCAACTACCAGACTCCACAAGCTCCCTTGTGTCTCTATCGCGGTTGTCATTGTCGGGATGCCACTTATTGAGACAAATTCCAGACTGGATCGGAAAGTTGACATCATTGACTGAGCTGGATTTGAAATACACTAGTATTGAAGAATTACCTGAATTTATTGGATATTTAAAGAAGCTCGAGACTCTAGATGTCTCTTTTTGTGCATCGTTGATCCGCATACCCAATTCAATAGGTAATTCAGCATCTTTGTCTCACTTGAGCTTAGAAAAATGAAAAAACTTGCTAAACTCCCAGACTCCATAAGCTCCCTCGTGTCTCTATCGTGGTTGTCATTGTCGGGATGCCACTTATTGAGACAAATTCCAAACTAGATCGAAAAGTTGACATCATTGATTGAGCTAGATTTGGAATCCACGAGCATTGAAGAATTACCTGATCCATTGGATCTTTAAAGAAGCTCCAGACTCTAAATGCCTCTGAATTTGCATCATTAATTCGCATACTCAACTGCATATGCAATTTAGCATCGGTATCTTTCCTGGACCTAAGAGGATGTGAAAAACTTGCTGAACTTCCAAACTCCATAACCTCCCTCATGTCTCTATCGATGTTGTTATTGTCGGGATGCAACTCATTGAGAAAAATTCCAGATTTGATCGAAATGTTGACATCATTGACTATGTTGGATTTGGAACACGCGATTGTTGAAGAATTACTTGAATCCATTGGATCTTTAAAGAATCTCTAGTGTCTATATGCTTCTCATTGTACATCGTTAACCCACATACCCAACTCCATAGGCGATTTAGCATCTTTGTCTCACTTGGGGTTAAAAGACTGCAAAAAACTTGCTTAACATCCAAACTCCATAAAGCTCCCTCGTGTCTCTATCGCGGTTGTTATTGTCGAGATGACATTCGTTAAGATGAATTCCAGATTCAATCGGAAAGTTGACATCATTGACTGAGTTGGATTTGGAATAGACGAGCGTTGAAGAATTACTTGAATCCATTGGATCTTTAAAGAAGCTCAAGACTTTAAATGCCTCTTATTGTGCATTGTTAACTCGCATACCCAACTCCATATGCAATTTAGCATCTCTGTCTCACTTGGGGTTAAAAGACTGCGAAAACTTGCTCAACTACCAGACTCCACAAGGTCCCTCGTGTCTATGTCGTGGTTGTCATTGTTGAGATGCCACTCATTGAGACAAATTCCAGACTGGATCGGAAAGTTAACATCATTGATTGAGCTATATTTGAGTTCTATGGTCATTGAAGAATTACCTGAATCTATTGGATACTTAAAGAAGCTTGAGATTCTAGATGTCTCTTATTGTGCATTGTTAATTCGCATACCTAATTCGATAGGTGATTTAACATCTTTGTCTCACTTGGGGTTGGAAGAATGCAAAAAACTTGCTCAATTCCCAGACTCCACAAGCTCCCTCGTGTCTCTATTACAGTTGTCATTGTCGAGATACCACTCGTTGAGACAAATTCCAGATTCAATCGGAAAGTTGACATCATTGACTAAGTTGGATTTGGAATACACGAGCGTTGAAGAATTACATGAATCCATTGGATCTTTAAAGAAACTCCAGACTCTATATGCTTTCGATTGTGCATCGTTAATTTGCATACCCAACTCCATAGGTGATTTAGCATCTTTGTCTCACCTGAACCTAACATGATGTGAAAAACTTGTCGAACTTTCAGACTTCATAAGCTCCTTTGTGTCTCTATTGCGGTTGTTATTGTCGAGATGCCACTCGTTGAGTAAAATTCCAGACTTGATCGAAAAGTCGACATCATTGATTGAGCTAGTTTAGAATCCACAAGCATTGAAGAATTACCTGAATCCATTGGATCTTTAAAGAAGCTCCAGACTTTAAATGCCTCTTATTGTACATCATTAACTCGCATACTCAACTCCATAGGCAATTTAGCATCTCTATCTCACGTGGACCTAACAGGATGTGAAAAGCTTGCTCAATTTCCAGACTCTATAAGCTCCCTCGTGTCTCTATTGCGCTTGTTATTGTTGAGATGCCACTCGTTGAGACAAATTCCAAATTGGATCGGAAAGTTGATATCATTGACTGAGCTGGATGTGAAATCCACGAGCATTGAAGAATTACCTGAATCCATTGGATCTTTAAAGAAGCTTGAGACTCTAGATGTCTCTTATTGTGCATTGTTAACTCTCCTACCTAACTCCATAGGCGATTTAGCATATTTATCTCACATTGACTTAAAAGACTGTAAAAAAGTTGCTCAACTTCCAGACTCCATAAGCTCCCTCTTGTCTCTATCGCATTGTTATTATTGGTAGGGGTAAGCATGGTTCCCGGGTAGAACCAGGAATTGGAGAACTGAACCAAAGGTTCCGATTTGGTTCCTAGTTCTAAAGGGACCGGTTCCGGTTCCTGGTTCCCTTTTCCTGGGAACTGGAATCGGTTAGGGCTCCAAAAAAAAATCCCAAAATCAATTCACCCTTAGACAACACTTTCAGTCTTTCACATCTTCTCTTCTCTTAGTTCTCTCGTTCTCCGCCTCTGCTCGACGCCATTGCCGCTCGCCCTCGACACCACCACCGGACATTGCTCACCCTCGACGCCACCGTTGGATGCCACTGGATGCTAGTTGCCCTGCGTTGCCTCACCCTTTCCTCCCTCGACGCCGTCACCCCTTGCTTGCCTCACCACTTAGCCGTTGCCGGACGCCGATCGTCCTGCCGCTGGACGCCAGTCGGCCCGCACTCGCCCCACCCTTGCCTCCCTCGACGCCGTCACCCCTCGCTCGCCTCACCGTTCAGCCGCTCGCGGTCAACACTGCCAATGGACGCCGCTTGTCCCCTCGGTGGAGGCCACTTGCTGCTTGCCCAGCCGCCCCCAACGCTGCTTGCCCGATTGCCCCCGAAATAACTGTTGTATAGGAAGTTGTGCATTTATACAGAGGTTTTTGCTAAGTTGACTTGTTGCATTGTTTTCATATGATTTGCATTTCTTTTGCCCTCATTGAACCTTAGCTATCACGTTCATTTTTCAAAAAAAAATTTACAATATCCCGGTTGCCTTGTGTCTAACATCTTTTCCTTTTAATGTACTCTTCAGAGTTCATAAACCTTGTGTCATCTGAATCAAATGAAGTTTGTAATCGAGAGGAGAAAGGAACAATTGCTCCTGAGCATGTACTCAAGGCATTAGAGGTGCTCTTCTTGTTCTTGTTCTTCATTGAACACACTCCTGAGCATGTAATTGAGATGAGTCATGATAGGCTGGAATTTTTCGATTCAGTAAACATCTGTATCGAAGGTTTTAAATAGAATGCACTGCTTTCATATATGGTGTCCCTTAATTGTTATATATTGTCTAATGTGCAGGATAATGGCCTTGTGCCCATTTTTGAACCTGAGATTCTTCTTGATGGAGACCACCCTATTGAGAGGATTCTTGAAGTGGCAGAGAAGGTTTGGTCCGAGGTCTTTTTCTATTTGTCCCAGAAATGAATAGCATGGTGAAGGCACGGTATTTTTGCACGGAGACCTTACAGAGTTGTCTTAGTTCTATGGAGATACAGCTAGACGGTTCTAAGTCGAGGTTCTATGTGATTGTCTCAACTGAGTTTTGATGTCATGGGTATTGTATGCTCCGTTCATATGTAAAAATACAGTACGTGCACGCGCCCCTATGCTGATGAATATGCAGGTGGCGTCACCGAGTGTCTCTTTCCATAAAATCTGCATCTATCATTTAGTGCCCAGTTCTTTGGGCTCTTTCTTTTGTATTTTCTTTTAAATTTGGGTCTTACATTTAACTGTCGATACTGAAGCTAATAAAATGAAGCAGGTCTCGAGATTAATCTATACAAATTCAGGTCTTGCCATTCTGGCTTTATCATCGAATACTGTACACAAGCTCTGGAAATGGCAAATAAGTGTTCGGAACTTAACGGGAAGGGTAAGGAATCTTTTTTTTCTTCTTGAAATTGGCAAGCTATATTATGGTTTAGGGCAATGATAGCTACATTAATTCGGCTTCCAAAAAATAACTACATTAATTCTTCTTTCCAGGCTACAACTAGCGTAGTACCACAGTTATGGCAACCTCCTAGTGGGATTTTGATGACCAATGACATAAGCTATACTGACCAATGACATAAGCTATACAAATCCCGAAGACGCAGTTCCATGCTTTGTACTGTCAAAGAATGATTCTAATCTTATATCCGCATCAGGGGGGAAGATCTCTTTGTTCAATATGATGACTTTTAAGGTGAATATTTTCCCAAAGGCATGTTTACATCCTTTTGTCTGTTTTTTGTAACACTATCCACAAGGCACGAGATGATGAAATACCCCTTTGTGCTGAAAACGCATGCACTATTTCCTTTTATCTTTATGGGTCCTAGAATTAATTGATTCTATTATGTATAAAAGTATTAAACTCTATAGTGAGGAGGTCCATGAAAGCAATTGCTCCGATTTTCATGTGGATTATATGGTCAGAAGTGCAGTATATGTCCTTTTTTACTTGCATAGAGAGACAACGGCTTTGCTCTATCTTCAATGGAATCTTTTTGCTCTTACCGATTAAAGAAAATAAGATGAGCTTTTTTCACCCATCCAAAGGTCTAACGATCGAACTTACTCTCTCCCTTTCTTGGGAAAGGTGATGCCATTGAGACAAGTGCCTCTTGGCACATATGTTCCATTGTTACTTGTAAAATTGCTTAATACTATCCTACCTGCTGGTATCCAGGTGATGACAACGATTATTCTTCCAACACTATACGGTGACATTATTGCAATAGGAATGGACGACGACTCTATTCACATTTACAGTGGTCAAGTGGATGAAGTGAGACCTGATTTCATCGTCATTGAAAGTTAACCTTATTATTATTTGCAACAGAGTTATGAATATTGATTGTTTCACTTTCTCATGTCAAGACAAAACTAAAAGGACATCGGAGAAGAATCAAAGGCTTTACCTTCCCAACTTCCTTAATTGTTCTCGTCTTCTGGCTCCGACTCTCAGGTACTGGACTACTACTTTTTTACTTGCTAACTGAGACAAGGGCTTTTCTCTATCTCCAATGGAATCATTTTGCTTGTAATGATAAAATAAAAGAAAGCACGAGCTTTTCTCATCCATCCAGAGATCTAATGGTCGAACTTTCTCTTTCTCTCCCTTTCCGAAGAAGGGAGATGCCATTGAGGCAAGTGCCTCCTGGCACATATGTCCCGCAATTACTTATAAAGTTGCTAATACAATGCTGCCTGCCGATATCCAGACGATGACAACATTTGTGCCTCCATCACTAGCAGCAACATTTCTGGCGCTCCATCCTCAAGATAATAACATCATTGCAATAGGAATGGAGGACTCCTCTATTCAAATCTACAATGTGCGACTTGATGAGGTGAGACCTATTTTCATTGTTGTTGAAAGTTAACCTTGTTATCCCCAATATAGTTATGAATATTGACTGTTTCACTTTCTCAGTTTAAGGCAATACTAAGAGGACATCAGAGAAGGATTACAGGCCTTGCCTTCTCTAATGTCTTGAATGTTCTCGTGTCTTCTGCTGCTGACTCTCAGGTACCAGACCAGTGCTGCATCTTACTTTCCAAGTAAACATGCCAAAGTTTTGGGCCGAGAGCAATGTAGTTTATAGTGCTCCCAGAAAAGGGTTGCTGTTTACTCTCTGGATATATTGATGCTTATGTACTCAGCATACGTCAGGAGATGAAGGCATTGCTTATTGGCAAAATAAATCCTTCTAGAAAACCTCATCTTTTGTGTTGACAAATTAATCCCATCCCATTAAGTACGAAAAGAAGCTACCATGTCTAGTTGTTGCTTACTACAGACGATCGATGTGATTTTGATATAGAAACACAATGTGCAATCTTATTCATTCATTTCTGCATCAATGTTGATATCCCTTTCGATGATTATCATCACTGCAGTTGTGTGTTTGGAGCACTGATGGATGGGAGAAGCAGGCTAGTAAGTTTCTGCAGATGCCACATGGGCGAAAAGCAGCTCCTTTTGCTGATACTCGTGTTCAATTTCATGTGTATCAAATACAGGTGGTTCATCAAACACAGATCGCCACATATGAAGCTCCTAAACTAGAATGCCTCAAGCAGGTATTGAAGATTTTTTGTGTTGTGCATTAATCAATCTGTCATCTCATCATGATTGGACAAAGATTAGTGAATTATTAGGTAGTATGAGTTGCTTTGTGTCAAATGTGCTTTTTTTTATTCATTGCTCATCTCAACTAGTGGGATACTTGAGAAGCTAGCGCTCCAATCACAGATGCTACGTATTCATGCAATGGCCAATCGATATACGTGAGCTTTGAAGATGGAAGCATCGGTGTTCTTACTGCTTCTACACTCAGATTGAGAAGTCGTATAAATCCTGCCACTTATATCCCTCCAAACCCCAGGTAAGTTGGTTATTTGCAGCTCAGTTAATCTCACTCCTTTATGAAAATGGCAAGTCTCATTCGCAAAGTTTCGATAGTCTCGCAAGTAATTCATTCCTCATAATGCATTTGGCAGCTTTAGAGTCTACCCACTAGTGATTGCAGCCAATCCATCTGAACCTAACCAGTTTGCACTAGGACTTACTGATGGCAGCGCCTATGTGCTTGAGCCATTGGAATCTGAAGGAGAATGGGGTAATTCTCCTCCTGTTGAAAATGGTGCCGGGTCTAGCACGACCACTGGTGCAAGGTACAGATCAACTCCAAAGGTAGTGCAGGCCAATTCTCTCCCTATGAAACTTTTAAGCATTAAAATGCTGAGCTGGCTTTCCTCCACCGTACTTGATTCAAGTTTTAAGGGACACTGCAGAGGGTAGATTTTACAGTATCGGGGTACTTCCTCAGGACGTAGTTCAGTACGGTCTGTCTAAAAGTGGTACAATCAGCATCCTAATCAACTTCCGCTTAAGTCTTGCGGCGATAATTTGTTTTATTATATTCATATAGGCTGACAGAAAAATAAAAAAGAGCATGAGATTAGGGTGATGCGTAGAAGGCGTTGTATGCTCGAGTTGCATGTAGGTTTATCTAGCAAGATGAAGGCCCAGATGAACAGGGTTTAGTTTTCTTACGTGGCTTCTTTTCTTGTTCCTTCCGCGTTATGTTGGAAGTATAACTTTTATTTATTTGATTTATTCTTGTTAATTTGCTTAAGTAGCATTTATTAGCACTTAGCAGGTTCTCCTTTCTTGTACTTTCCCCGACATGGAAAACTTCATCTTCTTCCTGCGTTCCTATTATGAACGCAATTTGAGTGCAACAGCACTCAAGACCTTGGATGACAAGTAAAAACTTCACCACGGTCAATCTCGACATTTCACTTACTGGGCTGCAATCTTTGGGAATCAAGTTCCATCATTTTGAGGATGATAGGTTAGACACCAAATCGTTGGGGACAGAAGTCAGTTATTTGTTGAGCTTTTACAGTTTGTTTGACGACTTGATTGTTTTCATTTGCAAATGAATATGAGCAGGTAGGAGAATGACAACGAGCCTCTTTTGATCTCATCTATATTCCTATTACCATTCCCCTCCTATGCTATCAGCCACCAAAGGGTACTTTCTCTCAGCACATGAGCCTATATTGTCATCGCAAAGCGCTTGCACTTTAAGCAAATGCAGAAGTTGGATGTGCAATCCAAGAGTATGATTTGATTCGTATACAGCGGATTCAACCCTCGAAAATTTTTGATGTTGGATCTTAGAAGGCACATTCTTCTAAAGGACTGGATTTCCAGAATCAATAGCAAAGTGAAACTAGCGGACACGTTTTCCCCGGATATGTCCACAAAATTTGGAATTTGTTCCACTTACAAATAGGAACGATGCTTGGTTTTCCCTCTTATGAAAAGATGTTCTTGACCTGGGAGTTTAGAAGGGAATAAGAGTCACTTAACAGCCTGTTGTAGTTTTGGAGATGGTATCAAAGGACCTCTCAATTTGACCTTTTACAAAATTGTTCATGTGTTTTTTAGACGGCAGAAGAACATCTAGAGTGTCAAAATTTGACACAAGGGGAACATTAAGTGCCAAAGGTTATAAATGGTATATTTAAGTGCTATTTTTTTTTTAAGTGTTAAGTTTAGTGAATCCCATCGGAAATCCTACGTGATAATTTTTTTGTTAATATTACTCGCTTATGTGAACTGTTGGAGAGCTGACTTAGAAAAGAAATGCCAAAATGACGTCGTTTAGTCATAGATTTGAATTTTAATATAAATATTAATTAAATTAAATTTAAAATGAAATTAAACCAAAAAAAAAAAAAAAAAAGAGATTTGGTTGCAAAACAGCGAGGGCTCAACCCTTGCCGTTGCCTCCCTACCAACGATTGTGGGGGGAGGGTTGGCCGAGGTTGCCGAGCCCTAATTAGGGGTCGGGCCCAAATCTAGGGCTAGAGTTGTGGCCCTCCCCCAAATCTAGTGAGGGGGCGGCCCTTGGCCCAATTAGGCGAGGTCCATTGACCCTTGCACCAGATTTGGGCCAGGGGTTGGCAACCCTAGCCGACCCTCCTCCTATAGTCGTCAACCGTTCCTTTTGACGGTGGGGAGGCAGTGGGCCTTCTACAATCCTCCTCCTCCTCCTCCTCTTCCTCCTTCTTTTAATTTTAGTTTTAAATTTAATTTATTAATATTTATATTAATTATTTAGTCACATTAGCAAAATGATGTCATTTTCGTACTTGTCTAATTACGTCAGCATGCTGAACAACATTATTTTGCACTTGTTTTGTCAGAAAAAATGCCACGTATGCAATTTGGACATATTTTCTCACTGTTGACACTTAAATGACCCATTTTGCTCCAATTTTGGTATTTAAGTGTCATTTTTCTAACTTTTGAAGCTTAAGTATTTTCCCATGTCAAGTTTTGACACTACAAGGATTCGAGTGTCGATTTTAAAACTATCGTTGGTATATAAACTTGTTATTTTGTTCCAAAGGCAAAAATTTCAACTATATTACCATAGTAGAACAACATATAAAAAGAACTTGAAGTTGAGAGCTAGAATTTTTTAATTTCAAGGAGAAAAAATAGTTTTTACAATAAGTTTTTGAAGTGCTACTTTCAAGAATGCTTTAGTTTGACCGGTGGAACTGTAACAACTGAACTGAATGGTCTTTCTTTAAGTTTCAAAGTCTGGCCGAGTATTTACAATGTTAATAAGTGCCTTGACATCGGGACCCAATTGAAGAGGTCAGCAAATTGGACAATTCACAACCCCGGGGGGCAGTGAAATACCACCCTTAGCCTCCCTTTTCATCTGCAAATGCTGCTAACAGTAGTTTTCCTTCTTACTAACAACGAATGTCGATACAAGGAAAAAAAATAATTAACTACATTCATGCCATTCTCGTTTACTTGTCAAGCATATGTACACGAAGTGACACCTGCTTATTTCCGTCTTCGTCTGGGCTTCGTGCTCTTTCTGGCTGGAAATGATTACTCCAAACGCACATGTAATAGGGTCCTCCTTTGATGCCATCTTTATCAGTCATCTTACCAAATGTTTTCTAGTATCCAATATACGCCTTAAATTCTTTGATTAGTTATGTCCCGTCTCGCCACTTCTTTGAAACTTCAAAAAAATTACCAATAGCTACCTACTTCATCTTCTTGCCACATCCTCTAACCAATATTAACTCAAACTTGGTCTTTCCCTCCAAAGTGTGGTGACAAGCAAGCATATTATCTATTTGATAAATTCTCGCATGGCATAAAATGACTTTTCCTTCTGCCTTTAATGATGTGTCATAAGTCATTTATAATTGCAGTTCAGATATTTGCATTGGGTGTTGTATTTTCTCTATCCTCTTCCAACTTTCACCCCTTTTACCTCAATTTATGATGCCATGTAAAAGTGCAAGCTATGTGAACTCTTTCTCTTCACATTATCATCCTCACTTTTTTCTCATCTTCTCAAATGTTATTCCAACCTTTTCTTTCATGACCAACCGACCTAGTTAAATGAATTATGACTGGCACTGACTTGGGCCATTAGGTTTGGCATGATAGAACTCGGGTGGGGTTGACCCTAACCCGAATCTCTCTCTTCAGCTGAAATTCCCATGCCACATGGCATGCTTCCATTAGTTAAAATCCTCGCTATCTACAATAGCACGTATGGCGCCGAATGGTCTAATCAATTTTCGTGATAACCGGTGTGGTAGCACAAATTCTAGTTTAAAAAAAAAAAAAAAAACAAATCTGTTCTTTCATTTTTTGAGAAAAGGGGCGGCACAAGAAGGAAAAGGTCCCTCTTTGATTTTTTTTTTTCGAGGTTTTTTACGTTCACTAAGGGAGAACTCGCGCACCCAGAAGGGAGGAAGCAGGGGAAAATGGCTCCCATCTTCCATCGTCTCCGGTCACCATAATATCTCAAGTTCCGATATAGCCACTTAGCTCCACCGCCCAATCATTACATAATCCAACTCCTTCGCCGGTCGCCGCCGTAGACCATCAGTCTCGGGAGGAACACGTTTCTTCATTTCATCGAGAGCACCATTCCAGAACCCAAAAAAAAAAAAAATTCGAGCAAGGAAAATTCATCTCAAAAAAGTGATTCCGTCCGATTCAGTTGGCGATTTCAAGCGTTCTGAATTGATTCCAGTGGCGGTCGCCGGCATCAACAGCCTCTTCAATGCGGCGACTCATCTCCTTCGTTTCCCTTCCGCGGCCGAGAGCTTCGAAATGTTGTCGTTCCGCTCGAAGCTTCTCCACCTGTTCAGGTTCGATCATCGACGCGTTCTAGAGCTTCTTTCAGTGATTCGTGCGCCAACCCGCGGCCTCAGTCCACTTGATTGACCAGGTAGCATCTCCTGTTCCGTTGTCACAAGTAAGAGGCCGAGAGTCCGATTCTCTTATTATGATGAAATTTATCATAGTTGAATTTTTTTCTTGGACTTCGAACATCATGTACTGATTTAGGTTGAGTCTAGTTGTAAATTTGAGCTCGAAATGGCTTTGATCTGTTTCACAACCGATTGACCATAATCTGTTCGATGAAATGTGTATGAGACCTTAGTGTGAATTGATTCCAGTAATGGTTCGATTTGAAAGCACATTAGTGATGTTCACTTGATATTGTTTGATTTTTCAATCTTTAGACATGATTACGAGTATATGCCATAGTTGCCAAGAATGAAACTGACTCTCCGTTTGTTTTCTCAGTGCTTATTAAACTGCAACCTTTCAGAATTAAGTTCCGTCTTTTTTTAGAGCGGTTAGGGACAGAATGACTGGTCCTGTGGGGAATATTCTCAGACAGTTCCGCCGGGGGCCGAAGCCGCTTACGCCTTGAGCTTCTATAGTGTGTTGAGCCGCGTGAACACGAGCAGGTAGGAGCATGAGAATGAGCCTTTTGGGAGCTGAACTGCATTCCAATTACCCTTCCTCATGTACTACGCACAGAAGATTATTATTTCTCATCACGAGCCTATATTGTCATCGCACTTTAAACGAATGGAAAAGCTGAAACTGCAAAATGAATGGAGAAGCTGGAAGTGTAATCTGAGAGTGCCTTGGTTTGATTCGTGTATAGCGAGTTCAACCTCAACGATTTTGCATAATCAATAGCGAAGTGAAACTAGCTTGGACATTTTTTTTTTCTGGCAACATAAATTGGAATTAGTTCCACTTAAAAATCGGAAAGAGATTGGGTTTCCCCCCTTTTTGAAGGAGAGGTTCTTGATTAGAGAGTTTGAAGGGAATCAGATCTCGTTTGGTATAGTTGTAGGTGAAATGTAACTTTACTGTATTGTGAAGTGTTACAATTTTGTTGTTTAATAAAATGTACTTTATACCAATAACATCTGAAAGTTGAATAAGATAACTTTGAGAAAACTGTCGTAACTTTAGTTGTGGTGCGGCTGTAAAGTATTCACCAAATACATTATAAAAGCTGCAATACACATCTCCATAGCAAAATCTGTTGCGGGGAAGCAATACCAAATAGCCTCTTGAATTGGGGACCTAAATTATTGTTCCTAGATACAGTGCCATCGTGCCTTCTTAAATTTATCTATTATTAAGTCTAAAATTGCTAGAACTTACTTATTTTAAACCTCATTTCTCCTCTTTTGCAGTGTCACGAGGAGTGTGAGGGAATACTTGCTTAGATCCATATTCAGTGAATCACATTCATTATAGCCATGGATCATATAGATCTCACATGAACCCTGTAAATGAGACTTCATAATTCGATTAATTTGTTTTAAACTCTATCTCTTCCTTACAGTGCTAGGTTTTCAGAAACTTTCACTTTGGATCAAAAGTTAAGGCTCGTGCCACATTTTAGTGAAATAAAAAATTCTCTTTTTAGGAAAATGACCTAATAAGGGTTTGTATTTTTGCTCAACAAGTAATTAAGTGACTGAACTTTCTTTTCATATAATGAAGTATTACTTTCTTGATGTTCAACGTGGTGTCCCTACTGTTATTGCCAAGTCATGTCTTTCTTTACCTGACATGGCTTCGTTATTTAACACAATTGCTGACATGGTAGCACACTAAACGAAAATTATGCAAACTCAATTTAAAGCAAAGGAAAATATTCCTTTTCTTTTTTCATTTCCGATCCTCTCTCTTTTCTCTGCCATCGATTTCCACACGTGCCGGTCGCCACCACGATGGCGATGCTTAGTACCTTCGCAGAGTTGCTAGCGTCCCGTGCAAAAGCAAAGTCTTGTACAGGTACATCTTTCCACATCGTCGGTGACTGTTATGTTGTCATTTTTTTTCCTACTTCATTTTTCTCTCTCTCTCTCTTTATTTGGCCCCCATACGCTGCCCCCTTACTTGTCCGACTTTTGTATTGAAGAAGGCATCCACTTCTTGATCAACCGGTCGAACTTAGATGAAAGGAGACACCAATCGTGGTGGCCGGATCTTGAGATATATTTCCAAAGGTACAACAAACCTTCAATTATCCAAAGAAGCCACCGCACAAGAAATCCAAATTTAATTTGGATTAAAGGGCACACAGAATTTGAATTATTAAAATCCTTTGAACAAGTCAGTTTCGTAACTTGATACATAATTTAACATGGCACATCCCGTTATGGACCAAAAAAAAAAAAAAAAAAAAATCGGTAAGTTGCTTGACTTATCATATGTCAGTTTCTTATCAATGGGTTTTAAAAAAGTACCGACATCTATTTATACTTCAAAAACTATCGACTACATTAATAATCAACCAACATTATTTTGATGGATTATTAACGCGTTAAGTTACTTACTTTTATTCGAAATTGTGAACCTTAATTTGACCAAATTACCTAAATTAGTACATCAATCACCATATGGTCCCAAAGTAAGTTGATTCGTTCGGGCATGTCTAAGTATAAGATTTTCACATTTTTTAGAAGCATGCACTTGGGCGAAGGAAATAACACTTTTTGTTTCTGGACGTGATTGTCCTCGTTTGGTCCCTGAAGCAATATATTCCACGATTCAAATTTTCAACAAAATTGTATCACATGCTTAAAGCATACCTTGACCGATCTTGTCCTATGTACAAAAAAAGCAAGATTATGAAACATGAAATCATGAATTAATAAGCCGAGACCTCAATTAATTTTGGTATATCATACATGAGATCCACATGATCTAATAATCGTGATGCCGAACTTATTTGAAACCGATGCCTTCAATAATTTATTGAACTCTTTCCGATTAAATAAATTGACTAACCGCAAGTTTCTACTCCATTACCAAATAAACATGGAAGCCTTAGCCGTAAAAGAATGCCTTCTGTTCTTGCAGAGGAAGAGAATCTAGCACGTGAGAGCAAGGACTGTGTCTCATCTGCCCTGCACATGGAGAGGGACCTGTCCTTTGTGATATCTAGTGACTGCCTTACAATTGTGGAGTGCATCATGGGCCAAGAAGAAAGCCCAGAGAAAGTTGTCTATTGCCTCGCGAGGCTAATCAAGTTATGGATTTGATCGCCAGGGCCCACTGAAACAGGGCTCTCCCCACCAACTGGTTGTCTTTGCCCCGTCGACCACTTTGGAATATTGCATAAGAATTTCCTTGACTTGCTCTAGTAAAGCCTTTTTGATTGAAGGAATGAATGTAATTTTCCAACTGAAAAAAAAATAAAATCCAAATGATAGAACAAAAGCAATTTTCCATGAGACAACCACTTTTGTCGGAAAAGTGAATAATAGTTCCCTACTCGACTACATGAGTGTTTACAAGTGCAAATAATTTTAATCACTTATTTAATTTTCAAAGTGACACATCATGATTTCGATGACTAAAGTGATGTATCATCATTTCATAAACCAATAAACGATTAGTCTTTGGTGGGAATGGGAAAAAAATAGTCCATTCTAGTTGAAAGAAGATGCAAATGTTGAAAGAACACGCAAAGGAAGTCTCAATACGATGGGCTTTGCACATATAGACCCTCATCCATCTTTCTTTAATCATAATAAATTACTAACTCATTCGTATATATTTCAGGAAAATGAGGAAGCCCCACCAATTCCATTTTTCCATTCAAATAATGGAAGTTTGGTTCATTCACTCTAAATATTTTTCCTTCCAAGCAAGTAAAAATCCAGGGCCTCACTAATTTCATCCTTTCTTACTGCACTTTTTAATTCTCAAAAGAGTCTGAATCAATATTTATCGTTTATTTAGACAATATAGATGACTGACAAACTTTTCTTTGCCTAGATTACATCTAGGATGTCAACTTCTTTTTTTTCCTTTTTTTTTTTTTTTAATTTCTCTAGGAGAGATTGACCCATTAAGCACACCCACCGATTACTAAAAGCACCGTTAGTAAAAAATAAATACACCCTACCATGCAAGAAAGTTACATTCCATATTCTTCCCTAAAATATAATTCGTTTTATCTTTCACCATGTAATCATTATTATCATGTACATCTTCTTATTTATTTCTTTCATAACGAAGCGCATAAACAATACATCGTCGTCCTCATAACCTACAATGTCCACTATGTTATCATGTCTTATTACGTTTCTTTTTTTCTTTTTCTTTTTTCGTTTGTAAATTGAGGTAGTGTATTAAACATCTCAACAAAATTTATTTTACTTAGGAAATAAACTAAAATCATTTGGTTATGATAATATATTTACAACAGCGTTATTGTTCAAGGTTGTGATATCGTAATATAGTTAGTTCATAGTATGATACTATCCAATCACTAATGATACAGATCTATAACAAGTATTGCTTGTTAAATTTCTTACTATATTTTGTTATTGATAGAAAATGCAAGACTAGTCAAGTGTGTTGTATCTCAAATTTTAACCGAAACTCCACATGCAGTTGCTTGAAGCTTCAAATCTATGGATTTCATTAGTCACATATTGTCGTAAGATGTCAATCGTAAAGTTCAGATTATTTAAGGTTTGTGCAGAGATGGTATGACATTAACATGTATTCCCAAGTATCAACCCAAATCCATACGCTCCGGAGGAGCCAACTACAATGCCTTGTGAGTCTGTGAAAAGATTTAGAAAAGTGAGATCAATATCATCTTGATTACATCATGAGATGGATTTAACATAACGTAGTAACTCAATTAGTTGTTGATTGTGCAAAAAGATCGTCATAATTGTCCATCTTGCTGAAGTGAGGACAAAAAAAAAATCTTGACATATTTACTAACAATCAATTCTTAATTGCCTCGATAATCCAATATTTATTTACTGTAAATTTTCCAGAATTGCTAATATATTGAATGTGCTAACATGGTTGTAGCTCCATCCAAATTGGGATACAGTCTCTCCCAGTTCCCGTCTGTGGAAAAATGTCCGCATCTAATCTTCAATCAACATCAAACAACAGTAAGGAGGTGGCTCTACGCATGAATTTGATGGCCGGCTTCTGATTTTCTGATAAAATAGGTCTTTTCTTCTCAACTACATGCTAATACACATGTCATTTTGTGTAGGTGCTTTCGCAATTTGCTATTATTAAATTAGTCAGTGGAGAATACGGACCTTCCGCAGAATGCCGCGGAAATTACGCAATAGGCATGCAATGATCGTCCTCTGCGTGCAGCATGTGTCTTGGACAGTTGGATGGCGCATTATGGGCTCTGAACATATAGGCCCAATCGATTTTTTAATGCTTGGACATTTTCAATCTAAACAAATGACTACCCCATTCATATAGTTACGGATAAAGAGGAAACCTTACCCATGTTGACAAATTTTCATTATTCATTCTAATAATGAATGTTTGGTTCATTCACTCTAAATATTTTGCCTTCCATATAAGTAAAAAGTCTAGGACCTCACTAATTCCATCTTTGCTACTAGAGTTCTCAATCCTTAAAAAACTTTGGACGAACGTTTATCTTTTCTCTAAATAGCAGAAATAATTGACATTTTTTTTTTGCCCCAATTATATACTGGATTTCAATTTTTTTAGGGAGGTATTTATCCATCAAGCAAGCCCACCAATTATTGAATGCATCATTAGGCAAAAAAAAAAAAAAAATTTACAATGTGAAAAAATTGCATTCATATTTTTCCCTGGAATATATATATTTATCTTTGCTATCGAATCTTTACTTTATGCATATGCTTGTTTAGTTCTTCCACAAGGCAACACGTAACCAGTAAACAGTCATCCTTGTGGGCTACAATGTCCACGATATTAGCACAAGTCTCTCTCTCTCTCTCTCTCTCTCTCTCTCTCTTAAGACTCTACTTAGGGAAAAAAATAAAAGTAGTTGCCGATGATGCAATACTATAAAACAATATAATTCGTCAAAGTCATGTTATTGTAATATCACCGGTTCATAATATCCAATCACTAATGACAAACACCTTTAGATGAATAAGTGATAACCTTTACTTAACAATTAAGAAGAAAAAGTGTGTCAACATGAGATAAAAAGTTCAACAAAAATGAAATGAAAAGGAAAAATGTATCCCTAAATATTTGCCCAATTGCTAATAACCGATTAGGTGAGAAATTGTAAATGTGACATTGAAGTATAAAAGTAATGTAAACTGTCCAAAATAAAAATAATTTAAGGAGTGATATAAAAATGCATTAGGTGAGGGGATAATGACTACATAATTTTTAGACTTGATATGGTATGGAGAAAATTTTGAGAATCAAGGAAGATTTATTTCGGGATTTCCTTTTCCTAGAGGAATCTCTTTAGAAAGACAAAAGTCAGATTGTGCTTTGAAAATAATAATCAAACTAGTGATATTTTTGTGATTGATTCGTGGATATTCTCACCAGGAGTCCAGAACTACGGGAATACTGCTAGGTACTTCTTCTTCTTCTTCTTCTTTTCTATTTCTCTTATTAATAGAAACGCAAGTCAAGTCAAGAAGCTGCGTTGGATGTTTTCATGCACCTTCCGCAAAATGCTGCTGAAATTACGCTTGCAATGAAAGCCCTTTGATTTTCTTTTTCTATACTCATATTAAATGAAAAGGCAAGTCTAAGTCGTCATATTGTCATTTAGTCAATTCATAATTTCCAATCACTAAGTTACATACAACTTTATCGAGTACGATCGTTAGTTTTCTTTTCCATTTTCTTTTATTAATAAAAAAGCAAATCAAGCCAAGCGTGTTGTACTCCAATTTCAATCAAAGCTTCAACTGCACTTGCTAGAAGTTTCACACCTATGGATTTCATTGTTCACATGTTATTGCAAGATGCCAATTATGAAGTTTGAATTATTTAAAGTTTGTGCAAAAGTGATAAGGCCTTAACACTCATGGTTCCACCCACTATGGAGTAAAGGGAGTATATGAAAAGGAAAAAAATGATCGAATAGAATCATCTCATTTATGGAATGAGATGGATTTAGCATAATGCATCAACTCAACCAGTTGTTGATTGTGCATATACTATCATCATAATCATCCAACTTGCCCAAGTAAGGACAAACAAACCTTCCCATATATACTATCGATCGATTTTTAATTATCATGATAATCCAATATTCATATACTATAGATTTTTCAAGACTCGTTAATATATTATGTGTGCTAATTACTTGTAGCTCCATTCAAATTTGGGATATAGGGTCTCACTTAATTCCAATCTTTGGTAAATTGTCAGCATCATATCTTGAATTGACCTTAAACAACATGTAACAACGTGACTCCATGCATGAATTTGTGGTCTATCTTATGATTTTCTGATTAAATAGGTCTCCTCTTCATAACTATAGGCGCTAACATGCCTAAGTAGGGGACCTTCGTGATATCAAGTCTGATCGAACATTGACCCTGCACATCCATCTTGCAAAGAGTGAGTAGGGGTTATTGCAATCTGCTTTTTAATTGAATTAGTTGATCGAGAATATGCCTATTGACTCGAAGCGTCAGAATTGACAGTTGTTTTTCATTTTTTATTTCTTTATTAAGAAAAAGCAAGTCAAGTCAAAAAGCACATGCACCTTTCTCATAATGCTGTAGAAATTACACATTTAATAATTATCGTTTTAATGCAATATGCGTCTCGGACTATTGGATGGCAACTCAACATCATGTGCTCTTTTTGGAGGAATCTCCTTTGAAAAAAAAATGTAAGATTTTGGATTGAAAATAATTAATGTAAGATTTTGGATTGAAAATAATTAACTTTCTTGATTCGAATGTCGAAACAAAGTGTCGTACCGACATTTATGTCATATTATGTTTTTGTGATCCTCAAATGTCTATGTGCACCAAAAGCAGGGAGTATTGTTCGTTAATTTTCTTTTCTTTTTCTTTTATTAATAAAAAAAGCAAGTCGAGTCAACTAAACTTAACCACGGGCTCTCCTAAGCCCATACCAATTCATGACTTAGGTTCAAGTTTTTTAACATGCAAATGATTTTATCAATTAGGAGTCGCCACTAATCTATTTTTGGTGGGTCGATTAGAACCCAAGTAAAATAACGGGAGTTTTACTTTACTCTACGAACCAGAGATTTATGAGTTCGGGACTTGGTTATACACTAGATTTTCTAATGCCCTTTCGGTGCCTTTCTTTTTATTTTGAAAAAATGTTTGGCAAGCAGTTTGGATTGATTTTAAATTTATTTCCTAACATGTGAGGCGATCATGCGGGTGCGCAATCCATCAATTTAACACCCAATAAAGCAAATAGAAAATGCAAACTTACCTCGTAACAACGAAAGCATCTTGCAATGTTAATTCAAAATCCACATCAACAACCTTGGATATGGTTTCTAATTAACACGCAATTTTTTTTTTGTTTTCACTTATTTAATGAAAATTATGCAATATGCGATGCAATATTAACTAAATAACCTAACTCTAATGACATATAACTTCTAGTTGAATGGGCCTAGCAACAACTACCACATGACATGCATTTCAATGAATCTAATCCTAATGATGTGCAATGACATTTTCCTTTTCTTTCCTTTTCTTTCTTTTTCCTAAAAGAATGCAATCTATCCTAGAAAATAAAACTAATTCAACTTATGGCATTTTTTTATTTTTCATGAAATTCGAAATTAGGTGAAATGTGAAAATTACCTAATTAGATTAAGATCCTAATTAGTTTATATTAGGAATTAGGTTGAGCCAAATCCTAATTTGAACTAAAATATTATCTTAACCTAAATGATCCTAAAATGCAATCTATTTGATAAAATACCTACACTTATAATAAATTAAAAAAAACTATTATCTAAAATTAGACTAAGTGCAATTTAATCCTAATATGCAATGACATGCAAAATATGTCCTAATTCTATATGACATATGCATGATGATTTTTTTGCTGTTTTTATTAATTTTCGAAATTAATAATTGCCAAGTAATTAAACATGCAACCTAAATTTAAAATCTAGCAAACTAAATTAATTTATTTGAATTTTTTTATTTTTATGAAATTCGAAATTAAAATTCCTATTCTAAATATGCAAACCCTAAAACAAGTAATATCCTAACATGCATCTAATCTAACCCAATTTTTATTTCTGAAATTCATGATAAATAGAATGCTTTGCCTAAATATGCAAATAACCCTAAACACGTGATATTCTATCTCAAACATATCTCAAGATAAATAAAAACGATCAAATCCATTCAAAATTACCCCAAAAAGGATATCACATATCGCTCAGATCAAGGGATAATATTTCACTAGTAAAATCGATAATTTGATCTTAAGCCTTAAAGATCAAAATATCAATTTTATTCCCGCTTAATTAATTATTTCATCTAAAGCCTTATAGATGAAATAAAAAAAAGCTTAGTGCGGTTGTGAATCGGGTGATATATTGAGATTTTCAATTATGCATGGATAGGTATTTCAACTAAAGAAAACAACATATAAAGAGATAATAATAAACAAAAACAAAAAAAAAAAAAAAAAAAAAAACCTAAACTTGCCTAATAAAGTAAAGTAAAAATACCTAATTTAATTTTTCTTTTTTTCTTTTTTAAAATAAAAAAAAAAAAGCTTGGCCGGTTCGGAGGTCCGGCGAGGGAGAGCTCGTCGGCTAGGGTTCCGGCGAGGGAGGCAGGGGCGGCACGTCGGCGGCGCGGCACCGGGGCTTCGGGATCGGCACGGAGCTGGGTGCGAGCGTCGCAGGCGGTGGATTCGGCGGAGGCGAGGCGTCACGGGCGAAGCTCGGAAGTTGGCGCTTAGATCTGGACCGGCTACCGTCGGGGGCCACGAGTAGCAAACGAAGAGGCAGGGGCAGCGAGCCGGCTCGGGATCCACTGGGTCACGAGTTGTAGGCGAACCGAGGGCGAGATTAGTGGTGGAGCAGCAGATCGGGGAGCTGGGGCGCTGCAAAACGGCGACAGCAGAGGCAGCGTCGGGGCGACGCGAGCTTTGGGCGTTGGGACTGCAGAAGGTGAGCGGCGGCGGCGGAGAGTTGGTTCGGTGCGACCTTCGGGCGTCGGGGTTTGATCTGCGCGTGGTTAGGAGCGGAGCAAAGGCGGCATCGGATTTGGGTCTTCGTCGAGATGGGCGGGGACAGATTTGTAGAGGTGACGGGGGATGCAGTGGTGCGTCGGGGCAGCGCGCGGGTCGTCGGCGCTCGCGGACGGAGGCGGCGTCGGCATAGCGACGACGCGGGCAGACGGCGCCGGTGCCGACAGGGGTTCCCCCACGAGGAAGATGAACAGTCGCGGGGGGGACTTTTTTTTTTTTTACCTTTTCGGCTTTTTTTTTTTTTTCCTTTTCCTCTCTTCACTCAGTTTTCACTTTTTGCTCTTTTTTTGTGCTTCACTCGAAAAAATCAACCCCTTTTCACCTATTTTCTCAAATTCCTCCTCCCTTTGTCCGTACATCATCAACGCCTTTTATTGGGTGAAAAATCTGAATCCTTTTATTGCATATTTCACTTTAATTCCAATTTTGCACCACATGCAATATTCTCTTTTGTATTTTTCACATATTCCATCCAAAAAAAATTTCCCTTTTTGCAAAATACACCCCCTAGTGTATATTACTTGAATATGTGAAAAATCTAAAATATGTGAAAAATCTCCCTTTACCAAAATAAAACAAAATAAAATAAAATAAAATAAAATAAAATGTTTCTAAACTATATGCCATGTGTGTTTTTATTTTTTTTTTTTATTTTTATAGTAAAAATTAACCCAAAAAATTATGTAAAAAATTAGGTGTCAACAGCTGCCCCTCTTTGAAGGTGAGCTCGTAGAGGTTGCCTTCAAAGATAAATTGAGACCTAAATTTTGGTCATGCACATGCAATGAATGATTTTTTGTTGGAAAATGAATTCCATTTTTTAATGCAATTTATATGATGCATGGAAATATTAATGCAAATGATAGATGAACCTACCTGAAATAACTTACCTTCAAGGAGGATAGAGTAATTCGAGGTAGTGGGTGTTACCTGTCCAAGACCCGTACCATTCTACGGTCGCCTAGAATAGTAACATGACTTTGTGAAGATGCTGCTTTCCTAGGACCCGTACCATTCTACGGTCGCCCAATATGGAAGAAAGGAGTTGCTTTCTCAGGACCCGTACCATTGTACGATCGCCCAATACGGCAGAAAGGTTTTGTAAGGAACTATTTTCCCAGGACCCGTACCATTCTACGGTCGCCCAGTATGGCAGAAAGGTTTTGTCTAGGACCCGTACCATTCTACGGTCGCCTAAACGGGGATTCATTTTCCAGTACCATTCTACGGTCGCCTGAATAAGGAATATGTGTTGTCAAGGACCCGTACCATTCTACGGTCGCCTAAACAAAGAATTCATTTTTCCGTAACCCGGTCATTCTAAGGAATAGGTCACCCGAATGAAGGTAATTGCTTTTCCAGGACTCGTACCATTCTACGGTCGCCTGTTAGAGCAATAAATGTTGTCTAGGACTTGTACCATTCTATGGTCGCCTAGACTGAGGTTTTGCTTGGCCAGGACCCGAACCATTATTCGGTCACCCAGTTTTGCGACAGAAATCATTTGACCAGGACCCGAACCATTCTTCGGTCGCCTTACTTAGATTGAATCTGGAGAGAAATCTTTGGGGGACAACTCAATCGAGTGTCGGTATGCTTAAAAGGGAATACCTGTGCAATGACAAATATTCAAGGTATGGATAGAGATATACTTACCTGGTAACATCTCCGATCTTCGGGGATATGTCTCCTGCAAAACATGGTTGTAAGAGAAGCAACATGCATTTGTAATCATAAACATGCATCAATATAATGGAGGTTCATGATAATTTTCATTAATCTTGCACCACCTAATTTCCATTCTGAACACATGAGTGTCATGAATGTGTCAAATGAGGGATCCTTTGGTCTGAAAGGACTTTTTCTCTCATCCTCATTAAAATGGCAATTTCATCCTGACCTTTGATGCAGGATTTTGTCAATCATTCTATCTCACCATCGTCATGCCAAACAAGGGTCTGAGCAATCTCGCAAGTGGTACAATCTCACCAATCTGAGAGGTCTTTAAAACGAACCGTAATGTGGGTTTGGTCAACGGCTTAACAAAGGGGACTCTTTAAGCCGGGGCTATTTGAAAAATGACATTTCATAACTGTCTTGGGATTTTCAAGTCAAGAAACATATGAAATGAGGCAGTAATTATCTTATTCGCACTTTTTCAAGCGATGCTTTCAAGCATATGAACTCTTACGTTAATTCAAGTGCCCTAATCTGAAGAGACTTTGCAAGGGACGTAACGTAGGCTTGGTTCATGGGTTATGAAATGAAAGGATCATTAGGCTCAAAAAGTGTTTAGAGGGTCAAAGTTGGTGATCATCTTGACATTTCCACCACTTTCCTTCTCCATTGTCGGAGATTTTTTTTATTTTTGCACTCATTGATTGCAACAGCATTTGAGTTTTTTTTTTCTTTTTTTTTCTTTTCCTTTTGGGCATCGGCCTTGCTTTTACCAGGCACACTGCTTTTTTCATGCCCCATTTTTGCATTTTTTTGAACAAAATCTCCATTTTTGTCGGCATTCTAGTTCATGCTACTTGAGTGTTTTTATCTTGTCCCAGTGTGGGGGATGATCACCAACTGGGTTTAATATGAAATAAATTCATAAGCTCAAGTGGGCTATGCAATGGATAAAAGTGTGTAGGATAGAGAAATGACTGCTCTTCATCATCCTAAGGCACTTTAAACTATCATACGAGTTACAACGCGAAAGCAATACTCGAAGATTGATGCAAGTGTGAGTAAGAAAATTCCTATCATTCATTTCAAACTTTGTCCCAATGTGGGATGATCCTTGACAAGGATGATTTAAAAACTCTTTATGTGTGTGGGCTCAAAGGGCTAAACAATGGGTATACCTGTAGTGTTTCGGGTAGAAGAAGAAATTGCCTCTCGTCACCTTGGTTAGTGTACCCTTCGCGAGATCACCCTTTTCCTTGTGAGCATGGAATTTCTTCACACAACTCACGGAGGATTAGTGTATGGGATAGTGTATGGAACAAAGTTTGCCTTTCTTCATTCCAAGGTATCTCATTTGACACATTCAATTTATCTCACACAATTCATCAAAAAATGCAAGATTTATGACAAATTTGAACAATTCATCTCATTGAGGCACTTTATTAGTCACAAAATACTTGCAATTCAAGACATGACATGGCAAATTCTATCATGGATAACAATTCTTGACAACATCAGCATTAATTGGAGTGGAAAACTCACGACCACCCATCTCTGCTTAGATCAAGGCACTTCCAGGAAGTACCTTCTTCACCACATATGGGTGGCTGCAGTTTGGAGCAAACTTGCCCCCAGAATCTGGAATTGGATTGGATCCTCTTCATACCTTTGCATGCTATAAGACTATCTCTGAAACAGAATGTAGATGGGTCAAAAAGACAAACGGGGTAAATCATTTTTTTTTTAAAGATTTTTTTTTTTGAAGAAGAATTTTTTTTTAAAAGCAATTGGAAGAGTATTTTTTTTGAAGCATTTTGACACGAGAAAGCATGATGAAGCCCAGGCCTCAGAATTTCTCCATTGATGATATTTTCTTTTTATTGTTGGCTGGATATCATCACCGGGCTGGTTTGGTATACCTCATCATGCCCTCAAAATAAAACTTGCAATTTTATTGTTATTCATCAATCAATTACATTTATTGAATAGAAATGCGATTTTCAAGCCCTAAAAAGAAAGCGAAGAAAAAGAAATAAAAAACAAACCCTAGAAAGTGATAAAAATTTCCGCGCAGGGGAATGTGGGAAAGCAGTAAACGAGTTACTCTTGTGGGCTAGAGCCCATCTTCTCCAGAGGTCCTTCGTCAATGGTCCCTATGAAGACGTCATCGAAGAGACTAGTGATCCATTCCAATGCATCATCGGGGTTCTCTGTTTCCGAGGGTGTTGGATCATCCATGCCACCCCATCCATCTGGGACAATGCTACGGGGGTCAATGTAGAAACTAGGAGGAGCCGTATACTTCACCAGATAGTCGAATTTTCCGCTTGGCTGCCCTAGGGTGTCTATTATTTCTGCTTCATCCTGCATCATTACTGGGGGGCTAGGGAATGTCTCACGAATGTTCGGGGGTGATGGGTTTTGCCTTCCTCGCTTGTGGTCAGGTGACGGGTTCCGCCTTTCATGTCTTCGTCCTCCAGAACTTTCCCCACCTCTTCCATGGTACCCTAATCTAGCAACACGAGACCTCTGAGGGGCTTCATTGGGACTTCGAATACTCTGACCATTTCTTTCAAGGCCACTACCAGGAATAAAACCATTCCCAACCATCATCCTTCCCACCATGAGAGTAGCATTTGAAACTTCAGGAGTGGGTGGTGAGTCTCGAGGTGCATGTATGGTGGACACCAACTCCAATGAGTGGTAACTCAATTCAACTTCAACGTCTAGATCCAGAATAGCATTGACCATACCCTCATGCTCTGGTAGTGGATTCTTCTGGACGTTCGGCCGAGCAGTTTGAAATGAGAAAGCCTTTGTGTCCAGGAGGTCTTGGATCTTATGCTTGAGAGTGAAACATTCATCAGTTGAATGCCCCAATTTGCCGCTATGGTAATCACACTTCTTCATCGGGTCGTAGCCTCGGATGCTTTCACGATTAGGACGCTTCGGCTCATTAGTAAGCAAACCTTTCTTTCTTAGGATTGCCAACACTTGGGATGGAGATCCAGGGAGAGGGGTGAACTGTCTTCTTGCTTGGGCAGCTTGTTGCCTTTGATTCATCTGGATAGTCGGGGCACGATTGGTACTTTCTTGGCTATAAGCCATATTCACATCTTCAGCAAGCTCTTTATCCTTCTTGGCAAAAAATCTTCTACTCGATGGCTCAGTAAACCAGCCTTCCCTTATCCCCATCTCGATTTGTTCCCCCACAAGAATAAGCTGATTGAAGTTTTCAACGTACGTGCTGGCCATCCGTATACGGAACTCGGATGGGAGAGTTTTGATAAACAACTTCATCAACTCCTTGTTAGTAGGCTCGGGGGTGATTTGAGCTGCGAGATTTCGCCATCTCACGGCATACTCTTTGAATGACTCGCTCTTTCTTTTTCTCCATCCTCTCCAAGTCTTCTCGTGAAGGCGCGATGTCCATGTTGAACTTGTACTGTTTGAGGAATGCATCCGCTACCTCGTTCCAGGTTTCGAGAAGGTTTACGTTCTTCATGACATACCAATTTAGTGCAGGCCCAGTCAAACTTGCATGGAATGATTGGATCATGAGAGGCTCGTTCTTGACATATTGAGCCATGCGTACGTGGTACATCTGCAAATGAGCTTTGGGGCAAGAAGTACCATCGTATTTCTCAAAATCCGGCATTTTGAATTTCTTTGGCATCTTGACTTTCTCGTACACGGACAAGTCAAACAATAGTGAACTTTGTGACTCCTGCAATTGTTTCAACTTTTCTTCCAATTTTGCAAAGCGTTCATCCTGCTCCGTCTTAGGGATGTTGACAAGCTTAGCATTTTCCACATTGATCTGGAATGGATCATCTTCTAGCCCTGGCATGTCATCCTCACCTATTAGGGCCTTGTTTGCCGGCTTCGGGACGACTATCTCAGGGAGAGCAGGTGCAAGAGCCGGATTCACTTGGAGGGATTGAAGTTGAGCTGTTATAAGCTCCATAGAGGCAGCTAACTGTTGGAGTTGACCTTCCACGGAGGACATGCGATCGCGCATCTCGCTTTGGTCGGCCATTCTTACTCTTAATCGCGTGATAATAGGCGAGCGTGGAGAATCCGTTATCACCTAATTTAAATGGATGAAAATGCATAAGTATGAGGTGCAAATAGCGAATCAATCCATGACAATGATCTATCAATTTTTTTTTCTTTTTTCTTTTTTTATGAAAAGTTCTTACAAGAAGAGAATTTCCTAAAGAGAGCTAGAAAAGTGGATACCTTAGCAAGATCAAATTTTCTAGACATGAATTGAAAACAAATTCTCCAAAGTTTTTTTATTTTTATTTTCCAAATGATTTATTGCATGGCAATTTCCTTATTTCATCTCTAATTGACAAAGAAGTTAAATTAATGATTGACCTAAATTGTCATGGACCGACCAAAAACATTACAAAATAAATTGCATGGTATAAGGATAGAAGACTTACTTCACCAAGGTAAAACGACGGCAATCACATAGACAAGCGCATGAAGTGTGAGGTTCGATTTCTAACTAGGAAGGCTAAACAAGGTGGAGTTAAAAGGGTGGGATGACTTAGTTGCAGCCTCGCATACTAAGTCAAGTCCTCCTAACTCCGGCTCAGTCAAGAATGATACCCCAATGCGACGCAGCCTCGCGGGCAGAGGTAAACATTCTTAACACCAAGAAAAACTTTCGGGATTGAGTTGGGCAACCTCTACTACGCGGCCTCGCGGTCAAAATCGTATCCAACTCAATACCATCCTAAATGTCCTAGTGCAGCCCAGGTCCGGCGGCAGGTTGTGTGTGCAATAATGTAGTGTTGAATGCAAGACATGCACAACAATTTAGATCAACCAACACTTCAATAACTTGAATTTAAAACATTCATCCCCAACTCCAACTTGCAAAACAAATGTTAGCAATCACTACTCCCCCTATACCTCCCAATCTGTAAAAACATTTAACACCTAAATGTTATGGACATACTTGGAATCCTTGCTGCCAAACAAAAACATTTTTCAAAAAGAAGAAAATTGGCCTAAGTCCACTAAGTGTTTTAACACAAGTCCCCAGTGGAGTCGCCAAGCTGTCGCGACCAATTTTTCGGGTTTGAACCACCTAGGATTTTGGCTAATGGATTGTTAAGCCTAGACTTAACTCGGGCTCTCCCAAGCCCATACCAACTCGCGACTTAGATTCAAGTTCTTAACATGCAATTGATTTTTTAATCAGGAGTCGCCACTAATCTATTTTTGGTGGGTCGATTAGAAACCCAACTAAAATAACGGGAGATTTACTTTACTCCTACGAACTAGAGATTGTGAATTCAGGGACTTGGTTACACTAGATTTCTCTAACGCCTTTTCGGTACCTTTCTTTTTTATTTTGAAAAGAATGTTTGGCAAGCACCTTGAATTGATTTTAATTTACCTCCCTAACATGTGAGGTGTTCATGCAGGTGCGCAAACCACCAATTTAAAACCTAAGTAAAGCAAAAATAAATTGCAAAACTTACCTTAAAGCAACGAAAGCATCTGCAATGTTAAATTAAAATCCACATCAACAACCTTGGATATGGTTTCTAATTAACACGCAATTTCTCTTTTTTGTTTCCACTTATCTAATGAAAATTGTGCAATATGCAATGCAATATTAACTAAATAACCTAACTCTAATGACATATAACTTCTAGTTGAATGGGCCTAGCAAAAACTAACATGACATGCATTTCAATGAATCTAATCCTAATGATGTGCAATGACATTTTCCTTTTCTTTCTTTTCTTTCTTTTTCCTAAAAGAATGCAATCTATCCTAGAAAATAAAACTAATTCAACCTATGGCATTTTTGTATTTTTTATGAAATTCGAAACTAGGTGAAATGTGAAAATTACCTAATTAGATTAAGATCCTAATTAGTTTATATTAGGAATTAGGTTGAGCCAAATCCTAATTTGAACTAAAATATTATCTTAACCTAAATAATCCTAAAATGCAATCTATTTGATAAAATACCTACACTTATAATAAATTTTAAAAAAACTATTATCTAAAAATAAACTAAGTGCAATTTAATCCTAATATGCAATGACATGCAAAATATGCCTAATTCTACATGACATATGCATGATGATTTTTTTGCTGTTTTTATTAATTTTCGAAATTAATAATTGCCAAGTAATTAAACATGCAACCTAAATTAAAATCTAGCAACCTAAATTGATTTATTTGATTTTTTTTTTTTTATGAAATTCGAAATTAAAATTCCTATTCTAAATATGCAAACCCTAAAACAAGTAATATCCTAACATGTATCTAATCTAACCTAATTTTTATTTCCGAAATTCATGATAAATAGAATGCTTTGCCTAAATATGCAAATAACCCTAAACACATGATATTCTATCTCAAACATATCTCAAGATAAATAAAAACGATCAAATCCATTCAAAATTATCCCAAAAAGGACATCACATATCGCTCAGATCAAGGGATAATATTTCGCTAGTAAAATCGATAATTTGATCTTAAGCCTTAAAGATCAAAATATCAATTTTATTCCCGCTTAATTAATTATTTCATCTAAAGCCTTATAGATGAAATAAAAAACCCTGGCGCGGTTGCAAATTGGGTGATACATTGAGATTTTCAATTATGCATAGATAGGTATTTCAACTAAAGAAAACAACATATAAAGAGATAATAATAATTTAAAAAAAAAAAAAAAAGAAACTAAACTTGCCTAATAAAGTAAAGTAAAAATACCTAATTTATTTTTTTTCTTTTTTTAAAATAAAAAAGAAAAAGCTTGAGCCGGTTCGGAGGTCCGGCGAGGGGGAGAGCTCGTCGGCTAGGGTTCCGGCGAGGTAGGCAGGGGGCGCACGTCGAGCGCGGCGCGGCACCGGGATCTGGCCGCGGATCGGCAGGGCGAGCCGGGTGCGAGCGTCTGCGGGAGCGGTGGATTTGGACGGAGGCGAGGCGTCACGGGCGAAGCTTGGCGGAAGTCGGCGCTTAGATCTCGGACCGGGTTCCGTCGGGGCCACGAGTAGCGAACGAAGAGGGTGTCGCGGATGGCGGATCGTGCGGCGTCGCTGGATCCACCGGGTCACGAGTTGTGCAGGCGGAACCAAAGGCGAGATCGCGGAGTGGTGGAGCGGGCTTCGAACGGTGGAGCACTGCAGGGACAGCAGGGGCCCTTGGGCGGCTGCGCGAGGATCTCAGATCTGCAGGCGGCAAGCAGAGGTGGTGTCGGGGCGACGCGAGCTTCGGGCGTTGGGGATGCAAAAGGTGAGCGGCGGCGGCGGAGAGTCGGTTCGGCGCGACCTTCGGGCGTCGGGGTCTGATCTGCGCGTGGTTAGGAGCGGAGCAAAGGCGGCGTCGGATCTGGGTCTTCGTCGAGATGGGTGGGGACAGATCTGTAGAGGTGACGGGGGATGTGGTGGCGCGTCGGGGCAACGCGCGGGTCGTCGGGGCTCGCGGACGGAGGCGGCGTCGGGACAGCGACGACACGGGCAGACGGCGCCGGTGCCGACATAGACCCCCTCCCCCACGAGGAAGATGAACAGTCGCGGGGGGGGACTTTTTTTTTACCTTTTCTTTTACTTTCTTTTTTTTTTTACTTTTCCTCTCTCTTCACTCAGTTTTCACTTTTTGCTCTTTTTTTGTGCCTTTTCACTCGACGGAAGGGACCCCTTTTGCTCCAAATTTTTTCGAAATTCCTCCCCCTTTGTCCGTACGTGCGCAACGCCTTTTATAGGGGAAAATTTTAGATCTTTGAAGCGTATTTTATTTCCAATTTCACTCATGCATAATTCTCTAAATATATCATTGCACCACATGTGATATTCTCTTTTGTATTTTTCACATACTCTATTCAAAAAAATTCCATTTTTGCACGAAATACACCCCTAGTGTATATTACTTACAAAATATGAAAAGCTTGAACGGAATATGTGAAAAATCTTCCCTTCACCGGCAGCCTAAAATAAAATGAAAATAAAATGTTTCTAAACTATATGCCATGTGTTTTTATTTTATTTTTATTTAGTAAAAATTAATTCCAAAAATTTAGGTGTCAACAACACGCCCACTCCGCTTCTACGCACCTTCTGCACAGTGCTACATGGCTGAGCAATGAGCATTGTTCAAGCACGTATACTTTAGAGTGCCGTGTATCCAACGTTGAAGGCTGAGAGTCGGTGAAGGTCACGGTAGTGGGTGAACATTTATATTTCCTCTAGACAACATAAATAATTGATAATTTTTTTTCTGTCTCGAGTACATCGGTAGAGCTATAATTGAAACGTAACTGTGCTCTATTGTGAATTGTTGCAATTCTTTTTTTAATTCACAATTATTTTTTTGATGATACAACATATTTTACAGTTGTAACACTTGAAAGTTAGGTGATATGCCTTCCTAAAAACAATTGTAAGTTTAGAAGTGCTGCAGCTACAAATTATTCGGCAAAACACATTATAAAGTTGCAATACACGTTTTCACAGTGGAAATTACTATAGGAAGTGATGCTAGATAGCCTCTTAAACTGGAGACTTAAATTATTGTTCTTCGACACTAGCACCATCGCACCCTCCAAAATTTGTCTACATTTAAGTCCAAAACTACTAGAACTCACTTATTCCAAACATCATTCCTTCCCTCCTGCAATGCCATGAGGAGGGGGAGGGAATACTTGCCTAGATCCGTATCTCATAGACCGTGTTCATTATAAACGCTGCCGACTCGGAGCATTGGAATTGATCATTGGTTTTCGTTTCTATTTCTTTATTAATAGAAAAAGCAGTCAAGTCTTCCGCATGGTGCTGTGAAAATTATGCGCGCAATAATTATCCTTCCCAAGCAGCATGCGTTTTAGACCGTTGGATGGCAACTCAACATTTGTGCTTTTCTGGAGGAATATCTTTTTAAAGAGAAAAAAAGTAGATTTTGAATCGAAAATAATGAACTTTACTGATTCGAATATCCTAAGAAAGTATCCTACCGACATTCTTGTCATGATAGGTTTTTGTGATTGACTCATGTCTATTAGAACTGGGATCATGGGAGTCCTATTGGTTGGCTTTCTTTTCCTTCTGTTTTATTAATAGAAAAAAAGCACGTCAAGTCAAGAAGCACTTGTCTGACCGAAAAATAAATAAAAATCAAGAAGTACTTGCGTCGGATGGTTCCACGCGCCTTCCGCAAAATGCTGCGGAAATTACGCGTACGATGATTATCGTTTGATTTTCTTCTCTATTTCTTTATTAATAAATAAAAGGCAATTCAAGTCAAGTCAAGGTAAGGTCGTGCTCACTTTAAATCAAAACACCTTCCACACGGTTCTACCTTGCTCAGCGTTGATCAAGCAGGCATAGTAGAGAGGTTTGCGTATCCAACGTCGGAGGCTGAAGATTGGTGGAGATCACAGCAGTGGGCGAACATCTGTATTTTCTCTAGACAACACAAATGACTAATCAATTTTTTTCCCGTCCCGATTACATTGGTATAGCTGTAATTAAAACGTAATTATATTGAACTGTGAAGTGTTGCAATCTTTGTATTTGATAAATATATTTTACAATTGTAACACTTTAAATTGTAGTAACTTTAGAGGTATTTTAACTGTGAAGTATTCGCTAAAATACAATATAAAAGCTGCAATGCACATTTTGATAGATTAGCAGGTAATTATGGACTTTGCACAAATATTCACTAATAATCATATTATATTTTGGTATGAAGAGGGAACCCCAGCTAGGTAGACAAATTTCCTTTATTTCTTTCTAATAATGGAAGGTCAGTTCATTTACTTTAAATATTTTGCCTTTCAAGCTAGTAAAAGTCTAACACCTCACTAATTTCATCATTAGTTGCTACACTTCTCAATCCTCGAGAAACGTTGAGCATGCATGTATCTTTTCTCTCGACGACATAAACAATTTATAAAATTCCCTTTGCCCGATTACATCCTTTGCTCCAATTTTTTTTTTTTTCAGGGAGGGATTTATCCATTGATCACATGCACTAATTAGTAAAAGCACCATTAGGAGAAAAAAATGAACTTTATAACATGAAAGAAATTGCATTTCATATTCTTCCCTAAACTTTATTTTGCTTTCTCTTTGCTATTTGATCTTTTTTATATGCATATACTTGCTTATTTTTTCCATAATGAAACACATAACCAGTAAAATGTCATACTTGTGAACTACAATATCCACTATTTTATCACTAAAAATGCTAACAAAATAGATTCTACATAGGAAACAAAAAAAAAAAAAATTAAAACAATTGGTTATGATGCAATATTTATATAGCAAAATAATTGGTCTAGGTCATGATTTTGTAGTATAGTTGGTTCATAATATCCAATCACTGATGATAAACAACTATAACGAGTATGAGTTGTTCTTCTCCATTTTTTTTTCATTAATATGAGGAGGATTTATATTTATTGGATCATGAATATTAAGAGAGAGAACAGCTCTTACATTCCAACAAAGCAGAATGGCTAAAATGTTGTACAATACCTCAAGATCGCTTCATTTGCAGTACCTTCTTTATTAAAGATATATGCACATACTAATGGCTAAGATATTTAGTGTAATACTCAAATATAAAATTGTTTAAGTGATTATAATAACAATGACAGTAACAAATACCCTATCTAATAAATAAATGAGCGATAAAAAACGACAAAACCCAACAAGCGCTCAAGTGTTTCGGAATATTATTGCAAATGTATCATGAAGCCGTTGCCAGAAGAGACGAAGGAAAACGAAAGCCCCATGGGCACTCCAGTATCAGTAAAAGATAGTTTCCACGCCCCGATTTTATAATCAAGTCATGCTGGCACGTGCATAGGTTCCCCACACCTTCCATATAATGCCACGGAAATTACTTATTAGCAAACAACATTTTCTTTCATTTTAACGGATCGCATAACCAGTACACTGTCGTCCTCATGAACTACATTGTCCACCACATTAACATGTCTTATTTTGTGTTTTGTAAATTGAGGTAGTGTATTAAACATCTTAACAAATGTTATTCTACTTAGGAAACAAACAGTAACCATTTGGTATAGTTAGTTCATACTATGACAATGTAATTAGTCAAGGTCGTGACATTGTAGTTTAGTTAGTTCATACTATCCAATCACTAATGATAGTGACCTATAACGAGTATTGCTCGTTAACTTTCTTTTCTATGTTTTATTATTAATTAAAAATGCAAGTCCAGTCAAGTGTGTTGGATCTCGAATTTCAATAAAAGCTTCACATACACTTACTCGAAGCTTCAGATCTATGGATTTCATTAATCATGTGTTGCTGCACAAGGTTTGTGCCGAGATAGTGTGGTATTAACATGTATTCCCAAATATGAACCCAAGATTCCAACAAAATAGGAGGGGCCAACTACAAGGCCTTGGGAGCCTGTGAAAAGGAAAAAGAAGGTTAATTAAAATTATCTCATTTATGTCATGAGATGAATTTAATGTAATGTAAAAACTTGATTAGTTGTTGATTGTGCAAATAAGATTGTCATAATCATCCAACTTGCTCAAGCAAGGACCAAAAAATCTTCCCATAGTTACTATAAATCAATTTTTAATTATCTCCATAATATAATATCCATATAGTAGATTCTTCAGAATTGTTACTATAATAAATGTGCTAATATGCTCGTAACTCCATTCAAACTAGGATACGGAGTCTCCTCCGATTCCCATCTTTAGTAAAATTTTCACGTCTAATTTTCAAAGGCCATTAAACAGCAGAAAAGATGTGGCTCTACATACAAATTTAAGGGTTTGTATTATGATTTTCTGATAAAATAGATATTTTCTTCAAAATTATATGCCAATAAGTATATCATTATCATTAAAGGCTCTCGTAATCTAATTTATTTATTTATTAAAATTAGTTGGTAGAGAATACGCACCTTCCGCATTATGCCGCGGAAGTGATAATCCAGGGAGTGATGTTTTCGTGATTGACTTGTGTACATTAGCACCGTAGCACGGGAGTATTGCTCTGCTAGTTAGTTTTCTTTTCTATTTCTCTTATTAACAGGAAAAAGCAAAGTCAAGTCAAAAAGCACTGGCATAGCATTGTTCCACGCACCTCCTACAAATTTCTCGTGCGTGCATCGATCGCCCGCGTGGAAATTAGTTTTGGTGAGAACTAACAGTTGGTTTTCATTTCTATTCCTTTATTAGTAGAAAAAGCAAGTCAAATCAAAAAGCATAGGATATGGTCCCCACACGTTATGCAAAATGCAGTGGGAATCACGCGGGCAATAATTGCCCTTCGATCTTCTTTTCTATTTCTCTTATTGATAGAAAAGGCCAGCCAAGTCAAGCCAAGCCGAATCGGGTCAAGATTTTGCTAGCTTTGGATAAATAAAATATTTAGATATGAAATATCATTAACAATGAAAATATCTTTTATTAATTAATTATTTAAAAAATATATTTTCTTGAAAATATTTTTTTATTAAGTCAATTATAATTTATATTTAAATATTTTCGTAGATGATGAATATTTTCTTCATTTATTAATTTTAGTAAGCAACATAAATAATTATTTTTAAAAGAATATTTTTCGAATTATTTATTTTTTGTAGAACAAACGCAAAACTCCAAACGAACATTAGATTGATGTGATGAATTATTAAGTTTCTCTATCAAGGGCACTAACACTAAATCCTCGAAGTTGCGGAGTACTTATCAAAGAAACTTGAAAAAATCTACCCACACTAATATGAACTACACAAACTAGTGGACTAGTGCGAAACATGTACGATGGACCAAAGATAAGGATGGAATCTTGAACACCCAATGAAACGAGAGACACAAATATCACGAGATAAGGCTAAAAATTCATTTATAATATGTTTTGTGGTGTGTTTAGGCTGTTGACTTATCATGTCTTTCATTCTATGCGTAGGAATCTAATATCCTAATATATTATGCAGGTGTGTTTCAAATGTCGTGGTCTTCAAATATGCAAACATTTTTTTTTCTAATAAGGTAATTTATCTTTACCTTAACATGAGTGAAAATCCATCACTGATCTCACCAAGCACTTTGCATGATCTAATTTCAAACAGTAGAAGATCAATGAGCAAATTGAGCCTAGAAATCCTTGCCCAAGACCGATCATGATTAAAGAATGGGGAAATACTACCAAAAACGCTAAGATACCACGGATATGTTTAGAGGGAATTTATATTTTGTTATTTCATTTACGTTCTTTAATTTTCGCCGCACTCTCAATTTGATATTCCATAATCGCATGCAATTAAAATATTTTCACTCACATTAAGGACCCAATTGCACTATAATTTGAATAGTCTTCTTAAAATGATTAATTGTTTCATTTAAAATAATTAATTAATAAAAATATTTTACTTATCAATGATAATTTATATTTATATATTTTTCTTTTTTTCAAAGCGAGCAAGATTCACTTTACTTGACTTGTCTTGCCTTTTCTATACCAAAGGGCAATCATTAATTTCCACTGCATTTTTGCAGAAGGTAGCAGGGATCACTTCTTGACTTAACTTGCTTTTTCTGCTAATAAAGGAAATAGAAATGAAAACCAACGATCAAGTCTCCACCATCTAATTTCCACAGCGCAATCACCGCACGCGCAATTTCCACAGTAGTTTGTAGAAGGTGCATGGAACCATCATATGCTGGTGGTGCTTGACTTGACTTTGCTTTTTTCTGTTAATAAGAAAAATAAAAAAGAAAACTAACCAGCATAGCAATGCTCCTATGCACCCGGCACTATTGTACACGAGTCAATCAAGAAAACATCCGCTCGTTGGATTATTATTTCCGCGGTATTATGCGGAAGGTGCATATTCTCCACCAACTAAATTTAATAAATAAATAAAAAGAAAATAGATCGCGATAGCATTTCATGGCGATGGTTTGCTTATTGGCTCATAAGTCATAGCTTTGACGATGGGTTGCGCCGAAAAGGAGAATTATAAATTTTTCCTTTTTTCTTTCATCTATCTTTCTTTTACATAAATAAGTTACTAACTCAGTCACATATATTTTCAGATGAGAAAACCCTACCAATTTCCATTATTCATTCAAATAATGGAAATTTCGTTCATTTCCTCTATATATTTTGCCTCCCAAACAAGTAAAAATCCTGGACCTCACTAATTCCATCATTTTTTGCTGCACTTCTTGATCCTCAAAAGGGTCTGAACCAATATTTATCATTTGTGTAGACAACTTAAATAAGTGAGAACTTTTCTCCTCCTAGATGTCTAGGATGTCAAATTCTTTTTTTTCCTCAGGAAGGGATTCACCCATCAACCACGCCCACAAATTATTAGAAGCATCATTAGGAAAACTAAATGCGCTCCACCATGCGAGAAAGTTGCATTCCATATTCTTCCCTAAAATATATTTTGTTTTATCTTTCATAATATAATTATTATTATTATATGAATCATCTTGTTTATTTATTTTTCCATAACGAAACATGTAATTGGTACAATGTTGTCATCATAAATTACAATGTCCATCATATCATAATGTCTTATTATGTTTTTTTTTTTTTTGTTCATAAAATGAGGTAGTGTATAGCTCATCATTTGGTTATGATAATAGTGTGATTGGTCGAGGTTGTGATATCGTAGCATAGTTAGTTCATATTATCCAATCGCTAATGATAGAGACCTATAACAAGTATTGCTTGTTAATTTTCTTTTCTATATTTTGTTATTGATAGAAAATGCAAGTCCAGTCGAGTGAGCTAGATCTCAAATTTCCATCGAAGCATCACTCGCATTTGCTCGAAGCTTTAGGTCTATGGATTTCATTATTTGCATGTTGTTACAATATGTCAATCACAAAGTTTGGATTACATGTATTCCCAAATATGAACCCAAGATTCCACCAACTTAAGTGGGGTCAACTACAAAGCCTTGTAAGTCAGTGAAAAGGAAAAAGAATAGTTGATCAAAATCATATTGTTTATGTCGTAAGATGGATTTAACATAATGTGGTAGCTCAATTAGTTATTGATTGTGCAAACAAGATCGTCATAATTGTCCAACTTGCCCAAGCAAGGACAAATAAATTTTCCCATATTTATTTTCAATTCATTTTTAATTGTCTCAATAATCAAATATCCATAAATTGTAGATTCTTCACAATTGTTACTAGATTAAATGTGCTAATATGTTCATAGCTCCATTTGAACTAGGACATAGAATTTCGCTTGATTCCCGTCTTTAGTAAAATTTCCACATTTAATCTTCGATGGGCATTAAACAGTAGTAACAAGGTAGCTCTATGCACAAATCTGATGGCTGTATTATAATTTTGTGATAAAATAGGTCTCTTCTTCAAAATTATATGCCAATATGCATACCATCATCATTAAATGCTATTGCAATCTACTTTATTTATTTATTTATTAAAATTAGTTGGCGGACAATACACACCTTCCTTATAATGCCGTGGAAATAATAATGCAACGAGCGATGTTTTTATGATTGACTTGTGTTTATTAGCATCGGGAGCATGGGAGCATTGCTATGCTGCTTAGATTTCTTTTCTATTTCTCTTATTAATTGGAAAAAAGGCAAAGTCAAGTGAAAAAGCACCAGTATTGGATGGCTCCACGCACCTTTTGCAAATTGCTGTGGAAATTACGCGTGTATTGATTGCCCTGTGGAAATTGGATGGTGGAGAATTGATCGTTGGTTTTCATTTCTATTTCCTTCGTTAGGAGGAAAAGCAAGTCGAGCGGTACCTTCTGCAAAATGCAGTGGAAATTACGCGGGTAATGATTTCCCTTTGGTTTTCTTTCCGGTTTCTCTTACTGATAGAAAAAGGCAAGGCAAGTCAGGTAAAATGCTGCTGATTAGTGGAGATCACAGCGGCGAACATTCATCTTTCCTCTGGACAGCGTGTGGAGGGATTTGTGGATCGAGCACGCCCACTAATTACTAAAAGCACTGTCAGAATAAAAGAAATACAATTTAAGATGTGAAAAAAAAAAATTGCATTTCATATTCTTTCCCAAAAATTTAATTTGTTTTATCATTGCTATTTAACCTTTGTTACATGCATATACTTATTTATTTCTTACATAAGGATACATATGACAAACAAACTGTTGTCCTTGGGAATTACAATGTCCACCATATTACCATGTCTCATTTTTTTTTTCATTTGTACTTTCAGATAGTACATTAAACATGTTTACAAAAATAAATTCTACTCAGGAAACAAAACAAAAAGATAGTGGTTACGATGCAATCTCATATAACAATATAATTGGTCTTAGTCATCATATTGTCATTTAGTCGGTTCATAGTATCCAATCATCAATCACAAACAATTTTGGTTGGTTTTCTTTCTTTCTTTCTTTTTATTAATAGAAAAGCAAGTCCAGTCAAGCATGCCGAATCTCAAATTCCAATCAAAGCTTCACATGCACTTCGTAGAAATTTTAAAATGTATGAATTTCATCGTTCACGGGTTATCGTAGGATGCCAATCATAAGGTTTGGATTATTAACATAAAGCGGCAACTCAATTAGTTGGTAATTGTGCAATCGTCATAACCATTCAACAGGTTAAAGTAAGGACAAACAAATCTTCCCATGTATACTATCAATCGTTTTTTAATTGTCTCAATAATGCAATATCCATATATTATAGATTCTCCAGACTTGTTATTAGATCAATGTGCTAATATACTCGTATCTCCATTCAAATTTGGTATTTAGGTCTCACTCAATTCCAATCTTTGATCAAATGTTTGCATCAAATCTTCCATTGACCTTAAACGACATGTAACGAAGTGACTCCATGCATGAATTTGGTGGTCATCCTCTAATTTTCTAATAAAATAGGTTTCCTCTTCAAAACTATATGTCAATATGCATGCCATGATCATCAGGCGCTAACGTTTGCGAATAAGGGACCTTCTGTAAGATGCAAAACGTGTAATCTCATGATCTCCATAACCAGAATAAGAACACAGATAATTGAGTAAAAAGATTAACGTACTTGTTTTGGAATCCATTGTTCTTGATGTGGAAGTGGAAAAACGATGATTCACGCACAAGTCTTTCTCCTTTATTGCACTCTGTATTATTGGTTCAATGAA
The DNA here is from genome assembly GCA_017140185.1 of Eucalyptus polyanthemos subsp. polyanthemos. Classification (NCBI taxonomy): domain Eukaryota; kingdom Viridiplantae; phylum Streptophyta; class Magnoliopsida; order Myrtales; family Myrtaceae; genus Eucalyptus; species Eucalyptus polyanthemos. The sequence goes on along the minus strand of CM029459.1, from coordinate 18,487,178 downwards.
ACGTCCGCTCACCCTTAAGCGTTAGGTTAACGCTCATTTTATAAGGATATATGTGTGAATTAGGGTTAGATGAGAAACTTGAGCACTATTTATAGAGTTTTCAATCAGTCATTCTCTTTACGAGTCAGGCTCAACTCGGCCCACATTATCCAGTCTCATATTAAATTAATTAAAAAATATTCTATCTCAACTTAAATCAATCCTGTAAAACGATATATTATAATATCAATTAATATAATTTACATTAGAAAAATTCTTACACCTTCGTGATATTATAAGTTGAATCTATGATATTGACCATGCGCATCGCCATCCTGCAAATATATATATAGAGAGAGAGAAGGGGTTATCGAATTAAATTAGTCGGAGGAGAATATACTCGCTGGCTGAGAGCATCGGAGTTGATCGTTGCTTTTAGTTTATGTTTCTTTCTCAAAAGTAAAGTAAGTCAAGTCAAAAAGCACGTGCAACTTCATAATTTCGTCGTGCAATAATTGTCCTTTCCCTGCAGCATGTGTCTTGTTGGATGGCAACTCAACATTATGTCCTTTTTTTGGAGGAATCTCTTTTGGAGGAGGAAAAAGAGAGTAGATTTTGGGTTGAAATTAATGACTCTCCTAATTCGAATATCTTAATAAAGTGTCCTCCTACTGACATTTATGTTATGATATGTTTTTGTGATTGGGGCTGGCACTCCCCTTAATCGAGGCCCCTAGACGATGAAGACAGGAGGAAAACCCTCCTGGGCCGAGTCTAGCAGGGAGATAACCGTAAAATTCAGGAAGAAAAACATGTTAAAACCCTCTTGGGCGAAGTTCTGGCCCAAGATTGTACACATAAGAACCAGGCATTGGTAGGCTCGGGGGGATAATAACCCCCTAAGAGCAGTGGGAAAGGGTGACTCCAAGGAAAGACTTGGTAGAGCTAGGTGGAGAGCTCGATAAAGATGCTCCCCCCCCCCCCCCCCCCAGTGGGGTACCCGGCCAAAACTCCTTCAAGGAGAGGGACCCCAGGCCTGATGGTCGCGATGACGACTAGCGGGTCCATGCTTAGCATTTCGTTGGAAGTTACAATCGAATGATGGTTCCGAGGTAACACTCGGTTGGCCGGGCTATTAGCACTGGGAGCATGAGAGTCCTGCTGGTTAGTTTTCTTTTCCTTTTCTTATATTAATTAAAAAAAAAAAAACAAATCAAGTCAAGAAGCACATGCATGGAATGGTTCCACGCACCTTCCGGATAATGCCGCGGAAATTACGCGTGCAATGGTTACCCTTTGGTTTTCTTCTCTATTTCTTTATTAATAAAAAAGGCAAGTCAAGTCAAGTCATGGTCGTGCTCGCTTCAAATCAAAACACCTTCCGCACATCCGTTGCTCACCATTGTTCGAGCACGCTCGGTAAAGAGTGCTGCGTGTCCAACGTCAAAAGCTGAGAATTGGTGGAGATCACAACAATAGTAGGCGAACATATATTTCCTCTAGACATCGTAAATGACTATAAATTTTTTTTCCCATCCTGATTACATCGATATAGGTGTAATTGAAACATAACCATATTGTATTGTGAAGTGTTTTAATCATTGTGTGATAAAACATATTTTACGATTGTGACACCTAAAACTGTTGTAAGTTTGGAAATGCTGCAATTGTAAAGTATTCATTAAAACATATTATAAAAGTTGCAATAGACATTTTCATAGAATATGAGGTCATCATGGACTTTGCACAAATAGTCACTGATGATCATATTATGATGATGAAACCCTAGCTAGGTAGACAAATTTCCATTATTTCTTTTTAATAATGGAAGTTTGGTTCATTCACTCTACATTCCTTCCAAGCCAGTAAAAGTTTAGGACCTCACTGATTTCATCCTTTGCTCTACACTTTTTGATCCTCGAGAAACTTTGAGTGTGCATGTATCTTTACTCTCGGCAATATAAATGATTTATAAATTTTCTTTAGCCTTGCTTACATCCTAGATTCCAATTTTTTTCAGGGATGGTTTCATCCATTGAGCACACGCACTAATTAGTAAAATCACCATTAGGAGACAAAAAGTGAACTTTATGATGTGAAAAAAATTGCATTTCATATATTCCCTAAACTTTAGTTTGCTTTCTCCTTTCTATTCAATCTTTATTATGGGCAGATACTTGCTTATTTCTTCCACAACGAGACACGTAATCAGTAAACTGCCACAATTGTGAACTACAATATTCACTATTTTGTCATGTCTCTCTTTGTTTTTTTTTTTTTTTTTTTACATTTTTAATTTACTTATTACATTAAACATGCTAACAAAATAGTTTCTACATAGGAACCGAAAAATAAAATAAAGCAATGGTTATGATGCAATATTATATAGCAATATAATTGGTCTAAGCCATGATATCGTAGTATAGTTGGTTCATAATATCCAATCACTAATGACAAACAGCTAAAATGAGTATGAGTCGTGCTTCTCCATTTTTTTTCATTAATACGAGGAGGATTTATATTTATTGGATCATGAATATTAAGAGAGAGAATGTGCTCTTATATTCCAACAAAGCAAAATGGCTAGAAAGTCGTACAATACCTTAAGATTGCTTCATTTGCAGTACCTTCTTTATTAATATATATATATACACACTAATGGCTAAGATTTCAAGTGTAATACTCAAATATAACCTTGTTTAAGTGATTATGATAACAAAGACTGACAAATACCCTATTCAATAAATAAATGACCTATAAAAAACGACAAAAGCCAACAAGCGCTCGAGTGTTGTCAAAATATTATTGTAAATATATCAATCCATGAACCCATCGCCAAAAGAGACGAAAGAAACGAAAGCCCCATGTGTGCTCCACTATCCGTAAGAAATAATTTCCATGGCCCCATTTTATAATCAAGTCGTGCTGGCACGTGCATAGGTTCCCCGCGCCTCCCGCGTTACGCCGCAGAGATAATCAAACAACATTTTTTTCATTTTGAGTACTTAAAATGGTTCATACGTGAAATTCAGTACTCAAAGTTTTAAGTAATTATTTTTCAGTTTTATCTAAACGGGCATGTACCCGTAGCTTATTCTTCACAAATATATTAAGTTCAGCATTGGCCAAAAAAAAAAAAATTGAGTCAAGTTGGAAATCGAGTTATAGCGCGTAAGGTTTGACTTGAAATCACCAGTGTAATCATTCACTTTTGCTATTAAAGTAAATGCTGAATATATTTGAGATCTTTACAATTTATTTGGCTTGACTTCTAACTTTTTCTTAACACGAAGCACAAATCAAGTATGTAAATCCGCATATCAATAAATTATCCACTAATGCAAAGTATCGGGCAAGACATAAGTCTCAAAATACAAAAGAGGTTGTGGTTACAAATATGAGGAACCAACACGTAGCATACTTATGGCGCATTTGGTAATGATTTTGTTTAGGAGAATAAATTTTTATCGAAATAATTTTTTTATGTGTTATCGGAAATAATTTCTAAGCAAAAGAATATATTTGGCAACTCCACAAAAGTTCTATTCTCGAGATAAAAATTGTTTTGTTTCTTTTAATTTTTTAGTACTTTTATTATATTTTATTATTTTTCTTTTTCATTCCTCCTTCTTTGTGGCTGGTCGCTCGGCTTAGCAAGCCGGCGACCCGACTTAAATCTGATGAGCCGCAGTCTTACCAGGCCACTGATGAGCCTCAACCTCGACAAGCAGGTTGTTGGCCATGGTGGTGGCTGCAATCAGCCACAAAGAAAGAGGAAAGAGAAGGGGAAAAAAAAAGAAAAAAAAAAAAAGTATAATAAAAGTATTAAAAAATTAAAAGAACTTTTGTGGAGTTAATAAACGAGTTTTTTATTTAAAAATTATTCCCGAGAAAGAATAAGAAGAAATTATTTACAATAAAAAAATTATTTTTTAGAATAGAATTATTCAAATGCGTGTCTTAATTTTTAATTTCTATTTCCTCGCAACTCTCACAATCGAACTTTTGCTTAAACAAAAAAATTATTTAAAAGATTTAAAATATGCAGATATAAATAATATACAATTATGTTTGTAATTTAACCTAAAGAATGTACATATTTAAATTTTTTAAATGTAAAAATTCAATTATATTTTTAAGTGCAACCTAAATTTTTATCAAAGGGCCGCACACCAAAATTTTCTTTTATTTTGAAAAAGGTAATACACCTCGTTAGTAATTAGAGAAAAAGGCCAAAATATGGAGCCGCCTCAGTTAGCGCTGTCGAGGAGCGTCGCACGGTCCCCGTCCCTTTTTCAAAAGCCAAAAGAAATCGCTCCGAAAGTCCAACCCCCAAGTCGCCTCGGTCGGGGAGAACACGGGAACTTGCTCGAAACGTGCGCCACGTGAGCTGGCGGGGGCAATTCGGTACATTCGGAGTGGCCGAAGATATCCTCGAGATGCGAGGCGGGGGCCACAGGTGGGCTTCGGTTTCTGAGCAGCTGGCCCTCGTAGCTGTCAAGCAAAGTGGAGAGGAGGAGCGCCGTGGGTCCGCTTGAAGAGACAACTTAGGCAGAATCCACGAAGCAAATGTCCTGCTCTGTTTTCGTGGATAAAAGGGTCTGGGACGGTTGGACGGCAATAACTCAGCATCGTTCGAGCAAGCGCGGGAGAGAGTGTTGAGTGGAGTTAATCTGAAGTCGAAGGCTGAGAACCGGTAGAGATCACGGCAGTGGGTGTATAGTGTTGTTTGAACACTTCTCAGGTAATCGATTGCTCCATTTTCCTTTGACGAGTTTCGATTTGAGTTCTTAGAGACAATTTTGCATTCCGAGATCTGGACTGTGAAATCTACCTTTTTTCTTTTCAAGACTCTGCTCGATCAATCTCCTTTTTTGTCAATTAGACTTCATTTTTGTTTGAATGTAGTTACGAAATGAGCCTTGACAGAAATTTCAGCAATTCCCAGTTGTGGGATTCCGTATATTCTCATCTCTGTTTCTTGCTCTCCTTTGAGGCTCTACTCCATCAGTCTTTTTTACTGCCTTTGTAGGTTCTTACGAAGGCGGAGCCTAAAAGATTCAATATGTGGGGCGTCTTCCTCGAGCTCTTTTATTGCCTTTGTAGGCTATGCTCCTCCAATGGTCTCGAGATTGAAAGAAATGAATCCACTCATTTAGAAGATTCGAATTCCAGGGCTTCTTCCTCATCGTCCTCTCCACTAGTAGGTGATTATGAAGGTGGAACCAAAAAGACAGAAGGAAATGATTATGAAGTGTTCTTGAGCTTTAGAGGGAGGGACACTCGCAAAGGATTCACTGATTATCTCTACACCAGCCTTGTCGATGCAAGAATTCATGTGTTCAGAGATGACAATGAGCTCCGTGTTGGTGAGGAGATTGGACCAGAACTTCTCCGCAGTATTACACAATCTAAGATCTCCATCCCGATTATTTCAGAGGATTACGCTTCTAGCAAATGGTGCCTTCGCGAGCTGGCTCATATATTGAAATGCAAAAGAAACAGAGGGCAAATAGTCTTGCCCATATTTTACAAAGTGGAACCCTCAAAAATGCGGCATCTTACAGGGAGATTGAGAGATGCTGTGAATGCGCAACAGAAGAATATGGATGAAATGATGGAATGGGAAGAAGCGCTCAAAGAAGTTAGTTCCTTGAAAGGATTGGAGTCGGAGAAAATTGATAACGGGTACATTATTCTCCACCACAATATTGTTTACTTTCTCAAAACTAGATCTCACTTGAAAAAGAATATAAATATTTCCCTAATATATTTAAATTTTTATTGTTGTTTGACAGGCACGAAGGAACATTAGTTAAGAAAGTTGTCAGAAAAGTTATGAGTGAGTTAAAAGGGCTGTTTTTGCTAAATGTTCCCGAACAATTGGTGGGAATTGATGATCATGTGGAACATATGATGAGCTACATAGATGCTAATTTTAGTGATACAAATATGATTGGAGTTTATGGAATGGGCGGCATCGGTAAGACAACACTTGCTAAGGTGTTATACAACAAGCTTTATAATCATTATGAGTCTCGTAGCTTTGTGGCAGATATTCGAGAAACATCTAAGGTCAAGGGTCTTGAATGCATACAAAAGCAGCTCATTTTTGACATAAGTGGAGACTCGTGTGATGTGTCTAATGTCGATTATGGAATTAGTATCCTTAAATCTCGAAGTACAAGTAAGAAAGTACTCATTCTTCTTGATGATGTGGATGATAATACTCACTTGAATGCTTTGATCGGAGACGGTAGTTGGTTTAAAGCTGGAAGTATAGTCATAATCACCACTAGAGACAAGAGTATTCTTGACAAGGCTAGGGTGAGACACAAGTATCAACTCAGCCAGTTGCTTTCGGATCAATCATTGGTTTTATTTAGTAGACATGCATTTAGAAAGGATTCTCCTCCGAGTGATTATGAGGTTATCTCTTGTGGCATTGTATCTACTACTGGAGGGCTTCCTTTAGCTCTTGAAGTTATTGGTTTGTTTTTATGTGAAAAGACAAAAGAAGCATGGAAAGCCACATCAAAAAAATTAGAGAAAGTGCTTGATAAGAAAGTGCAAGACAAGTTGAGAATAAGTTATGACGCATTAGATTTTGAGGACCAACAGATTTTTTTGGATATTGCATGTTTTTTTATCGGATCATCTAAACAAAATCCGACTTACATGTGGGAAGCCTGTGGTTTTTTCCCGGGGAAGGGGATTGAAGTATTGAGTCTTATGTCCCTTATTAAAATTGATGAAGACGGTGATCTAATGATGCACGATCAACTGAGAGATCTTGGAAGGGAAATTGTTCGTCTAGAAAATCAAAGGGAACCTCAAGAGCGTAGCAGATTATGGATTATTGAGGAAGCCAAAGATGTGATTTGCAATAACAAGGTAAGAGTTTTATCTACTTCTCTTAGTGAATGTGAGCCCATCTTCTCTTTTATGTTTGAGATAAAAATTATTGTCAATCTGGAGTCCCTAAAACTTGTTGCTTCTACTAGTAAAAGAGCTCTTCCGATTAATTGCTTAATTGTTGTTTTTGCCTGATTCTTGAACATAATTGAGGACCAATTTCTTGGTTGTTGATGAATTATATATACCTCTATCTCATAGTATTGTGATGAGGAGGACACTCTCCCTTGGTAACTTCAATGCAACTACAAAATTACAAAAGCATAATATTTGACAGAGCACTTTCAAAGAAAAAGCAGATTTCTGTAAATTGTTGGCGGCCATGCTTTTCCCACGTACATGTTTGATGCACATATATTGTGTTTGGATTTTTGCTTTGATTTCTTGCGAGGTCTTTTCATAATTTTTTCTTTTACTGAGTATTGACTTTCTTATGAGTTGTTTGCCATGATAAATGAGACCTCCATTCATTTATGGTGAGTAGCTATCTTGGTCCTGTATTTTTTAGGATTGGGTTAAGTATAGTTTTTGTCTCCTAAGTATTACAATTTATGTGATTTAGTCCCCTATCTTTTTTTTTTTTTTACATCATAGTCCTTTGTCTTTCACAATTTATGTAATCATGTTCTTTGTCATCAATCATTAGTCAACACCGTCAATTTGATAATATGAGTTTCATATTTATTTAAGATATATATGCAACCTTGCAATGTAACCCTCCAAACCAATATTATTTTCGTTCTATAGGCTTTCTATAACAGTGCATAATTTTTTCTATGAATTTGCTACTATTATTTTTTATTTTTGTGACAATGGATAATTTTTCTATTAATCCCCTAATAACATTTATTGTCAAATATTCACTATCATCCCATAATAATCACTTCTACATAGCTCAACTCTTAGTGAGCATCTTAGTTAACAAAAAGATTTACTTAATTTTATATCAACATTTGTTAAATATGGACTATCATGTGACTTAATTCTTGTATTGATTTTTTATTTACCAAATATTGACTGCCATGGTATAATAAATATTTCTACATCGTTCAAATTTTAGCAAGCAATTTATTTAGCACATATTTAGTACATTTCTATCATTTAATTGTTAAATGTGAGCTATCATGTTATAATTTTTTTTTATCGGATGTTATTATAATTTACTTATAAGATATGACAAAATATTTTCTCATAATGAGTATTCCTAGAACTTTTGATCATAATGGCCATCACTTATTATACATTTCGTTATACTTATTATTGAAGTTTATGTTGTCATGTGATAGAGCCCTCTAACATATATTCTTTTTTCTTTTATGATGGGCAATTTTGTTAATTCATCTACTTGTCAAGCATGTTCAAATAATTTTTTCTGTGATGATGGTTTTTTTTAGTCATAATGGAACACCTTTGCGATCACAAGAGTCGTTAGTAGTAACACTCAAGATAGTTTTAGATGGAAGTAATAGAGCCATACCTTTTTGCGCACTCTAGTCTCAGTATCTCAATTTTCTCTATTAGTCTTAAATTTGACCAATTTGCAAAAATTGGAGGTGGTCAATGACTTATACTCATCCATCAAATACGAATGGAATGCTCTATCGCTCCGATCCATTTCTCTCTAGCTCTTCCCATTTCATGTGTCTTGATTGGTTTAAGGAATGAATTGGACACATGTCAAACAATTGATGAAATAATTGGGAACAAAGCAAAAGTACCCCGCAACATACTCATGCAACTCACCATCTCACATTCTTCTTTTGATCCATGCGTATTTTTTTTTTTTTCTCTTTTTTAAAGCTCGTCCACAAAAGGTAGTCTATTCATATTGAGTTAATTACGTATTCACATTCTACTTAATCCTCCATAATATGAGATATTATATTACAGTAGACTTCTACTATTATTACAATCCTCAACACTTGATAAGTAGAGAATCTAAACATTCTTTTCTTGCATTATAAAGAGGATACTATACAAAGAAGTTATCACCAAGAAAAAAGAAGCAAAAGATGTTGCATAAAGAAGTATGTGTTATTAAGAAATAAAAATAAAGAAGTGGAAAGACAAATGAAGTAACTAAGGAATGTTAATAAATAGTTAAATTATTTGTCGAAGGGACACACTCTGGAAGTTCATTCAATTTTAGGAATAAATATGAGAAGGTTATTCCCGGCGGATGCGAAATGGAAAACATTCTATATTTTACCAATAAAGATTACACGTGCGTTGCATCTGAATAGAGGCATTTCTCCTTTGTTTAGGTCGCCAGAGGATTGTTGAGTTATGACTAATGACATAGCTCCAAGGACTTTCTGATATGAATTTCATCTTTAGCAAAAGAAGGAAATTGTGTAGCAGAATTTTAGTGTACACGTGAAGTTGAGTTTCAATATGATCATGTAATGGGAATATTTGTTCAAAAAGTTCTAAATATATTGCACAACGATCAATTCAGTTTTAAACTTTTCAATACAATTAAGGCCTCTCAATGCTGTCCTTTATCTTTCACAATTTGTGCAATTGAGCCCTTTGTTGTCAAGCGTTAGTTAACACCCTCAATTTGCCAATGTGGCTTTCAAATTATTTATGATGTATGTGCAAATATTATTTTTGTCCTGTAGGCTTTTCTGAGTAGTACTTCTTTTGTGACAATGGATAATTTTTCTATTAATCCCATTTCTTTGGCAAATATATGCTGTCACGTTTTACAGTTATTTCCACGTCATTTATCTCCTAGTGAGCATCTTATTTCTCAAAGATTTAGTTGATGATCATATCATTATTTGTTAAATATGTACTATCATGGTACATAATTTTTTATTATCCATTTCTGGGAAATTGTCCAAAAAGTCTTAAATCTATTACACTTTTGCTAATTCATCATAAACCTTTCAATTTTGTCAATTCAATCCTAAACATTTTTACTTCTTGCCAATTGAGTCCATTCGACAAAGAAATTATAACGATCGATGGCTGGTGCTGATGTGGCACTGTTTAATAATTTTTTTTTGATTTTTTTTTTTTTTTTTACTTCTTTTTTTTTTTGGGGGGGAGTTGGGGTTAGGGCTAGCGAGGGTTGCTAGTTGGCCCTCATCGGCCATAGTTGAGGGCTGGCGGCCCTTGCGGCCAACCCTCCTAGGCGAAAGCGAGGGAGGGCCGATAAACCCTCATCTAACTAGATCCAGCAAAAGCATTGTGACCCTCGTTGATTCTAGGCAAGGGCTTGCAAGCCCTCGCTTTTGCAAGCGAAGGTGTTGGGGCCCTCGCTTAGGGCTAGTGAGGGCTGCATCACCCTCGCTAGGACCAAAGGTTGGTCGGCCCTCAGGCCGGCAGGGTTGGTGATAACCCTCACTAGCCCTAACCCTCACTTGGCTAAATCAAAAAAAGAAAAAAAAGGAAAAAGTTAAAAATTATGAAAATATTATTAAAAAGTACCATATCAATGCCAACTGGCCACGTCAACAATTTCCAACCAAAATTGGCCGAATGAACTCAATTGGCAAGAAGTAAAAAAATTGAGAAATGAATTGGCAAAATTGAAAGGTTTATGATTGAATTGACAAAAATATAATAAGTTTAGGACTTTTTGGACAATTTTCCCTCCATTTTTTTATTTGTCATAAATTGATACTACGTTATAATGCTAATTTCAACATCCTTCAACTCTTAGTAAGCTTTTTATTTAGCACATATTTGGTACGTTTATAATATTAACTTATTTAATATGAGCTATCCTGTTATATTTTTTTTTATTGATTTGTTAATATGATTCGCTTATGAAATAAACAGAATGTTTCTCATGTTAAGTATCTATAGAACTTTTTAATCTTAACAGCCATCACTTATATATATGGAGTCATATAATAGAACACTCTAACAATATATTCTTTTTCCTTCTTTCATGGACAATTTTATTATATTCACCTATTGTAAAGCATGTTAACTTTATTATTTTTTTTTGATGATAAATATTTTCTAGTCATAATGGCTATCCACACACCTTTTCAATCATAATAGTCGTAACTTATTATACATTTCTGCTATACTTATTATAGAAATGTAGGCAGTCATTTAATAGATGCCTCTAAACATATACTTGTTTTCTTCTATGATGGTTTATTTTATTTATAGTATTTCTAAAGCTTGACATATATAAATTGTGATTATGGATAATTACAATTTAATATATGAATTTTAATCATTCAATAATTAATTTGTGATCATGATTTAAACTTAATCATATGGAATGTGATCATATGAACATAACTATTTCTTGTTACATAATTAATAGTAAGATTGACATAATAATTATTGCACAATTAAGCAATAATTAATATAATTAGTAATTAACATGATCATTTTATTATGAATATATAATATTAACTTATGAAAAATTTAGATAACCATACCTAATAAGAAGCCACTAATATTGTGCTAATTAGTATATTATAAATAATTTTTAACCTAATAAGTGATAATGAATTATCAAGATAACATAATCACTATTTCATCGACTATTTGCCTATTATTTAATATTCTATTTATTAATGATATAATATGTGATTAAAGTCAAGATAAGTATAATTGATGTTATTATTATTACATAATACTATAAATGATTTTAGTTATAATTAATATGTACGTTGATTATAGTCAATAATATAACATTGATAGAGTGAGAGTAAAAAAAAAAAAAAAGACGTGTATTTTGGAAATAGCTACTATGGCCCGGTAGTAATAGCTACTACACAACGGGGTGATAGTAATTATAATCTGGCTGCAATAACTTTCATTGCGAGTAAACATCGTATACTATATAGTCATTACAGCAACCTTTCATGTTTTAATAATCTAAATGTACAGTGATAATCCATTGCTATAAAATATATATGTAAATAAAGCGTATAAATGTGTAAAACTAAATGGCAAAGGTTATTTGGTAATCACATACTTACATTCATTAATCCTAAAAATTAATGAGATACTAGATTACTGTAAAAAATGCAAAGTCTTAAATCTTGTGCACAGCACAAGACTTCTCCTACTATTAGGATCTACAACACAAGAAAAATAGAGAATCTAAGCATTCTTTCCATTCAATATAAGAAGAAGACGTAATATAAAAAGTTGTCACCCCAAAAAAAAAAAAAAAGCAAAAGAAGCTGCATAAAGAAGTATGTGTTGTTAATAATAAAAACAAAGAAGTGGAAATACAAATGTAAGTAATTAAGGAATATTAACATATAGTTGCATAATGTGTCGACAGGGACACAATGTGGAAGGTCATTCAATTTTAAGAATAAATGGGCGTTGCAAGTGAGAAAGGCATTTCTCCATTTTTCTAGTTAGCCAGAAAATTGTTGAGTTATGAGTAATGGCATAGCTCCAAGGACATATCACATGTATTTCATCTTTAAAAAAGAAAGAATTTCTGTGTAAGAGAATTTACTGTATAAGTGAAGTTGAGTCTGTTTAAAATTTCATGTGGTCATGCAATGTATTTAAATGCAAAAAGAAGATGAATCGCAAATCACATAACAAACATACTATTTCAAAACAAATACCTTCTAAATTACTATTGAAAATACAAAGAAACTTGTCTACTCAAACTTACCCTTTCTAAAAAAAAATGGTGTCTGTTAATTTAAACATAAAAAAAGTAAATACTATTAATCGATACCACTAAGTGCAAAGACAGAACTGAATATAATACATGAACCGTTAGATAAAGTCATCTACAAATATGCCACTGAAAATGCGAAGAGGAGTATATGGTCCAAGTATGTAACTTCCAAGGAAGGCGTCTATTAATCAAAATATGAATAATGTACTATTTCTTAAATGTCATTTTTTTAAGAGAAATGTCTTTTCATGCAATAATAAAGTCAATGACACTAATTGATGGCTACGTCTATTTTAAATTCGAGAATTCAGAGAAACGTTAGTAGAATAACAAACGAACTATGTATATAATCCATGGAGCCTAACTAATCATTAAAAAATTCAAAAGTGACACATCTTTAAATGTAATACTTTGAATAGGCATGTTTGTTAATGAAAGTATGGATGGAACCTCTACTTATATACGTTATTTAAAATAAATATACTATTTTCATGAAGTAAATAATATTAGCAATATATTATTTTGGAGATCCTACTTTTATCATTCAACAAATAGTGTATGGTCAAGAATAAAGACCATAAAACTAAATGACTTCGTTTAGAAGAGTAATGAGCACTTCCCAACAAATATTCATGATCCTGATATTTATGTATACATAAACATATCTGAAAATTAATTCCCAAGTCATGGTTTCATGAAAAGTGTAAAAAAAAAAAAATTAGAGATAAAATTATAGATTTGTTTACAACATTACATTGTACTTCTTTAAGAATATAAATTTGCAATGATATGTTTTTAACAATACCTTTATAATTTGATTTGAGAACCAAGTAGTTTCAACAACATCTATTAGCAAACATACATCTTCAATCCCATAATTATGAAAATTCAATTTTGAAGTATTATAAAATTAAATTTTTTCCTTACTAAACTTGGAAGTTAAGTATTTTAACAATACATAAATGACCTTATTTTTATATAGAGAATCATCAAATATTACGTTTGAATGATAACATAGCTTTACATTTGCAACTTTTTTAGAAATTTATAAAAGAATGATAATTAGTAATAAAACTAAACAACTTCACAACCATATGCTTGCACATAAGTAATATTAACATAATATGTTTAATCTTCATGTCCAATTTGTCTGTTAGCAAGGTCTTATTAATCTATGGGCAAATTAGACAAAAAATTGGATGATTGCTATTTCTCTGTAACAAAATCAACACAAAATGAATAGATAGTAGTAAACATCTATTGTCATTAAATGAGAAGTAAAAATCATTTATATAACATTTGATATATGTTTTCTTCCACATGTAATGAAAAACACTCATTGAAAAAACACATGATAAGAAATGAATGAAAAACACACGTGCGTACTTCTTGGGATGGAATCCTTGTTTTCATATTGCTATTGAGAATTGCAAACAAGATAAATAAGAAAAAGATGGGGATTCTACAATTGGGATTCTTGAGTATTGATACATGTTTTGATGTCAAGTTTGATAGATGTATTCGAACCATAAGAGCCATGTTGTTCCACATATAAAGGATATGAGTTAGGGTTTTGTTGTTTCCCAAATAAAGGGCATGAGATTTGATAGATATATTTGAGGTAGTTTGTGCATGAAGAGAGGCCTTCTATTGTAATTTTGAAAGGAAGCAACTTTTGGGAATTTAAAACATGCAAATTGTGAAGGGCATAATTGGTAGAGGAAAATTCAGGGACCACCTCTTGAGCTTCACTTTTTTATATAGATTAGATAAGTAATATGTAACCACAATCTATCATGTCATGAAGTTGAAGGCGAGAACCTACATGATAATAGTATGACAACAAATTTGAAATAATACATCTTTTCTTATATATTTAGTGTCACCCCATCATCCAATACTATGATCCACAATGTTTTTCAATTGTAGGGCACTGGTAAAATTGAGGCCCTTTGTCTCAGCAAATATGATAGGGAGAGAAAGCTACTCGGCTGAGAACTTCAAAGAATTGACCAACTTAAGGTTCCTTCAAGTGAACGGTGTGAATCTTACTGGAGATTTTCAGAACTTACTTCCTCAATTAAGATGGCTTGAATGGAGGTGTTGTTGCTTGGATTTTGAAGAGGCCAACTTTCACCCAAAGAAATTAATTGTGCTCAACTTGAGGGATAGTCAGATTTCGGAGGACTGGGGAGGATGGGCCCCACTAAAAGTAAGATGTAGAGAATGCATATCTCTTATAAATAATTACATGTTATCAATGGCCCCGATTGCACCAAGTTCTCCTTTATTTCTTTTGAAAATCTTTTCTCATACAATGGATTTTCCTCTAAGCATAAGGGGAATTTATAGGCACTTAAATATGTTAGAAGCTTATGCCCCTTAATATTTTAACAACTAGTCATGCTTAACATTAGACCTACTAATAAAAACTTTTTTAGTTGTATTAATTAACATCTATCAAAAATATAATTACAATATTGTGCCTATCTTAACTTTAATCTAAATTGTGTATGGTTTCTAGTTAATTTCTCCCCCATGAAAGTATGTCTTTTTAGCAATTCTTGTTATATTTATATGTGGATCTTCTTTCATGGAGAAAAAAGAACCCTCACAGTGACTTGTGTTTTACATACATACTAAAATTCTAAATTCATTATTACTTTTAGAGTAATGGAAATAATTTGTGAACTACTTTGACTTGTTGCACACAATATTTATTCATTATTATTGTTGATTGTTGAAGTCACCGTACAACACATTTGTAAAGTAGTAATGGTATATGAGTAATAAAATTATCCTTGAAATGGGATTTAAATATTTTTAATACAACACCTTGTTTTATCTTATACATATAGCATTTAAAAATTGCTTTTCATAATGAAAGTAGCCATTTCTCTTTAATTTCATAATATTGAAGGAAAACATGGCACCAAATGAATGCATCTCTTTTCTTCCATTTGACTTTGTCATTTGCAATTTGATAATAAAATTTGCATATATCTAATCAATGAATAACAGCATAGTCACAACTTAAAAAAACTAAATATGATATTTTCTATGAAATTTTATTTCAAATAATTGTAGTTACACTTATACATCTCTAACGTTCTCTTTGCCATGATATACTTAAAAACGTTTATATACTGGCTTAGGAAATACACTACTGAAAAGAAACATTTAAAATTAAATAAGATAGCTGTGATGGAGTAAGAAGCACAAGTATTTCTTTTTTTGTCCAATCTCAAAATGGTAATCTCTCTTTCTTTCAGATGGCAACAAAGCTCAAAGTTCTCAACCTTTCGAATTGTGCTTTGAGAACAACTCCCGACTTGTCTGCTTTCAAGAGCTTGGAGATTTTGATACTTGAAGATTGTACGGGTCTAGAAAAGATTCATCCTTCTATTGAGGACATTAAGACCCTTGTCTCCTTGGATGTTAGTTATTGTCATAAATTGAAGGAACTACCGCTAGGAGTTGGTAGAATGGAAGAATTGAGGGAACTTCTCATAAATAAAACTAATATACAAGAGATTCCAATTTCAAGAGGTTGTTTGATGAAGCTAGAGAATCTAGATGCTTCAAATTGTGGACTTCTTGCTCAACTTCCAAAATCCATAGGCTCTCTTATATCGTTAACTCAGCTAGACCTATCAAACATAGGAATTGAGGAATTGCCTGAATCCATTGGATCTTTAAAGAAGCTCAAGACTCTAGATGCCTCTTATTGTGCATCGTTAGCCCGCATACCCAACTCAATAGGCGATTTAACATCTTTGTCTCTACTTTATCTAAGATAATGCAAAAAACTTACTCAACTTCCAGACTCCATAGGCTCCCTCGTGTGTCTATCGCAGTTGTCATTGTCGAATGCCACTCCTTGAGACAAATCCCAAACTCGATTGGAAAGTTGACATCATTGACTAAGTTGCATTTGAAATCTATGGCCATTGAAGAATTGCCTGAATCCATTGGATCTTTAAAGAAGCTCGAGACTCTAGATGCCTCTTATTGTGCATCGTTAGCCCGCATGCCCAACTCAATAGGCGATTTAGCATCTTTGTTTCAACTTGATCTAAGCGGATGCAAAAAACTTGCTCAACTTCCAGACTCCATAGGCTCCCTCGTGTGTCTATCGGCTGTTATTGTCGGGATGCCAATCCTTGAGACAAATCCCAGACTCGATTGGAAAGTTGACATCATTGACTCGAGTTGCATTTGAAATCTATGGCCATTGAAGAATTGCCTGAATCCATTGGATCTTTAAAGAAGCTCAAGACTCTAGATGCCTCTTATTGTGCATCGTTAGCCCGCATGCCCAACTCAATAGGCGATTTAGCATCTCTGTCTCGACTTGATCTAAGAGGATGCAAAAAACTTGCTCAACTTCCAGACTCCATAGGCTCCCTTGTGTCTCTATCTTGGTTGTCATTGTCGGGATGCTACTCGTTGAGACAAATCCCAAACTCGATTGGAAAGTTGACATCATTGACTGAGTTGCATTTGAAATCTATGGCCATTGAAGAATTGCCTGAATCTATTGGATCTTTAAAGAAGCTCAAGACTCTAGATGTCTCTTATTGTGCATCGTTAGCCCGCATGCCCAACTCAATAGGCGATTTAGCATCTCTGTCTCAACTTGACCTAAGAGGATGCGAAAAACTTGCTCAACTTCCAGACTCCATAGGCTCCCTTGTGTCTCTATCTTGGTTGTCATTGTCGGGATGCCAATCCTTGAGACAAATCCCAGACTCGATTGGAAAGTTGACATCATTGACTGAGTTGTGTTTGAAATCTATGGCCATTGAAGAATTGCCTGAATCCATTGGATCTTTAAAGAAGCTCAAGACTCTAGATGCCTCTTATTGTGCATCGTTAGCCCGCATGCCCAACTCAATAGGCGATTTAGCATCTCTATCTCGACTTGATTTAAGCGAATGCAAAAAACTTGCTCAACTTCCAGACTCCATATTCTCTCTCGTGTCTCGATTATTGATGCTCTTGAGACAAATCCCTCTATCGGAAAGTTGACATCATTGATGCGCAAAGAATTGCCTGAATCCATTGGATCTTTAAAGAAGCTCAAGACTCTAGATGCCTCTTATTGTGCATCGTTAGCTTCGATTTAGCATCTCTATCTCACTTGATTTAAGCGGATGCAAAAAACTTGCTCAACTTCCGACTCTCTCGTGTCTCTATCTTGGCTGCCAATCCCTTTGAACTCTATGGCCATTGAAGAATTGCCCGAATTCATTGGATCTTTAAAGAAGCTCAAGACTCTAGATGTCTCTTATTGTGCATCGTTAGCCCGCATGCCCAACTCAATAGGCGATGTAGCATCTCTATCTCAACTTGATTTAAGCGGATGCAAAAAACTTGCTCAACTTCCAGACTCCATAGGCTCTCTCGTGTGTCTATATGCTTGGTCAATGTTTAGCATCTCATTGTCGGGATTGAAGAATTGCCTGAATCTATTGGATCTTTAAAGAAGCTCAATACTCTAAATCTCACTGATTGTGCATCGTTAGCCCGCATGCCGAACTCAATAGGCGATTTAACATCTCTGTTTCAACTTGACCTAGACGGATGCAAAAAACTTGTTCAACTTCCAGACTCCATAGGCTCCCTCGTGTGTCTATCTATCGCAACTTGGTTGTCTTGTCGGGATGCCACTCCTTGAGACAAATCCCAGACTCGATTGGAAAGATAACATCATTAATTGAGTTGGATTTGAAATCTATGACCATTGAAGAATTGCCTAAATCCATTGGATCTTTAAAGAAGCTCAAGACTCTAGATGTCCTCTTATTGTGCATCGTTAGCCCGCATGCCCAACTCAATAGGCGATTTAGCATCTTTGTCTCAACTTGATCTAAGAGATGCAAAACTTGCTCAACTTCCAGACTCCATATTCTCCCTCGTGTGTCTATCGCAGCTGTTATTGTCGGGATGCCAATCCTTAAGACAAATCCCAAACTCGATTGGAAAGTTGACATCATTGATTGAGTTGCATTTGAAATCTATGGCCATTGAAGAATTGCCTGAATTCATTGGATCTTTAAAGAAGCTCAAGACTCTAGATGTCTCTTATTGTGCATCGTTAGCCCGCATGCCCAACTCAATAGGCGATTTAGCATCTTTGTCTCGACTTGATCTAAGTGGATGCAAAAAACTTGCTCAACTTCCAGACTCCATAGGCTCCTCGTGTGTCTATCGCAACCGTCTATCGCAGTTATTTGTCGGGATGCCAATCCTTGAGACAAATCCCAAATTCGATTGGAAAGTTGACATCATTGACTAGTTGTGTTTGAAATCTATGGCCATTGAAGAATTACCTGAATCCATTGGATCTTTAAAGAAGCTCGAGACTCTAGAAGTCTCTTATTGTGCATTGTTAAAACTTGCAACTTCCGCATGCCCAACTCAATAGGCGATTTAGTTGATCTTGACTTGAGTTGCATTTGAAATCTATGGCCATTGAAGAATTGCTCGACTTGATTTAAGACTCTAATGCAAAAAACTTGCTCAACTTCCAAAAAAGCTCTCATAGGCTCCATTGTGTCTCTATCTTGGTTGTCATTGTCGGGATGCATTTGAAATCTATGACCATTGAGACAAATCCCAAACTTGATTGGAAAGTTGACATCATTGACTTAAGCGAATGCAAAAAACTTGCTCAACTTCCGCAGACATTTGAAATCCACTCGTTGAGACAAATCATTGAAGAATTACTAAGCTGAAAGCATTAGAAATATTAGAAATATGCAGAACTTGAGGATGTTGGACATTTGTGAAACTCCTATAATAGAACTACTTGATGACCGAGGAATATTGGCAGAACTCCAAGAGTTGAGAGCTTTAGGATGGAAAAATCTAGAAGGGCCAGCTAGTAATAATGGCCAATTGGTTTCACCAAACAATCTTGATTTAGACAAGCATCAAAAACTATATGAACTGCACTCTCGCGTACTATCTCTAGGTATCACCTACCAAATCCCGCAATCGCCGAATCTTTCTCAACTAAACTTTCTCAAGAAACTCACTCTTTCTGATTGGCTTGAATGCCTCCCAAACCTTTCTATAACACATTGTAGAAAAGCTGCGAAACTTGATTTTGTATTTTCCAAAGGTCCAAGTTTTTAGTTGGGCATTCTATTTACTTTTTGTCTTTTGATATAGTTCTCTTAAAGCGTTCCAAGACTCCTCCTGCCAACAACTCAGCCATGGACTACCAAACGGCAAATTCTGAACATGTTTTGAAGAGATCAAGACCTTTTGGAATCTCATATGAAGTACTTATTTCATCTTGCTTTTTCTTTATTGTTCTTTAGTTATTAAAGGATGGTTCCATCTACAAAGAAAAGTATTTTATAGAGTGATCTATCATCTATTATGTATGGAATGCTTTTCTCAACATTCATAACTAGATCTCTTAGAGTTGTTACATGTACTTCTTGCTATTTTAAGTATTCAGTTCTTAGAAGTGGGGATTTTGGGTTTTCTTAAATTATAAAGTGAAGCTGGAATATATCGCCCGTTCTTTTGTATTTCTCTTTCTTAATTATCTTTTTTTGCATGCCATTGAACAAAAACCTTTGAAAGTGCTCTCACTTTTGTGCTATTGCGGCATATGATCATGCATTGAGAATCTTTAGGAGTGTTGGGGCTATTTCACATCGATTGTGGAAAGGGATGGTGGTTAGTTTATAAATGTGAGGGAAAGCCTCACCCTTTAAACTAGGTTTTGGGGTGAGATGAGCCCCATACCACCCGACAAGAAGAAATTTTAGTTTTTCAGGTTTCTAGATACCCTTAACTTTCATGATGTTAACCTAATGAAATAATTGAGGATTGGAAGGATTACAAGGAAGTCTGATGGAGAGAAAATGGAGCAAAGGGGCTAAGGTTGTCAATTTGTGTTTGCTTGTCTTAATTGTGTTTGTGATCGTGTCAATTCATCATGACTTCTATTAGACATGTCAAATCATTGAATTAGACAAAAACATGTAAATATCTAAATGTATGGTGATGTGTCATATTTGGTTGTGTCTGTGTTTTTCGTATTTGGTATTGTCATGTAAATAGCCTATGCCAATATTGGTAGCATTAATGAGGAGTGTGGACTAGGTAAGTGTTGATTACATCTTCTCCATCATGCATTCATTGTGCTTAGTATGCTAATAAAAGAGCGGTTCTTGTATGAGTTTTGCATCTTTTGAGTGTCATGGTTTTTGATCTATTCTCTAAAGGACTCACTCGGTTTTGTAATCTTTATGACATTCTATTAGGTGAAAAATTTGCCGGTAAACATTCTGCCTATCACATACAACTACCAAAGCCTCGGTCAGTTCTTATTCTTCAGATGACTTGCCCAGAAATGTAGTCATTACCCTAAGTCAAGGTTCACTTGTTAAGAGTATGGATTTCCATCCAGTGCAACAAATTCTATTGCTTGGTTAGCACTTCTTTCTTACTCTATGAAGACCATGTTTCTTGCTTATCTTCAGTTGGGGATAAGTATATTAAAAGTGCTAAAGTTGTGTACAACGCTCACTATAGTGTCAAAAGTTTTTTTTTTCTATCACTTAAGTGCCACTTAAAAAAAAAAAAAAAAATCATTTGAATGCCAACTCCGATTTGGGTTGTTGGAAATCTGACGTGACTATATTTTATTAATTTCTCAATTTTACATGGCTCGTTCGCATGTCTCGTCAACATATAATCCTTAAATGACGTTGTCCAAAAGTTATAAATAATTATCATTTGAGTGCTAAATTTTATTTAAAGTGATAATTTGAGTGCCAAATTTTGTTTAAAATGATCACTTCAATACCAGTCGTTATGAAAAAGGCGATCACTTCAGTACCAAGCACACCACGTGGAAAAGCCATATGGACTAGAGTTTTTAAAAAATATGCCAAGTCATATTATAAATTTAATTATAAATGACACAAAATCAATTTAGTCGGAATTTCTCACTATTGGCACTTAAGTGATTGTTTTTTCTCCAATTTAGCACTTATGTGAGTCAGTGAAAACTTTTGACACTAAAATGAGCGCCGTTTATAACTTTTGGCACTTCTAGTGTACTTATCCCTTCAGTTGATATACTTATTCCCCTTGTAGGCCATAAGTTTGTGCTTTGGTGTTTGGAAGATTGCTTTTCATTGTCCTTTTGATGCTATCTTTAACTATTTGAAACCACGAGATATCATTCTTCAAATTTTTTGCATCAATAATTTTTAGTGGGAACAAATACGGGCGATGTCATGGTATGGGAAGTAGACGGTGGTGCGAGGATTGCTATGAGAAAATTCAAGGTTTGGAATCTGGGAACATGTTCAATGGTGCTGCAGGTATAGAAGTTCAAATCTAAATAAAATAATGGTGTCTTGTTTTTGGACATGTGATTATGGGTTTTGATTCTTTGTAGGCTTCTCTGGCCAATGACTACACAACATCCGTTAACCGTGTAATGTGGAGTCCTGATGGAATCCTTTTCGGTATGCATAGATGTTAGTTTTACTTGTATATTAACTTAAGTAATTAGGCAATACATGCTTGCAAATTGGTGAATAAACTAAAGTGCCAAGAACCAAACTTCATTGCAATATCTTCAGGAAGAAGAGTTCATATGTTGTTACTACTGATGATTGGTGGTGTTCGCTTTAGGTGTTGCTTATTCCAAACACATGGTGCACATATACTCACATCATGGTGGTGATGACATAAGGAATCACCTTGAGGTTTGTTGCTAAACAAGGAGAAAAAAATTAAGCTTCTTTGTTCTGGTGACAATTGCCACCTAAATGTGAGTTCAACTTGATTTTTGACTTTAATCTAATGTCTCATACAGCTCGAGGCTCATGTTGGAAGTGTAAATGATCTTGCCTTCTCATGTCCAAACAAGCAATTATGTGTTGTGACCTGTGGAGAGGACAGGTTGATCAAGGTATATTTTGATCATTTTCCTTAGTGTTACAATGTTATGCTATTTGATCCCTTTTAACCAAGCTAGTAGTCAAGCAGGTATGGGACGCGGTGACTGGGGCTAAGCAACATACTTTCGAGGGTCATGAAGCACCCGTATATTCAATTTTTCCACACAACAGAGAAAATATTCAGGTACCTGTCTATTTCGTGTACTAACAAGGACACGCTACAAGCATGGCCAATCGGCTATACGCTTGACCATTCACTGGACTTTGTTTGCTAAAACTTAGTTATGTCAAAAAATTTGATTCAATTTGTATAAGAAGTGTGAATCTGTGTTTTAATGGACCTTGTTCATTTCAAGGATTTTGCAAGTCTTCTGACTTTTGACCTATCTTGATTAGAATGTGCTTGTTAAACATGGTGACATGGTCCAAAGATTAAACTGCAAATTTGATTAGTTCAGGCAATGCTACTAAACATCGACAATTGGGTAAAGGTCTTCGCAATAATGACTTCCTTCTTCATATAAGTTTAGAAGGAAAATTGCTCTGCTTCCATTATTTGTTCTCCCTTAGTTTCTCCTCCAGTTTTGATTGGTTAAATTAATAATAGATTGGTGTTTATTGTGCCTGGGTGAAGCAGCAATTGGGGATGACTTTTTAATTTTTTTTTAAAATTATGATTGTGTACACTTTATTATAAATATATTTTATGATATCTATTAGAGTTTTAGGTGGATGTGCTCTATCTGGACATGTTATTGAAATTGATTGTGGGATTGTTTTATTGTATAGTTCATCTTCTCAACAGCAATAGATGGGAAAATTAAGGCTTGGTTTTATGACAACATGGGGTCAAGAGTTGACTATGATGCACCGGGTCACTCTTTTACCAAGATGGCATACAGCACTGATAGAACAAGGTTCAGGCCATCAGCATTGCATTTCAAGCTTGATTTTATCCTGTGTCACTCTTTCTGATTGAGATAACCTATTTTAGCAATTTTATTTGGCTATAGGTTGTTCTTATGTGGAACCAATAAAGAAGGAGAGTCATACTTGGTTGAATGGAATGAAAGTGAAGGGGCTGTCAAGCGTACTTATCATGGACTTGGAAAGAGATCTGGTGGGTTTGTGCAGTTTGATACTGCCAAAAATAGATTTTTGGCTGTTGGAGACGAGTCCATGGTCAAATTTTGGGATATGGACAATAACAATATTTTGACAAGTACCGATGCTGACAATGGATTGCCGGTAATTCATTATTGTTAATTTAATTTGACTGAATTAGCTAAACCTTTCCATTAAACTTGCTCTTTAAATTTGCAGGCTTCACCTTGTATTAGATTTAACAAGGAAGGAATTCTATTAGCAGTCTCAACAAGTGACAATAGTATCAAAATTTTAGCAAATGCTGATGGGATTAGGCTGCTAAGGACAATGGACAATTGGCCTTTTGATGCTTCTAGAATCACTCATGGCCCTCTTATGAAGGTAAGCTTTTTCAAGAGCACACTAACTTTATAGAGATGAGCTCGTTAAATGTCTTCAATTTTGTACTGCCACCAACAACTGCGATATTTAGTTTTGGTAATGCTACTGCTGGGGCAAACCCAGGTAATAGAGGGGTTTCAGTGGCAGAATTAAAATGTTTGATCCAATTTTTAGATGTGCATTTGGTAGAGAAGTCTAGAAAGATCCCAAAAAAAAAAAAAAAAAATCTGCCTGGATCATCTAAAGTTTTGTGTAGAAAAATTCGTAAAATTATCTTTGCAGCGTGGCAAAGATACTCGCCTTAAAAATATTTTTGACTCAAGCAAAGATTTTTGCATGTCTTAACCGCTGATGCAAGCTCATAGAAAAAGGCTTAGGGTCGTCCAAAAGCAAACACATTGGGGTCTCTATTTTTTTATTCTCAAAAATAAATTTGAAATAAAAATTCGTTTGACAATATAATTTTATATCTCCTGAATTTTTTTTTTTAGTTAATAAATAAACTTAGAATATAAAACTAGAATAAAATAGTAAATTATAGTTTTAAATTTCTAGAACAAAAACAAAAATAAAATTTTTTTCTCTATACTTGCTCTTGCCATACGCGACCCTCACTGCTAACCTCCCGCCTGCCCGTTGCTCTCCACCAATTGATAGTCACCACCTAGAAATTATCTTTGCTTAGTTTCTTGTTCGTGGATTAAAAATAGAAAAATCTATTTGTGACTAGAAATTAGTTACAGAAACAAAATAGTCATCGTTCGCACCCATAATGCACTGAACTGAAGTAAACCTTTCTACCTTCGTTTGTATTATGTATTGGATAATAAAAGCCTTCTTCTTCTTTTCTTTTCTTTTTTTAATATATCCTTGCTGGCACTTTCGGAAATCCTTGTCCAATTCTATTACATCAGCAGCAGCTGACTTGCGGAGCATTTTTTTTTTTACTCACATTCATCCAGTCATATTTTAACACATCTCTGTGGATTTTGAATTAAAAATAAAATTCCCTGATGATCCATCGGCCATGGACCTCGGACTAGCCGGCTGCCACCCTTGATCACCACCGCTCCGG
The DNA here is from genome assembly GCA_017140185.1 of Eucalyptus polyanthemos subsp. polyanthemos. Lineage (NCBI taxonomy): Eukaryota > Viridiplantae > Streptophyta > Magnoliopsida > Myrtales > Myrtaceae > Eucalyptus > Eucalyptus polyanthemos. The sequence goes on along the minus strand of CM029459.1, from coordinate 18,462,154 downwards.
AGGCCGAGCTCCAAATCTAGCCGAGTCGTGGCCTCGGCGCCGCACCAGATCTAGTCCACCTTCACTTGCTTCAAACTCGTCCATGGCCGCCTCCGAATCTGGTCGAGCTCGACTCTACGCCAGATATCGTCTGCCTTAAAAACTGTTCGAGCTCGGCGGCTCCTCCATGACCGCCGAGAAGCCGCCGAGATTTCGGTCACAACGTCGAGCTTGGCAGCCATAGAAGGCCGTCACCTCCAGATCTAGATGCTCAATGGCAATGGAGGCCGAGCGTCCAGATCTGGCCGTGGCGAAGGTCGTGACATCACCTCGAGCTGCAGCGATGACCGCCGTTAGAGGTCGCCTTAAGAGACGGCGTTAAGAGTTGCAGACGGCCATGGACAGAGCGTGTAACAAGAAAGGAGACAAAAAAAAAAAAAAATAGAAAAGAGAAGAAGCAAAGAATGGTGGGGAACAATAAGAAAAAGAAACATCTTTCCCAACTTTTCAACAGCATCACCGGGATGAGCCACGCCGACGACCATGGACGGCCAGATCTCGAGAGCCAACAGTGTCGCCGGCCATGGCGGAGCAAGGTTCGCGAGTAACGCCGATGGCCATGGACGGCCAAATTTGGAGAGCCAGTGGCGTCACTCGTCTAGGTGACGGCCACGGCCATGGTCGGCCAGATCTGAAGAGCCAGCGGTGTCACTGACGCATCATCGGCCATGCCAGCTCGTCCGAGGTCAAGTGGCTGGCTTTGGACGAACGAGGAAGACGAAGCTAGAGGAAACAATTCCACCACTCAAAGAAACTCCACATCAATATTTTTTAATTTAATTCAAGACATGTAAATTTTTTTAAGTGGATATCAAGGGAAAAAAATGCTCGCCACATCAGCAGTTAACACGGCGCTTTGAAACTACAAAATATTTTCTCCTTTGCTTCTCGCACATCTACACGCACTAGCATATAAACTAGAAAACCATCAGGCAGCAATGGTAGGTATGGGAAGTGGTATCATTACTGCATTAGGTAGTTAAATGTTTTTAACGAGCTTTATTTGTTGCTAACGCTGTTAGTTAAATGACGCAATAATTGCATTTGTATGTGCATGTTTATTGGGCGTCTTTCAATGACATCCTCTCTTTTGAGCTCTACAGGACAGTGAGAGCATGGCCGATGTGAAGCCCAGAATTGCTGATGACTCAGGAGACAAATCACGAAATTGGAAACCAACAGAAATCAATGAACCATCACAATGCCGGTCCATAAGGCTGCCTGATAACTCTACGGCTATGAGGGTAAATGATTGCCAGATTAGGACGTTCTTATGCAGCATTTCTTTTCCACATTAATCTGTCATGTTTCTACTAGATAAGCACAAATTTGAATAGGGGTCGCATTTAATGCACTTGCTTTATTAGTTTTATTCACATGTGGTCCAATGATTTATCTCTTAAACCTTGGCACTCAAGGACTTTGTCATCTCTTCATTTGGCATTTTATAGTTGACTGATTGTTTCAACTATACAAACAGGAAAGGATAAGATCAACATTAATAAATCTGTGATTATGGTGTAGCAATTGTGCTTGAGTTATGTTGGCTGTGGAGGTCATGAATTTTATGATAACGTTGAATAGCAAGATGGATGATTCCTGATTTAGAATGTAATGGTATATTTGCATAACGAGACTTTTTTAGCCTTTGCTTGGAATATGGATTGTTCTGTGGACTTTCATGCAGTTACATGCGGTAAAAGACACATTCTTCACGGGATGAATTTGGCTTTATACATGGCATGCAAAGTATATCATTTTGCACCACTTTGATGCTTGTGGGGAATGCTAAGCTTGTGAAAGCTATTTTGAGTTTGTCAGTTCCCAGAAACTTTGAGTGGAAATTTACCTGCTGAATCTAAATATACAAAACACTAGAGGCAAAAGAATAGATAAACAGCTAGACGGTTTAAGTCAAGGTTCCACTTTTCTTTTGGTAACTGTTTCAACTGGATTTAGATGTCATGTGTATCATATGCTCTATTCATATGTAAGCATACAGTATGTATATATAAATATGTGCGTGCCTGCGTGCATGCATGCGCCTATGCTGATAAATATGCAGGCAGCGTCACCAAGTGTCTCTTTGCATGAATTTTTGCATCTATCAATTAGTGCCCAAATCTCTGGCATCTTTCTTCTGCATTTTTTTATTTTAACTTTTGGTATTACATTTGATTGTCGGCACTGAAGCGGGTAAAACGATACAGGTCCCGAGATTAAGCTATACAAACTCGGGTTGTGCCATTCTGGCATTGTCATCGAACGCTGTACACAAGCTCTGGAAATGGGAAAAAAGTGATCAAAACTTAACGGGCAGGGTAAGGAAAAAAGAGGCAAATTCTTTTGTTGTTTAGCGTATTGTTAACTACATTGATTCTTCTTTTCGCAGGCTACAACTAGTGTAGTACCACAGTTATGGCAACCGCCTGGTGGGAATTTGATGACCAATGATACATGTGCAAATCCTGAAGATGCAGTTCCGTGTTTTGCACTGTCAAAGAACGATTCTTGCCTAATATCGGCATCAGGGGGGAGATCTCTTGTTCTATATGATGACTTTTGAGGTGAATATTTTCCCAAAGTAATGTTTACATCCTCTTGTCAGTTTTTTGTAGCACCATCCTCAAGGCACGAGATGATGAACTACCCCTTTGTGCTGAATATGCGTGCACTATTTCCTTTTCACATTTTTATGGGAGCTAAAATTAATTGGTTCTATCATGTATAAAAAGTATTGAACTCTATTGTTAGGAGGTCCATGAAAGCAATTGCTCCGATTTTCATGGGGATTATCTGGTCAAAGTGCACCATGTCCCTTTTTACTTGCTAAGTGAGATAAGGGCTTTTGTGTGCCTTCGATGGAATCTTTTTGCTCTTATTGATTAAAGAAAACAAGCAGTGCTTTTTTAACCCATCCAGAGATCTATTGGTCCAACTTGCTCTCTCCCTTTCCCAAGAAGGGAGATGCCACTAAGTTAAGTGCCTCTTGGCACATGTGTCCCACTATTATTTATAAAGTTGTTAATATTATCCTGCCTGCTGATACGCAGAGGTTGAGGCAATTTACGCCCCCGCCACCCCCAAACAATGACATTATTGAAATAGGAATGGAGGACTCCGCTATTCAAATTCACAGTGGTCGAGTTGATGAGGTGAGATCTGTTTTCATTGTCGTTGAAAGTTAACCATGTGATTATCCACAACAAAGTTACGGATATTGACTATTTTACTTTCTCAGATCGAGAAAAACCTAAAAGGACATCGGAGAATAATTAAAGGCTTTGCCTTCTCAAATTCCTTAAATGTTCTCGTGTCTTCTAGTGCTGAATTCTCAGGTACCAGACCGCTGCCTTTTTACTTGCTGAGTGAGACAAGGGCTTTTCTCTGTCTTCAATGTAATCTTTTTGCTCTTACTTAAATAAAAAAACAAGAGCTTTATTCAACATTCCAGAAATCTAATATTCGAAGTTGCTCTCTCCCTTTCCCAAGAAGGGAGATGCCATTGAGGCAAGTGCCTCTTGGCACATATGTCCCACTATTACTTATAAAGCTATTAATACTATTCTGCCTGCCAATATCCAGATGATGATAACACTTTTGCCCCATCCACCATCCGCAACATTTCTGGCGTTCGATCCTCGAGATGATTATACTATTGCAATAGGAATGGAGGACTCCTCTATTCAAATTTATCGTTTTCCATTTTACAAGGTGAGACCTAATTTTATTGTTGTTGAAAGTTAACCTTGTCATTATCCGCAATGAATTTATAGATATTGACTGTTTCACTTTCTCAGTGTAAGGCAAATCTAAAAGGACATCAGAAAAGAATTACAAGCCTTGCCTTCTCTAATGTCTTAAATGTTCTCGTGTCTTCCGGTGCTGACTCTCAGGTACAAGACCACTGCTGCATCTTCCTTTCCATGTAGACATGCCTATGTTTTGGGCAAAGAGAGCAATGTAGTTTAACCTGCTCCAAAAAAGGGTTGATGTTCACTCTGGATATCTTGATGCTTATGCCCTCATCATACGTCAATTCATGAAGGCATCCTTAAATAGGCAGAATAATTCCTTCCAGAAAACTTCTTCTTTTGCGGTGACAAATTAATCCCATCCCATTAAGTGGGGGAAAAAAAAACCTGTTGTTGCTTACAACTGATGCTTGGTGTTATTCTGATATAAAAACACAAAGTAAAATTTTTATTGCTTCATTTGTGAATCAATTTTGATGTGCCCTTTGATAATTGTTGATCGTCACTGCAGCTGTGTGTTTGGAGCACTGATGGATGGGAGAAGCAGGCTAGTAAGTTTCTGCAGATGCCGACTGGGCAAGGTGCAGCTCCTCTTGCTGATACTCGTGTTCAATTTCACGTGGATCAGATACATCTGCTGGTGGTTCATGAAACACAGATCGCCACTTGTAAAGCTCCTGAACTAGAATGCCTCAAGCAGGTATTGAACATATTTATTGTTGCGTGCAAACCAATCTCTTATCTCATCCTGATTGCATAAAATTAGTGAAATATTAGGTAGTATGAGTTGCTTCGTGCCAAATGTACTTTTTTTGATTTGTTGTTCATCGCAACTAGTGGGATACTCGAGAAGCTAGCGCTCCAATCACAGATGCTACATATTCATGCAATGGCCAATCAATATATGTGAGCTTTGAAGATGGAAGCATCAGTGTTCTTTCTGCTTCTACACTCAGATTGAGATGTCGTATAAATCCTGCTGCTTATATCCCTCCAAATCCCAAGTAAGTTGGTTATGACTACTCAGTTAACCTCATTCCTTTATGAAAATGGCAAGTCTCATTCGTGAAGTTCCAATAGTCTCACAAGTTATTCATTCCTCACTGATGTATTTGGCAGCTTGAGAGTCTACCCACTAGTCATTGCAGCACATCCGTCTCAACCTAACCAGTTTGCACTAGGGCTTACCAACGGCAGCGTCTATGTGCTTGAGCCATTGGAATCTGAAGGAGAGTGGGGTGGTTCTCCTCCTGTTGAAAATGGTGCTTAGCCAAGCACAACATCTGGCGCAACCAATTCAGATCAACCCCAAAGGTAGTGCAGGCCATGTCTCTCCCTGTGAAACTTTGAGCATTGAATGCTGAGCTGGCTTTCCTTCGCCGCACTTGATTCAAGTTTTGAGGGATGCTGCAGAGGTAGATTTTACAGCCTCAGGGTCTTCCTCTGGACATAGTTTGGTACAGTCTGTCTTAAAGTGGTACAATTAGCATCCAAATCAACTTCTGCTCAAGTCTAGTGGTGATAATTTGTTTTATTATATTCATTTAGGCTGACTGAAAGTGAAAAAGAAGAACATGAGATTAGGATGTTGCGAAGAAGGCGTTGTGAAGGCAGGTTTATCTGATTTTAGTTAGCAAGCTAAAGGATCATAGGAGGAGGGTTTAGTTTTCGTAGGTGGCTTCTTTTCTTGTTCCTTCTGCGTCACACTGAAAGGACTTATCTTATGTATTTTATTTATTCTTTTAATTTGCTGAAGTAGCACTTGTTGGCACTCAGTAGGTTCTCCTTTCTTGTTCTTTTGCTGCAAAAGGAAAACTTCATCTTCTTCCTGCTCCTTATATGAATGTGATTCGAGTGCAACAGCACTCGGACCTTGGATGAAAGTAAATACTTCAGTACAGTCTATCTCGACGTTTTTCTTATTAGACTGCAATTTTTAGGAGTTTTTCCATCTTTTTGAGGCACATCCTGCTAAACGACTGAATTTGCAGAATCAATAGCGAAGTTAAACTAGCGGACACGTTTTCTCTGGACATTTTCACAAAATTCGGAATTAGTTCCGCTTACAAATGGGAACCGATACTTGGTTTTCCCCCTTGTGAGAAGATGTTCTTGACTTGCAAGTTCAATTGGGAAAAGAAGCCACTTGGCTGCGTTTGTTTTGATTTTTTTTTTTTTTCTGTTTTTAAATAATTTTTTTGTTTTTTTGTTCGCAGGAACAAAAAATGAACAAAACGCGTTTATTTGCGTTTTTTGTTCCAAAATTATTTTTTTGTTTCTAAAAACACATATAGAGCAAACGAAAATGTTAAACAAAAAAAAAATTATTTCTTATTTCTAGAACAAAATTTAGGAACACTTTCTATTTTCTTCTCTCTTTTTCTTTTTTTTTTTCTTTTTTTTTCTGGCCGAGGCCGGCCGTCGAGGGCCGGCGACCTCGCCAGAGCATCGCCGGCCCCTGACGAAGCTCGACCTCATCGGATCTGGGAGAGCTCGAGCTCGCCCAGCGACCAACGAGGCTCAGCCTCGCTGGGCCACCGCCAGGTCGGCGTCGCCTGGCGGTGGCCTCGCAACGCCGAGCCTCGCCAGCCACTGGGCGAGCTCGGCCTCCCCGAGGGCCGGCGAGCCTCGCCATGGCTGGGTGAGGCCGCCGGCCCTCATCGGCTGGTCGCTGACCATGGCCGAGGCCGCAACCGGCCAAAAGAAGAAAAAATAAAAAAATAAAAATAAATAAGAAAATAGAAAAATAAAATAAAAATATTTAAAAAAATTATACAAATTTACCAAAAGTGTTTCGTTCATTTTTATTCCCGAAATAAATTTACCAAACGCATTTTTTTGTTAAAAAATTATTCCCCAAACAAACATTTTTTCCTATTTCTCGTTTTTCAACAATTTTTAAATAGAAATGTTACCAAACGCGCTCTTAAAAGTTGTTGTATCTTTGGAGATGGTATCAAAAGACCTCTCAAAAAAGTACTCTCGGTATGCCTAACATTAATTATTTTGAGCTTTTCCGAAATCATTCATATATTTTTGGACAATCATAGAATAAATCAGTTATATAGCAATTTCTACGGAAGTCAAATTGTTAATTCGAATCCTTCAAGAAAAGAACAAGAAAAGGAAATTGCAAGAGATAACTTGGTATACATGGCATTTAGAAGGTTCCGCCTTGTGTAAATTATGCATTTGTAGTTAACCTGCGTGAATTATTCGTAAATTCTTAGAGAAATAAAGCATCTCCAAGTGCTTTTTTATCAACAAAGTAATCGTGGAAGAGATAGGTCCAGCTTGTAAAAGGAAGAGAAGTATTTAGCTGTTAGCTTTGCTCAGGTGCATTTGTAGATTTTCATTGCATTCCATGGGGCGGATCCAATTGTTTGATCTCTTCCCTTGTGATATATGTGATATCTAAATAAGGTTTGCTACTTGTTGGAAACCCATAATAGAAACTCTATAAGTACCATCAAAAGATATGCCAATTTTACATTATTGGATCCAAATTTTACATACCATCAAACCAGATCTAAACTCACATGCTCAGATCCAAATATACATGATAAGAGAGATCAATTTTATCCATAACATCTGGTCATACTTTCTATCATGTTATCTTTCTAATTTTTTTATTTGGTTGATTTTATTCAGAGAAAAAGTGAAGAGCTTGCCCGTGCATCTTTGGAGCAGCGTGAGGTTGTCGGCAACAAAGCCAATTTAGGTCCTAAGGGGAGTTCTACCATGGCACAACAAATGAATTCATTAAATAATGCCAGTATTCTTTACACAGATGAGTTTAACTCTTCTGTGGCAACATTTAATATTGTACGTATCAAGGCATTATTTATTTTCAATTTAAATTTCTCTGTATTTGATGGAAGAAGGTTGACAAATGTCTTTAATATTGGTTATATTGTCCAACATGTTGTCAACCCTTTTGTTTATAGGCTGTCATATGGTTCCACCTCCATGAATATGGCAAGGCATTATCCATCCTGGAACCATTGTATAGCAACATTCAACCAATAGATGGGGTACTAAAATTTGCCTTCTACAGCTTTATTCCCTCCCTCCCATCCTCTCTCTCTCTCTCTCTCAATTGTCAGCTTACCACTTTTTGTGTATGTATGAACACAGACTGTAGCTCTTCACATATGCCTTCTGTTGCTGGACGTGGCTTTAGCCTGCCATGATGCAGCAAAATCTGCGGTGAGAAGCTTGTCATGTTCTTGATATTGATGCAAAGTCTCTAATTTCTGATGGAATTGCTTTATGGACATTAAGGGGCTTCTTTTAGTTGAGGAAACAATTTTGTCTTTCCGATGTTTGCTATATAGAAGGTCCTTGCTTGGCCTTTATTTATGTATATGCATAGGTAATGACTTCCCACCAGCTTGTAAGTGGATAATATTCTTTCACAATAAGATATATCAAATTAGTCTTTTTTAACCATTTAATCTCTTTAGATTTTGGAACTTTTTTTAATCCTTGACAGTGGAGCTAAAGTACCACCACAACCAAATTTTGTTAGCTTATGGCCATGGCTCAAATTTGTTAGCTTATGGCCATGGCCCAATACTACCAAAATTTGTTGGTTTTATTTTTATTTTTAATGGATTTAGGCTTTATATATGACGGTTGTGGTATTCTACTTCTAGGCAGTTATTCTTATCCTTTTTTGGGACTCAAAATATCAATGTTATGCTTTTCATACAGTTTGTTTTTACGTAGTAGTACTGCTTGTCCAAGTGAAGTGCATTAGCTATTGTGACATTGGAACTTAATTTTAGCTGATACAACTATCTTGGTGTGAGTTGCAAAAGTGCTGAGCCATGAGAACATGTTAACTCAATGCTCTAGCTTAATGGAATCGAGAAATTAAAATTTTGGTTGGTAAAGTTTTTCTCTGTTTTCATTTTATCCCTGAGGTTTTGGCTTTTGGAGTTTATTTCGTCACTTTTCTTCCTGTTTATGCTTCTTATTGTGGTGAATTTTTAGCAGTTAATTTAGCGTAACTTTTGAAGCCCCTGACGTAACTGCTGAAATGAATGATTAATCCCTACAAAGAAGTTTCGTGCAATCGCTGCCCTCCCCTTACATTGACCTTGAGGACTGCTGAATTCTGGTATAAAAAGCGCTAGCAATAAGGGTTTGAGGCATACTGATGCATGTTCTGAAACTGTACAGGCCAAAATGGGGAAAAAAAGTCAAGGCTACATTAATATTTAGTGCCAACTTCAATTGCAAAATGTTTTTTCCCTCCCCTTTGAAATTCCTTGCCTACCAGTACAGGTAGATTAATATGGAGTGCCAACTTCAATTGCAAAGTGTGCTTTACCTCCCCTTTGAAATTCCTTGCATATTAGGATGGGGAGATGTTCATGGAGATTAGTGTACTGTACTTTTGTTTATTTAAAATGCCTTTTGCCTTCTTAAAGTACATGAAGATGTTCAACTTCTATGGCCTTAGACCAAGGTAGTTAAGATGATTTTTCAGTTTCATTGCCAAAGGTGTTTAGTAATGATGATCATATTGAAACAGAAAGTGATTTTGTAGATTTGTGACATATGTGATTGTTTCTAGAAGTGATGTTAGGGAGACATTAGCTAGAAAGATTATAACTTTTTTTCATTAAGATAATTACTTCAGCTCTTGGATTAAACACGCTCGATCACATTTTGGAGCTGTACCTCCATCTAGACAGTAGAAGAGCTGCTCTTTTTTGTTTCCTTCTAGTTGCTCTTATGTTTATTGTTGGCCAGCTTATGATTTGGTTATAGATCCCTTCCTCTTCTTCTTCTTCTTCTTCTTTTTTTGGGTGTCATGGGTTTATGAAATCGTCTTTCAATTTTACAGTTAGTTTATCAAGATTAGAAAGTGTTAATTAGGCAACATTTATCCCAGTTATGTTTGGAATATGTGCAAAGTGTATGATCCAAGATATAGGCCAAGGATATTTTGCATATGGTTGTTGACTATTATTATTCAAGAATGTGGTTGCTCATTAGACTTTAGTTGATTAGTATCACAGACATTCTTGATTCGAGCTTTCCCTGTCTATAGACTGGACATTCCTTATTGAAAAAAGGATTACAGATTACTCATGAGTCATTTCTCTCACTCTTTTGAGTAGGTGTTTTAAACACTTTTCACCTCAAAGCATGACATCTGTGTTGCTTTTTTATTTATGAACTCTTCTTTTGGCTAATCACTTGTGAACTTATTGGTTTTTAACTTCATCCCAAATCATCTGTATATACTTGTATGCAAGATTTAAAATTGGTGCACTTTTGTCTCCTGCCATACTTTTTAATCAGTGTAAAAGAAAAAACTCATGTCTTCAGTTTATGAGCAAAAATGTATGTCTAGACATGGGATTAGCCAGGTATTTTTGAAGCATGACTAGAATGTATGTGGGCTTGGGTTTCTTGGTATGATTCTAGAGATATCCTCCAGGTGTTTCTCTAAATTTTTCATTTTGTGAACAGATTTTTGGCAAGTTATATGCTGATATTTTAAAATCTGAATTGGCGTGTATTTATGTAGTTGCATGTTTATGTGCCGCCGAGACTGTCTTAGGCTGTTTAAATTTGAACTGTTTGTGGACTATAACATGCATCCTGGAACTTCACCTTGTTTAAGCATTTAATGGAGGTCCAAGGCATAGATCCGCTAAGATGAAAGGATAAGTTAAGATTTATAAAATACTGCTTCCATACTCATTATTTACCTTGAGGGATAACAGACGCATATCCCCACTTTTCTTATTGATTGGCATTGCATTTTGTTAAATGGTCTTACAATCTTATTTTTCTCCATTCATTGCTTCATTTTTTGATAGTCCTGCATATTTGGTTCTTAATTTCAGGACGTACTTAATTATTTAGAGAAAGCTTTTGGTGTTAATCAAGGCGAGAATGGGAGTAGCGTGCAGCAACAACCTGCTAACTTAGTGGGGAAGTCTTCTTCTGTACCTAACAGTTCATTGATTTCAGATGCTTCTAATCAAGAGTCTGTTAGTATAAATGCTTCGGAAAAGCCTTTGTCCAGAACACTATCAGACGAGACACTGGAAAATATGCTATCAACTCTGGACATTGGTGGACAGGATGCAGTAAGAGCAATGGGTATTCCATCTTCGGTCGATCTCTCCCGGAGTCCGATTGATAAGACCATCACGGCTGTTAATTTTAAGCTTAAGTTGCAACTATATAGGGTTCGGTTTTTGCTTCTAACGGGAAATTTGAAGGCAGCAAAGCGTGAAGTCAAGGGTGCTATGAATGTTGCACGAGGAAGAGATTCGTCCATGGCTCTGCTCCTAAAATCCCAGCTTGAGTATGCTCGTGGCAATTACCGTAAAGCTATTAAGCTTTTGATGGCTCTTGGGGTTCGGACAGAAGCTGGAATCTCTAGCATGTTTCTTAACAATCTAGGATGTGTTTATCACCAACTGGCTAAATATCACTCGGCAACCGTATTTTTGTCGAAGGCACTGTCTAGCAGTTCATCAATTCGGAAGGAGAAGCCTTTGAAGCTGTCTAGTATCTCCCAAGATAAATCTCTTTTCATTGCATATAACTGTGGCATACATTACTTGGCATATGGGAAACCAATACTTGCTGCTCGGTGTCTCCAGAAGGCTCTTTTGGTCTTTTACAACCGGCCTCTTTTTTGGTTTCGACTTGCTGAGTGCTGCCTCATGGCTTTGGAAAAGGGACTATTCAAGACTGGCGATGCTTCTGATGAGACTATTAAGCTTTGTGTCGTTGGCAAAGGAAAATGGAGGCAAATAGTTGTGAAAGATGCACCTGAAAATGGGCTAACAGATCTGATCGAGAATGAGTGCTCTCTTGGCAGTGATGGACAGCTTAATCTCTCTCTGAAACTTGCTCGCTTGTGTCTTTTGAATGCATTGCACATATTAAATGAAAGTGAACCAAGTCAAGTCAATTCAAGTTTGCCTCCTGATGGCTCCTTGGATGGATCTAAGTCAACAGAAGAAACGATTTCCGGAAACTCGAACCACAGAACATTGCCTGGTGTAGATGCCAAACCATCAAATGTGGGCTTAGGGCAGCTTAATGCGAATGGAGATGTAAAAGACCAGAAGACAGGAACAAGTGAGGAAATTATGAGTGGCTCTCTCTCGATGTATGAAGATAATCGCAGAAGACAATCGAGATTAATGAAGCAAGCCATTCTTGCTAACCAGGCGTTTGTGGAGTTAGAGTTGGAAAATCCTATGGGGGCCCTGTCATGCGCTTTGGCTATCTTGCAGCTTCCAGATTGTTCCAGAATATACACTTTTCTTGCCCATATGTATGCAGCAGAGGCTCTTTGCTTGCTCAACAGGACCAAGGATGCTGCAGAACATTTGTTGTTTTACCTCTCGGAAGGAAATCAGATTGAATTGCCATACTGCGAAGAGGACTTCGAGCAATGGCGGACAGAACGAATCTTTGACCCTGAAGAGACAAATGGAGGTACAGCAACTGCTAATAATTTTTCTTCAGAGGAGGCTCAAGCTCTGATGTTTCTTAAGCCAGAAGAAGCACGTGCCACCCTTTATGCGAATCTCGCGGCCAAGTCAGCCTTGCAAGGTGAGCTCGAGATGGCTCAACAATTAGTTGCACAAGCGTTAGCTGTGCTACCGGCTAGTCGAGAAGCCACTCTAACTGCCACATATATACATCTCATGTTGGGGAATTCACAGGAAGCTCTCTCCAAGTTGAAACAGTTTAATCATGTCAGGTTCTTACCCTTCACCTGTACTTTGGATAAATCTTCTTAGTGGCTGAAGTGGTGGTGGTGTTTTATGTTCTCTGGCCAGTCCATTGCGCCTTGCGCCTTAGTGGTTAGTTAGAAGTAGATGGATAATCCTCAAGAGGATGTGTAACATGGTATAGTTTGTCTTACAGAATAAATCTGTTTTGCTTTTAATTTTCAAATTTAGGCTTTATTGTTCCATGGTGTGGCTGTGTTTTGGTTAGTCCAGATGCCCACCCCCTTTTCCCATATTTGAGGTGTAGTTCTGATTCAGTTACTGTTTTAATTAGTTTAGTTGCTAGTGGAGAGATGGGGAAGTGAATTTGCTCTTTTACTATAAAAAGGACATTGAAATTTTTTTCTTTCTCCTTTTCACCAATATCAATTTAAGAGCCCTTCTTTTGAGGGCTTTTCTTTTGAGTGGCTTCTATCCATTCACTCTGGCAGATCGAAGGGATGTATATATGCACATGATGTTGGTTTTGATTTTCTTTTTTTCGGCATCTTCCTTTCGGGGCTTTAATAGAAGAGTTGGTCCATTTCTTGTAATGATTCATTGGAAAGCTAATTCTAGGTCCCAGGCAGGACGCAATCTCTCTCTTTTATGTTTAGTGAAAAGATCTAGTTGGCTGTAACCAGAGTTGAATGCAGAGATGTATGTGTAGGTTCTATATTCACTGTTCAGATTGCCATACGCTGCTTTAGTACTATGACAATGTCAATCACTATTTCATCTTTGGAAATGTACCTGTTGATTCTTACTTTGACCCATCGATAAATGTTAGGATTAATTCACGTTTTTTAAGATGGAGGAATCTTAGGTGGTTGCTTGGGGTGTTGGTTGGATGGGGGAGGTGGTTGCTCCTTTGCTGTCATAGATGGATGAGCAGTTGAAGTTTGTTTCTTAGCCAATTTTCTAATTGTCAAACTAGTGCGAATCTGTTTGGCCAAAAATCCAGCGAAGCATTGTTCTTATATTTTTTTTTTCTGTGTTTTGGCATGTCCTAGGTTTGATGGTCCTGATACTTAATTGTCCTCATAGCAACTTCGCCTTATCCCTATTTTTCATTGCGGCCTTAAGTGGCATGTGATGGTTACGCAGTATTGCGGGCACATTCTTTCATCCATCACGAAGTTCAAGCACACTGAATTTTCCAAAGTTTTCCTCCAAATGTCAGGCTTCTTGATTGCTCGCACTTGAGATTTATCTACAATCGCTATATCACCAGCAAATAGCACACCAAAGAATATTTCTCTATATATACTTAGCTAGCTCGTCCAATTACCCGGGGAAATAGGAGAACACCAATCAGGTTTGTGCTTGTGTCGTTGTCCTCCACTTCAAGTAATTTTGTTAACTAGGTGTTTATGTGATTTTGATTTGATCTGTGGTGAATTATCAAGAAGCCGGCTAGAATAGGGGCAAGTGAAAATAGGAGAAAAGTTAAACCCAAAAAAAGAAAAAGACAAGAGGATATATGCGAAAATAGTGTGCAATGAAAGCACACGAAGGGGATATTTCAGATACTAGTTTCATCCTAAAACTAGAATATGATTTTTCAAATGAGGCGGAATGTTACTCTTTTGAGTAACAGAGGTCTAGTTCAGACGGACACTGTTCGTGTCGCATTCTAGGAAAGCCACGTATGGCATGACACGTTGCAATTAACGAGTGTATGTCATAATTTTATTCTGTATGCGTGAAAGAATGTGCTAAAATGCACATTAGCATGGCTGAGTTTTCATAAGCGACGTGTTAACTTGCTTTATCGAGCGCCTCTAATCGTTGGCGTAAATGGGTGGACAGGTTAAATTGAAATCCTTGAACATGAGGCCCAGTTGACCCGCATGGATCCGACCAGATCAGAACGATGATGGTGGAGCATTTCGCATTTGTTTAGCACAAAGGGGCGATCCATGTTGGGACTGGGAGATCGAGATTTCTATTATGAGCGATCAAGTACAAGAGGGTCCAGACATCACTATTTATCCCAACAGCACCTCTCTCTCTCTCTCTCTCCTTCCCATGTCCAGTCGCTCGAATCTGGAGATCCTTCCCATGTCCAGTCGCTCAAATCTGGAGGTGATGTCTTCACCTCAGAGAGAGAGAGAGAGAGAGAGAGAGAGAGAGAGGGAAGGGGGAGGGGCGGTCAAACCCATTGTGGTTGTACCGGCTAGGGGGCCGTCAATGGCGGGTTGAGCTATGATGGCTGAGAGTTGTAGTGGGTAGGGGTGTCAAAAACCAAATCGAAAAAAACAGTTTTTTCAGTTCGGTTTCTATCGGTTAATCGAACTGAACTGAACCAACAGACCAATAAGAGATTATTTCTTGAAAATACAATAGAAAAAAAACGAAAAAAAAATGCAAAAACTGAAAACTAAAAGTTAAAAATCTAAAACTGAACCGAACTAAAATTTCGGTTAGATTCGTATTTGGTTTGGTTCGAAAGTTTTTCCTAACGGTTCGACTCGGTTCAATTTTTCAAAAAAAAAAACTGTTGACACTCCTAGTAGCGGGCTACAATTCGCTGAGGAACAAACCATCTGAGAACAGGAAGGGAAAGGGGAAAAGGTGCAGCGGAAGAGAGGAGAATGGAGAAACGAAAAAGGAGGAAACTCTGCAGCCATTGACATATAATACGTTAATCGCGTCTTCCTTCTGGGGAGACTAAACAAAACAAACGATGTGGATCTACTTTCAAAAAATTTTATCCGTGCAATCTAGAGCATCGCCCCTCCAAACTCCTTGCTTGCAGTGGTCCAGTCAAGGGCTGTAGAAACTCGAGCACAGCCCCAAACGCTTCTGTAGAAGCTTATCCACGAGAGCCACTAAAGTTCAAGGGCTGTTGGAGGTATCCACAACATCCGAAGGACGAAAATATTCCACCGTGCTTTCCGGATTCGAGCGAGGACGAACGATGATCACATGCCGGACGACATGGTGTGCCCTGGTCCCCCCACCCCCACGATTCGTGAGCTGACAGGGCCCATCCCACGTTGATCCATCTTTTGTCTCGTGTCACTCGCCTGTACTCTCGCCTCTATGGCAGCACCTGGATTGAAAGCGGGAATACGACCCCAAGTCTATGAAACATTCCTCTAGTGGATTCTATTTTTAGAGGGTTTTGCCGTGTAATAGGATGAACATTGTGCTAGTGAATTTAGGGAGAAAATTCTACAAAAAGTTTTAAACTTATTATACGGTGATCAATTTGGTTGCAAATTTTTTGACCATTTACCAATTTTGGTATAAAATCGTTGATGTGACAGTCTAATCAACCTCGACCATCTTACTTGAGAAAAAGATAAAGAAAAAAAAAATAAAAAGAATAGGAAAAAATTCAGAAGTTTTTTCATAAAATTATAAAGACCGTCAGTATAAGCATTAGTTATGTTAAGTAAGATAGTTGGCATTGACTAGACCGCGAAATCAACAATTTTCTACGAGACAAATTTGCAAATATTTAAAAGGTTTAAGATTAAATTGATAAATAGTTTGGATAGAATATACAAATCCATAACAAAGATACTCTTATGCCCGACACTTTTATTATATGAACAAGGAGTTCCACAATCATTTGATAAATATATATTGGGCATATTCGTCGAAAGATATACATCCATCTTACATGGAATTGAGTTTTTCTCCTTAACTTCTTGTTTCTTCTTTGAGTTTTCATGGAAGCCATCCGATCTTTTATTTATTTTAAGATATTTTAGGGACTTTCTAAAGAATCTCTCCTTTTTTCTTCTTTCTTATGGCATAATTACATTTGAAGTCCTAAATTTTTTAAAAAGTGCAACTAAGTCATAAAACTTATGAGAAAAGTATAATTGAATCTTCAAACTTGTAGAATTGGTCTAATTAAGTAATTTTGTTGATTGCACTTTTTGAGAGTTTTATGATTCGATTGTATTTTCGTGATAAGTTTTAGGACTTAATTACACTTTCATGACAAGTTTTAGATATTTTAGTTCACTTGTCCCACTCTTTTTTAGCTAAATGATAGAGTAAAAAGAGGGGAGAATTACATTTTGCCCCTATGTACCCGGGATTTGGCGAGTTCCCCCTGAAATTCCAAATTTTGCAATTTACAGCCCTACTTTTGAATTTGGTGGCACTCCCAGGCGTTGATTCTAGCCAAGCTTTTGTCACCTATTTGACCAAGCAACGGTACACAATTATTTATGAGGGCAAATTTGGACATATATCATTTATATATGCGGAAAAAATTGGGACGACTAAAAAATACTTTTAAGACTATATATTGATATGCATTTGATATTGACTCTAGTTAAATTCTTGCTAGAACTTTAGCCATATACTTTTACATGCAATATAATCCTGAATTATTCTCCCACTCTTTTATGCATACTTATACGACGAATTTGCACTTGATAATCAATCATGTATGTGTTTGGAACTCCAAGTAAAATTTGGTCAGACACGATGCTTGGGGGACACATTGCAACTTATTTCTAAAATTCGAGTAATAAATTCAAAACTTGATATGCTGAGCTCAAATTTATAGATAATCCTTAGTTTATGGATTGGGTTGAGTTTTCCACCATTTTTGGTTGGTGGCGATTTTTCCTAATTGGATATCTGATTGGTGACATAAACATGGACATCATTCGCATGTGATATTAACTAAAAATATGGCCGTTCTATCTTATGTATCCTTTTGTTTGTTGCACCATTTTCACATCTCCTATAATTAGTAGATAGTCAGGTATAACGTAGGACGTAAGTTGAGATAGATGCCAAAAGAAGAGCAATTGGAGTCTCTTTCGCCAAAAAAGTTTTCATCGATGTAGAAATAGCTTTTCGTTTCTTTTTAAAAGTTGACAGCTACTAAAGCATCCCCGTTTCTCTCTCTCTCTCAAAAAAAAAAAAAAAAAAAAAAAAGAAGAAGAAGAAGAAGAAGAAGAAAAGAATAGAAAAATTCTGATTTAACAAGTCATGCGGAACAATTCAAGTGGCCTTTTGTACTAAGTGGTTCAATATATAGATTAATACTCTTTGATTTCAATCTTGAGTACGATAACCATATTCGATTAGTCAATAATTTCGATATATAGCACAGCTAAATTAAAGTCATCAAGAACGTCCTTCCCGAAAGCATGCATTGAGAAGAATATGTTAGGGAAGTCATTCCATATTGACATATTGAAAGCTTCTTGTGACGTTAGCTGAGTGAGATTCCATGTAAGGTAATGAATGAACGAATTCTCTTAAGCTTCACATTTAAAAAATGTTCCACATGTCGGTTATTGTGCTATGGTAGGCAGTACATATACTTGGCAATAATTATGCTGCAAGATTGACCTAGTTCGTCATGCCGGGCTGCGTAATAGAATTTCACATATGTTTGCCATACCATGACTTCTCCCTCAAGCTGCCTAAGCGAGAATGTTGATGAAAATGAATAACAAATAGTTGTATAACGATGTACGTGGACTGCAAAGATGATAGTTTCCATTAATTCTAATGAGTTTCTTTATTTAATTGGTTTAGGAAGTTAATTTATAAGGCCAGGATATAGATTCTCATTGCGTGTTAGGTATGAGTGATTTATTTTATTGTTCACTTGAAATTCGCTATATCCCTTGAAAATTGGAGGGTATATTCTTAGCATTACTAAATCTATCCTTGACCCTGGTTTTGATGATAAATCTAAAAGCTGCAAGAATCTTAGACCCAGCAACGTACAATTGATATGATATTTGGCCAAAATTCAAGACAACAATGAAATTGATAAACGAAAGAGCTGATTCGAATTTTGGTTGCTTCAATCAGTCCACTAGGAAAAAGAAACACACCCAACAATCATTTAAGAACAAATGCCTCAAGATTACAATCCAAACATCCATCAATGACCAATCAAGAAAAGGGGGAGAGAGAGAGAGAGAGAGAGAGAGAGAGAGAGAGAGAGAGAGATTTGTTCGACATCCTCTCATGTCGAATTCATCCGCATATCCTGCAATCTAAGCAACCTGCAAAAAGCACAAAAAAATTGAGAAATTCAATTAGAAAACAGTAGCTTAGGCCAATGAGCATTTGAACCCAGTATGTCGTGCGTATGAAGAAGATTTTTCACAGGAGAGAGAAGGGTAGATTCTAAGAATCGCGCGACCCCCAATCAGAGTCCATTATTGGAGAGAGACATTTTCGCAGGGTGAAAAAAAGAGAGCAAAATGTGAGTCACTTTCTCTCCGGGAAATGCAATTTAATTATAAAGTTCGTACCCTTATTTTCCCCACCACACTAGAATGTGTGCATTATGACCAATTTTTGTTTCGCTTGATGTAGGAAACGTGCAAAAATTGTGTTTTTGTCTTTTTTTTTACTTTTTGACATTGTGACCAGCTAACAACTTACGCAACCTTTTCTAGGAACATTTCTCACTCCACCTTTTTTTTTTCTGGGTTCACTGGTGTTCTCCTTTATCAAGAGAATGTCGTGTTGTATGTAGACGAATCTCTCGGTAAAGCTGAAATAGTATTAACATAAACACATTCTATATATTACTAGCAGGATGTACGTGGTCTCTCTATTGCCAAGGTTAGCATGATGAACCGATATTCAAGACACACTGCAGCATCACTAGTTTAGTTAAAGCACAGAGGAAACAAAAGTTTCTTAGGGTTTTGAGATATAAGTTGGGTTAAACACTTAACTTTGATCTAGAGAGTGCAAGTGTAACCAGGAGGAGGAGTCTTGCCACAAGTGACAAGAAGCTGAAGAGCGAGTGGGACATAAATGTTGAGGTTCAAGAGCTTGAGCTTGAGGGTGGTACACAAGCACACCGCCGCTTCAAGCTCGACAAGCCCTTGAAGCACGGGGCAACACTGATTCACCACCGGGTCGCCAAGCCCTATGTGCACCAATCCTCCTAGCAAGTCCACACAAGCCCCCAACTTGAGCGTGTCGATTGGGCACGTTGCCGACGTGGGCGAGCAGGGTTTGCCAGCTGGGGGCTTGGTGACTGGGGGAACAGTGACGGGGGGGACGGTGACAGGGGGTATTGTCCCAGGGGGTAGGGTGATGGGCGGCTTGACGACCGGTGGGAGGGGCAGAGGTGGGAGCGGTGGGAGCGGCAGAGGTGGGAGCGGTGGGAGGGGCAGGGGGAGCGGTGGGAGCGGTGGGAGGGTGACTGGCGGCTTGACGATCGGTGGGAGGGGCAGAGGTGGGAGGGGGACTGACGGCTTGACGATTGGTGGGAGGGTCACGGGTGGCTTGACGATGGGTGGCAATGTGACGGGTGGCTTGACGATGGGCGGGACAACACCAATGGGCCTCTTGGGGTGGTGCTTGTGGCCAGGCTTCTTGGGCTTCGGGGCGGGCTTGCCGCACGAGCCGCAGCCGAGGATGGGGGCGGCCGAGGAGAGGCAGAGCATGAGGATGAGGGAGAGGGCATGGATCTTGGAGGAATCCATGGCTGCTTCAAAGAGAGAGAGGGAGAGGGCTTGTGGAGGGTGATGAATCAATCCTATAAGTGGAGAGCAGTGATATATAGGAAGAGGAGGAGTAGACAAAATTCTTCGAGAGGCACATCACGTGAACTTTGGGCAGGCTCAAGAGGCAGCTGCCAAAATTTGCTAGTTGGCAAAACCACCTTTAAAGTGCAAGAATCCATTCGAAATTTGTTAATCATCATTTTTAATCTTGTGTAACTTGGCGAGCAACAACTAATTTTACTTTGGTGGTATAATACTTGGACCATAGGTAATACATTTTGAATGGTGACTATTCATGTTCACGTGTTTAATCTTCACACAATCCAATTTGTATTATCTCGTCGACACCCTTAATCTCTTGCTCTGCGATCTGTTTATTTCCTTTGCTTTACAGATGATAAAATGGAAGCAGGGGAGGAGTACCTGCCATAGGTCTCCCTGGGACCATTCAAGTGGATATGGATTTTATTTTCTTTGAATAATGATTTTGGATTTTATTTTATTTTAATAATGATTTTCTTATGATCGGGAGCAAACTCGCACCTTCCTAACTTGCACCGGTTGCGGTAGATAACTCCTCACGAGGCGCTAGGAGGGCCTCACCTTTAGCCCGAGATTACTCCAAGGTGCAATGCAAGCCGGAGGATTTGAACTTGCATCATATGGGTGGGATTGAAGCAGCACGAGCCGTCGCACTCTACTCCGAGAGGCGATTTCTTTGATTTACATGATCGGCCTATGAGAAAGTTTTAGGTGTCCTTGAAGCACAGCGCCCATCTTGACCAATTACAACGGATCATTTATATTCTCAAAACTGATAACATTTGATGATTTATATAGGCAGATATATAATGTTGTTTCCATTTTTAAAGGTTAGAAATTTATCATGTATCAACAATAATCAACTAAGAATTCACATATCTTAATGCAATGTGCATGTACATTCTATATAATAATTTAAACTTATTGTCATTGTTCAAGTGTCTGTACATTTCTGTATGGTTCTTTCTTTAATATGGCAAACACAAAAAATAATTGAACTTATATTGAACAGCTAAACTAAGTTACCATATATCCCTCCCCCACAAAATACACACACACACACACACACACACACACACACACACACATATATATATATATATCAAATTAGTAACAAAATTTCAAAAGATCATGTTATCCAAACAAATTATGACGGAATAAGTGAATGTGCATGAGGAGCTCTAGGAGATGAACCTTGTCATGGAGATGACAATTCGATCCATCGATGATAAAAATATACACTGTCACGCTAATCGTAAAGAATGTATTTTAGGATTGTAGTAGAGGATTATAATTAGTCATGAGATGAGGTGAAAAGACACATTCTGACCTTGGCTCTGCCTCATTGTCATCCCTAATTTCAAATCCATTACTCAATTTATGCTAAAAATTCATTTTTATATAAAAATAAATGTGTCTATAAACAGTGAGAAGAGTAGAGTGATGAAGGTTCATATAACAATGTACAACCTTTTAAAAGGAGCCTCATAAGAATGCTTTGCCATGCTAGGCATACAAACAAGCATACTCTTTCATTCGTATACGCTACACCCTTCATACATATTTTGTTCTTATCTTCTTTTCACTATAACGGTGTAGTTAATAGCACACTTCTCTAGAAAAAAATGAAACCATTTGACATAATGATACTTATGAAAGTATTTATCGCATAGTAACCTTAAAAAAAGACACTAAGACGTAATCAACAGGTTGTGTTATTTACGGCTCTTAAAAAAAAAAGAAAATTAATAGTTGATCGATACAACTAGCTTATTATTATTATTTTTAACTACACAATATCAGTTCTCATTATGCTAACATTGATACTCCGGAAAGTTAGTTAATGCAACCCCGATTGCCTACTTTGCTCAATCAATCCTAAAATGAGTAGCATATGTTAAGTATCTCATTCCTTTCAAGGTTACCTCTTTTAATCTAGTCTATAGCCAACACCGATTTCAAAGGGAATGTATATCAGATCTAACATGGAAGAAGAAACAAGAGCCCTTTAATTTTCTTTCCCTGAAATATATCATCTACCCCACTTCACATGCAGAGACCCTAACTTGTATATGAAGTTTATAACACACTGAAGAATGTGTATTGTTACCCTTTGTTTCATATTCTACCATTTACAGCTTCCCACCAGAATCTTTCTCCAAGAAAATGAATTGACTGATAGAATAAGGTATTTACTCCAATTCCTGCAATGTCTAGTCCAAAGAATTACCAAAAGCGACTTCTTCTTGTTGGAAGATATATCTCTCGCAGACATAGATGTTGTGCAAACCTAACTGGTGTGCGTTGGTAACGGAGACGGAAATCTGCGTAGGGCTCCATGCTTGAGCATTCTGGAGCTACAAATCGCAATTGCATGTGAAGGGGCCAGCTTGGAGCAGGCGATTTAGAAATTTGGAGAAGCATGTTCACGTGTTGAAAGATATGGGAT
Organism: Eucalyptus polyanthemos subsp. polyanthemos; assembly: GCA_017140185.1. NCBI lineage: Eukaryota > Viridiplantae > Streptophyta > Magnoliopsida > Myrtales > Myrtaceae > Eucalyptus > Eucalyptus polyanthemos. The sequence goes on along the minus strand of CM029459.1, from coordinate 18,439,641 downwards.
TTGTTTATATTATCAATATTATTCCCCCCAAATAATGATGACGTTGAAAAATAATATATGCGACCCATGAGATCTACAATTGTACATATCGATGGCATTATTTTCTTCTTGATCCAGTTATTTTATATTGCATGGAATTCCCACCATCGTGTTCGTCCGACAGATCTACTTGGTACGAAGATCACATATTAGCTTTTGTATGATGAAATTCTCTTAGGATGCTCATGTGACACTCGTGATAGGTCATTGGGGAATATTAAGCCAATAATTATGTTTTATTTTTTGGTCGTTTTTGTTATTCGAAGCTTCAAGATGAACTGTGATTTCGGTTACTCCAGGTAGGATCGAATTGCTATATTTCAAGCTATATAGGTTAGGGCAATGTCACTAATGCATAATCGATGGCTCCTGCAGAATGACATGCTTATGTATATTATGTCTTACCGCACTTAAAAATTAGGCTTATGTAAAAAGCTAGTTACATGTGAATGAAAGAATGAATCAATGCCAATCAATCTAACATAGGAGTGGACAAAATGGCTCCATCTATTTTGTGAAATATGAATGATTTAGAAAATATATTTCTAAAAGTAATAGCATGTTTCGCTTAAGATAATTAGTTAATGAAAAATGTTTTCACTATCAATAACAATATATGTTTATATATTTAGGAAAATGTTCTTTAAATCATTTATATTTCAGGAAATAAACACACCCTATAATTATGTCACTGCAGCTTTTTTTATTTATTAAGATAGTAACCCAACAAGGTCCGAACTTTAACACAATGTTCAATTAGGTTCATAGTAATGCTAACTAGTAACCATGCATCAACCTTAATAAGAAATCTTCGGCAGATCTCGGCGAATGTCGGATCTCACTTAATCATTCGGAATATAATCTCCTTTTCATCACGTTCACAAAACTTCAGTCCAAAAAGCCCACTATTGAATTGCTAAGTAATGCAGATCTTTGCAAACATTAATTATAATAAACACTTCTGGCGGCTTTTGTGTTTTTTTGTGCAGACTCGCTAATTTATTGGAAAGCGATGAATATCTACTTTACCTCCAATTTGTTCTGTCCGTTTGTCCTCTTTTTAACTGTCTGTTTAAACTAGGTCAAATTAAGAGGAAGAGCACAGTGTGTCCAAGGGCAAGAGATGAAGAAGAAAGAAGAGAGATGGGTAGGGAACAATACAGCAAGGCAACCATGTGGAGGAAGAAAGTGATCTTTCATATGTATCACCAACTGATCAGATTATAGAGAGAGAGAGAGAGAGAGAGAGAGAGAGAGAGAGAGAGAGAGAGAGAGAGAGAGAGTGCAGAATCTCATGGATGCACAACCCAACAAAAATCCATCCACCACCACCTGTCAATGATAAACACCAGTTCACCCCAAGTCACGGATGCGTACAAAGACAATATCTTTGAGACCACATGTCCCCTTCTCTCTCCCTCTCTCCCTCCCTCCCTCCCTCTCTCTCTCTCTCCCCCAAAAAAGAGAAAGTTGACAATACCACATAAAAGTTAAAAATGTTCAAATACTTCTTAACATTTATCTCGTGTGACTCGATGCCCTCTGCCCTCTTTTTATTTACTTTTGTATTTTAAGTTATTTTGATTTTGTTAGGGTGACATGGCTCCCACTATGTGCACGCCACGTGTCCACCATGCTATCGTTTCACCAAATTTTGGCCAAAGTGCATGAATTGCAAAGGGCTTATTTAGTATAATAATCTTTAGATTACCGTGAGAATGATAATTTGTTGTGAGTCAAAAATTCTTGAAGGAGTAAATCCCATAATGATTTATAATGATTTATTATTTGATTTTCTGTGATAAGTTATTCTGATAATAGATTAGATACCATCACCCAACCATTTCTTAATTGCAAACGGTCAAAAAGTTCATTGCATCGAGTGATTGAAATAAATTAGTGGCCCAATTGCAATGTCACCCAAGTTAAGCGACCAACCATGAAATTTATCCGACTGTGAACACTTGAAAACATTGAGTAAGACCAAGCTCATCATCTTTGGATGCATATACACTGTTAGCTACCTTTTTTCTCAAAATCTTATGCAAATAGTCTCAGTTTCAAGTAATAGCGATGGTTCGACAAAAAGAAGAAGAAGAAATAGTGATGGAACATTCTTCTTGTAAAAAGACATCATCAATGTATTGCATTTTTTAAAGTTTCCAAAAGTGCGGTCAAATCTTCAAATTTTCCAAAAGTGCAACCAAATAAAATATTTAATTTAAAACACAATCAATGCTTTCGTTTCTTCGTTTATTTTGAGTGACGGGAAAAATGAACGTGACTTATTTTTTCGACGATTGTCAGTTTTGATAACGCTCTGATGTGGTTCCGTAAGCTAACGACTAGAAGAGCAGAAACGTAGCTAGCAACCCTTTCGCTGGGTCTCCACGAGAGCAGCCGAACTTTTCATGGCCAACGGTTTAAGCTTATGCCTCACCATGAGCGAAGGCCTGTTTGCGCTCCCTATCACCTAGCAAGTGTTGGTTGATGAGGATCAATTGATCCTCACATGGTGGTCGTTATGGCTAACTAAGATGGCGGTGCATGGTGGCACCACCATGAGCAAGGGCGCCTCGCCCTCACGGCAGGGCCCATGGTCCTCGTGCCTGTCCACAGAGGTGCTGCGGCACCATCCCTTTCCCCCCTCTCTCTCTCTCTAATTTTACTTTTTTTTCTTAAAGGTTTTAGCTAATCTTGCTGAATGGTGCCTACCATCGAGTATCCTCGAGAATATTAAATGTTGCGTTCGAATTGTTATATGGCTCTAAATGGAGGAGCTAATGGAAGTACCCGATTGCATATTTCGGACAAATCTATACTATTAGTTGTCCAACTTGAATGTACTTTATCCAGCTATTAAGTGTTGGAAAATTACATCTCATCCCCTGGTTCTGCTAAAACATGAGTGGATTCTCAATGGTCACGAACCTCCGTACACCGCGTGCTACTCTAAATAATTCTCTCTATATTTTAAGACTCAGTCAATTACCCATAAAGAATCTAAAATCACCCCTACCGAGGTAAAAAAAATTTCTGACCAAACATTACCAATACGAAGCCAAAAGGGAGAAGGCGGAGAGCAAAGATCCACCACCAGAACAAAGAACAATTCTAGAAAGCAGCCACGTTTCTGCAGCATCATTGCTATGAATCGATCAAAGAATTCTTCCGTCGAACAGGACAATCTGCAGCATTAATTGGACTTTTGTCACATGTTTTTGTGTGTGTGTGGGGTAAAAAGTTGATGATGAGGGCTTTGGATTTTCACTGGTCACTCGATTGGGCTCTGATCTCCTCCAGAGAATGAATGGCTCCCAATGGAGCTTTTGTCTTTCCTTACGATGCATGGAATTTTGAGGTGTGGTGGTCGTGCTTCCTTCTTACAAATTTACTTTCAGACAAAGCACAAAACAACCACAGTGTTATGCCAATTTCCATTGCTATTCATCCTTTCCTTGTCATCTGTCAGAGAATCTGTAGTACAATGGAGGGGAAGGAGCAATGCCCCAAATGGGACGTGGATGGCACGTAGTCTTGGGCGAGTTGGGATTGTATTCTTGGGGCTAGGAATGATGTTTTCGTTTTCGTCTTCATTTTCAGATGGACTCCCCCATAAGTATATGTGGTCGGAAGCGTTTTCTAATGATGCTCAAATTAGGGGAAAATTTTACTTTTCAGTTGTGTGCTTTCACAATTTTCTGATCAACTCTATATAGTTTTATTTTCCCTAATCAAGTCTTATTACCTACGTAAATTATCTAATCAATTCCCTTCGACACTCAAATCTAATCAAATCCATCTGGCGTGTCTATCGGACAGAGTCAAGGTCTGATGTAGGCAGCATTTTGCCATTCTTGATGGCCACATGGATTCTACCATGGGAAAAAAAAGTCCACGGTGGCATCCATGTTGGCAAATTGTTGTCCATGTTGCATTGTCGGACAATAACTTCAGGTAGGTTTGGGCAAATTTAGAATGGAGCGTCTTAATTAGACTATTGGACAAGTGGGAGGATTTGATTAGAACAATTAAAAGTATCAGGACTTGATTAGAAAGAGTGAAACAACACAAGAATGAAAGGTAATTCTTTTTTCTTTTGTTTTTAAGAATTAATTCCTATTTTAAGTTGCTCCATTGTGCTCTTAAGATGGAGTGAATTTTGTTTCTTTGGTGTAATTGCATATAACTCTACAAGATCATGTATAAAGAATGTCAATATTTAGTTGAACCCTAGACTGCTTGTCTTTAAAATAGACCTACAACTCATAAGTTGTCATTTTTCTTTGTTATGGTAAATATGCAACCTTGTGGAAGTAAATAGGTTGATGATCAAATCTTGATGTAATTTTGTGGAATTATCAAAAACAAGTTTGATAGGTGCACAAATAGTTTAAAATATGCAAGAGTAAGCTAATAATATCTAGTGCATTATACTTTTATAAATAAATATGAAATAAGTTGATAGGGATAGAAAATGTTGTACACAAATTTTATAATGGTTTAACTTAGATTAAGTTTATGTTCACTCTCTTAGACTAATAGCCACCAATGTAACTTGTGCTGCTTCTAGCCAAAGCTAGGTAGATCACATTATCAAAACCCTAGCAATACTACAACACTTGCACACTTCTCAAGATAGATTACCATCATTGACAAGCACTCTTAGTAAATGAACTTCACACTCAATAACTCAACAAAAATATAATTATATCAAAGAATCAAGCTTTTTGAGTTCGTAGCTGTTCTCATAATTCATGTCTTCTCCAACACACGTTGATCTAGTCTTTAGCATACAAGCTAGCCGTTGGATAATTTTCAAGAGGATCAGTTTAATTGCTGAAGATAAACAGCACAATTACTTGGAGATCTAATTGCTCATACAATCAAATATTCTTAGCAACGGTGTAACTTTCGTGAATAGAGTTGCCTATATTAGGAAATAATCCTTTTCAGCAAAGTGATTGATGATTGATTGGATTCTCCCTCGTGTATGTCTTATGGAATTCTAGGCCCGTGGCTTGTTGTCAACATCCCTTGAGACTTTGATTGGTAATGAAAGGAGTATCTGGGTCTTCAAATCAGAACGTGTAGTCATGTAACATGCACGCTCATCCTAGGTCATGTAAAGAGCTGCTTATATTAGCAATTCACGAGTTTATCCAACCTTCCTATTGGTAGTTGACTTACATACACCTTTCCATTTAATTTTCCTCAGTAAGTTTGTTTAAGGCTCCATAGAACTACTCATCTTATGATGCTTTCAAGTTTCCATGAACTTTCCATTCCTTTGACATTTTCACCCTCTATTGATGTCCTTTTAGGCTTTACGAGTCTTTCTAATTAGTACTTTAGAACTCAATAATAGTGATAGAACTTTCACCACTGGCCGCGGTGGCTTCACTAGATAAGACTCTGTTGATCCTCAATGAAGAGGTGAATGGTTCAAAACCTAGGGAAGACGCTAGGTGTATTAAGTGTGACTCAGGGGTGGTGGGTCCTCCTGCTTAAGTGTCATTTGGGGGTTTAAAAACATCTGCATTTGTCCTGCCAAGTTCCTCCAATACCAAAAAGAAAAAAAAAAAAAAAAAAGAAAAAAAAATAGTGATAGAACTTTCTTGTATCAACGCTACCTGAAATAAAAACATCTGCATTTATCAATTAATAACGAAATATAAGAGGGTTTGTCAACATCAACTTAATATAGGAGGTGTTTTTAACATTCTTGCATCATATCATATGCTTCGTTATGCACTGCATAACATACTGGATATGCTTCTTCCACTCATAAGCTGTCACTTCTCTTGAATATTTCCTTCTCTTCAATGTAAGATTTGAAGAACTGAAAATTTTGTGCAAAATTTGGAGAAATAGTCTAAATATAGGAAGTTGGACTATAAGAACAAAAATGCATAGATGAAAATCTGCGCCTCTTCTTATCAGATGTTATTTTTTCACCATGAATTACATGCATCTTGAGAAGAGGAATGCTATTTGCACTAAAGAAATCCCACTCATATATCTTTTATTAAAGTGACATCGCAGAATTTAGGTGTTTAAACAAGTGGGGCCCGTGTTATAAATGATTTGGCTTATTTAAGCTCCAAAATGAAATCATCACATCATTTAGTAAGAGAATTCCAATAAGTTCTCTTAGTACAAGTAGCATTACACTTCATGAGAACATACCACCTTAGGAAAGACATTTCTCTTCATGATCTTTCCCTTCATCCGCTAGAATTCGACTTTGTTTGGCTTAATCTGGAAGCGTAGTAAAAGTAGAAGAGGATTCTGCCAGATTCATCGCATTGGTTTTGTTTGGGCCAAGCCTGACGAATGTAAGATTTATTGGGCCCCATAGGTAAGAAAAAATCTCATACTAACTTGTCAATAAGCCCACTAACAGTAATCCCATGATCTCACTCCACAAAATGCAAATTTCCTTTGGCAATGCATGTCCATCTCTAGCCTCTCTTGCAGGACAAAATACATTGACTTGGGCGTTGGAGATTCCGGCGGACAAACGTCCGACCACTTAATTCTTTGGGAGTACAAATCGTTCAAAGCATTTGGGTCAATTACCATCATGTTGAGGATCCGCCCGGTTCGTGCATCAACAAAGCTTATTCCTACTAAATAGACTCTTATCATACTGATACACTCTTCTTAACATGTCCTTAACATGCCAAATTATGCAACAGGACACAACATCTAGTGAAAGAACTTGAAACGAAGACTTCTTAAACTCAATACTTTCGGCATCGGGTAAACTTCTATAGATCGAGGTGTCAGCGCATTCCCAAACATATAACCCATTATCTAGGGATCGTTTCTTGTTTCGAGAAACTTGCTCCTTTCTGGTGATTGTCTATCGTATTCAGTCAAGAAGACACTCTGAAAGTTTTATTGCAACTTTAAACCAACCAGTAAAAGAATCAGATTACAATGGTTTACCAAACTTGATGAGTGTAGCTTCAATCAGAGCCCTGCTGCATTGTGATGGACACATGGGTGACTTAGCGTGATGGTTCAGAAACCTCTTCCCTTGAAAGACACTGCCGGTCCAATGTAATCCAAGTCTCACGATCAGAACATGTTTGCAAACATCCAAAGACCCTACCGGTCCACTGCATTAAATCAAGTGGATGCTTAGGGTTTGTATGACAATTTGCCAAACAGTGATAATTTTTGTTCTTTTGTTCCCGGAAGTAGATTTGAAACAGAAATCTTTAGTAAAATTTTTGTTCTAGGGAATAAATTTCTATTTTTTTTTCTCGGAAGTAGATTTGCAACAGAATTGAGAAGTAAAAAAAAGTTGATTCTTGGTTCTCAGGAATAATTTAGAATCAACCAACCTATTTTCTCTCTTTTCTTTTCTCTTTTCTTTTCTCTTTTCTTGTTCTTCTTCTCTCTTTCTTCTTCTTCGACTGCCGCCGCTGCCATTGTTGCCAACCGCCGCCAGTTGCCGGCGACCAATTGGGTGAGGTTCGGCAAGCTCGCCGGAGGCTTGCCCAGCCACCAGCAAGGCTCGGCAGGCCTTGCCTGGGTCTCCCTTGGCCATCGACAAGGCTTGACCTTGCCCAGTAGTCGATGAGGCTCAGCTAACGAGGCACGGCTTTGCCGAGGGCTGGTGACACTCCAGTGAGGTCGCCGGCCCTCGTTTGGTTGGTCACCGGTCATCTCAAGGTTAGCGATTGGCAACCTTGAAGAAGAAGAAGAAGAAGAGAAAGAAAGGAAAAAAAAGAAAAGAAGAAAAAAAAGGAAAAAAGTAATATAACTATTTAAAAGTTAAAAGAAAATAAATTGAAGTAGAGATTTTGAGGACAGTGTCAAACACAATTCTATTCCGAAAATTGAAATTTAGACAGTTATCAAATGGCTTAAAATGCTTATAAATTGTTTCCGGGAACAGAAGTATTACCAAATGCGTCCTTAATGTCAAATTAGTGAGAATTGAGATGAAATGGTCAAGATAAAACTAGTAGCTTGTTTTGTGTGACCACCCAATGGAATGGATAAGAGTGATAGAAACTGACTATAAAGTACTGGACTAACGAATTTAGTTGGAGAATAATTGCGTCGCTTTCATAGTCAAATCTGTAAAAAATACTACTAAAAAATGAAAAAGGTAACATCTGACACTAAGATTCTCATTGCCAAATGAAGCTACTCCTTTCGATTTCTATCAATCAGTAAACACAGCTGCTAATAGCTAACTAGTCACCTGCTAGCCCCACCGATACCAAGACATTAACTAACGCTGCCTTGGTCCTGTATTTGCATGGTTGACACTACGAAAAATTATATATGCAGCGGAAACTGTTGTGTGAGTTGTAAAAAATATGCTTCCCTGTGGCAAGCAATCGGGTATTCACCAAGAGAATGACTTACCTCAATGAATGGACAGTCAGCAAACCCTCAAAGCAGAGTAGATCCATATGCAAACTGCACCGTCAAAAATAAGAAAACTGGTCGGATGTTTACCGCCGTGGATCTCCAATGCCGGGAACAATGTCTTTTTCTGGAAGCAGATGATGAGTATTGAGAAGGCATACATGACCTGTCCTTTTGCTTTTTTTATTTTCTGAATCTTTCTCCATTTCATCCTCCTAGAACAGGAAAAGAAGAATTACTCTTCTATCAATATTGGAGGACAAGAAAATGCAAATATGATCTAATCATCATGTCCTAAAGTCCAAACATTACAGTCGTTTGCTTCACAAGCATTCGTGAATAGTAGGGCAAAGCCAGTAAGGCGAACAAGTGTATAATGTAAGAGTTTTCCTAATGTGGACTAAATTAATTGATATTGTAATTTACTATTTTTATGGTTATCGTAAAACAGGGTTGGTCTAAAGAGAGATAAAAGGTTTCTTAATTAGTATAATATGGGCTGGCTAGTGTGGGCCGAGTTGAGCCTGGCCCATAATGAGGGGGACTGGTTGGAAACTCTATAAATAGTGCTCAAGTCTCTCCTCTAACCCTAATTCTCACATGTATCCTCACCTAAGAGGCGTTTACCTAACGCTAAACGTGATGGGGGCCGCCTCATTGAGCCAGTGATACGGAGGGCAATAGAGGAGAAGGACTTGATGCGTGGATCCCCTTGATATATGTGGGTAATCCTTTTTATGCTTCCGCTTTATGTTCGATGGATCCTAAAATAGGTGCGTTAATCTTTCTACTCAATTATGCATGTTCTTGTTCTGGTTATGGAGATCTTAGGGTTGCGCAATTTGCTTCTAACATGTGGTATCAGAGTAACCATAATCTTAGAACTCGAACACAATTGGTTTTGCCATAATTTGTACGAATTTATCCTAATTTGTACGGATCTACCCTAATTTTTATGGATTAGCCTTAATTGGTACTGATCTTGCCCTAATTTGTGATTTTCGAGACTTTTTGTTCAATAAAAATTAAATTAAATCACAAATTCGGACTGGGCTCGACAAGACGAGCAAGAGGGTAGGTGGCGCGTCGCCGGAGGAGGCCACACGCGCTTCCACGCGCGGCCACGCGCCGCCTGCGTGTCGAACGCGCGCCGCGCATGAGATCCACGCACCGAGCACTTAGGAGGCGCGTGTGGGCGCGTGGAGGCTCCGGTCGGCGCGTGGCTGGCGGCGTTAGACTGGTATGGTGATTTCCTATCTCGTCGTATATTTATTTTATATGTTTGATGGTTTTATTGATGTGCAATTGCATATGAAACCCTAAATACGTGTATTTTTAGTGTATTTTGCGTATTTTTCTTGTATTTTTTGTGATTTTGGAAATACAGGTGATGGGTTACTAATATGTTATCACATAATAAAAGGTGTGATTCATCAATAAAAATCAAACTTTATTGTAAATTGAAGCTAGCTTAATGAGATACAATTCGTATGAGATTGTATTTAAGCTATGTATTGAGCCGATGAGAAACAATAAAAATTATGAAACTTTTGTTACTCATGTATACTCCTTTACACACTGGTAATCTTTGAATGATAGACGACTTAAGGACTCGTGACCAAACTGATGTACTGATTAACATATCTGCTGAATGTGGGTAATGCATGTCGATTAAGTTACTACTTATTGTACATGAACTTATCTGGTCACTTGTTAATGTCTATTAAGTTGAATATTTTTATGGTTAAGGAGTATGTCAATATTTATGCAGAACAATAGTATCTACTGTTATTGTTTAGATATTTAGTTCTGTGGTTTGACTCAATTTATAGGCCACTGGTTGAAGTAATGATATTTGTTACCTAAAATTGATTAATAAATCAATTGTTGGCCTTGGAGTCATTTTTGCTTTAAGAATTCATGAGTGATAATGGATCAGCTATCAAGCTTGTCGATTTGGTGCACCCTGTATTACTATTGATATTAATTTGTGAGAGATATTATAGATCAACATTATTTTTATGTTGTTCTGGTAATATGTAATTGGGGTGCATAAGAGATGTTTTATTCTCCGTTATGAGAAGTTTCTTGTGTTACTGTGATCAATGATTTCATTGGAATCTGTCTTTCAGGTTTGCTATATATATTAATGAATAAAGCAATGTAATTAGCATGATATGTGATTTTGGTGATATGATGCCCCTATTACTAAAGTTAAAATCACATATATATGGTGAATGTGAGAAGTATAGCTTATATCCTTGGTATGAGATAATTTCAATGATTCAATTGAGTAGTGACTGCCAAAGTGGCACGCTTGATTGGGTTTGAGAAATTTCAGTCTCGTATGATGATTGGGATGTCTCCTGGTCTAATGCGTAATCATACTCCCAAAGGAGGTGATTGTGTATTAGTTCATGGAGGAATACATGATAGTGTGGTGGAGGAGTGACTGATTCTAGTGATTCTTATGCCCAAAGGTGATGAATTCACTAAGAATTGGAACATATTCTCATAACCCTTATCATGTGGGGAGTGTACAATTGCATGTCATGTATTATGCCCAAAGGTGATTATGTGATTTTGCATGTAACTCTCTGGATGTGTACTTGTACGTCAAGTTACACAATGCTCACATGATGCTAATTATATACTGCTTGTTTTTCAGTCACATTTTCTGTAAATGGTAATTCTATCATCATTGAGGTTTTTACTGCTTCAAATTTTAAGTTGTGGACATATGATTTGTTGCTTGAGAAAAGAGCAATTGAATTTGCTTATTGTCCATGAAGCGTTCCATTCTGGAACCCTTAAAAAGAGGTTTGCCTGCGGACTGCACTGTTATAAGATGATGGAAACCTTAGTTGCTTGAAATTATGTCTTATTTGATATTGAAATTAGGACACATCTGCAAAAATTGTGTTTAAGTCCTAATGACATATACATCTCGTATATGATTAAAAGGTTGTCATGTTTAACAATGGCAATGAGTATTTTGGCAAGTATGATAATGTGAAATAGCTTAAAGGGTCATTTGTCAAATACTTGGTAGATTCTGGGGTGGTAGTTTAATTACTATACTTGAAAATTCTGACAAAAAGATTTGGGTGAAAGGCATAAATGCACCATATTGAACATGGTGATGAGTATGATTAGTAAGACTAATTTATCTGGTCTTTTATGGGCTGATATTATGAAAACAATTTTTTCATATACAAAAGGGGTATTGATTTTATGACCCTAAAGAAGGTACAAGAGTTATTGAATCACATACTCTAAAGTTTCTAAATATTGACGTAACTGTAGAGGATAGCTGTTCTCGGATTATTAAAGATGATAGTATGATGGAGGTTACTGTGTTTTTTGTCTTTTCCTATACAGATAATTATGGAATCTCCTGTACCATAAACTAAACTTGTTGAGATTTAAGGTACTATTCTTGATATAGTTTATAATGAAATTTCTTAAACCTCTCAAGTGCATAATGAAGTGGTTGCAGCTTTATTAAGGAGATTTGTTAAGGAAAGACGATCAGTTATACCATCAAACTATATAGTCTATTTGTAAGAGCATGATTACAATATCCATTATATGGTTGATGTAATGCCATATTTATAAATGTCGTTTCTTATTCTCAATTAAGTATGTGATTAGATGCCATAAAAGGCGATATACAATCTATGAAACATGTTTGGAAACTTACTGACTTGTCTAAAGATCACAAGTTTATTAGTTGCAAATTGGCGTACAAAACTAAAAGAATTTCAAACAAAGATTATGGAATTTAAAGCCAAATTTGTAACTAAAGTTTTAACTCTGAAAGAGGGGTGGATTGTTTATAGTGAAGAAATAATTATTTCTTTAAATGTTCTTTCAGAGTGAACGTGGCATTAATAATTTATTTTGATATAAAGTTATGCCAAATAGATACAAAATCTATATTGTGCAACTGGATGATTTTGCAGCAGATTCAAGTAAACTTGTGTGTAGACTGAAAAGTTCCAATTCATAGTCTTAAGCAAGTTTCCAGACAATATTATTAAAGTTTCATAATGTTGTTATTTTGTTCAATTGGGAACAAAGTAATTCAATATACTGCAAGGTCAGTGGGAGGAAATTTATTATTTCTCATGTTTTGCTTACAAATCGTGACATTGAGACATCTTATATCATTTGTACTGAGGTCTGTAAGGATTGTTTTTGCCATATTATATTAGATTTTCTCGTAGGACATTTGCTGATTGTATATTGGAAATATTCAATATACATTATTGTAAGCCAGGAATTGCTCCTGTTGTTAAGGGTGATGGACTAAATCTATCACATTGTCCTTATTTAGATATTGAGAAAATCTAATTAAATGGTGTACATTGTGTTAGTGCACTTAAAAGTATAATGTATGCTCGAATTTGCACTAGACTAAATGTTGTCTTTGTGACGGGACTTCTAGGCAGATATCGGTGAAATCCAAGACATGATCACTGGGTTGCTGTCAAGAAGGTTTTAAGGTACTTAAAGAAAACAAGAGATTATATGCTAATCAATTCTTGCAGTTAGTAGGGTATTTAGATGTAAACTTTGCTGGCTGTTATGATGACATGCAATCAATAACATAATACATATTTATTTTAGCAGTAAGTGCAGTAAATAAAGTCTTATGTCATCTTCTGCTATGTAAGCAGTGTTAGTAACATTCTTTTAGGCTGTTACTTGGGCTTTTAGGCTCCAAAACCTCATGACGGAATTGATCGTTTTAACTTGATGGATATACCCATACGGTTGTATTGAGATAACAAATTTGTAGTATTATTTATTTACTACAGAGGTCTCAAGGGGTCTAAATATATGGTGGTAAGATATTTTTTGACCATAAAGAAACGGTACAGAAAGGTGACTTATAATATAACATATTTTCACAGATGATGTGGTTGCAGGTCCACTAACTAAAGGCCTACGCCCATGTGTATTTTAGTAACATATCGTTAACATGGGCTTAGGAGTATCTTCGGATACTGTTGTTTAGTGGGAGCTATTATGGCTTTATCTGATAAAGTTCACATCTGTGGTTCGTTATACTTAGTAACGGTTTGATATGTATCAACTTTTGCATTCAATAAAATAATTTTGAATGTATTGTTATTATGTCGAATACATATTGATAAAGTCTCAAGGGATTGTATAAACCTTGAGTGAAGGCTAGGGGCCTCCGGGCATCCGGTTATTAGCCTTGTGCATATGTCTTGTGATACATAAAGAAAGGTTAACCATAAGGACAAGACATATGTGGGTTCATTGGAACCATAAATCATTCTCTTGTGGTATAAGTTTTTGTGACACCTAAGGTAAGAGAATGGTGACTAACAAATGGGATCTTTCTATGAGAGACATTATCCATTTGACACACTACCATATTGAATCCATATCAATAAAGTTGAGAACACTCGTGACCATGGAAGGCTCTGTGTGTATACACGCAGTTACCGCCATGATTCGGTGTTTAAGACTTTATGGGATATGATTGACTATTAAGAATTATCTCTGGACCAAATGTGCGCACATACGATACGATTTCAATTAATATAGTCCAAGTGGGAGAATGTAAGAGTTTTCCTAATGTGGACTAAATTAATTGATATTGTAATTTACTGTTTTTATGGTTATCGTAATACAGGGTTGGTCTAAAGAGAGATAGAAGGTTTCTTAATTAGTCTAATATGGGCTGGCTAGTGTGGGCCGAGTTGAGCCTGGCCCGTAATGAGGGGGACTGGCTGGAAACTCTATAAATAGTGCTCAAGTCTCTCCTCTAACCCTAATTCTCACATGTATCCTCACCTAAGGGGCGTTTACCTAACGCTAAATGTGAGGGGGGCCGCCTCATTGAGCCAGTGATACGGAGGGCAATAGAGGAGAAGGACTTGATGCGTGGATCCCCTTGATATATGTGGGTAATCATTTTTATGCTTCCGCTTTATATTCGATGGATCCTAAAACAGGTGCGTTAATCTTTCTACTCAATTATGCATGTTCTTGTTCTGGTTATGGAGATCTTGGGGTTGCGCAATTTGCGTCTAACATATAATGGTACAACCATCAGGCATGAGAGGATCGACTATTGCTTAAGATAAAAATGTGCCAATTGCAGAGTCTATTGTCACTTGCATTACACAATTGAGCCGTAGTTGCAATGATTAATGTCAAGTGGGTTAGACGGCCCATTATTGAGTTAACATCCCATTAACAATCAAAGGTGCGATGCACGTTCTTACACTAACATGTTGGTGAGCCCGCAATGTACTCGCACTAAACGTACACACTGCTCATCTTATTTGGCGTAGGTCTATTTACTTTCCACGAAAATTCTTAACAAATAATGTTTGCCGTGGCTTTCCTTTTCATTTTGATTTTTTCGGAAAGGTATCTTTCGTCAATGAATCTTATTTTAGGTACAGCACACAGATCTATATATGTACGAAGGAGAGAGAGAATGTCGAAGGAGAGAGAGAGAGAGAGAGAGAGAGAGAGAGAGAGAGAGAGAGAGCTATATATGGGGGCAAATGGAACCGGGTAAACACGCTACTTGTATGTTGCATTCGTATGGTATCCTTGTGTTTTCCGGATCAGTCAACCTTTCTAACGAACAACACTAAATAACTTGCAAATGCTCCACGAACACGAGAAAAAGGAAAAAAAGAAAAAAAAATTGAGCGAGTCATGGAAACGGAAAAAAAGAGTGAAAAAAGATATACTAGAACCGAGTTAGCATCATTTATATTTTTCTACAAATTTATCTCTTTTTACGTAAACTTTAAAGGAAAAGTGTAGTTGTTTTAAGAGAAATCTATTCGAACAATCATTAGCAGTTAAGCTTCTACTTTTGCGCGCGAGCGAAGGATTTTTATCTTTGGTTGGTGAAATATTGACATGGTCATTTTCATGTTCATGTAAAGGATCTTTATAATGTCAATTGCTAGTGTAGGAAATAATTTATGTACTCAACATTGGATGGTTGACATGTCAAAGGGTTGCTAATTATCTTAGGTGTTGACCTTCTAAACTATCAGTAACTGCGTCAATGTGGCCACTACTTGTAGGCAGAAACTCTGTAATTGAATTCTAGTTTCACTCGATTGATATTTTAGGATCTCATCTTCTACCTTATATTCATCTCTCCATTTACGGATTCCCGCATAATTGAAAGAAAATTCTGAGTTAGTTTGGCTTTAGGAAACAGTTGCTATTTTCATTTTACCGCAAGTTCAGTTTTGTTATGCAATATTCGAGACTTTATCAAGTTCGGTCAAGGTAAAATTTTAATCCAACACACTTGAGAACAAGAAATATTCTCTCTAGACTTATCTCCGCCGAAGAAGGTAGGACACGAGCCAAGAGAGCCAACACACCCTCTTGAATGGAAGAAGGCCAAGTGTTGAAAATGTTCAATGGAGAAAGTGAAGGAAGGCACGCCTCATTGAATGTCTAGTGAAGGAAGGCACACCTCATTGAATGTCTTCCTCATCCTGCGAAGAACCGTCTCTCTATAATCCCTGTAAGTCCCTTTATAAGTACTTAGCTTCAAGCAATTCAGTACTGCTATCTTGCATTCATTTGGTATCTTTGAGTTCGAAAAATCAATCAACATTTCCAACTGTCCACACATGACAATAGGCAAACAACCCAAAAGCTCCAATTCTTGAAGGCCTCAACAACTTGTAGCCCATGGCAGTTGAAGATCCACAAAGTCTTCAGCTTCTCCGAGTTTGATAAACCATACAACCCTTGTAGGGAACCACACCTTGCAATGTTAAGTTCTTCCAATAATTCCATCGTACTGCAAAATCAAATTTCAAGTAGCTTTGGGCAACCTGAAACTCTCATTTCATAGAGCTTCCTCAAGCTTGATGAAATAATCGACAATCCCTTGAGAAACTCACAATCTATCACAAGCAAATTTCTCAATTGTTCTAGCCCATCGAATTGAATTTCTCTTATTGGAGAGCAATGAAAACATAATTTTGACTAATTTTTAAAGCTAGAAAATTGTGGTCCAACAACTTCTAAGTTGAAACTAATCATGCTAGAAAAAGCAAAATCTCTAATTTGAGGTAGGCAACGCAACTCCCTTGACGGCATAGGAACATCTGAAAGGCCCCACCACAACTTCTCTAGCTTAGATAACTTTCTAACCCATTGCAATTGAAGACTTTGCATTGGGTTTGATGCCTAAGCAAGTGCTCGTCTACAACCATTAGATAGATGCAATTCCACTAGATTTGTGAGGTTATTAAGATCTGGAACTGACCGCAATGACGTCGATCAAACATGTAGACAATTCAAAGTTAGAGGGAGCAACTCCTGAAGCTCATTAAAATTCATTAGATCCATCTTTTGGAGTTGCGTCAGGGAATTGATTGCCGTCAGTACTGTAGGAACACAGGTACGTGACATAGTCCACCTATTCAGTGGGAAGTTTGCCTCCAAGTTGTTCGCAACCCTTGGCATCAAGCTCTTCCAAGCTGTCAAGTATTACAATAATGGCAGGTAACTTCTTATTCAAGTCCTTCTTAGCTGCATCACCTTTAATTGCTTGAGATTTTTATCAAATTAGGTAACTCAACAATGATTGTCCCTGAGAGATCCAAATTTTGAAATGAGGTCAAGTTACCTATTGATTATGGAAACTCCTACAACCTTTTACAGTCAGTAAGTGAAAGGAATGCTAATTGTGTAAGCTCTCCAATAGAAATTGGAAGTTCCATGATTGGCGTGTATGATGGATTAAGGAATGACAAGTGGTTCACATTGCCAATAGAATCGGCTAAACTTGCAATTTTTGAGAATGATACATTCAACTCAGACAATGATGTTAATTTCATGATAGAGTATGGAAGTCTCTTTATTTTGGAGCACTTTTTGATATAGAAGTGCTTTAGATTCACTAGTCTTGCAATCTCTTCAGGCAAATTCCAAAGATTTTTTCACATGTCCACGTGAGTAAGACATTCTAGCTTCCCAATAGAGGAGTCTACTTCTTGCAAGTTTTGGCAATTATCAAGAGATAGTCTCTCCAAACTCATGCATCTCGAAAAGTCTGGAGTTCATATCAATTTCGTACATCTTGAGAGAGAAAAGGCTTTCAATTTGTTTGTTATCTGCAAAAGTTGTTGAAATATTATTAAGGAGGATCAAAAAGAGAATACTATGTTGAGAGAACAAAAGTACGTATTCATACCTTCAAAAGGCTTCATCACACCCCAATTTTCGCTTTTCTAAATGTCTAAAATTTCTTAAAATACTAGATTTTCCAAGTGAAAATTGGCCACTATAAAATCTAAAGGAAGTGCTCAAGAAAGCCATCTTAGATTTGGGTGATGATTGTTGAGATCTCCAAAAAAAGTCCCTCCTCTTAAGTTGAGGAATTTCAGATTAGGCATCCTCTCAAATTTGGCATTCACAATGGTGACGGAATTCAAATCACATTCAACTAGATTGACTGCTTGAACTTTATCCTTACTCTGCCAATAGAAAACATCAATGATTATGAGCATGCAAACATTAAATTTGTCCTTCAGAATGGCCAAAAGGAAATTTTCAAATGGGAAGTATTTGTTGGAGAAAACTTCCTTATTGTTTTGGAGTTGACAAAACGTTTCCATCAGTCTAGTTTGAAGAGTTGCAAACTCTATCGTCAAAGTTTGAAAACCTCAAGACTCAAGATTTAAAGTCTACCATCACTGATAGTTTCCAGACTGACAAAGAGAAGACTTATTCGATGAAGAGAAGACATATCTAGATGCGAGTTATCTTTATGGATTTGGTTCATATGGTTGAAGAAGATCTCATGGCTGGAGACAACATTTCGTGATCAATTATTCTTATTGAAATCATTTTGGATAATTAGATCTGTTGATTGGCAAAGTATACTTGAAAAGTTCTACTTATGGAAATTTAGATCCTGATTATATGGGCGAGCATGATTAGTGGGTTATCATCACATTTCTTAAATAACTCGAGATCTCCTTAATTGGTTTTGTTCAATGGGTAAATTGAAAGAACTCATTTAGAAAGTGCCAACGGTTATAAAAGGCATGGAGAAGTATATAGGGAAGACGTTCAAGTTATTCAAGTGTGTACGTGAAAGAAAAATTCCAAAGTTTGAAGCTCCTAGTTTTTTGTTATCTTAATCGCTAAGCTTAAGTTGTACTCAAAAGAGAGATTAAATACTTGTGAGACCTTGAGGAAGTGTGGTAGAGTTTCTACACTGTGGAATCAATGATGTGAGACTGTAAAATCTCTTTTGGTTCTTAGTGAAATCCAGTTAGTGGGTTGTTAGTGCGGGAGAGTGGACGTAGGCTTAGTCTAAGCTAAACCATTATAAACCTTATGTTTTAATTCTCTTTCCCTAAACTCTTTACTTTAACTCGTAACTTTATATAACTGTTTATAGTTTTTTACATCTTCAGTCTATTATCCTCAAAAGACGAGTTAATTTATAAAGTCTCGCAAAACTTCTTTTAACAAAAAAAGTGACTTTCAATAAAAAGAAGCCGCGGCTCCAGTGCTCTCTAATTGGCGACTTGTTCATTGTTTCTGTGGTTTCTCGTGCGGCTGTTTCCGGCTTGTTGACTGTTCGTTGGAGCTGGTTTTTGGTGGGAAGTGGCACCTCCTACCCCTCTCTAAAACCCCCATAAGCAAAGCTTGGTACATCTTCCTTTTAAGCTTCGAATGGCTGAAGTAGGTTAGGTTTTTTTGCCTGTCTAGTCTGCTGCTTCGGTTGTTGGTTGCTATGATGGACCTTGAGCTGCGACGGGCCCAAGATGGGGATGAGGGGACTAGTTCTTGTGGACTCTCTCCCGTTATGAGTGGTAAAGCTCCTTTAAGTGGCTTGGTCATAGATGAACAGGGCCATAGCTTTGTCCCCGCTGACCCGACTAAGGATTCGCACCTTCCCCATGTGTCTGCTGCGCATTCTATTAGAAGGGGTAGGTCGTGGTCGAAGCACCTTCAAGGCAGAAATGTTTCAAAAAACCCAGCTGGGCGTACTTGGGTTGCTGTTGCAAAAACGGTTACCAAAGGCTATGACCTTGTGTATATGCCGCCGACCTTTGTCAACAATAAACCTGTGATTGAATTGACAGATCAAGATATGGAAGCTGTTGATCCTAAGCTTCATGATTGTTTATTGGGGTACTCTCTTGGTCAATGATTGCCGTTTAAGGTCATTGAAGAAGCGGTGAAGAAAGCATGAGGCCCGGACTTATTCGAAGTTATGTCTAATGGAAAATGCTTATTTTTGTTTCACATTCCTGATAGAGACTATCGCAAGAAGCTTCTTGAAGGCGGGCAAATAACTGTTGCCAAACTTCCGCTCATTCTCCAACAATGGACCCCATGCCTTGAACTGAGAAAGGAGACTCACCTTTCGGTTCCGGTGTGGGTGAGGCTGTCAAACTTACCATTTTCCTTCTAGTCTACCCAATCTATTGGTAAGGTTGCTAGTGCGTTGGGGGAAGCCTTTATATGTAGATCAACAAACAAAACAATTGAAAATCTTGTCTTTTGCTCGCGTCTGTGTTGAGATAATAGCCAATCAGCCTGCTTGTGAAGTGATCGAGATGGTGCACAATGGCAAAATGTGTGAGATTGGAGTAAAGTTTGAATGGAAACCTGTTGCTTGTGCTGGATGTGGCATCTTCGGTCACAATTGCAATCCCCCTGCTACAAGGCCTTCTACAAGGCCTTTTACAGCTCGTGTCACTGCAGTACCTCCTGTTGCAGAGGTTGTTCCTCAAGCCCATGTTGAAAGTGATGGCCTTGCTTGGCGAGTCACTCTGGATCCTCAATTGCCTACCATCGAGGATGTCCCAGACAAGTCTTATTCAAAGAATAATCGGCCTCTACTTCTGGAAAGAGCCCCGCTGGTCCCTGAACCTGCTGTCTAGCAGCTTGCTGCGACTAAGACCGATGATCCCTTGGTGTCAGCTGATAAAGGCATCTTTGCTGGTATCTCTTCGACTTGTATCTTTGAGATAGAGGAAGGCCATCAGGCAGGTTCGACCTCTCCCTCTTCTCAAGCTGATCCCATTCTTGCTGATTTAGTGTGGAAGAAAGTAAAGGGGAAGAAAAAGAAACAACCGACAACCGTCGATGCTGCCTCGTTTGGTTGGACCTCGCCCAGCGAAGCAAGGCAAATTCTCAAACTCAAGACTGCTGTGCCATCTGAGTCCCTCCCTATGTAGCTGTTTAAGCCTCCCAAAGGTCCCTCGAAGCCTACTCAAAAGGGCGGCATTGTTCGTCCATCCTAGGGTGTCAAGAAAGTGGATATGCCTCTTATCCAACCTCTTGAAAGCTCGGATGATGAGATCAGCTCCAGTAGATTTGCTCCAGTAGATTTGCTTCATCTAGTGATGAAGACGTGCCTTCATTTGTCCCCCTGACTCAAAAATCCCTTGTTGTTTCTGTTGGTGTTGGCTCAATCCAAGACCAACTCCTGCAGCTTTGGCCAGACCCCTTAGGACCGTCTCTACCGGTTATTCTAAAATCGACTTCGACTAGTCGCGAGCCTCCCAAGCGGAGGTAACTCTGTGACATCTTGATTTTCAAGTTTGATTTCAATGAGATAAAATGAGCTTTTCATCGACGCGCTAATGACCTAATTCTCTGAGAGGGCCCCTCACGAGTTAACTAGATTTTCTGAGGAAGCCATTAAGGGATTTTAATGCAATAGACTTGAGAATTTGACTAGGAATCGATTACTCGACTGTGTTGATCTGTAAGAGTCATTATGGCACCATCAGAAATCAATTAGAGACCGGAGATAAGTTAATTCGATTGAGATATATAATCAGAGTGTGGATAATTTCACTTGATTGCAAAATACTTGTCAATCGGCACTAGACCGATTTTTCTATTGTTTTGGTACCCAGTGTCTGTAATTGATATCTTGAGATTTTTATGACAATCGAGAGTCGCCAATGTGTTGAAGATGTACAATGTGACTTGAGATAAATCGATCACGGGTTAATTGCACAAAAAATTCCTAAAAGTTACCCGGTAGACTGGGTCACGCTAAAAGCGCGTCGGATTGAAAATAACCATGAATTTGATCGGGTGTCACGAGCTATTTTAGAAACGTCGACTCATCCTCCGAGGAATTTTTAGAGATTCCAAGATTTTTGCGGAAAACCATTTCAGACGTTACAGAAATTTGATTGGGCTGATTTGAAGGAAGATTTTGACTTCTTTATCGAGCTATTTGACGAGGGGTACTTGTAGAAATTTTACAGACTTTTTCTTCATCCAAATTGGACGTTGAATTGGAGAAATTTGGAAAGGATTGAGCCCGAAGTTGAGGAAATTCAGAGCTTTGCAAGGGACTTCAATTTTTGGCTTCAATTTGGACTATTTTGATGGAAATTTGGCTAGAAAGTATTAAGGGACATGTGATAAGGTTGAAGGAAAAAGGAGGGGGGGGGGACAAAGCATTAAATGGAAATGATAAATACTTGACTTTGGCCTCAATCGGTGACTTCCCTTGCACGTTTATCAGCCGCCTCTTCCTTCTTCGTTGTTTCCCTCTCTCTCAATCATGGCCGGCCCTTCTCTTTTACTCGAGCAACTCATCCCCACATTTCCTCTTTGGTTTTGCTTTCATTTCTCCTTTTGCTTCACGCCTCCACCAAAGCCTTCATTTCCCTACTCCACTCACGCTCGCCCACTTCCACCCACCATTTCCCCTTTGCTTGCCACACGTCTCCTTGGTCAACCAAAGAAACCCCTTCCCAACTTGTTGACCGTGAAACCTTCAACATCTTGAGCCCACACGTCTTCATTCGAGCAGCCCATTTCCCTCACCGAGGAAATCCCCACCGAGCGAAGTCTTCATCCAGCTACTTCCTCGTTCGCTTCTTTGTCGCCTCACACCCCTGCAGCAGTCCATGATTCCACTGGTTTTTGTTCCCAGCAGCAAACCGAGGCAGCTGCATTGCCTCATCTCACCAAACCACCATCTCTTTTCCCTTTGCACGCTCGGTCATTTTCCCCATCGAAGACTGCAGCTGCTCCACCATCCTTCGCATGTCTTCATCGAGCAAGCCGCAGCCCATCTTCACGTTTCAGCTCAGCCCATCTGCACATGGGCCCATTTTCAATAGCAAGCCCACGCCCATTTGAAGCCCAGCCTAGCAGAATCCAGCCCATCTTCAACTGCAGCAACCAACCCAGCTTAGCTAAGCGAAAATCTTCAGTCCAGTCCAGCTTTGAAGCCTGTGAAGACAGGCCCACTTGAAGTCCAGCCCAAATCCAAAACACATCACAGCTTGGGATGAGATTTGTTGGGCCCGTTTTACGCCCGGTCCGAGTGTTCGCCGATGCCGTCAAAAATTCTGTTTTCGGCCGCCGTCACGCCGTCGTCGTGGTGAACCGGTTTCCATAATTAACCGGTGAGTTTATACCTTAAAGTTTGCTTAGTAGGTTAATAACGTTTAAGGGGTGTTTAAATTTATTTAATTAGGGATTAGGTGGTTAGTTAGATTAAATTAGAAACTTAATTATTTAATTGAGTATGTTAGGTGGTTAGCAAGGTTTAGCTAAGACCTAAATAAATTGTACTATTTATCTAGAAGGGTTCGGAAATTTTCCGGGTCCGTATTGGTATTTAATTTAATAATTTTGGCCAAGGTTAGTATTTTTAGAAATTAAATAGAATTAATTAATTTTCCAGAATTTAGGCCGGGATAGCCGGTGACTAGAATTTCATATTGATTGTAATTGTGTGATTAATTTTTGCAATTGAGTGTTAGTTGTGCAAATTGAGTGCTAATTGGAATTTTGAGTATTTAATTCCAAAATGGTAGATTTTGATATTTATATAGAAAATCCTGAGTGTTGGGTTTTAATACCGAAAATGGATTTTAAGTACTATATCAAATAGTGGGGTTTGAAAAAGATAGGTATCAGTTTTCTGGTTCGAATTGACCGTGTACCCACACATGACTATTTTCGGGATGTTTTTAATACGAAGAAAATAGGCCATGACACTATTTTAATGGAGGCAATTGAGTGCAATGCATAGTGTCCTGGGCCGAGATTGAGTGGTCGTGTGTTGGTTAAGAGAAACCGTCCTAGGCTATCAAGCCGGACGTTACCCATTCATTGGGACTCAGGTCGCAGTACATTTTGGACTTACGCCCCTTTGGGGACGCTGTCTAATTGAGAGACGTCGCCGTGCTCATGGTGGGAGACGAAGCCTGGCTATGCCAGAAGTCACTGAACTTGTGAGTAGGTTGTGTTCGGGTCGCAGTAGATTCTGGACTTACGCCTCTTCGGGGAAGTTGTCTCTGAGAGAGACGTAACTGTGCTTAATAGGGTGAGACGATGCCTGGCTACGCCAATAGACCGCTGAACTTCTTGTAGGCCGTACCCTCGAGTGTATGAAATTATCAATTGGAACGAATGTTGAGTGAATTAAATGCGCCAGATTATGGGACAAAATTGTGTGACATGGTATGTGACGTGTCATAATGATTTGGCCATATAATCTGGAGCCCTATGATTTATTGAGTTGAGTGATGCGTTTCAATTGCTGGATGTATTGATTCTATACATAATATATATGAACTGTATTGACCTGCAAGGTGGAACTGAGGCGAGGTAAGTCCTCTATGCTAAATGTATGATTGCGTGGTTAGGACGCTTCTAGGCATATTTCCCTCCTAATTGGGGTTTAGAGTTTAGACTCGCTGAGATTTTATCTCACACTATTGTGGGATAATATTTTCAGGGTCATCGAGTGGAGGACCGGGGGCTGAGATGAAGTGATGTGAAGTGTAGGTCAGCTAGGGCCCTCTCTTTTTGGAAAGTTAGTTTTTGTGGCCTTTTGGTCATAGACCTTGTGCTTGACATTATGTGAATATAAAAGTATGTTTGTTTTGTGAATTCGTATCATTCTTTTCTATCCCGAGGTGATTATTGTCAGTGGATTTATTTTCGCTTCCGCATGTGCTTAAAAATCAATGGGTCGGCGACTCGTGTTGGGAAGTCGCAAAATTTTATCGAAAAGAAAGAGATGGGCATGCGCTCAAAGTTCGGGGCATGACAAACTCTTCTTCCCCCTTTTTAGTGATTATGTTGTTTGGATTTTGGAATATAAGAGGCATGATGGACCCTATCTGAAGGGCTGAGATCCGGAAGTTTGTGGCTTTAAATAAGTTATGTCTTATTGGCCTTTTTGAGACAAACGTACTGGAGCCTTTGTTTGAGTCTATCTCTTCTATCCTTCTTAGAGGCTGGAATTGGCTAGGTAATAATGAATTTTCTCCACGTGGTAGAATTTGGATTAGGTGGAGCCCTGATTTTGTTATGTTTTATCTGATCTCTCTCAACGATCAAGCTATTCATGAA